>CM069539.1:57208096-57852739 GCA_035773235.1 Eospalax fontanierii | reverse complement strand
TTCCAGCACTTGAGAGGCAGAGGCAGGAAGATCATGAGTTTGAGGCCTGCCTGCGGTATGTACTGAGACATTGTCTCTAAAAGTCAACAGATAGTGTGGTGGCTCATGCCTGTAATCATAGCAATTGGGGAGTAGAGGCAGAAGGATCAGGCCAAACTCAGCTACATAGTGAATTTGAGGCCAGCCTAACCTATATGTCAAGACCATGTCTCGAAAAAGAAAAAAAAAACAACTAAACCAAAGAAAGAGACAGAGAGGCATAAAGAGGTGTTTTATATCAGCTTTATTTAAGACACTGTGCTAACGGGGGGGGAGGGGGGGAGAGGGGGAGCTCACTTTCTTCTGCCAAGGAGAAGCTTGTCATTTTACAGCAGGTTTGTTTTCTTTTGAGGTTGCAGTCCACTTATTAGCTGTTTTATGGTGTCTGTTGGTCCCTCCCTACACAACCTATCTAAGCCCTGCTTTTATTGTTAGAAACACAGAGATGAATGCCAATTCAGTCCAATGTAGGAAGTAAGGGTTAAAGTAATGCAATAGAATCTGGCATCCCTTTCCCAGTATAGAGTACCTTCCTCACTTCCTGGTATAGTATGAAGCAGTAAAAAGGCAGGTGTGAGGGCAGGCACATAGCTCAGTAGATACAGTGCTTGCTTGGCATGCATGGTGCCCTAGTTTTAAACCTAGCTCCACATAAACCCACTGTAGTGTCACATGGATATAATCCTAGGACTTGGGAAGTGGAGGCAGACAGATTAGAAATTCAAGGTCATCCTTCACTACACAGTAAGCTTGATGCTAGCCAAGACTACATGAGACACTGTCTCAAAACAAAATAAAACAAAAGAAGAAAAAAAATAAAAAACCAAACCAACCAACCAAACAGCAATAACAACCCCTACATGTGCGCATGCGCGCACACACACACACACACACACACACACACACACACACACACACAAGAAGATGAGGGTGAAGGCTGCTGGCATAAGCTACATTCCTTGTAAGAGACCATGTGATACTAACATACACATACACACACACACACACACACAGAACACACTTAACCTGGAGTACTTAAGTGTTGAAATCCAGTCTCAGGCTAAGGGTAAAGAGCAATAAACAATGTGGTTCAAGCCTGGGATCTTAGGAAGACAATAAGAAAGCAGAAGCAATACAAGTGCCAAATAAGGTCCTATTAGTTAATAGTTCTTGAGTAAAGGTCCTTATTGATTCAAGGAACATTGTTTCTCCACCTTCTTTTATCTTATACCACCTTTGACAGCTGAAATTCTGCAGCTCTGAAACAATGAAAAGAAGAGGCAGGAAAATACTTGTTTTATAGACAGGAAATTCGAAATCATTCTACCCTTTCGAAAGCCAATGCAGAGGCTGGGATACAGGCTCAGTTAGTAGAGTGACTGCCTAGCATGCATGAATCCCTTGAATCTATCTTCAGCACTGCATACAAAGGGCACTGTAATCCTAACACTTATGAGGTAAAGGATCAGAAGTTCAAGGTCATCCTTGGCTAATATAGTCAGTTTGAGGCCAGATTAGGATACATGAGACCCTGTCACAAAATAAAATAAACAAAAACCTAAAACAACAACACCACCCCAGAGGACACTGGGTAATAGGGGAACTTTAGCTACAAGGAAGTAACACCGTTACTGTCTTTACTACCGTAACAAAAAGCAACAGTTCTCAAAAAAGAGGCATAATTGTAATCTGCTAAATATTTTAAAGAGAAAAGAGATGTAAAAACTTAGCATTATTTTTGTTATATTTTGCTTCTAAATTCTAAAGATAACAATGCTCATAACCAGAAAATTATCAAATAGCCACAAAATCCAAATTTAATGTATTTAAAGCTCTTGAAGACCAGTTTCCTAGTAATACTTTCCTCTAATTATTTGCCCAACCCGAGGCCTCATTCTTCATGCAGAGCCCACTACGGTCTTGGGAACAAACGGTCAGATGGAACCCTCTGGTTTATAAGATATGGATTTTAGGTGAAAAGAGTTAAAACTACATTAGCTGTAACTCTAACAAAAGAGTGGTATGACTAATTAAATCACTTCAAGATTCTTGACACTTTCTGTATTTACTAAAATCTGACGGAATCTGTATTTTCAGGGTTGCCTGTTACTATTCAAAGGTTCCCAACAGTCCAGCAGACAGGACCAGATCCTAGAGAATTAGAACTCACAGAATGATTTGTTTTGCTCTTCTTTCTACATTAAACACATCCATTTGACTGTGTTAGCAAGGTCTTTTATTATGAACAGAAGTCTACTATGGGACAAAATAGAGGTTTGACAGAGGACTACCTGCTTTCCAGACCCTCAAATGTAATGTGGACTAATATCTACTGTTTTCCTTCATGGGATATTGCGAGGATGAAATAAAATATTTTCCAAGTTCTGCAAACAACAATGCTAAAACTATTTTTATTAACTGTTACATAGTCTTCAATGAAATATTTATGAGGAAGTTTATTATACAGATACATAAGAAAAAAATTGGAATAAAACATCAAATGTTCCAAATTAGTTTTTAGAGGGTAGTGAAATTATAAATAATTATTTCTAGTCTTTAATACTCCAACTTTCAGAAATACAATTATGTTGCTTTAATGGAAGTTGGAAGTCAGACACGGTGGTTCATGCTTGTCATCTCAGTAGGAGGACTGCCATGAGTTCAAGGTTAGCCTGCGTCTATGTAGAATGAAACTCTCTCAACAATAAACCAAAGACAGATAGACAGTACCATCAATGACTGAAGATTATTTTTTACCAGGATCACATGTATCCTCAATGGGCTTTAAAAAAAAAATCCAAAAAGCATCAAGTTTGGTGGGTTAGGGAGGTGGGGGTGGATCTGGAGGAGTTGGGGAGGGGGATGAATATACTCAAAATACACTGTATGAAATTCACAACCAAAATATTAAAAAATTATGATGGATTTTGATAAAAATTCATGTTAAAAATCCTAGAAGGAATTGATCTGGAGGGAAAATACCTCAATATAATTAAAGCTATATACAACAAACCCATAGCCAACATCATTCTAAATGGAGAAAACTGGAAGCATTCCCATTAAAATCAGGAACCAGACAGGGCTGTCCACTATTGCCACTCCTTTTCAATATAGTGCTTGAAACTCTTGCTCGAGCAATAAAAGAAGGAAATCAAAGGAGAACTAATCAAAAAAGAAGAGGTCAAGTTGTCACTATTTGCAGACAATATGATATGATACATGAGATTTCCCAAATTCTACCAGAAAACTGTGAGAAATTATTAACACTTTCAGTAAAGTGGCAGGTTACAAAATCAACTTAAAAAAATAAGTTGCCTTTCTATATACAGGTAACAAGTAATCAGAAAAAAACATTCAAGGAGACCCTTCCATTCATAATAACCTCAAAAAATATTTAGAAATAAACCTAATTAAAAACATTAAAGATTTCTACAATGAAAATTTCAGGTCTTTAAAGAAAGAGATAGAAGAAGAGACTAGGAGATGGAAAATTCTACCATGCTCCTGGATTGGTAGAATCAATATTGTAAAAATGACCATCTTACCAAAAGCAATCGATAGATTCAATGCAATGTCAATCAAAATACCCACAACATTCTTCACACAGCTGGAAAAAAATCATCCTAAAATTCACATGAAATCACAAAAGACTGGATAGCCAAAGCAATTTTGGGTAAAAAGAACAAACATTCTGAAGGGATCAGCATGCCAGATCTCAGACTATATTACAGAACTATCTGCAGAAGAGTGAAACTGGACCCTTATTTTTCACTCTGCACAAAAGTCAACTCCAACTGGATCAAAGACCTCAATATAAAACCTGAAACTCTGAAACTGCCAGAAGAAAACTTAGGCAGTCCCTCTATGATATAGACACAGGAAAAGACTTTCTAAATCGGACACCAGTTGCTCAGGATTAAGGTCAACCATAAATAAGTGGGACCTTATTAAGCTACAAAGCTTCTGTACAACAAAAGAAATAACCAGGGAAATGAAAAGGAAACCCACTGAGTGGAGGAAAATCTTTACCAGCTACACATCCAACAGAGGATTAATATTCAGAATATACAAAGAACTCAAAAAACAAAGAAACGAGAAATAAAGGACCCAATAAAAAGATGGGCTATGGTCCTGAACAGAGAGTTTTCAAATGAAGAAACAAAAATGGCTAAGGAACACCTTGAAAAGTGCTCAACATTCTTAGCAATTAGAGAAATGCAGTTAAAAACCACTTTAAGATTCCATCTCACCCCAGGCAGACTGGCTAAGATCAAGAGAATGAAAGACACCAAATGCTAGAGAGGATGTGGAGAAAGGGGAATGCCCATCCTCTGCTGGTGGGATTGTAAACTCATGTAACCACTATGGAGAGCAGTGCAGAGAATTCTCAAAAAACTACAATGAATCTATCATATGATCCAACTGTATCATTCCTTGGCATATACCTAAAGGACTCATTCCAGTGTAGAAATATCTGTACATCCATGCTTATTGCAGCTCTCTTCACAAAAGCTAAGAAATGGAAACAATCCAAATGTCCCTGATGAATGGATAACAAAAAGGTGGTACATTTACACAATGTGGAGTTCTATGTAGCAGTAAGAAAAGATGAAATAATTAAATTTGCAGGTAAATGGATGAAACTAGCAAGTGTTAGTACTAAGTGAAGTAACACTAATGAAGAAAAGTGCTCTCATTTGTGGATTGTAGCATCAGCCCCCTATATGTGAGTATAGATCCTGATGTTACACCAGGAGGCAGGAAAAGAGAAAGGATACAGAGAGATAAAGGAAAAGAAAGAACCCAAAAAAGGGGGATAGTAAGGGACAGATGTTACCAGGGGGGAGGTAGGGAAAGTGGGAGTGTTCAGCAGGGAGGAGAGGAGGGTGGGGCATGCAGGGGATCACTGTTTGGGGGTGAGGGAAGTCAAGAGAAGGGGGGATGGAGGGAGGAGGGTGTTAATGGGGGGAGGATGGGAATAATGCGGGTACTGGGACAGGGAAGGAGGTCAGATGGGAGGAAAAAGAGCAGAGATGAACGAATCTTGAAGGGCTGGGAACCCAGAGGGAAATGTGATGTCAATACCCCTCCCACCACCCCGCCCAGAAATGCACAAATAGTGTGTAAGCATTAGTGCATATGAATGCCCGGAGGTTGTTTGGCAAAGAACACAGTGCCAGACAGAAGAGACCTCCCTTTGTGTGGTTGGTGAGAGTGGTTCAAGAGACTCCCAAAATAATACAGGCTATTGCCAAAGTTCTTGGTTATCTCCCAGAATTAGAAGATAACACCCTACTGCTGAAGACAGGGCATGCTTGGGACACAGGACTCGGAGCACTGGAGCCGGAACTGACCTGGAAGCCTTCTACCTGAACTTTAGCTCCCATTGTGCTAGATGATAACATGCAAACTGCTAAGGGAAAAAACAATTAATAGTCCAACTCAACCCTAAATTCTAATAACCGTAATAACCAGCACAGCAACACTACCTCTATTGGTGCAGTAGTGGCACTTGCCACCTGAGGGGTAATGAACAGCTATCTAATTGACCTCAAAACCCTCTCAGTGGGAGTGAACTCATGGGTGGCACTGTAACTCAGCAAATACATGGGGATGGAGGGAGCACAGATCCTAGAGAGAACCCTAGCTCTATCATATCTCTAGACAAATGAAGTTTCTTACCTATGCTAAATGTGGATCCTTTACAGACAAATATACAGTACACTACTCATCAAAAAAGCTTCTTTTTGCAACAGATGGAGGCTACAGCAGAATTCCACAGTTGGTCAGATACAGAGAAAGAGATGCCAAGTCCTAGGTGACATACCTACAGTTGAACTTATATATCTAAGGCTTATGGGACAAAGTGAAATGAGGGGTAGAGAGAAAACTAAAGCATCCCTCAGCTCTCAACACTGAAGTGTCCTTAAACAACAAGGGGCTATGTACACAGAAGGCCACAACTGGCCAAGTTTTATAGAATAAGAGACTGCAGCGTGTGTATCCCTGGATAGGAATCCCATACCTCACCCACCTATGGCTAGGGATACTGTGGAAGAGGGGGCAGAAAGACTGTAAGAGCCAGGGCTGGTTCATGAACTTAGGGAAGCAGAGGATTTCAGTCCACAGGAAGCTTGCTCATGTGAACTTGTGGCAATGATGGCATTGAGCACAGGACCCAGGCCAACTCAAATTAGATAAGGGCCCAGAGTGGAGTGCCAGAAATTGGTGGCAGGCCAGACCTAGACTGAGAACTACTGGAGATTGATTACTACTGGGAGAGGGAGAGTATGCCTTACTTAGGATCTCTAGATAGCCTGACCAGACTCCAGTAGACGAATTCGCAGTAAAGGACATCTGGGCACAAATGCTGGACTGGTTAGGACTTCATGACAGAATCCAGTGGGGGTTGGGGAAATGGATGGGGGAAGTCTAAATTTGATTAAAAACTGTTATATGAAATGTATAAAATTCAATAAAATAAATAAATTATGCACTCAACTTCATGAAAAATAACACTTTAAAATTACAAGAGGTTAGGAAACAGGTTAAGTTCATTTTCCTGATGGAACTGAAAAATTTTTTTACTTAAGGGGGAAAAAAGTATTGTGACTTTTTATTGTTTCTCTATTATCTAGCAACAGGAGGAGAAATTCCCCTTATTGGTTGGAAATACATGACTAACTCAATTTATATGTTCTTAACTCTCCAAATAAAATTACATAAAAATACACTGAAATTATCATACAAAATTCCATTTAATTATGGGAAACCTGGTCATGACTAGGAATTTGACAATTCCTTAAAAGATTTGATTATGAAAATTATAATATGGTTGAGGTGGATAATGTACATTTGTATTTCATTGGCAGAAGTAAGTTTTTTTTTTTTTTTATAAATAAGCAGTTCTTGCTACTGTATCTTAAGACAAATCTCAGGTGTAATTTAGTTGTTTCATCTCTAGTACCACTGTCATCTCTCTGCCTTCAGAAATCTGACTCCAAACTGTCTGACATGAAAAAAGAGGGATTAGTGGCCCTCCGTCCATCATTACAATGCTCTTCCACAGACATATCTTTCTGGAGTCTTTTTTTTTTTGCTACAAAATCTCTTCAAATACCAAATTTGGCTTTGGGTGTTTAGTAACATTAAAATATTTATAAGACAAAACTGACATATTACAATTAAGACTAGCAATGTGAACGACGAGGAAAAGTGCACAACTGTTCTCAATAACAAGTTTGCTTAAAATGCAGAAAAAAAGAAGCACTTTAATTTTTGCTAACGATTATGTGCACTATAAACTACAGAGAAGGAGGTAGCCTGGAGCAGTAGCAAGAGCTCTGAATGAAGTCAAGAAGTCTGATTCTTAGTTCAGTCTAAGTATCTGTAGCTTGTGGAATCACTAAACCAGTTGGGCCAAATTTCTTAATCGTTAATGAAGGACAAAAATCAATTGTAAATTTGTTTATGTGTCAGTACACATAAAATACTACAAAACAGTTAATCAAATTTAATGATATAAACTAGACGCAGTTTTACAAATTAGCTGAAAAATAGGAATATATTAAAAATTCAATGTAAAATCACAACTGCAAGTATGAATGCACACACAGAGAGCTCTCTAAGCACAGCATGTGCATCTGAAATCTATTTGCTCACTTTCCTGAGAAGGTGTCAAGGCTAATGTGAAGGCTCTGCAGTCAGACTGCCTCAATTAAAATCCCATCTTTTACTTATTAACTGTGAAGCTTGGGCAAGCTAATTAAAGCTCTGAACCAAAGCTTTATCTACAAGTGAGGATATACAGTATATACTATTACACACATATAAACATCATATACATATGTGTATATAAATAGCAGCTATTTAAAGAATCCATGTAAACAAGGCAGGTAGTATGTTGTCATCACAGAGTAAGAGCCTAAAACAATGATAGTAATTATAACAACTAATATTTATGTTTTTTACAGAGTACCAAAGTATCAAGTTCTATAGAAGAGTTTGACAAGAATTCTACAATTTAATCCTCACAAGTGCAAATAGCTTCTATTTTATAATGAATAAGCTGAGCCACAGAGTTGTAAGCCACTTATTCATTTTTACTGTGACTGCCATCATAGCTGAACACGGTACGACTGCACTTCCTCACTGCACCTGAGAGAAAGGTCATGTAACTCATATGGTTAATGAATGTGAATGACATATGGTTATTGTGGGCAGAAACTTTTGGATCAATTAGCAACCTGCTATGCTACCATCCTCCTAATACAGTGATCATGTAAGTATATTTCAATGGAGTTGGTCAGTCTGGCTGCCTACATGATCAAAATAGCACAGTCCCCTATTGACCCACTTTGGACAAAAAGAAAAAAAAAAGGTTGGAGGGGAAGTGACTGAAATTTTGTGGCTATTTATTATCATTATTAGCCATAACCCAGTCCATCCTAATTGATACCTTCCTAGTTAACACAGTTCAGATTTAGTGCCATTATCTAATTAGTCATATCTAATGCCAAAAATTTAAGAATAAGTTATGAGAGAAAACAGTATAAGCTTATCTAACAGTACAATCAATACTAATTATCTCCTTTTGAGAGTATGAACTAAGGAAAATGTATATTATCTAGTTAAAGAAAAAGAATTTACTGTCCAAATGTCTTCATGACTTTGGGCTAGGCAAAAATTTCTTGAAGAAAGATAAAGGCACTAGCCACGAAAAAGAAAAATGTTAGGGAAGTTTACTAAAATTAAGAAGTCTATTCATCAAGAGTTAGAGGGATGGCTCAGTGGTTAAGAGCACTGGCTGTTCTTGTAGAGCACCCCATAGCATCCACATGCCAGTAATAATTGTCTGTAACTCCAGTTCCAGGGGACTCAAAGTCCTCTTCTGGCCTCCCCAAAAGCACTGTATTCATGAATGCACTTACATGCAGGCAAAACACTCATACACATTAAATAAAAATAAATCATTTTAAAAAAGAATGTCTATTCATCAAAAGACCTGTTAAAGGAAGGGAAGGGTAAAAGAAAGACTAATTTTATATTTGTAATAAACATATTCAGTAAAGATTCATATTTAGAATATATGTTGAATGCCTATAATCAGTAAATAACTCAATCTAAAACAATGCAAGTATACAAAGTAAGTACTTCATAAAAGAGACTACCCAAATGACCAATAACTATAGAAAAATAGATACTACCACAAATTCATCAAAATGACAAAAATGAAGAATGACACTACATAGTACTGGGTAAGGATGAGGAGAAATTCTCTTGTCAACAGGAAAAAAAGTTAATTAAAACTTAGGATATAACATAATGGGTTTCATATTATCAACCAGACATGCCAGTGTACTTTGCTTATATTCATCTCTCCATCACTGTCCCTTAGCCTCACTTCCCAACAGTCCTGCTTCCTGCTTCCATTCTCATTCTTGTATTACATCTATTCTTAAACTAAGATTATACATGAAAGAAAATGAAGTATTTATCTTTCTTTTTCCCTCAATTACCCTCTCTTTCTTTCTTCCCATATATACCTTTGTATTTTCACATCTTATATACACATTTTCTTTGTAAATACAAAATCTACATATGAGAAAAAACATTGTGAAAAAACATGTTGATCTCCAGTTCCAGTTATTTTCCTGAAAATGACATCATTTCATTAAGAAATATTTTGTTTTTATTATTTATGAGTATTTGTGTATGCCTTTGACGGGGTATGTTCATTTGAGTGCAAGTGCCTGCAGCCCCTGGAGCGGGAGTTATGGGCAACTGTGAATTGTCTGATGTAGGTGCTGGGAACAGAACTCAGGTCCTCTGGAAGAGCAGTACGTGCTCTTAACTGCTGAGCCATCTCTCCAGTCCCATAATTTCATTCTTTATGGTGAAATACAATTTTACTCTCTCTCTATAGCCCACATTTTCTCTATCCATTCATAGTGATGGACATATCTTGGCTACTGTGAATAGAGCCACAACAAACATGGTTGTACAGGTTATCTCTGAGATATACTGACTTAGGTTCCTTCCAGTATGTACTCAGTATAGCCCAACTGGATCACATGGTAGTTTTATTTTAGTTTTCTGAGGAACTTCCATACTGATTTTCATGTCACTTGGAATATAAATGGGCACAGTCTCTTCAGAAAATCATTTAACAATACCTTCTACAAAATATTTATCCTATGAATTACTGTTCTAGTTTCATTTCTTTTGCTCTGATAGAATACCCTGAAGCAGCATAGGGAAGAAAAGGTCCACCTGGCTCACAGTTCAGGCCACAGTTCACCTCCTTAGGTGGAAGACAAGGCAGGAACCTAGAACATCACATCCATAGTCAAGAGCAGAGAGAATAAACACACAGATCCCTGCCTGATTGTTTCCTTTGCTAGCTAGCTTTCTTTACTCTTATCCAGTTTGAGGCCCAGCCAATGAAATGGTGCTGCCCACATTCAAGGCTAGTCTTCCACCTCAATTAACAACCAAGACAATCCTCATAGACATGTCTTCTCAAGAGATTTTAGGTTGTGTCAAGTTGACAGTTAAAACTAACCAGCCCAACTATCAACTACATTCCTATTAAAATACCCCAGGGAAATGTATGCATTTTCCTGGCAAAAAAAGTTTAAGAATGTTCATGATAGTCTTCTTAATAAAGCCTCAAATGCCAACAATGTCAGGGATACATTACACTCTTACAATGAAAACAATGGAATGTTATACAGACTAAACTATTGCCACATGCAACATGAATGAGTCTCAAAGGCATAATGATGAGTCAGCACTTGAGAAGCTGAGACAAGGAATGTGAGGTTGAGGGCAGTCTGAATTACACAGCAGTTTCCAGGTTAGCCTGAGCTACACAGCTCAAAAAACCAACAGAAAGACTGAGGAGGATAAATATTTATTTGTATGAAATTCTAAATCAGTTAACTCTACAGTGACAGAAGCAGCGTGACAGTTCCAGAACGAGGAAAGAGAGGGCTTCTGAGTTGAAATATTTACAAGTGCAGAGCTACGTATCTGTCTGTCTATGAACAAAGTCGTTGGCCTTAAATAATTAATTTGTCGAATTTTTACACAAAAAGTTAGAAGAAATCAAAGAAGCACTGAGTTAGACAAGCATTCCAGGATTTTAAGCTCTCCCAAAGGATACTTGTCCAATCACCCACCCAGGGCTCAATATCCCTTAAGACAGTCTACCCCAACTTCTGAATAGTTCTGGGAATTAGAAAGTTTTCTTTTCTAATAAACTCCAAACCTATTTCCAAGGCGTTTCTGTCCCTTGGTTCTCATTCTGTTTGGTGGGAGGGACATAAAGAACAAGTGTGCTCCCTGTTCTAATATATTCCTTCAACACTCCAAGGCCTACACGATCGCTAAGATTTCTTACAAGTCTAAAAATTCTAGGGTTCTGTACTTTTAGTCTTTCATTTTGATTCAGTTGCTGCTTTCTCTACAACTCGTTGAACTTTACTTCAACTAAAGTATTCTAAAGTTTTGTCTCAGTCTGAGTAATCAGCCTGTAGAATAATTATTCAAAACAGGAATTTCAAAGGTGTCAGTATTTAGAGCAGCTGGTTACATCTGTATGCTTATAAGAGGAAGATGGAGCTGGGTGAGGTGGTATATACCTTTAGTCCAAGGCCAGTCTGGTCTACATATTGAGTTCTAGGTCAGCTGGGGCTACTTGGAGACTCTGTCTCAAAAAGACCAATAAATAAATAAATAAATAAGAGCAGGAAGATGAATCTTATTGTTTAACACAGTTGAAGATGAGTTCCCCAAGATGTAGCTTACTGGATCTGGACAATGCTTACCTATCAGATGCTTTCTTTGACTGAGAAGAAATAGCATTTCATAAACAAAAAAATAAGTGGATGGCAACTGTTTGGATCTGGACATAAAGCAATGAATTGTAATAGACTTCATGAGCAAAAACAAAAGCACTTACATAACCTCAAAAAGTCAACTGAAAATTTAATAAAACGCATATTTAAGGAATTCAAGTCTCTATAGAATTAAAGTTTAGGAGATAAATGTGAAAACAGAATGAGATTTTTGTTTCTGAGGCAGTCTATGTAGCATAGGCTGATGGGCTAGCCTTAAACTTACTATACAGCCAAGGAAAACCTTGAACTTCTTATCTTCCTGCCTCTACCTCCCAAGTCCTGGGATTACAGACATATGGTGCTATTATGCTTAGTTTATGTGGTGTTGGGGATTGAACCAAGGGCTTGTGCATGCTAGCAAGTACTCTAACAACTGAGCTACATACGTCTCCAGGCTTACTGTTTCTTTCCCTCTTTTCTTGGAACTGTCTATGTAGACCGGGTAGGTCTTTAACTCATAGAAATTCACTTGCCTCTGCCTCCAGAGTGTTGGGATTAAAGGTCTTTGCCTCCATACCTGTTTTTTTTTTCTTTTTTTTTAAACAGCTTCATTTTATATTGCATAGACTAGAACAATAATCAAGAAAGAATTAACTCAAGGTTATTGACAACATGAATTATACAAAGTAAACCTTGACTCTAATTTCATAACTCTGGGTAAGTTTTGAGGCAGCACATGAATAATGAGAAAAAAATTCGCTCTTGGTTGATCTTTACTGTAATGTGTGAGAGATGTTCTTGTATTATTACTAAGAGAAAAAGTACTATAAAATTGAAGGTTCTCTGGAGTTGGCATACAAATAGGGACTAGATAAAATACCTAAAGACAATGAAGGTTATATATCAAATTGACAGGACTGTCTATATACAATAATGTCATCACCAACAGTCAAAGGAAGGCGTACAGTATACACGGTTGGAGGATAGATTGCTGAGTTTATCAGTTGATCCCCAAATACCAAACTTTTCTTGATTCCCTGAGCCAGTGCTTCACTTTTATTCATCTAACACATGGAACTTGAACTCTAGTATCAGGAATCTTATCATTTTGTTCTGTAATTTCTGTATTTATTTTTTCCACATAGGGCACCATGCCCAAAATAACCTGGTAGCTTCCTCAAGGATCCTGGTTCTCTTATCACTTTAACTTCTCTGGCAATAAGAATTATTCTTTTTCTTTCTTTTTTTATAAAACAAAACCAAATAAAGCTGGCAACAAAGTCTTCTATTAATTTGTCTTTCTTCCAGAAAATGTCCCTTCACTAATTTGCCTAAAACATTATTCTAGTCATTGCTTCTATTAAATCTGAAGCCTACAGTAACCTGACTTCAATGTTTTTTATTTTAAAATTATTTAAAAATTTTGTATATGTATGAATTTTGCCAGCAAGTACATAGATGTGCCCACATGTATGTGATAGATGCTCTTGGAGGTCAGAATACAGCATTGGATCCCCTGGAACTGGAGTTAAGGATGGTTGTTAGCTGCCATGTGGGTGCTGGGAACCAATTCAGTTTCTCTCAAGAGCAGCCAGTGCTTTTAACTGCTAAGTCCCTGGCTTCTATTTCTTTCTTTCTTCTTTTGGTTTTTCCAAGACAGGGTCTCCCTGTAGCTCCAGTTGGCTTGGAACTCCCTACGTAGACCAGACTGGCCTTGAACTCACAAAGATCTGCTTGACTCTGCCTCCTGAATCCTGGGATTAAAGGTATGTGCCCCCATAGCTGGCTTCTACTTCTAACTCAACTAATCGTTCTCAGATACCAGTAACCACATGTGTGTGTGGTGTGTATTATGTATTTGTGCAATGTGCATATGCATATTCATTTGTGTGAGTGCAGTTGTATGTATATGGAGGTCCCAGAACAATACTGGGTGTCAGTGTTCACTTTCTACCTTGTTTGAAGCAGGGTATCATCAGGCTTAGATGGCCTATGAGCTTCCAGTGATTTTTCTGACTTAGGCAAACTGGGATTACAAATGCATGTTACCCTGATCTGATCTGATCTTCAGTCTTTATGCTTGTGTAGCACATACTTTATCTACTGAGTCATCTCCCCAGACTACTCTCCCTCATTTTTTCCCCCTTAACAAAGGGTCTCTCTCTAGCCTGGAGCTCACCAAAGAAGTTAGTCTGGCTAAATAGCAAGCTACAATATTCTACTTGCCTTTACCTTCTCAGCAATAGGATTATACCACCATGCCCAATTTTTTTTGATGCTGTTTGTTTTATTTCTAAAAAAAAATGTTTACTATAGTGTTTTGTCTGCATTTAAATGTGTGCCTGGTGCCAGAAGGGGGCGTTGCATCTTTGGAACTGGAGCTATAGATGGTTATAAGTCACCATGTGAGTGCTGGAAACAGAATGTCAGTCCTCTGCATGGGCAGTAAGTACTCAGAACCACCAAGCTATTTCTCTAGTCTTTTTTTTTTTTTTAAATTATGTGGATTCCGGTAATCAAATTCAGGTTCCCATGTTTGCAAGGCAAGCGCTTTACTGACTGAGCTATCTTTCCAGTTCAATTTTCACTCTGGTTTCTTGGTTGAAGCCATAAATGACTCCTCAAATTTATTTCCCACTGTTTCCTGTATAAGTAGAAGTTCCCTCCCTCCCTCCCTCCCTCCCTCCCTCCCTCCCTCCCTCCCTCCCTCCCTCCCTCCCTCCCTCCCTCCCTCCCTCCCTCCCTCCCTCCCTCCCTTTCTGAGACAGGCTCTCACTATGTAGCTCTGGCTAGCCTGGAACTCACTATGTAGAACAGGCTGGCCTCAAACTCATAGAAATCTGCTTTACTTTGCCTCCTGAGTGATGGCAGTAAAGGTGTGCACCACACACCAAGCTTCCTCGGTATTTTTATACACACTCTTGTTCCCTCTCATCTCCAGTCATTCTTTCAGCCTTTGCATTCCTCTCTACATGTTTCCATACTGATCTCCCTCTCTTCCACTGTTTCAGTAACAACTTATGTTGATGGCAACTAAACCTTAAATTCTGGGTCCATATCTCACATAGATTATATTCCTTTGATATGCCACAGAAAAATCAAGATTAAAACAAAACTGAATCCATATTTTTTTTTTTGCCAAAAATGTACCCATTTCCCATGTTCTCAGGTCAGCTAAGGGTACTCTTTCTCTTTCAGGCTAAAAACCTGAGACACGTTCATCACTTTTATCATAGCCAATCCCCTCACTGACCTTCTCTTTTACACTCTCATTATTATTGTCACATTTGAAGCCTTTCCTTGCCCTGATTACTCTAACAGTTTTCTATCTGTCCTTCCTGGCTCCAACCTGTTTCCACAGACATTAAAATACAAATGTAATTCTGAATGCAATCCCTTGTTAACAATCATTCCAGCATCCAGAGGCTACCTACTGGCTTTGTGGGCTTTTTGTTTGGGGAGGGGAGTATTGGGACTCAAACTGGGGCCTCCTATGAGCCAGGCAAGTGTGCCATATCCACCTCTAGCACTACCTCACCTTTAAAAACTTTTTTTTTTTTTTTTTTTTTTTTTTGAGACAGGGTCTCACTAAGTGCTCAGGCTGTTTTTGTACTCCCTCTGTAGGCAGCTCAGGCTGGCGTTCAACTTGCTGTCCTATCTCAGCCTTCTGAGTAGCTGGGACTACAGGCCTGTGTTACCAGGCCCAGTTGCCTTCAGGAGATTTTTATTTTATTTTTAAATGTCTCTTAATGCCAAGTATGGTGCCTCATGTTTTTAATCCCAGACCTTGGGAGGTAGAGGCAGGTGGATCTCTGTGAGATCGAGGCCAGACTGGTCCACACAGTGACTTCTAGGTGGGCTGGGACCAGGGAGACCCTATAAAAAAAAATCCTTTGTTTAAAAGCATAAAATTATGCTTGTTTTGGATGTGTTAACTATAAACGTTTTGAAATATTATTTTATCATTTGAAAATCAATCAAATTTGGTCCCATAATAATGAGTAACTACCCTTTAAACCAGTTTTGGGATCAGGAAAAAGAAATTAAAAATAAAAATAAAAAAGAAAAGGAATCCTGATATGTCGAATCCAAACAAGAGAAAAACTTGAAAGCGATATATTAACAAGGCAATCTCTCAAAGCATTCACATCTTTGGCATCCTCATTTGTTCCTGAGGGAAAGATCTTGCAAAGTTATCACTTGAGGAGTAAGATCAGGCTGGTTTGCTGATGATACTGATAACAACTAAAAAGCAACCCTGGGCAGGTGAGATGGCTCAGCAGTTAAAGGTGAGGGCCATCAAACCTGAGAAGTGGAGTTTGATCCCTGGGACGCAAAGGATAGAAGAAAACCAACTCCCTCAAGTTATCTTCTGACCTCCATTTGAAGGTGGTGGCATGTTGGTGCTCCCAGACCCCCAACTAAATAAACAAATGTAATAAAAAATCCTCTTAAAAAACCTGTCACTTTGACCTTCACTTCTCTTTAACTAAAGAACAAAATACTTCAAATACCTTATGTCTAGGAAATAACCCAGTTATTAAGAGATGCAATAAATATCTTAAGACTTAAGGCTCAATTTATGCAACCACTTATGTTTACCTTAACCATTTGATTTTACTTTAAATTTTCCAAATGGGAACATTATTTT
Source organism: Eospalax fontanierii (assembly GCA_035773235.1). Taxonomy (NCBI): domain Eukaryota; kingdom Metazoa; phylum Chordata; class Mammalia; order Rodentia; family Spalacidae; genus Eospalax; species Eospalax fontanierii. Next base: position 57,836,206 of record CM069539.1, on the reverse strand, counting down.
CAGTGTCATATTTAAAGTCATGTTTCAGGTCTTCAGGTTATCAGTTAGAAGTTATTTTTGATCTTAATTATGATATCTATCTTCCTTCCTGTAATACATTACTGTTGTAATCAACTCTACGACCTCCCGAGAGCAAATGCCACACACATTACCAAGTGAGGTAAGAAAGCTGTAAAACCAACTGAGAGCCCACGACGCTACTTATGTTTCAATCTTCTTTCATCAACTTCCAAAACATTTTAGCACTATTGAGATGAAGTGGGTTATAAGTTTTGGAAGATGAGATTTGCTTGAAAGACAAAAGGAACAATGTATAAAGACAGTTATTGGTTATAGCTGAGTGACTGTAGATCAGAGCTACAACTCATCTTTATTAGGAATATTTATAAAGCCCTAGACAGCAAACAAGAAACCTAGCTTGGGGTTGCAGATACCAATTGAAACCTGTCTCTACAGAAGCTTGGTTTGAAAAAAATCAAATAAACAATTTATGAATTGAGGAGGAAAAGCTCTCACATACTATACTCAGTGCTTTCTGAAACAGTTCATAAAATAATGCCTTATTGACATATGTACTCTATTAGGAAAACATTTGAATTTCACATTTTTTGTGTGTGTATGGTATATGCATGTTTGTGTAGTTGTATGCATATGTGTATGCATGCAAAGACCAGAGTCAACATCATGTGTCTTCTTCAATTGCTTCTCTACCATATACACATATATATTTTAAACTTATTAAAAATATTTTTACATGTATAAGTGTTTTGTCTGCATGTTGTAAATGCACCCATGCATGCAGTGCCTGCAGAGGCCAGAAGAGGGCATTGGATCCCTTATAACTGGAGTTATAGATGGTTGTTAGCTGCTATGTGAGTGGTGCTCTGTAATAGCAGCAAGTCCTATTAATTATAGAGCCATTTCTCTAGCCCTCTACCATATTTTTTAAGTCATGGTTTCTCACTGAGCCAGAGCTCACTGCTTTGGCTAGATCCCTGGTCAATGAGTTCTAGGGATCCAATTGTCTCTGTGTCCCTCAGTGTTGGATCACAGACCTGAGCTGCTACTGCCTGGCTTTTATATGGGTGCTGGAGATCTGGATTCAGGTCCTCATACTTGTGCAGCAGGCACCTACTGACTGAGCCATCTCTCCAGCCTGAATTTTACATCTTTGAATGCAAATATCCTATTGGATGATGGCCAGCTATTAATTAGGAGTATATTATCCTTGATATATAAAACAATTGTCATTTTTGCCAATCTATGTTTCAATACTAGCTAAACATTTTCTAATTTTAATAATATTGATTGATTGTGTGAGAGTATGTGTACACATGCCATAGCACATACATGGAAGTCAGAGGACAACTTGTGGGAATCATTTCTCTCCTTCCACCATGTGGATTCTGGTGATTGAACCTGTCAGGCCTGGCTAAAAGTGCCTTCCCCAATGAGCCATCTCACAGGTCCATCATACTCTAATTTTTAATAACAAGGATACAATTACACCAATTGCTCCCTAGTCTTTCACCTAGTCCCCCTGGAAAAGCAATATTCATCTACAAAGAAGCACTCCAGGACAAGATGTCGAGATCCTTTGTATCAGTATTATTTTATTAGATGAGAGACATTAAGATATAATCAAAGTTGAGTGACAGCTGGGCCTGGCCTATAATCTCAGTTGCTCAAGAGGCTGAGACAGAAGGACACAAATTCAAGGTCAGCTTGATAAACTTAGTGAGATCCTGCTTCAAAAGAAAGGATGGGTTTCTAGTTAGGTAGTAGAGGACTTGCCTAGCATGTGTGAAGCTTTAGGTTCAATTCCCAGGACCAGAAAATAAAAATAAAAAATTGGTAATTTCTTCTGTGATAAGGTTTTACTTAACTAAGTAAACATTAAACTCTTTATAGAAAGACTAAAAATTAAATCTACTTTTTGTCAATGATAGTATTAGATAAAATTGTTAAAACAAATAGGAGAAGACATATAATTAGTAAAGGCTGAAAGCTAGAAAGAAGTAATTGACCCAAGTCTTTCTTTGTACAATAAGTAAATCTATAAACTATCCTCAGTACCATGCATTGCTAGAGAGAAAGGTTAATTAAACACCAGGGAAAAGATATCTGCAAATTAGAGTCATGTAAGTAGTTTGTTTTGCTAGTAAATAAATGATTAGCAGTTGACATTGTATTTCTGATAAAATAAAGCTGTTTTATTTCTTTTTAGAAATGGACATAAAAACACTCTAGTACATTTATTTAATATAGTCCTTAAATTAGCAATTGGGGAAGACTTAAAAAATATGGCAGAGTCCTGTATACTTAAGCTCCCTTTACTCCCAATGCAACCCAAATGTATTATATTTACATAATACTACAGTACTGGAGAAATAACCACTATCTTTAGAGCCAATATTTTACATTTAAAACCCCAAGGAAAGAGCCTGCAGTGGCCACCAGCAGAGAGTCATTGAGTCACATCCAGCAACAGGTATTTATAAACTCTTAAGAAATTTCAATTTTATTGACCTAAGAATAGTTATGAATCTCTTATAGATTTGAAATTACCAATAAATAGATGAAATTTTAAAAATTATTTCAGGGCTGGAAAGCCAGCTCAGAGGTTAACACTGGCTGTTCTTGCAGATGACCTAGGTTTGAATTCCAGCACCCACATGGCAGCTAACAATTATCTGTAACTCCAGTTCCTGGGGATCTAACGCCCTCTTCTGGCCTCTGCAGGCACTTCATGACATGGGTATCCTTACATGCAGGAATAACACTCATACATAAAAAATAAAAATAATTTCATTCAGAGAGAAGAATAATTTTCTTAAAGTTGGGTAAATAATATTAAATTCAGAAACGGTATTTTCTAGACATTCTAAATACTTATTCTTGCTATTCTTCCTCCTTCTCCACCAAAGCCCTAAACCTGCTCAAAATACCTACCATGTTTTTTTGGTTTACAGAATGTTTCTAAGTATAGTATTAGACTTTAAGAATAAAGTAGGAATTTCACATTTAATAGACATTAATAAATATAATAAATAACAAACATATATGCTGGGTGTGGTGGTACATGTCTTTAATCCCAGCACTCAGAAGGGAGCAGCAAGTAGATCTCTGAGATACTGGTCTACATTAGGAGTTCTAGGTTGGCTGGGGTTACAGGGATACTTTGTCTCAAAAACAAAGCAAAAAAACCCATAAAATAAAAAATAAACATTTCCTCTTGAAATGAAAATTTTCTCATTTAAAACTGATCATAAACTGGTATTTTCAAATGGGTTTGTAGAAATACTAGTAACTTTAAAGCTGTTTCGAACTGCTGCATTTATAGTTTCCCATCACATGTACAGTTAAGCATCCCATTTTACTGAAACCAAGCTTAAAAATAGTAATTTAAGGGCTAGAGACATAGCTCAGCAGTTAAGAGCACTGGTTGCTCTTGCAGAAGACCCGGGTTCAAATCCCAGCACCCGCTTGGCGGCTGACAATAGTTCAAAACTCCAGTTCCAGGGGATCCAATGCCCTCTTCTGTCCTCTGCAGGCATTGTTTGACATGGTTGCACTTATGTACCTGTGGGCATAACACTCATATACACAAAATAAAAATAAATGAACATTTAAAAAATTTAATTAAAAACTACGTCTAACAGTTCTCAAATGAAGAAATACAAATGATTATTAAATACTGAAAGTGTTCAATCCTTAGCCAGCAGGGAACTGTAAATTAAAACTGCTTTGACATTCTCACCCCAGTTAGGGACATCATCAAGAAAATGATAACAAATGCCAGCAAGCATGCAGAGAAAGAGGAACCCTTAGAGATGTTGTAGTCTGGGGTAGCCTGTTACTGAAAACAAAACTACCATATGATCTGGTTACATCATTCCTTGGTACATACTCAAAGGACTCATATATACCACCGAGATATTTACACATCTATGTTTATTTTTGCACTATTCTCAACAGCTACACTATGAAACCTAGATGTCAACCAGCGAAGGAATGGATGAAGAAAATGTGGTGCATACACACACGAGAATTTTATTCAGCTGTTAAGAATGAGCTGGGTGTAGTGGGCCACACCTTTAATCCCAGAACTTCGGAGGCATAGGATGGCAGATTTCTGTGAGATTCAGGCCAGCCTGGCCTACACAGTGAGTTCCAGGTCAGCTGGAGCTATGGGAAGACCCTGCCTCAAAAAAATAAAAAAAACAGAATAAAATGAAGACATCTGCAGATCACTTAGAGATCATTAAGCAAAATGAGTCAGACTCAGAAATACTGCATGCTTTCTCTCATATGGAGAATGTAGATTTAAATTTATAAATACACATATGTATATACGCAAAACATGAAAGAAGGGGACTATGAGAGGGCAGGAAGAGTAGAGAAACAAGAGAGGAAAATAGAATATATGTAATATAAAAGCAGAACAAGGAATTAATTTGGGGAAAGAAAGGGCACTGACAAGGTCGAGAGAGCATATGGGGGAAGGTGGGCTGGGGATATGCAAATAAAAACAAAGCATAAACATAAACATGAAAATGTCACAATGAGACATTCCTTTGCATGTTAAGAAAAATCAGTAAAAATTATAAAACAAAAGAAGAAACTAGGACTAAGACAAAAGCAAGCAAACAAGGTACCTAAGAAAATGTAGAATATCTTGTAATAGTTGTATATCTTCTACATCATATCTGATGAAGTTAGCATTGTAAAATGTGGTAATTTTTTGCTTTGTTCTGATTAAAAGACACATGCCATGTACTTGCAATGGTAGCACTGTGGCATACTTATATTAACACATAATACTGTCAATTTCAGTAGCAAGCAAATTCATTAAATCATCTTTCCTTTATGGGACTGTAATATCTTGTAAAAAAAACTGGGTTCTAGAAAAAGGAAGACAAATTGCTTAGCCAACACTTGACAACTTTCTGCCCTTAGTTTTCAAGAGCTCAAATCTAAAAAAATGTGGGTAAGTACAGATTCCTTTGTGGGGGCTTACAGAAAACCTGCCCAAATTGCCAATTTAGCTTAGCACTGGTAAGATTGGCTGAGCATCAAAAACTCTGCAGGCATTACAATGATAACTCTTTTCAGAAAGCAATTTTGAAAAGGATCAAACCAGAGGAATTAATTCTTTCATGATCTCAGGGTCACACAGCGCATCTCTAAAATGCCCCCCAAATGTGCAATTTAATATGCCACAATACACTTTCATGTTTATCACATATTCTCTAAATACATAATATATACCAATGCACGGTGAAGATATCAGTAATACAATGTTGAACAGATAAATCTTGACCCTCAAGAACAAAAACACCAAAGTGAGGTACAAGATATCTATTGAAGATATCTATAAGCAAATTTTAAAGTTGTGAAAAATTGTATGACGGGAAAGAATAGAAAGTTATAGAGTAACAATGGGAGATGGCATTTAGATGAGGACTCTCTGAAGAAATAATACATAATGGAGTACTGAATGTTTAATTAGGTGTACTTCAGGCTGAGGTTAAAAAAAAAAACCATGAGGTGATGGAGAACTTGAGTATTCTGGAGAAGGCTGGAGAAAATAAGCAGGAGGGGCAAGCAGCAAAGACTATTCTGGAACTGTTAGAAATCTAATTCTCTTCTTCCATCACGTGGGTCCTGGAGATCAAACTGAAGTCACCAGATTTGGTGGCAAGCACCTTTACACACTGAGCCATCTCCCCAGCCCTGTGATAGTTATGCTTTTTAAAGAGCCATTCTGATTCTGTGTAAAGAATGAATCTGTAAGAAAGGATGTAGATGGACACTAGGAAGCTGCAGCAACAACAAGAGCAATAATCAGAGCATGACAGTAGCTTAGGGCAGGGTAATGACAGAGAATATGGAGCAGAAGATGGATCTGGACTACTTAGGAAACAGAAGCAACGGAATCCTGCAGCAGCCTGGATGTGTGTGCACGTATGCACGAGAAGTCTCTGGAATGATCCAAAGATTGCTCCCTCCCTGGTTCTCTCTCTCTCTCCCTCCCTCCCTCCCTTCCTTCCTCCCTCCCTTCCTCCCTCTCTCAATTTCCCTTACATCTATCTGCATAATGTTGTTCTTACCTCTTTGTTCATTAAACACCTAGAGAATGCGTTAAAGAATATCCTCTTTTTAGCCAGGTGTGGTAGCTCACATCTAAATAAATTACATTTATTTTATGTGTGTCTCATTTGTGTGTGATGTGGAGGTCAGACAATTTATGGGAATCAGTTCTCTCCTTTCACCAAGTGTGTCCCATTGATTGAACTGAGGTTGCCAGGCTTGATGGCACGTGCCTTTTAGCTGCTGAGCCATCTCAAAGTCCCTGACATCAACATATCTAATTGAGAAATTAGAAGTTTGAGATACTACAATTAGGAGAAAAACCAAGAGTTTAACATTTGAAACATTCATTTTAAGATGACCGAGGTAGAGGTAGATTAAGTAAAGAGGATTATATCCTGAGGGACTCAACAGTTTGATGAATAAGGAGAAGCTTACAAAGGTGAGCCAGATGATACGAACAGAGGTAGGCAGAGAAGCAGGAGTAAGAGGTGGTACATAATTCCAAGGTGAAAAACATCTATAATCCTCAGCATTCAGGGAGATTGAAGCAGGAAGACAATGGCTGGAGGTCAATCTGAGCCTCATAGTGAAGTTTATCTCAAAAAACAAACACAAAGAGATGCCTCCTTTTCACTCTTGATAATAATTTACATTCTTTTTTTCTTAACAGGTATTGCTAGAGGCCTATACATTTTCCAAATCTCTTTAGAAGAACAAAGTTTTGGCTTGTTAATATTATATACTGTATATTTGTTTTCTATTTCATTAATTTCTACTTCTTGTTTCTTTTTCAATTTCCTTTAGGATTAATTTGCTATTTTTTTCCCAAAAGAAATAATTAAATCATCAATTTTTGACTTTTTTATTTTCTAATATGTGCATTTAGGGCTGCAAATTACCCATTGATATTTTTAACTGACTCACACAGAAGTTGAGATGTTATATCTTTATTATGATTGTGTTAAACTCTGTTTTCTAATTTTCTCTCCTCCACTTAAATTTATGTTAGACTTTTTGTATTGTATTGCTCCTTTAACAAATCATTTAAGACTACCAGCTTAAAGTAATGTAATTTCTTATAGCTCTGGAGCCTGGGAAGCAAATAACTTGAGGAGAAAATAAATCAAGAAAAATGGTTTCATAGTACTTCTCTGTGGGGTCTTGGCTCCTTATGTGCTTGCTGTCTGGGGTTTCCTAAACTCCAGTATTTGTCTACCCAAATGTGATGACTAACACTGTCAACTTGAGAAGATCTAGACTCACCTACGAGAAAATCTATAAGATGCCTGCCTGTGAGGGAGTTTCCAGACTAGGTTAACTGAGCTCAGAAGACCTACACTAACTATGAGAGGCATTATTTCATGGGCTGGGGTCCCACAAGAATGAAAAGCAGAAAGCTGCTGGGTCGTAGTGGCGCACACCTTTAGTCTCAGCACTTGGGAGGTAGAGGCAGGAAGATCTGTGAGTTCAAGGTCATCTAGGTCTACACAGTAAGTTCCAGGCCAGATGGGTGCTACAGGGAAACCCTGTCTCAAAAGACCAAAAAAATAAAATAAAATAAAAAAATAAAAAGTTGGGCACCAGCACCTCTCTCTGCCTTCCTGATGAGGGTGAGGAGGGCAGTCTCAAGTTCTGGTGGCCAAGACTTTCCCTGAAATGATGGGTTACAGCCTGGAGAGTAAGCCCAAATAAAGCCTTTCTTTCTGAGTTGCTTTTGTCAGGTATTTTGTTAAAACAACAAGAAAAATAACTAATATACCATCTCCCTAAGATCTAGGGCTTCTTTGCTTCTAGTAGAAATCTTCTGCTAACTGAGAAGTTGTTTGGTCCAAGTATTGAAAGATTCTTTCAATTTTTCTCTTATACAAACTGAAAATAATACTGTCTCATAAAGTTCTTGTGATAACATGAAAATTAAATGAACTACCTACTAGGTACCTTAGATAGATAAAATACTATAGATACTGACTGAGCCATTTTCCTAGCCTCTAGGTTCTTTTTTATTTTGGATACTGCAGATTCATTTTATGCCTTTGACTATTCTCTTTACTTGCAATATTTTTGCAGAATAAAGTATAAGTGTAATTATTAGCTCAATAGTTTGAATATTTTACTCCTGCCAATACACTAGCAATATTGTTTCTCCTCAAAAGTTGAGGCAATTGTAATGTCATCAACAACAAAAATGAGAGATCTATGTCAAAAGGGTATGGTGGCACACATCTTTAATCTCAGCACCTGGGAGACAGGAAGATGGACTTTTGTTACCTACACAGCAAGTTCTAGGCCAGCTGTGGCTATATCATGAGACCCTGTGTAGAGAGAGACAGAAAGAGAGAGAGAAAATAGATATTAAAATTATGTTTTAAATTTACAAAAAAATTTAAAAATTATTAAGAAAAGGAAGAACACACAGTGATGAAGAGAAGGGAGAGATAAATTTTGCAGCTGTGTAAGGAATGACTGTATACATAGACATACATGAAGCAGAGATATTGGTTTCACTGAAAGAGGAAGAGATGGAAGAAGAGACCTGAGTTATTGAAAATCCAAATGCTTAAACGCAAACACAAATTTTTACCATTGTCTTTCAAAGAACATGTTTCAATGATAGTTTCAAAGATTTCTGTTCTGCCACCAACAATAAAATCTTGGACACAAGCATTTAGGAGGTTATATAAAGCTATCTGGCATATCAGGGTTCACTTTAATTTCTAGTGTCACTTGTCCTTCTAACCTATTGTCAAACACTAAGTAATATGGTTTGTGGAACTTTATTATTGCTTTACAATACACAGAGAAACGATTGGGGGGAGGGGTTGGTGAGATGGCTCAGCTGGTAAAGGTGCTTGTCACCAAGCCTGATGTCCTGATTCTAATCCTAGAATCTACATGGTTGAAGTCGAGATTGACTCCTACAAGTTGCTCTCTGACCCATTCCCTTCACCAAAAAAAAAAAAAAAAAAAAGGTTTAGGTTAGCAGTGGTGGTGCATATCTGCATATCCATCCACGCTTCCCCTACTTACGTGTACGCAATTCTGTAAGTTTTATATTTGTTGACTAGCTCATGTATAAATGTTTTTTTCTTTGCAACACACACACACACACACACACACACAATTCTACTATTTCTCTCTTTGGTTATTCTATTCTCTTTTTGGTAGTAATTTTAAATTTTTTTTTTTTTAATTCTCTCACTCTGGCCTTACTTTCAGCCTTTCTGTCTTTTTATTCTTTGAATACTTTAATTGCTCGTTTGTTTCACATTCTCAATTTTATTCTTCTGCCCTTATCACTTGTGTTATAAAGAGTTGTAAATGTTGTAGCTGGCATCAGTTTTTAATTTCTATATCTGGTTTGCCTTTACCTGTTGCTGTTTCTGTTATTTGTTTTCTCCATTCTACACAATGCAGGGGATCCAAGATGACAACTCTGCGCATATTTAGATGCTCTGCCACTAAGCTATACTTTCAGCCCACCTAAGCACATGTTACTGTATATACAACCTACTCCTGAAAACTCTAGCAAAAATATCAACTCCACAAGAACGGGGAAGATCAAAGGGCCAAGTTGACAACCAAGCTCCAAATAGTCAGAGCTGTTATTGCAGGGACCCAGAGACCTGTGGAGGATACCTACTCCTACAGTAAAGAGAAATAACAACAAGACAGTGGGGCAATACATCAGAGAGGGGCTGCACTTTAGGCCACTCCCATCCCCCTTCAGAGTCAGATGAAATGTGAGATAAAAAATTCAAAGAACAATTTCTAAAAAGATCAATTCCAAGAAAATACAGAAAAACAACAAAACAATTAAGGAAGGCAATACAGGATGAGTGACAATTTATTAAAGGGAGCTATTTTGAAAGCAAACAAATTACAGAGCAATTGTGACATAATTAAAAGACCAAATCTCTGCATTTCTTGGAGTAGAAGGCACTAATAGAAATCTAAAGGTATAGAAAGCCTATTCAGTGAAATAATAACAGAAAAAATTCTCAGATCTTAGGAAAAATATGCATATTGAGATACAGGAGAACAAAGAGAGAAGTACCAACTCACTTATCAAGGCAAACCCATCAGAGTAACAGCAGAGTTCTCAACAGAAACCCTAACAGTCGAGAGATCTCAGAAAGAAGTACTTCAAGACTGGAAAGAAAACTGCTGCTGCTGTTCCAGCAAAGTTATCATCAGAAATGAAGGAGAAATGAAGATCTAAAGAATCCACAACCACTAAACCAGCATTGCAGAGGATATTTAAAGACATCCTAAACACAGGAAAGGAAAATAAACATAACCATGAAAACACAGGAAATAATTATTCTCACTAGACTAATAGATAACTCAACATTAGAAAAATAAGATGACAAGAATTAGTTCATACTTTTCCATTCTGATTCTGAATGTAGATGGTCTTAATTCTTAAATTAAAAGACATAAATTGAGGTCTGGAAAACGATGTTCCATTGTTTGGAAGGGAATCCAGAAGCAAGAAGGAGTAGCTATATTCCTATCTGATAAAGCAGTCATCAAGTCTAAATCAGAAGAGACAAAGAAAGTCATTACATGCTGGTAAAGGGAACAATATATCCAGACGACATGATAATTATAAATACACATGAATGTTGGTTCACCTAATTTCACGAAATTTCACACACTAAACTGACCTCCCCTTGACTGCACATATAACTGGCAATCTCAAATTTTGAAGGACCCATAAAGAAATTGCTCCAATATTTCATCTTTTTTTTCTTCTCTTTCTTGCTTATGCTCCAGCACATTTTTAGTATTTTTACTGTATTTAAAATAAAAAATCTTTCGTTTTGATATGTTTATTCTGTTCATATGTTCATTTAATTAAGTTTATATACCTTTAAAAGGACTTATTTTATATGTACAAGTGTCTCTGTGTGTAAGTGCACACGTGCATGTGGGAGCCCACAGAGGCCAGAAGAGGGCAGTGTTAGATCTCCTGGAGCTGGGGTTGTGAGCTGTCTGACATGGGTGTTGGGAATCAAACTCAAATCCTCTAGGAGGTCAGCAAGTGCTCTTAGAACACCAAGTTATCTCTCCATCCATGGTTTATACATTTTTAAGTAGTAGGCAATCTTTTTTCCTTTTGCCCCCGAATCCAACCTTTTCCTTTATACTATACTTTTTGTAGTATATATGACTTTATCTCACTGTTATTATTTTAAAAGATTATTATTAATTTTATGTCTATGTATGTATGTGTGCCTGAGAGTATGTATGTGCACCACATGGATGTGCATGTCTGCAAATGCCAGAAGAAAGTGTCAGAGTTACAGGTGGTTGTGAGCTGCCTGTTGTGGCTGCCTGGAACCAAATCTGGGTCCTCTATAAGGGTAACAAGTTCTTCTATTTATTCTTTCTTTCTCTTTTTCTTTCAGATACTGGCCAAAGCCGATGTGTGCTTTCCCTATACTCTGATGTTCTCACTCTGTTTTGGAAGAATGCCCCCCATGGGGCTGCTTGTTAACTTCCACAGAAAAGCCACAGCTTTCCTCTATTGTTTCTCTTGAAAATTCTAGTAAAATTGTCCTCTAGTTTAAAATCAACAACCAAAAACTCTCATGCTTTTATTTTTTATTCTCCTTATTACATTTATCTAATTTGATATGAACACTTTCATTACTGGGAAATCTTAATTCATAATTCTTTTCTCTTCCTTTTCATCTTCTTATTCTACATCCCTTTTTCCCTTTTTCTTTTCTTAATCTTTAATTGAGTCCGCTAGAGTAGGATGTTCAATAAGATCCTAAAAGAAAGAAAAAAATCCTCAAATAAAATAGAAGAGATACCCAAACCAATAGATGTGCAAACTGAATCACAAGAACACGAGAAAGCAAGGCAGTATGACTCCTCAAGAAGATCACCCTAACTCCTCAACTACTGAATTCAATAGTACTAAAATGGATAAAATCCTGGATGAAGTTTTCAAAAGCTTACTAGTAAAAATAATCAATGACCCCCAGAGGCTACAAACAAGCAGATGAATTCAGTCCAAGTTCTGAAATATAAAGGGAGGAAAAATAAGCAATATGGATGAAAAAGTCATAACATGAAGGAAAAATACAGCAAGGAAACTGAGAGTTTTAGAGAACAAACACATGAAACAGAAATGCTGGAAATGAAAAACTTAATGAATGAAACAGAGCGGTGAAAAGCAGTATCAAGAGACTTGATTACACAGAAAAACGCGTATAGGAAATGGAGGACAAGACTGAGGAAATATGCCATTAAAATATCAGTAAAGAATAAAATATTCTCCACAATGTCCAAAAATTTTAGGGCCAATCAAGACACCAAGCCAAATATCCATAGGACAGAAAAATGAGATGAAATAAAAACTTAAGGCACAGAGAATCTATTCAATGAAATTAAATCAGAATATTTCGCAAATCTAGAAAAAGGAAATGGATACTCAAATAACAGAGGCAATTAGAACTCCAAATAGACATGATTAGAGAGAAGAACATCTACACAAATATAATAGTCAAGAGGTCAAAAAGACAAAGTAAAGAAACAATATAAAAGCTATGAGGAAACAAGCATGGTGGTACACGTCTGTAATCCCAGTACAGATAAGTGAGAAGATCATATGTTCAAGGTGATCCTTAGCTACATCGTGGGTTCAAAGTTATCTAGGTAACATGAGACCTCAAAAAATAAACAAAACACTGCAAGAGAAAAATACTAATTTACTTACAAAAGCCACCACATCTGAGTTTTTATCAGCAACTCTAAAAGCCAAGAAAGCATGGAACAATATATTTCAAGTTCTGAAAGTAACTGCCAACTAAGATCACTATATCTAGCAAAGCTACCTTTTAAACTTGATGTAGTAAGAACATTTCAAGAGCGATCAATTGAAGTAGTTAAGTTCATAATTGCCAGCCAGCACTGCAGAAAGTACTTAAGGAAATACAATATATGGAGGAGGAAGACAGTTTCAACAGAGGCACTCAGGAAAGAATAGTTTTTTTGAGAGGAATAGATGAGCAAATGTGAATGAGGTGGGAAATGGTCATGTCTAACATAAAAAATGAACAAACCCTTAATATTAACAGGGAGAAGAAAATATTAACCAAACAGAAAAACAACCAACAAAATTGCAGGCATTAATAAATGCCTATCAACAATAACATTACATGTAAATGCCATCAACTCACCAAAAAAAAAGACCTGCATAGTAGTTGACTAAAAATCAAAATCCAACTATCTGCTGTCTCCAAGAAACACACTTTACTGGCAGGGACATCCACAGACTCCCATCAAAGGATGGCAGTTGATCTATCAGGATGATTCTATATCTGATAAAGTAGATTTGGGACAGGAATTAGTCAGAAGAGATAAATAAGGTGGTTACAAATTAATAAAGGGACGAATTCAAGAAGATAGAACATTAAAAAATATATACGCACTAAATCTTCGGAGTTCCCTGTTTCATAAAACAAACATTAATGAGCATAAAGGCCACATAGGTCCTGATATGATATTAGTGGGTGATTTTAAAATACTACTCATGTATCAGTGTTTTTGAGACAGGGTCTCGCTACATAGCTCAGGCTGGCCTTAAACCTGCAGCAACCTTCATGTCTTGGTCTCTTGAAAGGTACCATATGGCCTGAATTCCAATTCATAGTCATCTGAACCAAAAATGAACAAAGAAACTTTATATTTATACTATACTATATGAAAGGTATAATGGTGCATGCTTATAATCTCAACAAATGGGAGGCAGAGGCAGGAGGATCAGTTCAAGGTCATCCTCATCTACATAGGGAGTTTGAGGCAAGCCTGGGCTATATGACACTCCATCTCCAACCAATTCTCAAACAAAAAAACCTTATATTATATATAAAATGGATTCAACAGATAATATGCAGAATATTTCAGCTAACAGATATTGATTATATATTCTTCTCAACAGCTCATGGAATCTTCCCTAAAATACACCAAAAAAGCACATCTTAACAAATTCCAAAGAATCAAAATAATTTCATGTATCTTATTGGATCATAGCAGAATAAAACTAAAAATCAATAGCGAGAGAAACTTCAGAAACTACACAAATACTTGGTGACTGAATAATACATCTTTGAAAGCCTACTGGGTCACTGAAGAAACCAGGAAAAATTTTTTTTAAATTCAAGTATGAAAATGAAAGCACAATTTAACTTTGGGATATCACGTGGCAGTTGTAAGATGAATATCTATAACTTTAACCGTTTTTAAGATTAAATTTTTTTTTTTTTATAATCATGTGAATGCATGCGTCTGTGGAGGCCAGAAGAGGGTTTCATATGCCCTGGAGCTATAGTTATAAGTGGTTGTGAACATCTGGTGAAGATATAGGTGCTGGGAACCCAACCCAGGTTCTCTGCCAAAGCAGCAAGTGCTCTTAATTATCAATCCATCTCTCTAGCCCACCCCTCTTAAGTGCTCACAGTAAAAAAAAAAAAAAAGTCAAAGAGATCTTAAATGAACAACCTACTGACGTACCTCAAAGGTTTAGAAAATGAACAAGCCAAACACAAAAGCAGCAAGAAATAACAAAGGTCAGTGTAGAAATGAATAAAATGGAGACTAAAAGAGCAGCATTTACAATCTCAAACAAAAAGTCATGTCTTTGAAAAGATAAAGAAGATTAACCTATCCCTAGCTAAACTAATCAAAAGAAAGAGAAAATCTAAAAAAATAAAATTAGAGATAAAAAAGAAGCACTATAACAGAATCCAGTGAAATTCAGAGGATCATTAGGGAATACTTATATAAAACTGGAAAATCTGGAAGAATGGATAAATTCATAGGCATGTATGATCTGCCATAAACAACTTTAAAAAGGTCTATAACAGGCTAAGATCAGTAAAAGTTTCCTCAAAAAGAAAAGCGTAGGACTGAATGGATTCACTGCCAAACTCTAACAAACCTTTAAGGTAGTACTAAAACCAATACTACTAAAACTTTTCCACAAAATACAGAAATAAGGAACAATGTCAAACTCATTCTACAAAGCCACCATTCGCATGATACCAAACTTGAGATACTACAAAAAAAAAAAAAAAAAAAACAGAAAAATATACACCGATTTCCCTGATGAATACAGAGACAAAAATTTTCAAGAAAATACTTGCAATATTAGGAAGACCATATACGGGATAGGGAAGATGGCTTTACAGACAAGGGAGCTTGTGGACAAATCAAACAATCTATGTTTGATCCCTGGCATCTATATAATAGAAGGAGAGAACTAACTCCTATAAATTGTCCTCTGACTTCCACATGTACATCCTCTCCAATAAAATAAACACATGGAAAAAAAAGATCATACATCATGACCAAATTTGTTTAATTCCAGAGATATAAGGTTGGCTCCATAATATAACATATAAATAGACTTAAGGACAGAAATAACAAATAAATAAAAAGACACAGGAAAGGTCTTTGACAAAGGCCAACATCTCTTTATTATAAAAGCCATGAATTATCTAAGAACAGAAGAAAATTTAAACCTACAGCCAGCATTGCAGTAAATGCAGAAAAACTGAAAGCATTTCCTCTAAAATCAGGAATGAACAGGGTGCCACTCTGACCACTCTTATTCAACACAAAAGTCTTAGCTGGACCAAAAAGATAAGGGAAATAATTAAAAGAGACATAAATAGGAAAGGAAGAAGTCAAAGCTTTTGTATAGCAAAAAAACTAAACACCATAATGAAAGGACAGCTGATAAAATAGAAAAAAAAATTTTTTTTTCTAAGTATACACCAAACAGGGGATTAATATCTAGAATGTATAAAGAACTGTAAAAATAGGCCAGGTGTGGTGGCATATGCCTTTAGTCTTGGCACTCAGGAGCCAGAGGCAGGCAGATCTTTGTGAGATTGAGGCCAGCCTGGTAGGGAATTCAAGTCCAGCTGGGGCTACCAAGAGACCCTGTCTCAACACATACTCACACTCACACACACACACACACACACACACACACACACACACAGACAAATCCAAAACAGAATTACCACAGGACTCACCATACCACTCCACGGTATGTTCATAAAATTACTTGCATATTCAAATTTATTGCTCTGCTGTGTATAATAGGTAAGAAATGGAACCAGTCTAGATGTCTATCAACAGATGGACAGATAAAGAAAAATGTGGCACATATACACAATAGAAATTTATTCTGGCATAAAGAAAAATGAAAAGGGGGCTTAAGAGATAGCTCAGTGGTTAAGAGCACTGACTATTCTTGCAGAGGACCCAGGTTCCTTTCTCAGCACCTACATGTGTATCTGTTACTTTTCTGTTGCTGTGATAAAACACCATGACAAATGCAACTTATAGAAGGAAGAATTTAATGGGCTTCTGGTTCCCAGGAAGTAAGAGTACACCAATGCTGGGGGAAGCATGGCAGGAGGCAGCTGGAACAGAATGCTGAGAGCTTACATCTTCAACCAGGAACAGGAAGCAGAGAAACTGGAAATGGGGCAGTACAAGAACTCTGAAAGCCTGTCCCCCAGTGATGTGCTTCCTCCAGCAAGGTCACACTTCCATGAACTCCCCAAAACAGTACTACCAACCTGGGACAAACTGTTCAAATACTCAGCGCCTATGTAGGACATTGTCATTCAAACCACCACCACATGACAGCTAAGAACTATCTGTAACTCCAGTTCCAGGGGGATCTGATATTCTCTTCTGGCTTCTGTGGACACTGAATATACGTGATACACTTACATACAAACAGGTAAAACACATACACATAAAATACATTAAAAAATTAAAAATAAATAAAAAATTTTTAAAGTAGAAAAAAGAAAAGATCTCAGGGAGTCCTTGTCTCAAAAGAACCAAAACCAAACCAAAGCGAAAACAACCCTAAAAACAGGTGTTGGAGAGATGGATCAATGGTTAAGAGCAGTTGCTGCTCTTGCAAAGGACCTGGATTCAGTTCCCAGCCTCAACTTTAGGTGGCTCACAACCAGTTCCAGTGGATCTGATGGTCTTTTGTAGCCTCCACTTACACACCTGTGGTATACGTACACACATACAGACAAGAAAGCACACACTATTAAAAACAAAACAATACAAAACAGAACAACAAAAATGAAAACCAGAATTACTACATGATCTAGCTGTACCACTCATGGGTATGTACCCAAAGGAACCCGTCAGTAGATACTTGCATATCCATGTTTATCATGGTATTACCAACAACAGCTTTGCAGTGGACTCAGCCTAGGTGCTTGTCAATGGATAAACGGATACTGAAAATGTGATATATGATATATTATCAGCCATAAAGAAAAATGGAATCATGTTGTTTGAACTGAAGATCATTATGTTAATTAAGCTAAATAAGCCAGACTCAGAAAGACAAATATCACCAATTTTCTCTCATATGTGGAACTGAGGTGAAGGGGAAGACATGAAAGTAGAAGAGAGACTATTAGTGAAGAGGAAAGGGATTAGAAGTGGGGGATATTAGAGGATAATGGGAATAAATATGATCAAAATATTTTATGCATGTAAAATGCTTAAAAATTCAATTTAGTTTCTACATTCAGATAACAAGGACTATCTCTCCTATCACAAACAATTGTGTACAGACCTCCTTATCTCACACTTACTCAAAGACCTCAGGTCTTCAGAGTGTACATATGAGTTATAAATATTTTCTCCAATTACACTGAGTACAGAAATCAGTTCTCAGTTATGATCATATTATACAGTGTTTAATACACATAAATTGACCCAATAATATCACAGAATGCTTACAAATGAGAGTATGATTAGCTATTCACTTATTCTAAAGATACCTGAATATCACTGTATGCTGGGCCATAGTCCCTGATGCTGAGCATAATTAGTGGACAAAAGATACATACTAATTTCATGATATTCCAAGTGCCAGTTGAACTCCCTAAATATTGACTGAATGTCTATGAGTGGAATTATTCCAGTTGTAACAGCAAACCCAGAGAAGAATAAGATACAGTCTATACAGCCTTTTCGAGTAGGACATTTTCTCTATATAACAACAAAATTGGGAATGCTGGATATTAAATGTTACAAGAAAGGTATAAAGTACTCTGGAGGGTCAAAAGAGAGAATATCAATGGTTTTAGAGAAGAAAGAGACAAAGAGAGACATCAGAAAATATTTCTTGAAGGTGGTACTTGAGAGCAAGCCTCAAGGGTAGCATTTTGCTAGCAGATTCCTAGGAAAAGCAGAAATGTTTCACACAGAGGAGATGAGCAAAGCAAGAAAGGTTGGATACAGTATAGAATTTTTTTTTTTTCCCAGATACCATACAGTTTCAAATGAGATGGGTGATAAAATATTTAGGAACTTAGTATTTTCTGAAAACAAAAGCACATCAATAATTTAAAAATTTTTTTTTCTTGAAACTTTACTATTTAGTATATTTTGTAAAATAATAATTTTTTCCTTCCCATGAGAAACAAAAAAGTGAAACTTCATTGTATTACATAGGTTTGGGAGTATATAAAGCTTAAAAGAGACAAATGGGCAAATCCCAATGCCCACCAGAGCTGAAGCAAGCCTCAGAGTTAATATGAGTGTTTATTAAGCTCCTAGCACCAAGATTACACCAAGTGACTTACATTTAATATTCTTTCCCACCACAAAATTCTATTTAGATTAGGGAAACTGAGGCACAGGGAGGTTAAGTAAATTGCTCAAGGTTATGAAACTAATAAAATGTAAAGACTAGTTTTGAATCTAGGTCTGTCTGATCCCCAATTTTCCCTACTGTTCATTCTTTCTTACACAGCACAAAGTAAGTAAAAGTGGTAAAATCATGATGTGCACATCAATGAGGGAAGTATTCAAAGGAGTTTTAGAATGGTTTAGAGATCAAGATCAAGGGAGATCAAATACAGGGCTGTATCTTGATCTGGTCTGAACAATAATCATAATATATATCTGATTTAAGAATACCAAGGTAGTAAATTTCAAGTTTGGGTTATAAGCTCCAAAGGAATTTGGGTACTCATATATATTTATTATAACTGAAGTCCTTGGAACATGACTGACACCCAGTAGCACTCATTTTTTGTTGAAATAACGAAAAACCATTTGAATACCTTTGAAAGTTCAGAAATAAAGACAGCAAAGCAATATATGTAAAAACCATTTAAGTTGTTAGAATGCTCCCTACAATCTTTCCATATTTCAGCTCCTTTTACTCTCATTTTTCAAGGTGATGACATCTAGCATATTACATTAATATAGAAGACAGTGAACACTTTCTATTCAGTCAATATCCACTTGGTACAGTATAAATTAACCTTCTATTTCTTACCGCAGACATTATTTTGCCTTGCCTTTTTAATTAACTACTACAACATTTTTGCAGTCTTTTAAATGACCAATTTTAGCATCTCAGAATTTTTGTTGGTGGTGGTAGTGCTAGGGGTGAAACTTAAGGCCTCTCAAATGAAGCAAGTTTTCTACCCCTGAGCTATATATGCAGCCCATCAGACTGATTTTTCCTTTCTTTTTTTCCCCTGCCAATTCTGGAGCTCAAATCCCAAACCCAGGGTCTCATACAGTGGTGTATGCAAGTTCTTTACCAGTGAGCTACACTCCTAGTCTAAGAATGATTTTTCTTTTTTTAAAGTTCATGTAAGGTTAGAATATTTTTATGTTCATATTTAGATTAAAACATTTTCTAGTAAGCTACAAATGCAAACTCTGACGTTAGATAATTAACAATCCCAAAGTTAGAAATACATGGACCTTAGTATTTAAAAATAGCAGGAAGCAGAGGCAGGAGGATCTCTGAGTGCAAAGCCACTCTGGATTACATGGCAATTCTAGGCCAATCATGGCTACATAGTGATTCCCTGTCTCACAAAAAACAAACAAAAAACTGGAAGACATTACAATTCTAGGTTCACTTGCTAGATATTCTAAGCTTAGTAAAATTGTTGAGATTTCACAAAATAAGGTCCTAATATACTGATTCCTTCAGAAAAAAAAATCCATATGTACACTGTGTTACTTGACAAGGAAAGCCAAGACATCAAAACTGTTGAGTGCTTATTACCACCTCAGATACATCATATAAAAAACAGACTATTGAAAAACAGCAAATTCTGTCTTATTCATTTTTTTTTCTTTGTGAGCTACTTTTCTCTTTACTCAAAATGTGGGCTGAGCTCATAATCCTTGTGCCATGCTTTAAAACCATAACGAGATATCATTTTTTAAATCAGTGACAAATTGAATTAAATTACAAAGGGGAAAATATAGTTAAAATATATCTTGTTCTCAGGAATGGGGGAAAACCTTTGGTCCCAAAGCAATGTATCTGAGTATGTAAGACGCCAATTACAACAGTTAAGGTAACATCAAATTTGAGTACTGCACTATGACACTCTCACTGCACAAATTTAGATGCCCCCTAGATCATGTTAAATAAGTCAGACCTCTAACGAATTAACTACCTCCTTAAGAGTAGGATAAGAGTTCCTGTTGCATGTCTAGGCAGAGACCACTCTACCTCAGGTAAGGATGAACTTGAGTAGGGGGGCAGGGGTACTCAATCATGAATCACCCAACAATGTAGTCGTGTAAGGAATTTAACAAGGTGTTTCCAATTCTTTGGAAAAAAATTAAGAAAACCTTGTACGGGGAGAATTTCCATACAAAACGAATAAATTATGATTGTAGGCTGGTGATTGTCACTACTTGTGGGAATAACCTAATTTAGGGCATAAAAACACAACTCTAAAGCTGTAAGAAACCGTATCTGTGAAAGGTCCAAAGCAACACCTTTTCTGGCTCTCATTAGCACGGGAAGTGGGTTGGACACCCCCAAACCATCATTCTACCTCCACAGGAAGTGAGTTATGTTTCCCCCTTCCCGTGACAGCATTCCTCCCTTCCCCCCAACCGGAAGTTGAGGCGGCCCCATTCAGTCGGCCTCAAACCAAGACAAACCAATAAGAGCAGCAAAAGAGGGATGATCTTCAATGTGGGAAGAACATCTCGGCTGAGGCATCCCCAAGCTCGCCGTGCTTACTGACCTGCTGACGGTAGGGGCGGGCAGAGACCTGAGGCTTAAGAAAAGTTCCTTGCACAGAGGACAATTCCCTCAGCCCCTCTCAATCGCCTGCACTCTTCGCACTCCGTCGGCTCACAGCTTGACAGAAATTCCTCCGCAGCACTTTATTTTGGTGTCTTTTCTAACTCTTTACGTAATCACTTAGTCACCTGGAGATAGGTAACTTCTCTTATCGGGGTAACATTTAGAATTGTTCCGGTTAGGAGAAAAGTGAACTATTACACCCCATACTTTCAGAGACATGAAGGGATTATTTTGCCAAGTGCGGCGAAGGACTACGTGACTACGAGTCTCACGACTCGCTTTCGCGGAGTTTCCTGGGAAATGTAGTTTTTTCATTGCTAAGCCTCGTATAAAGTAGAGGGGCCTAAATTGGTAATTAGTATCTACTGGAATCTTTGAAAACACTCCCTAGTTGAGGACTGGATGACATAAGAGACTCGGCACCCAAAAGGATGAAAACTGCGCTGCTGGTTTCCGCTAGCCTTTTATTGAACCCAAATTCCCCGTCATACGGGCCCAACTCCCGGCCGTCCCGCCCCCTGGCTTTGGCCCCGCCCTCCTCAGCCAATCAGACTCTCTCTAGCTCTGGTCATCCGGATGTTGGCACGCAGACAGGCGTGGCCTCTCGGCAACTCCTCCCACGGGGCTGAGGGGAGAGCTGGGAGAAGGCGGAGGGCCGCGCGCTCACCCATCCAGGAGCCGAGCGGACGCGGGCGCGCGCTGAGGGGCGGCGCGCGGGTTTGGGAGGAGCGTGCAGACTGGTGGGCTGGGCCGGCTGCGAGCGGCCGGGAGCGCGCGGTGGACTCGGCTGCTGGGAGTAGTTAGTTAGTTGTGTCAGTTGCTCGGCGGCGGTGGCCGCGGTCACCAGGAAGGGTACGGGACGGGCGGCAATGGTGGTCACCGCAGCGGCGTGTGCGCCCCTCAGGTAACGGAGGCAGGGTTGCCCGCGTCTCCTTTGGTTCCTTTTCCACGCGCGCTGGCTTATGGGGCCAGGGTCGCTGCGAGGTGAGGACGCGGACCTGGGGGAGTCTGCGGCGCGGCGTCGCAGGGCTTCGGCGGTCGGTGCGTCCTGCGGGGCTCGAGCTCCAGCGTCCCGGCCGCCCACGCGCCCCGCCGGCGCCGCGGGCTCCCTCGTGCCCCCCGCCGCCCCAGGCCTCCCTCCCCTGGCGCCGTTGGCCCCGGGAGCACGGCGCCCCCCAGAGGAAGGAAAGTTGGAACCTGGCGGCTAGGGAATCCCCGGGACTGGGCTGGGAGGCGCGGGGGAAAGCGAAGCCGGGAGGAGCTGGACTGGACGCGGGAGGCTGGGGCAGGAAGGGCTTCACTCCTGCCAAGTCTGACTGGTCATCCCGCTGCCAGACCCGGGAGGATCGGGCACAGCCTTGCCGGCAGCGTCAGGACCGAACCGGTGGCTCTGTGCCTGCACACTTTACGCTCGGGCTGGTGAGCCCACTAATGTGTGGGCTTGCTAGGTGGTTTGGAGGTTTGGGGTTTTGAGAGGTTGACTTGCTCAGTTTTTCTTTGCCATTTGACTTAGGGGTTCTTGCAACTTTCTTTTCCTCCTGCGGAGAGGACTTGCCATCTCAACTTTGCCCTCTCACCCTTTTCTCC
This sequence comes from Eospalax fontanierii, assembly GCA_035773235.1. Taxonomy (NCBI): domain Eukaryota; kingdom Metazoa; phylum Chordata; class Mammalia; order Rodentia; family Spalacidae; genus Eospalax; species Eospalax fontanierii. The sequence continues at coordinate 57,813,378 of CM069539.1, read as the reverse complement.
ATCTTTTGCACCATCCGTCGGAGAGAGTGCTTGATTCTGTTGACTGTTAAGGACGGCAAAGAGCAACAGGAAAGAGGGGTTTCCCCCCCTAAATATTTCTTGTGCAGTCCGCCTTTTTTAAGACCCAAATTTAGGAATCAGAAATGTGAAATGGACCTCTTGGAAGAGTGGTGTTGAAGGGCAGAGTTAGAGGAAAACTGATTTCATCTTTATTGGTCTTGCTATAGAAAACCTAATACGTTTTTCTTCTGCCTCTATTGAATGTGGTAAGATTACACTTTCAATTAAATACTTGGAGACTTACATAAAAGGATGTTTTTAGGTCGGTCATTAGATGATGTGCAGGAACAGCTTTTACACCTGAATTGGAATTGCTTTGGGAATTCTGTTTGGGGGCCTAACTGCTATTTTTTTTTTTCTACCTCCGTGTCGTGTGTCCCCCTCCGTCCCTCGATAAATGAAGTGTGTAGTCAGGAGAACCCAGATTGCTTTCTGCAATGTGGGGAAAAAAGAAAAAAGAAAGCCCAAACTTGAATTGTCCACTGGGGTAAAACTTTCCATGAGCAATCTTGGATACTCACTTCATGATGGTTTCTTTTGTAATCTCAGAGCTTTCTAGATCTTCCAATTCACTGACTACCCTAATTACTTTCCACAGTACCTGGCACCTTTTCTCTTTGGTGACTTGTTCAATAAACTGTAATTGCAGATGGAGGTACATTTTCTTGGCCTCAAAGATAGGAATTAATAGTTTTATCACAGAGATTAACATTTAACAGTGGACCCCGAATTCATACCACTGCTAAGTGAGTTTTGGCAATGACCAACTCACAAACTATGTGAAAACACAAACATCCCCTTCCCATAGATGTCAGATGGGAAGAGGAGAAAATATTTTATCATGTCTTTATTTTGGAGGGCAACATGACTATATTATGTGGGAAAAATGCCATATTTTTTTTTTAAGGTTTTAAATTTCTGGTCCTTCTTTCTCTCACCGCTGTTTAGGCTGACAGTAATGTTTGGCTAGATTCCAGTGTTGTAAGAGAAGTGTTTTGGTGAGTGGAAAAGATAAGATTGCTTTCAACTGTTTGAAATTATGACTATTCATTTTGTCTAGTAATAATGTAGAGAAACTTCCACAGTAATGTTCATACCCCGTTAACATTCTGTCAGAATTCATTGTTAAGAGTCTATCCCGAAGCCTATAAAGAAACAATGCCACTTCATAATTGTTTTCTGACAATCACATTAAAAAATACGTTCCTGAAATGCATTCTGTGTGTATGCATATAAACATTTATCTTTGTACATTTATGGTAATGTAAATATTTAAATCTGAGAGCTTAAAAACTTTTATTTGCTTATTTGCATACATGTTTTTTAACAGCTAGCAGTGCCAACCATATTTGCCAAATAAGCATCAGCCATAAATTCCTGCTTTGGCACATTCATATAATAACTCTTCTAAATTGCTCCGTGGTGCAGCATCATGAGATTAACATTTGCTTCATGAGAGAGATTTGTTGTTGTTTTTAACCGTAATGATGTGCTGTTTAAGGGGAACAGGTGCTGGGCTCTAGCTGTTTGTGTTGCAACCCGCCAAATCATACTCTTTGTTGGATGGGTTGTTAAAGCAATTTAGGAAACAAACTGTGGCCCCTGGTATGCCAACTGTCAGTTCTAGGTTCCGTAGCACTTTTGAAATTCCCTGCTTTTCAGTGTAAGAGGCCAAATGTGGGGATGGGCTTTATTTCATCAACTCCTTACTGTGATTCCTACCCCTCCCCCATCTTTTAATAACTAGCACTCTTGCTATAGGGTCCTTCCTTACTGCTTAGTTTTCCTTGGAATATTAGAAATTCTAGTAACTGTTAAGGCCAGAACTAGGTAATTCACATTTGTTTGAATGTCTTTTAAATGCTAGACATGGTGGTAGGACCTGAATAGAGGTAGAATGGGATTTTTTTTTGCCAGAAGCTTAGGAGGAGAGATGGCTGATGACCAGTAATTATAATATGGTGTGATGTATGACAGGCGTTGTGTACAGGTGCCTGTGAATGAAAGTACAGAGAAGAGTTGTTGACTCAGACTTGGATTCTTGTTTGTGGGGGATGTTCTGGAATCTGAGTTGGTTACTGAAGCTAATCTTGAATAATGTATGAGCTAACTAGGTTCAGAAAGAGGAAGAGTATATTTTATACCAGTTCTAACGATTTAAAAAAACAAACCACAAATCTAAGTCATATATGTGCTTAAAAATTTCTAGTAGCCATGTTTTAAAAAGTGGAAGTGAGATTTATAACAACCTAGCATGAACTATCATTTATTTCAACATGTAATTAGTATGAAACAGTAATACTGAAATAGTTTACTGCCTTGTTTTCATACTAAGTTTCTAGAACCAGGTATGTATTTTTACACCACTGCACATTTCAATTAGGACTAGCTATGTTTCCATACTCAGTCACCATGCAGCATGGCAAATAGAGGCAAATGAAGTAGTAAGCCAAATCACTATTTGTTAACCAGACTTAGGAGTTTTAACTTCATGTTGAAGGCTGTGAGGTTTTAAAGAAACAAAACAAAAACAAAACTCAGAACAGTAAGCTCTACTGTGATGGAATCAGAGTTATATCTTAGACCTATCATTTTGGCAGAGAAAATGAAAGCTGGATTAGAAAGGGCTACAACTAGAAGCAAGACCAGGCAAAAAGCTATTGCTGGTGAGATATGATGTAGAGGGTGTAGAGGAAGAGGAGGATGGGTATATGAGAGATTTAAGAAATATCAGTAAAATTGGATAAATAGATTATAAAATAGAGAAATACTGTGACCAATGAGATGGCTCAGTGGGTAAAGGTGCTTGCTGCCAAGCCTGACAGTCTGAGTTCTATTCATGGGATGTACATGGTGGAAGGAGTGAATCAATTCCGGAAAGCTTTTCCTTTGACCTCTGTGTGCAGTGACATGCATCTCCTCCACACCCCAGTAATAAGTTTTTAAAAATTTAAATATTAGAAAAAGAGTGAAGATTTAGGATAATTTGTGTCAGGAGCTGCTAGATAGATAGAACCAGCAGCTAAGGGGAAGTAAATCATCTATGCCAGATAGACAGAGAATGGGGGAAAAATGGAGATGGATATATCTGGAAGGTGAGGGAGACTATTTAAAGGACAAGGACCTGTGTCCCTCCAAGAGAAGAGTAGCAGAAGGGCTGAATAAAGTCTTTGAGACTTGGAGATTGAAGTCTTACTGAAATTTAAGTTACAGCAGTTAGCTACATTGTAATGCATTTAGGAGATTGAAGAGTGCAGGGCAGCTAGAAGTGTAGCTAACTGAGGGGGATATAGTGTTTCCCTTTTTCTTTTTGGTTTTTTGAGACTGTAATCTCCTGTAGCCCAGGCTGACTTTTTACTACTATGTAGCCAAAGCTGATCTTGAACTCCTGATCTTCCTGCCTAGACCTCCCAGGAGTTGGGACTACCTAAATCTTCACTCATCCACTAGATGAGGTCAGAGAGAACTGCATCTGATCATGTGGAGCCAATAGACCCTTGCAAGGACTTGGGCTTTGCAAGATAGGAACCATTGCACAGTTTTGAACAGAGGATTGAAGTAACTAGATTTATGCTTTTACAAACATTTTGACTGCTGTAACGGTAGCTGGCCAAGGAGGAAAGAATAGAGGCAAGAAAGCAAGGAGGCTTTCTTAAAAACTGTAGTTAAGCTGGGGCTGGGATATAGCTCTGAAATAGGTTGTATATCTAGCATATACAGGCTCTGTAGTTAAGTAGTAGTAATTTCTTGATCCAGAGAATAATAAGTGATTGGAATTAGAAGGGTTTTTATGTTGTTTAATTTTAGCCTTTTATTATTACTTTTATTTTATGTGTATGAGAATATTGCCTGCATGTAGGCACCTGTATTGTGCAGTGCCTGCAGAGATCAGAAGAGGGCATTGGATCCCCTGGAACTGGAGTTATGGATGGTTGTTATCTGCCGTGTGGATGCTGGGAATCAAACCCAGGTCCTCTGCAAGAGCAGCCAGTACTCTTAACCTCTGAGCCATCTCTTCAGCTCCAGCTTTTTATTTTGAACTAATTTTAGATTCATAGAAGAGTTTCACACATCCTCAAGTTTTGTGTCCTTTTATAGGACTTAAGCAAGATTCCATGCTTATTTCCACTAAATGCTAATATCATCTCAAGTTGTAACAGTCACAAATCTCTTGAGACATTGTACAAAATTGCTTCCCAAATGAATGATTGACATATTTGTCATCTATTTTCCTTTAATGTTAACAGCTTGTACACTCAGTATACATTTATCAAACTGAGAAATTAGCATTGATATAATGCTTCAACTTTTTCACCAGTTTTTCTCATTAATAACTTTTGTATTCCATTATCCACAATAGATTATGACTTTGTTTACTTGTCATATCTTCTTTATCTCTTCCATTGTGTTATACTTCTTAGAGAATTATCAAAGACTTTGTGGGCAGGTATTAAAGTCATCAGAGTAGTTGGTAATTATTTTGGGAGAGATACTTGAAGCTTTGCTACTATCCTATATCTGCCCCATAATTCTAGCTTTGACAGTAGATCTTGCTTGTAAATGGGTATTATGTTTTAAAGGAATTTTTGTATTTCTCTTATTCTTTGTAGGTTTATTAACTTGGATTCTCTAAGAAAGGTTTGTCCTTCACTTGTTTCTGTAATCATTTTTATCACTTCAAATTCATGACTATTTTATACTTAAGAGTTATAATTTAATACCATTATTCTTATTCAAATTGCTCTGACTTTGGCTGTTGGGAGCTCTTTTAAGTTGACCTGTGCCCTTTGATGTTCTGTCTTTTGTGAATGTACTTGCTCACTTCTGTACTCCCCTGGCACTACTAGATGGTTCAGATTCATCTTTTTCCTGTGCCTGCCTTAGAACCTGTGATTTGTCCTGGGTCTTTTTGTTGGAGAATATTTGGAAACCAAGATCTGAATGGTAGGATTGCTCATTGTTACTCTAGTGTCTCTGTTTCTAGGCTTTCTCAGTGACAGAGCTAGGAAATATATAGATATACATAAGATTTCACATATCTGGGTCAGGCATCAAGACACATACCTGTATTCAATCTCAGCACTTAGGAGGCAGAGGCAGGTGAATCCTCTGTAAGTTTGAGACCTGCTTGTCTAGTATAGCTGCTTCCAGGGTACCCAGGGCTATATATAGAGACCTTGCTTAAAAACAAAGAAAAAAACTCCTCACATCCATTTCTGTACATAAAAATTGCCATGTATTCATATGAGTGCAGCTAGGTGTGTCTTGATTCCAAAGGTTTGCTGATGGTTTGGATTTAGAGTATGGAAAGCTAGGAGTCAAGATTATGGTTTCTGTCTAAAGGAACTAGAAGGATAGAATTGAAGATGGTTCAGAGCCGAGGAGGTTTCTGTGGAGAGTTTAGGAGTTCTATTCCTGATTTTTGAGATGCTTAGTAGATATTCTAATAAAGAGCTGTTTACATTGCTTCCTTCTTCCATAAATTTGCAATCTAGGATGAGACGGATTACAGATTTGCAAGGAGAAAAGCAGAAGGGAAATGTCTGATAATGGTGCTGACATAAAGTAACAGTGGAGCTTGTAGAGAATGCAGACATAAGAAATGAACTAACTGAGCCAGCTACATTTAAACCCTGTTGTATCCAAGTGTTAGTGCAGAAATGTATCAGGCTTCATGCATACACAAGTAATTGTTATCCAACAAAAGTTCATATTATTTTGACTTTGGTTTCTTGGGTTGCTCCTGCCACTTTTCTCTTTTTCATTATAAGGTCTTGGGGTTGATAATTGTACCAATAGTCACTAGCTCCAGTGAGTCCACTGGTTGAAAATGTTTTGTTGCATTTACTTTTTTTTTTCTTTTTATGACAGGATTTCCTGTAGCCTCTGGAACTTACTATGTAGACTAGACTGGCCTTGATCTCACAGAGATGCACCTGCCTCTGTCTCTAGTTGTTAACAGCTTATACACAGTATACTCTAATGTTTACATCTTATACACTCCGTACTGTGCTGTGATTAAAGGCGTGTACCACCACACATAGCACCGCATTTACTTTTTAACTTTTGGATCTCTGCCATCTTTCACAATCAACAGGATTTGACTTAAGATAGTATGCAATCAAATGTTTCCATGTAAAAATCAACCGTCTTCTGTGGATATGTTTATTATTAAAAATAACATTTGAACTCCTTTATAGATGGTCTTAGACATTCACATTTATCATTGGGCTATTAAAGTCAAACCTAAAATACAAATTTAGAATTTTTAAGGTAATTTAAATACTCAGCCTAGTAAATGGAGATTTTAGTAAAATATCTTAATTTTAGTTTCTTTGTAGTAAGTGGGTAGGCTTTTATTGACAGCTGCTAAGAGGTGGTATAGCCTGAGGCAGGCAAACAGTACCTATCTAGTAATTATTTAGGTGTCAGTCACTTTTCAAGAACTGTAAGAAAAGTAAGATATTTATGTACTTTATAGAATGGGAGCAAGCTTACCTTCCTAGTTCTACCACCGAATGGTTGCAAAGCTGTTACTCATTTTTATATTCCAATGTATTAGATTTATTAGTTGTGAGAAACCTGAGCATACTTAATGAACCTGCATGTGTGGAGTGCAAAGACTGTTGAGCTCAGTCCTTAGCACATAGTAGAAAAATGTTTGTTGAATGAAGGATTCTTATAAGGTACTTGACCCCTATGAAATGAGACATGAAGATTTATTTAACTTGTTCAAGAAAACATAAGATACTAAAATTTTTAGTTTTTAAAGTCAGACTTAGGTCAAAATAAAATAAATCCATATCCCCAAACAATACTCCTCTGTAAACAGATGATTACTGTCTTTTCAAGTAGCTCATAAACCTGCCTTCCGAGTTGTAAAGAATTGTAGTTCCAGAAGTCAAACTGCCTGGATTTGAATCCTTGGCTTAACTATTAACTAACTATGTGACTTAGTTTCCTAACTATGCTTCAGTTTCCTTATTTATAAGTTAGGGACAATGTCTATACCCATTTTATGGGGATTGTGAAGAAATGAGAATAGATGTTATGCACAGAAGCATAAAAATAGAAGAATTTCCTTAATTTAAGCTTTTATTCTAAAAATGCCAAGAGATTTGTATATTCAAGTTTTTGATTTTCTAGAAAATCACATGTACTGAATAGTTTTAGTGAAAAATCTCTTTTAAAAAGTAGAATTTGTGACCATAACACATGATTGTAGTCTTTGTACCATTTCCATCCCTCCCTCTCAATTTCCTGTTCCCTTCCTTGTTGTTACATATCCATGCAGTACATGCATATACTTATACATCTCTCTTTATATAATACACTGAATCTCCTATATGTGTGTTTAGGACTGCCCATATGGAGCCAGATAACTTCTTGGGGAGCTAGTCCCTGGAGAAAACTGATTCTTCATCCCTCAGCATCCACTTATTGCTTGCAGCCCTTCCTCTTGAGATGGGACCTCTTGAGATGGGCCCTCGATAGCCCCCCATCTACTTTGATATGTAAACTGGTTTTGTTATTATATGCAGATCTTGTAAGATACCATACTGTGGAGATTTCACTGGTGTAGCTTCCTATCATATCTAGACTGCCTTAAGTAGCAGCAGGTATCTTGTCCCTCTGGCTCTTACATTGTCCATCCCTTCTTCTGGGATGTTCCCTGAGCCTTAGGTGTAAAGGTGGCATTATAGATACGTCACTTAGCGCTGGACACCTTATAAACACTTATTTTCTGGATTTGACCATTTGTGGAACTTCATAATAGTCTTCATGTACTGCGAAAAGAAGCTACTTTGATGAGTGGTGAGAGGTACACTTACTAGGCTAGTTACTAGGCTCTCCAGCAGAGCCACGCGTACTGAGTATCAATTAAAGGAAAAGAAACCATGTTTGTGCACAAGGAAAAAACACTGATAGGAAATATACCAGGATATTCATAGTGATGTGTTGAACTGTGAATAATGAGCATTTTACTTTTGTTCTCTCCATTTTTTTCCCTCTCTCATGCATTTAGCAGACTGTTACTGAGTGCTTAACTGTAGGCTTTCATGAACATATTGCTATCTGAGAGTAAGCATAGCATTGTGGGTAAGAACATAGATTGATTCTGAACCTAGATTGCCTGGAGTTGATTCTCATGTCCTACAAACAGTGTCCTTAGGAAAATAATTTTCTCAGTTTTCTTCTCTGCCATGATCCTTTTGCTTCATCCACCCAAGCAGAGAGGGATTTTAATGAGCTCATACTAGAAGTATAGTGTCATGTGTTTGTTAATTGGAAGAAATATTACATTTAAAAATAATAAAGCATTCATGTATGTTTACATTTTCCATCCACATTAGGTCGACAGTTCTTTTCACTGTTTAAATTTAGGGCTCCCACTTTAATTTTCAAAGTAGATTCAGTTACCCTTTTTATTATAAGGGAAGATGCCATGACACAACTCTTAAATAGTCTGGAATGATGGAATTGAACATTTGAAATGATGAAAAATTGCCTTCACAGGTGTGGAGCAGTATTTTTGGACTTTATTTGGGTATGCAGTAGGCGTAACTGTGGGAGTTTGTGTGAAGTTTTAAGGTATTGGAGAAAGTATTTTGCTAATGCCAGTTTTCTTCTTGACTTAAAAAATATTTCCTGCAGAAATATCCCAAGAATGTTTTTCGGCTTTATATTTTGGAGACCAGTGGTAATGACAGGGTTAAACTTTACAACTAAATATTTTAAGAAAATTGTTGGCTTTTACTTGAGGTATTTGTTTTTTAGTTAAAGGAGCTGTTGTTTCCAGATTGAACAAGAAAGTTAGTATGATGAGTGTTAAGAGAGGGAGAGGACAAATCTGTAGTTTGATAACCTTTTCTCATCTGATAACATATTTAAATAATTTCTATTATGTTCATTTCCATACAGATGCAGCTTGTGGAATGATAGCATCTGTGAATCTGTAAGCCACATTATTAGCAGCATAGAAATAGTCTATAGATAGAGTAATTTTTAATTTAGGGAGTTGAACTTTTGAATTCTTTAATTTTATTTCACAAATTTTGTATTAAACACGTGAAAGTAAAAATTTGAGTCTTATTATAAATGCAATTTATAGTCTCTTGCCAATTTTGCATTCCAAATGTCTAGCAAAAAATATCTTGTCATCTGAGACAGGATATGTTTTGTATTCTTTTGCAAAAGACAACTAGAGGGCTTTACAAAAGAGTGAATGCTAATCTTCTCTTATCTCCTAAGGGTCTGTGTGGTCTGTGTTCTTATGAACTTGTTGTCTGATTAGACTAAACTGTCTTGCTGCTGTATATAGTGACTTCTGATTTTCTGTGTCCTTTTTGGCTGGAGCTCTAAAGTGTAGTTTGACATATCACACATCTTTTAAAAATTAACATCTTATAAGAAAGAAAGTTTATTATTGAATATGAACTATATTTATAGAAAAATATAGACTAAATGGAGAAAACCTGTCTTTCCCTCTAGAGATAACCAGTGTTAGTAATTTGGTGCCTTCATCCACCCAGTCTTTTTTGGTACCCATACATTTCAAAATACTGAGTTGATACTATATTAAACAAAGTAGTAGTACAGTTTATGTGTCAGTTATACTCAACAGAATGAGCTAGCTGTGACAGGCATATAGGAGCTGGACTGAGGAGAGATGCAGATTCATTCTTAGTGTAGGAGATGCTTTTCATTTAGAGAAATTAGTATTTTTCTTTATTTTTTTCATGCTGTTAAACTACATTTTATAAGTTAAATGCATGTTTGAAGTAGTTCATTTTTAAAAATAATCTGAAAAACCTTTTTCCTGATAATATATCATTAGAAAAATTCTACCTAATATACCAAGAACTGATAATTATATAGGATATAACAATAGAGTAGATCCTTGGTAGTTTCAAGATGTATGTCTCAAATTCCTTGAAATGATATAAGCCACATATGTAATTTTTGTTTTCTAGACCTCATATTTTAAATAGCACACATACAAAAAGTGAAGCTGGGGCTGGAGAGATGGCTCGGAAGAGCACTGGCTGCTTTTGCAGAGGACCTGGGTTTAATTCCCAGCACCCACTTGGAGGCTAACATCCATAACTCCAGTTCCAGGGGATCCAACACCCTCTTCTGACTTCTTCTGCATTGCACAACACAGGTGTACTTACATACATGTAGGTAATACACTCATATACATAATAAGAAATAAGTAAATGGGGCTAATTTTACATTTTACTTAGTTGAATAAAATATTTTTGCAACATTATATATTTAATATAAACAATTAATAGTTTACATTTTTTTTCTATCTTCAAAATTTGTTTATTTTCCAAATGTAGCCCATCTCAATTCAGATTTAACTTCATTTTAAATGTTCACTAGCCACATCTGGGCACTGTTACATATACAGTTCTAGGACATAATTTCTCCCAAAACATGCAATAAAATGTCACTTCACAGGTACTCTGGAGAGTGATATGAGAAGAAAACAGCAAAGCCAAGTTGCCCTGTGGATAGTGAGTGCTCATTTTTTTTTGTCTCTTAAGATTTTTTTTTAAGTTTTGCCTCAATAAAATTTTATATTTGCATATTTATAGGCCTTCATATTACATATCAGTGTTAAATTTGAAGTTGTGTAATTCTCTTTTTCTCTAAGATGAGTTCCATTTGCCAAGGAATTCAGATAACTAAGAGTTTGGAAGTGCACCTTGGGGTCTAATATGGAGGGCATACTCCTTCCCTGGAGAGAGTATCTTTGTGAAGTAATAAATATGCACATGCACATAGGATATGTGCTTTATAACTTATATATGCACACATTTATCATAATCCTTTTTAATTGCTGGACATGGTAGCACAGGCCTTTAATTCCAGCACTTGGGAGGCAGAGGCAGATGAATCTCTAAGACTGAGGCCAGTCTGGTCCATATAATGAGTTCCAGGCCAGCTATGGTTACAGGGAAACCGTACCTCAAAAAGACATCTCCCCTCCCCACAAAAAAATCCTTATTAATCTAAAACTAGCAATTAGGACTAGGGATTTAGCTCAGCTAATAGTCCTTGTCGAGTATACATGACCACTGGGTTTGATCCCCAGCACTAGAGTGGTTGCACATACCTGTAATCTGAAGCGCTCAGAAGATGGGAGCAAGAGGATCATAAGTTCAAGCCATTCTGTCCTTTAAGGTGAATTGGGCTGTATAAGAAATTTGCAGTATGATCTTTTTTCCCCCCCCAGTACAATAGGGATCGGAATTTCAATATTTATATATTTATTTAGACACTGTTTTACTTTGTAACCCAGGCTGTCCTTAAATGAGCCTCTTCTTCAGCTTACAGATGTCTATTACCTTGCCCAGCAACAGTCCTTGATTTTAATTTTTAATTGGTAATGTGAAAAAATTCTATAACATTGATAAGCTTTATTTGTGGAGATGATCCTGTCTTTGTTAATATGATTTTGATTATCAGATAAGATGAACAGAAACTAAAGGAATGTACATTACTCATCTTTACATCCCCAAGACTTTGTCTGAAATAAGAGTATCACATATATATCGAATTCTAAAGCTCAGTATGGCCAAGTCTGGTCACACAAACCTTTAGGTCCAACTACTTGAGAGCCTGAGACAGGAGATTTGTGACTTCAAGGCCTGCCTGGGTTGCCAAATGAATTCCAGGCCCTCTTGAACAATTTAATGTATTAGTTTCTTGTCTTGTTACTATGATAAAATACCTGACAAAAGCAACTTAAGGGAGAAAGAGCTTACTTTAGCTAACAGCTCCAGGAGGGATACAGTCCTCTATGGCAGCAGGAGCTGGAGGCAGCAGCTCACTTTTTATCTTTAGTCAGGAAACATGATGAATGCTAGTGCTCAGCGTGCTCTCTCCTTTTTATTCCATTCAAGACCAAGCTTATGGAATAGTGCCAACTAGAGCAGGTGGGTTTTTCTACTTTCATTAATCTAATGTAGATCATCCTTCAACGTTTTGGGGATAATCCCCCACCAATGTGCCCAGAGGCTTCTGTCTCCTAGGTGATTCTAGATCCAGTCAAGTTGATAGTATTAACCATCACATTTAGACTATGACTCAAAATAGGGAAAAAAAAAGTACTACTGTACAAAAGTACTATTGTATTATTGTTTAGTGCTAAGAGTTTACCTGGCATGCACTAACTAGGTCTTGAGTTTGGTCTCGAGTTTGCTTCCTAGCACATGGCGGGGGTGGGGATGGGGGCTGAATATGTGTGGAAGAATGCTCTAAATTAAAGATATAATCAGCAGAAGCTAATTGTAGTTTGCACTATTTTTCTTATTTAAATTCTAAATACCCTTCAGTAATTGTTTATGCAGTCAGTAAGTAGGATTTTTACCATAGTTGTTCTTGCTTGCTCTTAATATTTTATTCATCAGATCTTGGATATAGATATATTTTTAAAATATGAGGACTAAAGCTATAGGTCATTGGTAAAGTGCTTGTCCAGTGTGTGTGAGGTCCTAGGTTCAGTCTCCAGTGCTGCCAGAAAGAAAAGGTAAGCATTGACTTGGGGTTGCCTTGACAATACTTTATGGAGACAGAGAAATGGCTCTGTGGGTAAGAGTACTTGGTGTGCAAGTATGAGAACCTGAGTTTGGATTCCACAAGAACCAAGTGGCCTTGTGCAACCCTAATATTGGATAGGGGACCATGTGAAGACAAGAGAATTTTGGGGACTTGTTGGCCAGCCATCCTAGCAAAAAAATGTCAGACTTCAGGTTCAGTGAGTGAGCATGTTTCAAGGGAATAAAGCAGAACATGATAGAATAGGACACTAGCCATCCTCTGTCCTCCACACACTCACACATACATGAACACACATGTATATACCACACACATCATGTATTTTAAAATATGATTAGCACTTAAATATCTCTACCTCTTTTGAGAGGTTATACTTAAGATTTTTTTTGTCATTGAAATTAGGTGATAGACTTGACTACTTTCACTACAGTATCAATTTAAAAATCAACACTACTTAAGCTACAAATATAAGCTCATTGGACATCAGATGGTAGAAGTAGCAGTATTTTAATTACTTGGAATTTAGTTCTGGTGTTCAGAAAAGACCTCAAATAAGAATTGGCTTTCTTGTTTCTGTAATGATGAAACATTACCTTTTTCCTCTGTAAGGTATGCAACACTTCATAAATACTTTAGTGAAAATATAACAGCAGCATCGTACAAGAATAATAATATCCACCCAGACATTTCAAAGTGATGTTCATGAAAATGTTAGCTTTTTCTAGCATCGGCTGTGAGTTTCTGTAACTGCCTACTCACTGAGTCATCTGTAGCAATTGAAAATTCGGATATTTCTCATTTGTTAGATGGTTTTGTGTGTGTGACTTGCTTTTATCTATCCTGAATGGAGTAAACCTCATAAATTAGTGTGTGCTATATATGTTACTGTTTTCCTGCAAGTTAGGAACTTTAGGGGACAGTTGACTAGCATCATGTCCAAAGCACCATTTAGTTAATACTAAATATAGCCTGGGAGTAAAACTTCCAGAGAAGAAAAAAATGTTGCTGATGTATATAAGTGATTATTTTGGAAGGTAAGTATGTATTAGCTTCGTTTCTTTTTGCTTTGACAAGATACCTGACAGAACAGCTTATGGAAGGAGAGTTTATTTTGGCTTGCAATTTGAGAATGCAAGCCATCATGGCAGGAAGGCAGAGCATCTGGAGTGTAAGGCAGCTAGTCACATTATGTCCACAGAAAGTAGATAGAGAGAAATGCTGGTGCTCAGCTTGCTTTCTCCTTATTCAGTCTAGGACTCCAGGTCATGGAATGGTGACATGGACATTTAGGGTGGGTCTTCCCACCACAATCTAATCTAGCAACTCCCTCATGGACAAATGTCCAGAGGTTTATATGATGATTCTAAGTCCCATCAAATTTACAGTGAAGATTAACTGTTACATTGTGATTTGTAGTTTGGTAATGTTATGGTGAATTGTTAATCCATAACACACATTATAAGTGAGTTATAGAGTATGTATGTTTGTATAGTATCCAGCCTACTTCCAGTAACCATGCATTTTCAAAGTAGAATTTTTTTTTTCTTTTGACTTACTGTAGAATTTAAAGTTCCTAAGTTCATGTTTAAAGGTGTTTTAAAGGTGTTTTTCATCACAGAATAGTGCCTGGTAGGACTGATTATATAGCTCAATTGGTAGAGTGCTTGACTATCATGCACAAAGCCCTGTGTTCGATCTCTAGCACTGCATAAACCAGGCATGATGGCATTGAGAAGTTCAAGGTCATCCTTGGTCACATAGTAAGTTCAAGGCTAGCCTAAGATACACAAAACCTTGTCTCAGTAAACAAATCCAGCAAAATTGTGCCTAGTATATAGCTAATTTGTGGTAAATATTGTTAAATGAGCAATATTTGAATACCTTTACCCAGGAGATTGAGTGAATTTCTGGATACACAGATCTTTTTTTGTGTGTGAAGATATATTGATTTTATGTAGCCCCATACTAGCAGGCTAGAACCAGGTTGCCTCATAAGCAGGATCACTTGATGCTCAGATTGTCGAAAGGCTCCCTACTGCTCAGCTTACCCACACCTAAGGAGAAAGGTCATACATAAATGAAGTCTTTTGAGTGGAGTAGGGATCTAAGATCCCTGTGATATTAAGCTGAAATCTTGATATGCAGTGGGAACCTTCACAGTCTTAGCATCCTTTTTTGTTTTTCTTTCTGTTTGAGATAGGATCTCACTGTGTAGCCCTGACTGGACTGAAACTGATTATATAAACCAAGCTAACTTTGAACTCCTAGAGATCTACCTGCCTCTGCCTCTTAAGTGCTGGGAATAAAAGTGTGTGCCACCATGCCTGACCTTAGCAAACATTTTAAGCTTATCCTACAAAGGCAAAAGTTGTTATCTTTTTGGTTATGACATCTGGGAAGAAATCACCAGAATTTACCCATCTAGTACGTCATGCTCCAGGGAAAGCTGAGAGGCAGTTCTTAAGAGTTTGGAATCTGCAACTACATTTCCTTGTTGGAATCTTGGCACTGCCATTTACCAAATGTATGATCCTCAGCAGATTGCTTCTTAGTTATCTCATTGTAAAATGGAAATAATGTAATACCTAATTAATAGTGTGACTTTTGAATAAGTAGAGGTAAAAGGCTTAGAACATGTCTGATGTAATTGTTCAGTAAATATTAATATTTACTTGATATAGAGAAAGTTAACACTTTGTTTCTTTGTGTGATACTGGGGATTGAATCCAGGGCCTCACATATAGTAGGCAATGAGCACTGAGCTTTATCCCTCCCTTTCATAACTTTATTTTCCATTTTCATTCTAATCTGCTTTTCTAAGAAAGATGAGGCATTTACAGCTGATGTTCTGGGCATTCCATATAGGCTTGTTTATGTCCATGAGGTATGTTGCACATATAATGGTACATAACATCCGCTTCTAATGCTGTCATTCATCACAGTATGTCAAGTGGAAAATGAGTGGGCAACCTTTGCTCTGGAGAGCTCTGATTATCCCTAAAGCAGGCCACGTATAATTTGGTGGTCCCATGAATTTTACTATTTGAAAATTCTAGAATTGCTACTATGCAATGTAACCTTTTCTTCCCTCTATCTCCTTCCTGCTTTTCTTACAGAGTTGAGTGAATATGATGCTCCACTTCCCACACAGATACCCAAATAGCTCTGACTGCTGAAATATTAGGTATCTGACTGTTGGCACATAACTTGTGTGCTGTTCAATATTAGAAACTTTTCATTATCATCTGAGTTTGAATCCTATCTCTGCTAAGCTTCAGTTTTTGGTCAAATAGGATGAAAATATCCACTTTATAGGCTTGTGAGGATTAACAATGAATACAAAACCGTCAGCATAGTGCCTAGCTTCTAATAAGTTGCAAATATTGTAAATATAATGTGACTGTCATCATCATGAAATTAGCTTGTGTTTCAGATCAATGAAGAAATACCACATGTAGAACCAGGAGTGATGGCACATACCTTCAGTCATAACAGTCACTCGAGTTAAGGTAGGAGATCTCTATGAATTTGAACCAGCCCACGGTGCACTATAGCCTGGGACTGTAGTGTGAGATCCCAATTTCAATTCCTTCACCTTACCCCGCTTGTTCTGGTTTGCTTGTTTAATGCTGTGATAAAACCCATTTGGGGAGGAAGGGGTTTATTTGGCTTAAAGCTCACAGTCCATCATCAAGGGAAGCCAAGGCAAGAACTCAGAGCAGGAGCCTGCAGCACAGACCACAGAGGAACACTGCTTACTGGTTTGCTCCTCTGACCCTTGCTCAGTCCATTTTCTTATACAACACAGGACTACCTGCCCAGGAGTGGTACCACCCACAGTGGGCTGGACCTTCTCATGCCATTCAACAATTAAGAAAATTTCCCGTAGCCAAAACCACTGGCTAGTCCAATGGAGGAAATTCCTCAGTTGAGGTTTCCTCTATCTAGGTGTGTCAAGTTGACAACTGAAGCAATCCGGCACAACTTGACATACAGACACATCACTATTAAACTACAATCTTTTTTATTTCTTGTCCCCAAGATATGATATTAATATCACAGTATCAAATAGTACAACTTTAAAAGTCCCACAGTCTTCAGAAAATTCAAACAAGCTAGATATAGTGGCACACTCCTTTAATCCCAGTACTTGAGAGACAGAGGCAGGCAGATCTCCATGAGATTGAGTTCAGCCTGGTCTATATATTGAGTTCCAGGCCAAAACAAGTTAGATACTGCCTTATTTCAAAAGGAAAGAACTGGGCACACAAGTGAAAGCAAGGCCCAGCAACGTAACTCAAGACTGGACATCTGGGATTCACTCACAGTTTTCTAGACTTCAAAGGACTTGGGCAACTTCACTTCTCTGACTGCTGACCACAGCACACACAGCTTATCTCATAGGTTCAGGCTACTACTGCCCGTGGTGGTCATCCCAGGTATTGGCATCTCCGATATGTACCTGAGGCTGCCCCTTCACTAATGGGCTCTTCTGATCTCTCAGGGTGCAAAGCCTCAGATTCTCTCCATGACCCCCTCAATCCTAGGGGGTCTTCACTACAACTGAGGCTGTACCTTCACCAGTGGCCTTTCCTGGCTTCTCACCAAAACAAAATTTTGTCAGAGGCTCCCTTTTTATCTGACCTTTTTTGGTATTTTTCTATTGTGCAATAACTTAACACATGCTTGTTTGACTCAGATGTTACTTTTTATGAGGTCCTGAGTTTGCAGTTTAGTAGGACTCTTAACTAAACGATGTGGGAGCAAGTCCTCTTTCACTTGGTGTGACGTGTTGGTTGACTGCCCCAGGACATGGGGAATGCCAGACTTGTCTCTTGGCATTTCTGCTCTATAGAATAAGGGAGTTTGTTGTTCTTGTTCTTGTTATTTTTCTTAATTGTAGAATTATTTTTAATATTTTATTGATTTTTGAGAATTTCATCCAATGTTTTACATTTTTAAAATTAATTTTATGCATATGGATAAAATACGTGTGTGTAAATGTGTGTAAATGCACCCATGTCATGAAGTGCCCACAGAGGTCAGAAGAGGGCATCAAATTCCCCTGGAACTGTAGTCAAGGATGATTCTTAGTTGCCATGTGGGTGCTGGGAATCAAACCTGAGTACTTTGCAAGAGCAACCAGTGTTCTTAACCACTGAGCCATCTCTTCAGCCCCCTCATACAGTATATTTTATCATATTCAGACCTCCTCCCTCAGCTTCACATCCCTGCCTTACTGTTTCCACCCCAATTTCATGTTCTCTCTTCTTCTTTTTTTTTTTTTAAGACCTATGGAATCTAATGTGTCCTCAAATGCTCTTGGCTGTGGTTCCATCCACTGGAGCCTGATTAACCTACCTGATGTCAAAAATACTGACTCTCTGAGTTTGACCAATAACCATTGCACAAGCTGCGATATTGTGATGCTACCAAAATTCCTTTGTATTTTTTTCTTCTTTTTCTTAATTATTTCCACTTCTGATGGATATGAATAAAACCAGCCTGAATGTTCCTGAATTTGAACTTCTTTCCTCTCTGATTGAAGTTAAGTGACCTAAACAGATACTAAACTAAAAATGGTAATCTTATTAGCCTTTTGCTACCAATAGCATTTTCTAAACTGAAAATCTATTACAATTCAGATGTCAAAGGTTTTTAAATACTTTGTTTTACACAGAACCATTATTAGGAATACCTGAGCTGCTCATTCTAATATGTAATGTGGTATTTAAGAATATAGATGCTGGATCTTTATTACCCAGGTCCACATCTGGCTCTGCCATTTGCTATGGTTGTGATCTTGGGTGTGTTATAATAACAATACCTCCTTAATAATAGAGTTTCTGAGGAATAAAGTCAGAAGACTATTTCCCTGGCCTATATATATATGTTTAGCTGATACTGTTTTTTACATTTCTAAGGGTCAGACATTCCTGTTGTATCTGCCCTAATTGACACAGTCTAGGAATGTAACTCTGTCATAATTCTCAGGGAAGAAACTGAGGCTCAGAGAGATTAATTGACACAAGATCACATAGGAAATGAGTCTAGAATTGTGGTCCAAATTAGGTGTTTCTGACTCATTCTGGAACCCATGCTTCTTCCTTCTATGTTTATGCTACTCTAAGTCTGGTCCTTTGGAGGTTCGAAATGCTGTTAACTGATTTGGAAGCAATTAGTGTGAAAAACTCAATGCATCTAAATAAATGTTTCTGCTGTTCATAGATGTGCCTTTTAGGCTTCAGGATTTTCTATGAATTATTTTCATATAATGTGACTTTTTTGGGTCCTTTTCCTTTGTAGAGTGAAGTAGACTTCAAATATAGTTTTCCTTATGACATTGGCCTTGGGAAGTGTCAAGCCATTTTTGTTTTTTCATTTGAAAATCCTGTGGCCGAAACAATGACACAAATAGGCTTCTGTCATTACTCTACCTTCTTATGACAGTACCATACTGACTGATAGTAATTAGAATGGTGCTGTGTTAGACGTTATTACATTTAAATCTCAGATTATACTTTACCTAAGTTCAGTCAACTCTGCTTTGTTTAGTAGTTCAGGAAAGTATCTACATTGGTTTCTAATATTATAACTCTTCAGTAGATAATTGCTTATAAGAATCTATAAGAAGCCCTGTAAGCTCTGTCATCTTCATTTCATAAATGAACAGTGGTAAGGGAATTTGTTTTTCAGTTTATTTTGAAAAAGTCTGAGAGTTGGCAGATATTTTGCTAAAAATCCAGATGGTCTATTGTAGCTACTCAGCTGCTGATATAGAATAAAAGCAGCCATAGACAGTGTGTGTAGTAGTCCCCCTTAACTATAGGATAATAGTTTCAAAACACCTAGTGGATGCCACAAATCATGGCTACCCCTAAACCCTATGTACCACTTTTTCTATTAGATTAGATCTTTCACTTTTTCATTTAAAGGAAACACTCAACAGCCTCTCCTTTTACATACACAAATTGCCAGCATCACTCTTTTTCTATTTCTGGGCCCTAATGAAAGTGAAGAAAGTGTTATTGGAACACAGTTACTATGAACATGGCCATGGCTATTACATGACTGATGAGTGTGTAGCATATTCAGTGAGGATACAGTGGACAAAGAGCAGGAGTGGCAGATGTGAGATTTTAGCACAATACTCAGAGCAGTACAGAATTGAAAACTCATGAATCACTTTTTTTCTAGAAATTTCCATTAAATATTTTCAGGCTATAGTGTACTTTACATTTCTGAAACTATAAAAATCAAAGCTACAGATATGAGAGAACTACTGTAAGTGAATAGGCATGTCTGTTTAAATAAATTTTTATTTATGGAAGCCCACTTTGAGACCACTGAATGGATCTAGTGATGGCACTTGACATTTAATATTGGTATAAATATCTGTTTAAACTTCTGATGAAGCTAGATTATTAATTAAGAAGTAGGCACAATAATGTTTATGTGAAAAGAAAAACAGTGATTTGAAATATCACTACTACTTTCATAAAAAGTAGTTTCCGAAATGAAATAATTTTACTCTCAGAATATGCTTACCAATCCTGAACCATATATTTGGGGACTATTATTTGTTTGGCTCCAAGTATACATTTTTAGTTTTTTTTTGTATTCTTAAAAACTTTAGTACTGCTCAAGGGAGGACCAGTTCAATACTTGAGTAGATATTTGCCAGACTAAATTTTGCATTAAGTTTTTATTTTTAACTCACATCCTGACTTAAGTTTGCCAAAACCTGATTTCATTTGGAAGGACAACAGCATTGTTGCCCTTTCCCCTGCTTGAGAACATCTAAAACAGGAGGCTGGCAGTGGGGAAGGGAAGGATAAAAATACAGTGCTTTGTGAATTTGTAGTTTTCATATTAGATTTCACACCTGATTAGGTTTTGTTCATTCTGGTCTTTAGAATACCTAACTCAGTTAGTGTTGAGTTTGCTAATATATTTTTATTATTGAGGTAAATCATTTTGTTAGAATTTTACATTTTTACATGATTCAAGGTGACTACTACTATTTTTATTTGTAATCTGCATGTCACAAAGTTGAATTGTTTTGCTTTTAATTTTTTTTTACTTTGTATTTGTGTGTGCATGTGTATTTACAAAGAGTGTATACATGTGTGAGCTTGTACACGAGTGTGAGGTAATCTTGTGGAAGTCAGAAGACAACTAGTGGGAGTTGGTACTCTTCCTCCTGGCATATGGGTTCTGAGGATTGAACTTAGATCATCAGGCTTGGTTGCAGGCACCTTTACTAGTTGAACCATCTCACTAGCCTCCTTATTAATTTTTTTGTTTTGGTTTGTTTTGAGACAGGGTCTCACTGTGCAGCTCTGGCTGGCCTAGAACTCACTATGTAGACCAGGCTGGCTTTGATCTAAGAGATCTACCTGCTTCTGCCTTCCAAGTGCTGGAATTGAAGATGTGTACCAACATGCCTGGCACTTTGTCCATTTTATTCAGTCCAAGATTCTGGCTCATAGAATGGTGCTACCCAGTGAAGTGGGTCTTCCCACCTCACTTAACCTAATCTAGACAATTCCACTCAGGTGTGCCCAGAAACTTGTCTCCTATGTGAGTCTAGATTCTGTTAAATTGATACCAAAATTACCCAACACAATGGAATTGCATTGGGTTTGAGGCTATAGCTGTAGTCCTGGTTTTATTTTGCTTGAAGCTTTCTTTTTCACACTAATGGCACAATATAATGATGCTTTGCAACTCTCAGTCTGAAGCTCTGGTAATTATTAGATTTTCACGTGTTTTTAACAGTCATTCATACCTAAAAAGACCTTGCCCTCAAAGTAACCAAATATTCCAAATGAACTCACTGTGTAGCCTAGGCTGGCACTGAACTGGCAGTGATCTTCCTTCCTCAGCTTCCCCAGCACTGAGATTATAGGTACATACCGGCATATCTACCTATAAACTTATTTCATATTTCAACTTAAAAGTTTTTTGATCTTATTTATGTGTATGAGTGATTTGCTTGCATACCTGTAAGTGTACCACATGTGTGCAATTCTTGGGGAGGCAAGGTGTCTGGAACTGGAGTTACTGCCAGTTAGTTACCATGTGGGGGATGGGAACCACAACTGGGTTCTCTGCAAGAGTAGCTAGTGCTAACTGCTGAGCCATCTCTCGAGTTTCTCACCTTTTTGATCATCTGGAAACCAGTATACGAATAGATTTTGAAGTAGATAAATGAACATTTAAAGTTTAAAAAAATTAGTTTTAGTAGTATTATGAATATACATAAATTTCATTGGGGGGCGGTCAGATGAGCCCTTTTAGTCCTATATGGAAAATCTTCTGTGAAATTATTTGATCTCAATTGGATTTTCTTCTTAGAATCTTGTAGTTGTATTTCAGATGTACTTAAAACTGGTGAATAGAAAGGATACTGGAATCTCAGGTAAAATAGAAGATGAAGAAAGAAGCATGAGTGCTGACAGAGCACAGAATTGAATACTAATGAACATTTTGGTACCTATGATATGGCAGGCATATATCAGTTTTGGAATTAACAATATCCTTCAAGATGTTTTTCTTTCTTTTTAAAAAAATAGTATGTGTGAGAGAAAGAGGGATGGGAGGAGGTGGGAAGTAGGTGGGAGTGTGTACTAGTGTCACAGGTATGTATGGTGGTCAGAGGTGTCTTTTCTCCTTCCATAATGGGTTGCACTGATAAGACTCAGCTTATCAGACTTGCAAGTGCTTTTCCCTGCTGAACTATCTTGCCAGTCTGCTTTCTGAGAAGTATGATAGAGATTTGTGTAAAGGAGGGCAGCTCATTTTACTTGTGGATTAGGGAGGGATATGTTTCAAGGTCTTAGATTTCTGAAAAAAGAAATTGAGCTTAACTTATCACATAGGCAAGGGAAAAGAGTAGGTTGTGAAGAAAAATACAGTGAGCTAAGGGATGGAGGTATGAGGGAATATTTATTACTGAGTGTTTTTGAACATTCTCTGGAATTAGATTGCAGATCAGGAAGTGGAAAGTGGTGTGGTAAAGGATTGTTGGAAAGGACTGTTGAACTTTAGATATCTTAAGTACCAATGCTGTAGAGTCACAACTTGGTTGGTGGCAGGGAAGCTTGGGTTCTTAACACTCGGATTTATTAGGTGTGTTTGTTAGTCAACTTTGACCCACTGAGGTACAGGGAAATGGAGTCCTGTTTGAAATCTATGTGATTTTTATTATAGATTTGGCTTTTTTAATATATTGTAACCAAGGCAGGAAATATATCAAGATTATCTCAAAAATCAAACATTAGGGCCTGGGCTATAACTCAGTTGGTAGTATGTTTACCTAGCATACATAAAGTTGTAGATTTAATCCCTAGCACCGCATAAACCAGAGGCAGGAAGATTAGGAGTTCAAGGTTGTCCTAAACGACATATTGAGTTGGAGGCCAGACTGGGATACATGAGACCCTAGCTAGAGAGATGGTTCAGTGGTTAAGAGTACTGATTGCTCTTGCAGAGGACCTGGATTCGGTTCCCAGTACCCATATGGTGTCTAACAACTGTTCATAGTTCCAGTTCTAGGGAAATCCAAGGCCCTCTTCTGGCCTTTAGACATTTCACATACATGGTGCACTTAATACATGCAGGCAAAACACTGATACACATAAAATAAAATTTAAAAAATCGAACATGAGTTTAAAGATCTTAGCTCTTATTTTGGTATCATTAATTTTAGCAAAATGTATAATATCTCTTTAGTCTCACTTCTAGGTCAAATGAAATTAGATTCTTTGACTGTTTTTTACCCTGGCTCTCTAAAGGTAAGGATAGGTAAGTGAGGGTCTGGGTAGAGGTAAGTGATCCTAGGGAAGGTGAGGCTTCTCTAAGCTAATAGTCATCAAAGCAGCAATAGAGACTAAATGAGTACCTCTTAAGTTGCTCTTTCTTCAGGTATTTTGGGAGAAAATACCAGGAGAGTTAGAGTGTGTAATTGAAAAGTATCATTTTCCTGGTGATTGAATTTGAGGCACTTTGTAACCCAGTTGAAAAAAGATAATCCTGTACTCCATGAATGAACTTGCAAGGTTCCCTTTATTTTTTCAGACAAATTAGAAGTTATCACTCCCTTAAAGAAAACCAAATCTTGGGGCTGGAGAGATGGCTCAGTGGTGAAGAGCACTGGCTGCTCTTGGAGAGGACCAGCATCCATATGGCAGCTAATACCATTTGTAACTCCAGTTCCAGGGAATCCAATGTCTCTTCTGACCTCTGTGGGCATTGTAAGATTGGGGGTTCTTGCCCATTTCCCCAATTCTCTGCTTTTTTTTTTTTTTGATCTTGCATGGATCTTGTGCATGCTGTCACCACTGCTGTAAGTTCATGTGAGTAGTTTCCCAGTTGTTTGAAAACTGTATTTCTTTGTGGTTTTCTACCACCCCTGGCTCCTAGAGTCTTTTTGCCTTCTCTTCTACAATGATCCCTGAACCCTGGGTGGCAGAGTTTTGATATAGCTGTCCTGTCCAGGGACTCACACTCTGGGGTCTCTTATTACCTACACTTTGGCCAGTTGTGCTTTTCTAGGTTAATCACCATCTGTTATATCAGGAAGCTTTGTTGGTAAGAATTGAGATGTATTAATATTCTTTCTGCCTGGCCTTCTGTTATGTTCCCTGAAGGACATGCTTTCTAAAAAAAAGAAGAAGAAGAAGAAGAAGAAAGGAAATAGCTCAGATAGCAAATCCTTCTTTAAAAATGACTTGAGACTTGGGTAAACAACATAATGATAGAGAGCTTTTGGTTAGAATGCATAAAGCCCTGGGTGCAGTCTCTGGCCACCACCACCATAAAAGTCTTTGGCTCCTTTTTTGTGAAGGATGGTAGTGCTTTTAAAATGAAAACTATTTGTGCTATAAGGAATCCTTACTGTCTACAAATGCTTAATATAAATATTAACTCAGTTTTTATTATGCTGATTAAAAGTAATAATCATAAAACTAATAGAAACAGAAAAGATAGTACTCCAGATATGCTATGATTTGCAGAACGATAGAAACTATTTCCAGAAAGAAGCTGTTTAAGGTAAGGGAAGATACCGTTTTGAATGTAAGACCTTCCCTTAGAGCAATATCTGTTTAGGTGTGATATGAGGTGTATTCAGAAGGACTGTTTTAGTAAAGAACTCCAAAACAAGTACTGTAGGTTGAGTATCCCTTATCTAAAATGCTTGGGACCAGATGTATTTTAAGTTCTGTATATTTATGAATTTTGGACTTTGGAATGTTTGTATATACCAAAATGAGGTAGTTTAGGGATAGGACTCAAGTCTAAATACTGATTTATGCTTTGTATATATAAGCAGAAAACCTGAAGGTAATTTTGTATACTATTTCTAGTGTTATCTGCATTTTAACTGTGACATCATGTGTGAAATTTTCCACTTACAATATTATATTGGCACTCAAAAAGTTTCAGATTTTAGAGCATTCTTTATTTTCACATTACAGATGCTCAACCTATATAGTGTTTATGTGTGAAAGATCTTAGAGAAAGGTTTACTCTTCCCTTAGGTTTACTTTCCTTTTCTATTTTCACTTTTTATCTTTATTTGGTCAATTTATTAATTTATCTAATGCTTGGGTGCTTTTGTTAGGTGTGTAATGTGTTTTTACCTACCAGTTTATCATTTATTTGGCAGAGGGATTATTTTTTATTTTATTTTTTGCTTTTTGAGACAGGGTCTCCCTGTAGCCACAGCTGGCCTGGAACTCACAGAGATTCGTCTGAGTGCTGGGATTAAAGGTGTACATCACAATTCCAGCTGAGATGTTTTTTTAACCAACAGTCAATTTTCCTTTTTTGCTTCATTTGTTGTATGTATTCACAAAAGTAGACAATGTTATTTTAAAAATTCTTTTGAAATAAACTTTATTATTTGTGTGTGCGTGTGTGCGCCCTCAATGTGGCAGTCAGAGGATGACTTTGGGGAATCAGTTTTCTCCTTCCCCTGTAGGTTCTAGGAATTGAACTCTGGTAGTCAGGCTTGCCATCTCCATAATCATGTTTTTCAACTCTTTGAGTAGGTCTTTTTGGTCTTTTTGAGATAGAATCTCTCTGTAGCCCCAGCTGGCTTGGAACCAAGACTTGTAGACCAAACTGGCCTTGAACTCTGCCTTCCCAGTGCTGGGATCAAAGGCATGTTTCACCATACACGGCTAAATAGGCCTTTTATTTTTATCATTTTCCCTGGTTAAATTCTATTTTTGCGTATGTTTAGTTGCCTGATCATTTAAATAAAAGTGAATTTAATGAAGATAGAATTTTGTTGTCCTTCTTTATGTTTTTATCTTTGATTTTTCTAAACCACAGTGGATCATAACTTGTACTTCATGAACCCTTTAAAACAACTAAATCTGCCGTACAACTTTAGTGCTGAATTGGCTTTCTTTTTAAAAAAATATTTAATGTTATGTGTATGAATATACTGCTGGCATGTATGTAAGTACATCTGTGTCATGCAATGCCTGCAGAGTTCAGAAGAGGGTGTCAGATACTCTGGAAATGGAGTTAAGGTGGTTGTTAGCCACCTTGTGGGTGCTGGGAATAGAACCCAGGTCCTCTGCAAGAGTAACCAGTGCTCTTAACCAACCACTGAGCCATCTCTCCAGTCCAGAATTGGCTTTCTTTAATTCCATTGAGATAATCTGGTCTGTCAGTGGGATATAGAGACCAGTACACTAGCCAATATTTTTTTTTCATGATTGTTTCAAATTAAGATTTGTAAGAAGGGGTTGGTGTGGTGGCTCACAGGCAAAGAAAGGTACCTGCTGTTAACCCTGACAACCTGAGTTATAGTTCTACCCCCAGAACCCAATGGAAAGAGAGAAGCAACTCCTGAAAGTTGTTCTTTGACCTCCACATGTACACTATGGCATCTGTGCACCAACTCCAGCCCCACATAAGTAAAAATATAATATGAATAAAAAATGATTTGTAAGAATTTAGAAGCTTTTATTATAATTAAGATACATTGTAATTTAAATTCTTGTCTGTTTCTAATTTACCAACTATTCTACTTTTCCCCCAAAAGCAGGATGGTCTGCCTTAATATGCCCCAAATAAATATATAATTCTTGCTTGAGGTTTTTTCAACATCTTACGTTAACTAGGATAGAATACAACATTATTTATGAAAGATTAGTGTTGGATTAATGTGGCAGTATTAAAATTTGATAAGCTTCTGTTGATGCTGTTCTTCCCTTTTATCATTAAAAATATCTTTATGGTAAGCAATATGTGTGTGTGTTTGTGTAAGTGCAGGTGTACACATGCCACACTGTATATGTAGAAGTCAGAGGACAACCTTGGATCTTAGACTTTACCTTCCACCTTGTTTGAAATACAGGGTCTCTTATTTTCTGTGTACACCAGGCTAGCTGGTCCACGAGCTACAGTCTCTGCCTGCTATCTTGTTGTAAGTGCTCTGGAATTACATATGTGTTGTCACATCTAACTTTACATGGTCAAAACTTAGGTTCTCAAACTTGCACAGCAAGCACTTTACCCACAGAGCCGTCTCCCCAGCTTTCTATCAATATTTATTTTTTAAAAAATATTTTATTTAGGGGCTGGAGAGATGGCTCAGTGGTTAAGAGCACTGGCTGCTCTTGCAGAGGACCTGGTTTGATTTCCAGCACCTATATGACGCCTAATAACTGTCAATAACTCTAGTTTCAGGGGATCCGAAGCCACAATGCTCCATGGGCATTGCACACATGTGGCACACTTACACACACATGCAGGCAAAATACTCATACACATAAAATAAAAATAATCCCATCTCAGATGCCCTGGAATTACAGATGGTTATTAGCTGCTTCGTGGGTGCTGGGAACTGAATCTGGGTCCTCTGGAAGAACAAATTGTTCTTAACTGCTGCACCATCTCTCCAGCTCTTCTATCATTATTTTTAATATTTCACACTTAGGGCTCTCTAAAACTCCCTATAGTATGACTGAAAGATGGTTGTTCTATTGGAAAATACATAGCTTAAAAAGATTGTTATATCACCATTTATAAGTTCAATATTTTTGTTAAAGCTACATTTTCATGTTTCTTTTGGCTATACATGTATTTGCTATGACTTAAAATTTTTTTGCCATTCCTTTAGTGATGTTCTAACTATTTTAATGTGATATATACTTTATTGATGATTTTCAAAATAATTACATGTATTTTTGAATAATTATTAAATTATAAAGATAACTTGAAATCTAATTTTATATACTTAGTAAATTCCTGCGATTAGAAAATTCTCTCACCCTGTTCTATTTTATAATTAGTATATCAAGTAAAGCTAAGTAAAAGTATTTCCAGCTCCTAGCAAAATGTGTAACTAGGTATGTTTTTTATAATTAATTGACTCCTCTCATTATTACCATTCCTTCTCTGTTTCAGTTAGTCATTTGTGTTCTTCTTTAATGGTACTTGTCTTCCTGACCAAGACACTGTCTAGAGTTCTGTGATCACAATGGGTTGTTATAGAGACTGATTTCATAGAAACTTATTTTATCTTTGAAACAAGTTTTCCCTGTAGCCCCAGCTGGCCTGGAACTTGCTGCCCTCTCTCTCACAGAGATCTGCTTGCCTCTGCCTTCTAAGTGCTGGGATTAAAGGCATGTGCTACCATGCCCAGTGTTCTAGCTAGCTTTCTATTTAATGTGATGAAACACTAACCAACACCATCTTGGGGAGGAAAAGTGTCAATTTGGCTTACATGTCCCAGTAAGGGGACAGTAAGGGAAGCCGAGGCAGGAACCTGGAGGCAGGAACCTGGAGGCAGGAACCTGGAGGCAGGAACTGTAGCAGAGAGGAACCCTGCTTACTGGCTTGGCCATTGCCTGTACTGAGCCTGCTTATATGGTCCACCTGCTCAGAGCTGGCAACACCCACATTGGACCCTCTCACCTCACTCAATAATCAAGAAAATGTCTCAACAACATGCCCATAGGTCTATCTAGAGGCAATAAGAATCATATACTCTGTAAAGTAGCATATTGAAGATTTTTGCCCTTGTTATAAAATTAAGCACTATTTTATCAGAGACTGAAGGCAAACAT
Source organism: Eospalax fontanierii (assembly GCA_035773235.1). Classification (NCBI taxonomy): domain Eukaryota; kingdom Metazoa; phylum Chordata; class Mammalia; order Rodentia; family Spalacidae; genus Eospalax; species Eospalax fontanierii. Next base: position 57,784,654 of record CM069539.1, on the reverse strand, counting down.
AGGAGACAAGCAGACATGACTACTTTTCTTCTATAGAATTTAAGCATTCCTGTGGTCCTTGGCTCTTTGGTAGGGCTGGTATGTCTTCACTCATTTTGATAAAGATGAAAAGGTCTATGGTAAATTAAGCAGTGCTCTTTGTTTTGGATACAAAGAGGCAGAGTTATATTCAGAGTGCAAATCAGTCAATACAACAGGGGACTAGCCAGTCAAAGTGGCTGTAGCACTGGATCATGGTCTAGAACAATCCTTCCATCCTTTATTTGTTAAGCTTTCAAGTTTGGTTGTTGGATTGTGATGGTAGGAGACTGGGCTTCTGATAGATACCTTTGAGCTGGTGATACATGAGGCAGTGATGATACCAGACTGCATTATGAAAGATTTCTGTACTTCAGAACATCACTTCAAGATGTGCTGTAGTATACCATCTTTCTAAAAATAAAATTTTTATTTTCATTGAGAATTTTGTACATGTATTTTGATCATATTCACCCCCAGTTCCTTCCCTTAACTCCTCTCAGATCCATCCTAACTCCCCACCCTACTCACACACATTGTATCCTCTTTTAAAAATTTTTATTTAATAACCCATTGACTCTAGTTTTTGATGTCCATATACTCCTGAGTGTGGGGCCATCCATTAGAGCATCATTAATTTACCAGGAGCCACACTCTTAAAGAAAACTGACCCTTTCTCTCCCAGAAGCCATCAACTATCCTTGGTTCTGCAGATAGGAGAACCCTTTCCCACTCAATGTTACAATGTAAACTGGCTTAATCTTGTGCAGGTCTTATGCAGGCAGCCACAGCTACTGGGAGTTCATGAGTATAGCTGTCCTTTCACATCCAGAAGACATGGCTTTGTTCTGGTACTCTTAATATCTTCTTCTGCTGTGGTCCCTGAGCCTTGGTAAGGTGTACTATACCACCTTAATATTAGCCCTGCTGAGAGGTATTCAGACACTTCTTGCCAGTAGCTTACCTTTCAATATAAGAGACAATTGCAACTCAGTTTGAGAAGTATTTAAAAGTATGTAAAAAGTGCATAGGGCAGATAAAGAAGTATGAAATCATGTTTGCATTAAAATGGGTAGAACTTTATAATCATATTAGATTTAATAAGCCAGTCTCAGAAAGACAAATATTGCATGTTTTCTAATATGAAGAATTTAGGTTTTTTGTTTGTTTGTTTTTAAGACATGAAAGTAGAAAGGGAACTATTTGGGAAGAGGAAATGAACCAAGGGAAGAGGGCAGTTAAAGCAAGAGAAAGAAATGTGCGGATGTGAACATGATCAAAATATGTTATATGCATGTATGAAAATTTTATAATGAAGCCCATGATTTTTTAGCATAGTGTTAATTTAAAAATGTTAGATAACTATGAAAAGTACATAGAACATAAACAAATTTCGGGGCAGGGGTATATAGAAAGGCCTTAGTACATGAGAATGCACAGTGAATTCAGAGATTAACCTGTAGGACTGGTAGCGGATCAAGATACCTTTTTCTGACACATTTTAAAAGAGTTTTTAGTTGAGCTTTTGTACATTTCATATAATATATCTTGATCATATTTAGTCCTCCTCTCCTATCTGAATCCACTCCCTACCAGATTTCATGCATTCTGTTATGTATGTTAAGGCCTATCAAGTCAAGTTTGTGTTCCCAGATGTCCCTCAGTGTGAGTTCAGCCACTGGAGGCTGGTCAGCTTATCTAGTGTTTCTAAAACAGTTTTAAAGTTAAGTAAATACAAAAATTACATTTGTACTTTTAAATTTTCTTCCCATTGAATAGATAGAGAGCTGCCTGGAATATTTGATACTAAACTTCTTCAACTGAACCTAAATTCTTTTAGACATGGAAAAAGGAGGAAATATAGGAATTTGTTATAGTTCAAGGCTATACTGAAAAACGATAGAGCAAGAATGCAATTAAAATCTTTCTCCTGATTCACTGAGAGGTTTCTAATGAGCAAACAGATCAAACAGATTGAGGATGCTTTTTTTTTAACGACATAAAACTATTGCCTGTGAGGCTTTTTGGCTGACATTGTGAAACTAATTTTACTTAATGGCTATGGAGTCCTACAAATTCAAATGTGCAGCAAATGCAACAAATAAGTAGCCTGTCAGATTACATTTGTCTGTCATCCTTTACACGAATAGCTGCTTTTGTTTCCAGGTTGTCAGAAGCAATTAGGTGAATCCTTCAAGATTATATTTATATATACTGTATGATTTTTGTTTGTTTTCATTTTTTGAGACAGGGTCTTTCTGTAGCCCCAGTTGGCTTAGAACTTGCTCTGTAGACCAGGCTGGCCTCTATCTCACAGAGATCTGCCTGCCCTTATCTCCTAAGTGCTGAAATGGATGGTGTTCACCAACATGCTCTGGCTATGATATGTAATTTAGTTCAAAGCCATCTAAATATACCAGGTCAGCAACAGCAAAACAGTGCATCATCTTATACTTGTAGAATTAGGCAGTGCATCTATGGATATCTCACTTCTTATTTCAGAGAATTCTTTTAAAATTATTTATTATTTTTATTTTATGTGTATGAGTGTATTACCTGCATGTAGGTAAGTGTACCCGTGTCATGCAATGTCTGCGAAGTCAGAAGAGGGTGTCAGATATCCTGAAACGGGATTTATGGACAATTTTAGCGCCATGTGAATGTTGGGTACTGAACCTGGGTCTTCTGCAAGAGCAGCCAGTGCTCTTAACCCCTGAGCCATCTATCCAGCCCTGTATCTCAGAGAATTCTTGAAATAATGTCAAGACAAATGTCAGATGTTTGTAGTGGGGGGTAAGTATACTGATTTTATTACCAGAATCGATTCATACCTTTGAAATACAGCAAAGTCATGGAGAGTAGAGAAAGTATTTCTTTGGCTATTTAGCTTTCTGAACCATTTGAAATAATCTTCTCTGTGCTAGGAGTTATGGGGAATACGAAAGTGATGTTTTTCTAGATAGCAAATTGTGATCTTTTTCCCTGAAACTATATTCAGTAAAAATGATTGTCTTTATGTATGCTTGTGTATAGCTGACAGTAAAATTTTGAGTTACTTGCTAATAGTTTGTTTCAAAGATAGTTTTGAATAGTAATAGTTTTTAACTTTTCTGATGGCTTCATTTTTATGCCATTATCAATGTTACCTTTCATTTTCCATTACTCTAAATAATTAGCAAAGAATATTTTCACTGAAATGTGTATCGTATCCAATATTATTTAGCATATATTTAGAGAGCATTGGCTACTGCTAAATCTGGAGTGAATAGAAAATCTGTTGTTACTATTTGTAGAATAAAATTGCTCAGTAAAAAGGAATCCAAAATAATTGGTATGAGAAAAACTTTAACTTTTTATACATAAAAAGTTATATTTATAACTTTTTAATGTTATAAAAAAATTCAATGTGTAATGCACAGAATTTGTTTGGGTTTTGCAGGTGCATTGCATTTTATGGTTACAGAGGCTACCTGAGAACTTATGCAGAAGTAACTCCTCTACTTTGAACACTGGTAACTGGTATATTAAATTTGAAGGTTTTGGTAGTTCTTTATTCAATATTCTGAGTGAGCAAAGGATCTTAGAAGTGAAAGACATTCTGGATGTAGCTCAGTGGTAAAACACATACTAAGATGCTGTGGATTCAATCCTCAGCCACAATAGAAAAAGAAAGAAGAAATTAACTGTATTCTTAGGATTAGAGGCCAAATCTAGGGACAGAAAAAAAACGGTGAATATCCTTTTTTGTTTGTTTTCCTTTATACCTCTTCTTATTTATTTCTGTTACTTGTGGAATGCTTCCTTTTTTGTTTGTTTTTTAAACTTTTCCTTTAATATTCTCCTTAAAAACTTTTCCAAAATTGTACCCGGATGTTTCTCCCCGGTGGTGACATTTTATTCCCTGATTTTTGTTATAACTTTCAAGGTGTTACTTTTCTGTGAGTACCTGAACTGTTTTCTATTGGATCTTGAATATATCGTGGATGTTGATTGAACCATGAAGAATGATAAGGATTTGGATAAGTAGGGAAGAGAGTTTGTCAACAGGAGAGAAACTTTATAGGTAAGGTACTTAGGATAAAGAGCCTAGGTGTTTTTCAGGAATGCTGAATAGATTTGTTTGTATAGTTAGGAGAATTGTGAGTAAAATAGAAAGAAAAGAAGCTGAGGAAAAAGGAAACTGAAAATACTCTGACGTTGGCAGACAGTGTGATTATGGGTGGCTCACTTTGTTCATTTGATCAGTTACTTATGTATAGGAAACACTCAGAGCTGGCAGAGAACACATTGCTGTATCATACCTCTTATTGTTGGATTACTCCATTTAAAAGAGAATATAGCCAGTATTATGAGAAGATGTAATGTGTGTACTGGATCCAGAGACAGTAGGTCTGGAAGACTTGAAACTGGGCCTTAGCCATTTTCTTTATAATGTGATTAGCAGGGTAAATGGCCTCAGAACTTCCTTTCAGTTCTTATGTACCTTGATATCATAGTACACTTTTAAATCTCTGGAGTAAAGCTTCCACTAAGACTCTTTCATTTATTTTTGAGTTATTTAGTTCAAAGGTCAGCAGGTTTTTTGGTGGAGAGCTAGATAACATTTGAATCTTTCTTAAATATTCCTGTTTACTTAAAGCATTAAAAAATGTAAAAATCATTATCTCAAGTCCTGACAAAACAGGCCATGGAATGCATTTGACTTCCAAGCTATACTTCAATTTCTGATTTTCCTGTGGTGTTTATTACTGAATTTAAGTCTTACAGAAATTAGAAACTGACTTGCTTGGTGGTAGTATTTTCCCATCTTTGTGTCTGCTCAAAGTTATATATTTTTTAAAATAACATTTTATTAATTATAGTGTGTGTATGTATAGTGTGCATATAGGAAAGCTTATACACAGGGTGCATGTGTAGGTGAAAGGTCAGTGTTTTGGAGTTGATTCTCTTCCTCTATCTTACATGGGCTGTATCTTAGATCTGTAGGTTTGATTGACAAGGACTTTACTTGTTGAGCCAGCTCACCAACATTTATAGATGATACCTTTTTTTTTAATCTTTTTGAGACAGGGTTCTCCTGTAGTCACAGCTGGCCTGGAACTGGCTATGAAGACCAGGCTGGCCTTGAACTCACAGAGATCTGCCTGCCTCTGCCACCCAAGGCATTGGATTAAAGGCATGTGCCATCACACCTGGCCATAGGTGATATTTTCTAAAGTGAAGAAACTAGTACTTTTTGAGAATTCTCCATTTTCTTTCTTGCAGTATTGACAATTTTTGAGTTTCAGATCAAATTCCACTTCTAAGTTCCTTAAAAAACATCTTGGTGCCTGAGGCTATTTTAGTCTTTACTACCTGTAACCTGGCTAACACACATTACTCTAGCATATCTTAATAGTTGGGATAAATAATAGTTGTTGGGATAAATAATGCACCTTTGTTGTATTTTATTTTAATATAATTTTATTTTATTATACATTTATACTATGTTTTATCATAATTTTTATTATAAATTATGAACAGTTTGATACTTTAAAATACTTTATTTTTATTTTATGTGTAGGAGTGTGTTGTTTGCATGTATGTAAGTATATCTGTGTCTTGCAGTGCCTAGGAAGTCAGAAGAGGGTGTCAGATCCCCTGGAACTGGAGTTATGAATGTTTTTAGCTGCTATGTAGGTACTGGGAACTGAACTTGGGTTCTTTTCAAGAACAGCCAGATCCTTATTTGATACTTTTTAAATACAGCAAGTCCAAATGTTAAACTTGAAAATCAACATATTATATGGATGTAATTTAATATAGTGGTTTAATTTCAGTGCTCATGAGTTTTAAAGCTGTTTCTGGATTAGATTCCCTTACATGTTTTCTCTTGTTTTGTATTCATATATATTCCCTATAATCACATAGATATGTGAAATTTTTCTTATTACATAAAATTAGTATATAATGAGGACCTCTGACCCCAATATTTTGATTTGCCATACTCACCACTGAAATATATATTTCCCATGATTCATGTATGTACACACACATACAAATACATGTATATCCTTCCTTATTGATTGCAGTTTGTTAATTTTATCCATTTGATTAATCCATTTTTTCATGTTTATCTTTCTTTAATGCTTTTATTGATGTATTTATCCCATTTTGTGTTTCATTTGCAAAAATCTGCAATTTCTTAGAACTTTAAACATTTTTATTGTTGGTATGTCTTTTAATCCTTTAAAGAAATGCTCAAAATTCATAGAATTAACCAAGTAGTTATCAGTGCCTATGATCCTAATAAACATTGTAGTACATTCAGAGTATGTAATATTTTAGTATTAAACACTGTAGAATTTTAAAGCTTATTTTCAAAAGACTGACTGATACACACAAATAATGATCATTGATGCAAACACATAAATATCACAGCCTACTTGTCAATTGCTAGTCTAAAGATTATAAACAGATAGCTGTGGTTGCAGTGATATTTGCACATTTGCTAACTACAATGTTCATTTGAAAGAGATGTCTTGCTGAACATGGGGAAAATAGACCCAAGAAGAAAAACATTAACATTATCATTCTTAACATATTATCTCTTGGAATGGTATTTGAAGATGGAAGCATGCATTGAATATTGAAGGAATAAATTATTAAAACCTCAAACTGATTCTTGGCTTTAATTACTAGTTCTTAACAAAGAAAAGCATGAAAATACAAACTAGAACATTTTGAAAGCACAAGACAGAAGAATTTAACATTACATGTACAGTCTTAATACTAAGTAAAGAATTACTGACATTGTACTTCTTTTCTATGTAAATGTATATATTTTACATAGTTCAGTTACTCTCATTGAGCATTTATTTTTTAAAAAAATTAACCTTCATAAGATAAAATTTGTGTGTAATATAGTGTGACTAGATTTGACTAATGTCTTGTTAACAATCACAATGATGAAGATTAGGAACATTTCCATCATTACTGAAAACTTTTCTTAAGTACCTTTAGCAGTCAGTTCTGTACAACTTTTGGATCCTACAATTAATCTGCCTTTTGTCACTATAGATTGATTTTTGGGTATGCTAGAATTGTATACGGAAAAATTGACCAGACATGGCAGACTTCCCATGTATTCACACAGTTTCCTCTTCACACAGTTTTTTGTTAGTTATTAAGCATTTTTGATGTATCATTTTAATAATTGTTTAATATTCTAACTTAATTATTTGGACTGCTTTCTTCTAGCTCATTATAATTACAAATTAGTTCTAATATAAATCTTTGCTTGAATTTTTTTAGCATCTCTTCTTCCCAATCCCATTGTACCTCCTTTTTCTCAGTGTGTCCTCCTCTTCCATATATTTTTTTAAATTGAATTTTTCAGTTTTCATACAATGTAATTTGATGGCATTTAGATCTGCTTCCTCTTCCACACCTTCTCCGTCTGCACCCTGTCTAGTTTAAAGAACCCTCATATATATTTAGTAATATGGCCTAAAGAGTTTGATTTGTATCCCCAAATTTTCTTCAGTGTGGGTCCATTGACTGTGCCTACCAGGAGTCCCATCCCTGCAAGACACTGTCTTCTTCCTCTCCAGAAGCCATCAGTTGCCAAAAGTTCCTTAGGTTGTGTTGGAACACACATAGTCTATGCTGGGATTTTGTCTGATTTGAGGCTATATAGGACTTGTGCATGCTGTCATCATTGCTGTGAGTTCATATGAGTAAATGACCAGCTGTCTAGAAGACTGTTTTCTTGTGGTCATCTACCCCCTCTGACTCTTAGAATCTTTCTGTCTTCTCTTTGGCAATGATCCCTGAACCTTGGAAGGCAGAGGTTTGAAATAGTTGTCCTTTTAAGGGATAAGCATTATGTGGCCTCTTGTTCTCTACACATTGGCCAATTTAGGTTTTTGTTTTAATCCCCATTTGCTGTATAATGAAACTTCTCTAGTAAGAGTTGAGATGCATTCATATTAAGTGTAGAGATTGTATTGAAGATGTGTCACTTTGGGTTAAGAGTCTCAGAGACACTTACTCTCTGCATTTGACCAGTTCTGAAATTCTGTAATAATCTCCTTCTGTTTTGATGAGGGGTGAGAGGTACACTTGTCTGTAAATATGGGGATACATATTTAGAATAAAGTAAGAAATTATTTTGGTCTAGAGATATGGCAAAAGTAAGTTTTTCTTTCAGATCTGTTGACCTTTCCAGCAATGTGTATTTGTCTATGTTTACAGTATCGTAATGTGTGCCCTCCCATTGAATACACCTCAATTTCAATTAGACAGATGATGATTATTCCCAAGATAAAAGTACCACTACTGTATACCAGTAGCATTAGTTTGCTGGACCTGTCATTGTTGACTAGGCTTTGAGGCTGGGTAGGACCATTGATTGGTTTTCTCCCTTGCCGGCTTGATTAGTACCTCCTAATACTGTGAAAGCTACTCTTCAGGGAGGAGACTTTGAGGTTAGTTTCATTTTGATTGCTCCAAGTCCTTTGTCCATACTATGACTTGTCTTCAGCAATAGGGTCTTACCTTCAAGTTCTGGGAGGCAATCAAGGGCTGTGGCAATAGTCTATGCTATTTTGGGAATCTCTTAGACTACCCTGATCAACAACTCAAAAGGGAGGTTTCTCCTGCCTGGCACTGTGTTTTTTGTTATATAGCCTTTAATTATACACAGTTACTAGTATATTTGTTACATGTGTGTTTTTCAGTAGATCTTTAGACTAATACATTTCCTTCTGATTTTTTCATACCATCTAAGCATTATTTATCTCTCCTCTCACTCCCCCATATAACCCTCCCTACTCCCTTCCCAGTTAAAGTAATCCCCGTCCTTTCCCCATTTTCTTCTTAATAACATCTGTCTCCTACTATCTCCCTCTCATGAGCTCCATTTTCTCCTTTGTCCCCATGGTTCATTTCCATTTTCCTGACTCTTGTGGTTATATCAGGATATATACAAACATTTAGGGATTTGCAGCTAGAATCCACAAGCAATAGAGAACATGTGTCCTTTGTTTTTCTGAGTCTGTGTTAATTCACTTACTATAACAGGTTCTAGTTCCATCCATTTACCTGCAAAGTTCATTATTTTGTCTTTAAAGCTGAGCAGAACTCCATTGTGTAAATGTACCATGCTTTCATTATCCATTATCCATCTGTTGAGGGACATTTAGGTTGTTTCCCTTTGTTAGCTTTTGTGAAAGGTATAGCAACAAACATGGCTGTGCAAGTATCTCTGTAATAGGATGAGTTCATTGGTTATATGCCAAGGAGAAATATGAACAGATTTTATGGTAGATTCATTTTTAGCTTTTAAGATTTCTTCCTACTGATTTCCATAGTGATTACCCCAGATTGCAATCCCAACAACAATGGATGATGATGGTTCCCCTTTCCCTGCATCCATGCCAGCATTTGTTATCATTTATTCTCTTAATCTTAGCCATTCTGACTGGGATAGATGAAATCTTAAAAGAGTTTGAATTTGCATTTCCATAGTTACTAAGGATACTGAACATTTTTAAAGGTGTTTCTTAGACATTATTATTTCTTCTTTTGAGAGCTCTCTATTCATATCCATAGCCCATTTTTTAATTGGGTTATTTGTTTTCTTGTTTGTTTGTTTTTTTGAGTTCTTTGTACATTAGGAATATTAATCCTCTGTCAGATGAGTAGCTAGTGAAGATACTGTCCCACTCTGTGGGCTTTCTCTTCATTGGACTGGTTGTTTCCTTTGCTGTACAGAAGCCATTTTAGGTTTAGTGAGGTCTCATTTGCCAGTTGTTGCCCTTAATTACTGAGCGACTGCCATCTGATTTAGAAATTCCTCTCCTGAACCTATATCTTAATTCCCACATGCTGGAGTTACAAACATGTGCAGCCACGCTAGGCTTTTTATGTAAGTGGTTGGAACTCACACTCAGATCCTTATGCCTAAAGAGTAAGTGGTCTTATCCATTGAGCCATCTCTTTAGCCCCAGGTTTTAAACTTTTTAAGGCTCTTATTGCATATGGAAAAATTACTTTCCAGAAAGATTTTACTAGTTTACATTATCATGAACATTGTAAAAGAGAGGCCCATTACTTATAATATATTATGGTATTCTATTGTCATAGATAGCTGTCAGAATAGCCTAGAGTATGCTATAGTAACAAACAATTCTCCAAATCTCTGTGGCTTATTTTACAACAAAGTTTATTTTTTGCTACTGCTATATGTGTGTGTGCGCGCCCAAAAGAACCTTCCTCTTCTGAGCCATTTAACCAGCCTCTCAGAGGATTTATATATCTGATTACTTCATATAATTCTTGTGAAAGTAGGTTGCTCTTCGAGTTGTGTAGTAGTTCTTAAAAGTTTTACCCTGAGTAATGCTTCATGTCTCTATCTGTTTAGTAGTACTAAAGTCACACCTAAGTTGAAAGAAGGTTGTGAAGTACAGTCTTACTATGAATCTTAAAAATTTTTTTATGTTTATTTTGGAGTGGGGGATACAGCATCCCACATCATACATGTACAGGTTAGAGGACAAATCGTGGGCATCAGTCCTGCCCTTCCACTGCATGAGTTCCAAGGATTGAACTTAGATCATTAGACTTGGCAGCCAAATGCTTTTACCTGCTGATCTGTCTTGCTGGCCCTTTACCATGAATCATATGAAGAACTGTGCAACACAAAGGACTAATACTTACATGTGCTTTTGACTTACCTTTATGCATTTTAGTATTCACATTCTATAGTTTTTGTGAAGATAGGGGCCATGATAATGTAGAGAGTGTGGATGTTTTGCTTTTCTTAAGAATTGAGCTGGTAAAACAAATGGACTTTGGTTAATTTATGCTTTGATAAGTTTTGTATTTCAAGGATTATCATTAATCTTAAATAACCAAAGTGAAGAATGTAGATAGAGTGCTTGCTTTAGCATGTATAGGGCCTTCTGTTTAATCCCAGCACTACAAAACAAACAACACTGTCCTAGGCAACACTAGTCCTAGGCAATAGAAAGTCTAGCAAAAGTTATTTTTTTAATTTAGTTTAATTTATTATTACTTTATGTGTATAAGTATATTACTTGCAAGTGTGTAAGTGCACTCGTGTTGTGCAGTGCCTGCAGAAGTTAGAAGAAGGTATTGGATCCCCTGGAACTGGAGTTAAGGACAGTTGTTAGCTATCATGTGGGTGTTGGAAATTGAAACTGGGTCCTCTGTAAGAGCAGCCAGTACTCTTTAACTGCTGAGCCATGTCTCCACCCCTTGCAAAAGTTATTCTTTAAAAAAATATTTTATTTCTTTTTATTTTAAGGGTATGAGTGTTTTGTAAATGCTTCCGTATCATGTGTTGCCTGCGGAAGTCAGAAAAGGGTGTTGGATCCCCTGGAAGTGGAGTTACAGATGGTTGTTAGCTACCATGTGGGTGCTGGAAATTGAACACAGGTTCTCTGCAAGAGCAGCCAGTGCTCTTCATTGCTGAGCCATCTCTCCAGAACCCAGAAGTTCTCTTTTGTTTATTTGTGAGAAAGGTCTTATTTAACCTATGCTGCCTTTGAACTCCTGATTTTCCTGCCTTGCTGCTGAACCCTAGGACTATAGACACAGGCCACCACTTCTGGTAACAGAGTTCCGTGTGTGTGTGTGTGTGTGTGTGTGTGTGTGTGTGTGTGTGTGTGTGTTACACTTGTGCATGCACAGGCTAGAGCAGTAAGTCTGTCAGGTGTCCCTTATCCCTTTTCTGTTCTATTCCCTTGAGATAGAATCTCTCACTGAATCTGAAGCTCAACAGTTCTATGGCCAGTGAGCTCCCGGGATTCATCTGACTGCTATAATGCTGGGGTTACTGGTGTGCATAGCTATGCTCCACTTTTTTGTGTGGATGCTGGGAATCCATACTCAGGTTTTTATGCTTGTTCGGAAAGTCCTCTAACTCATTTAGCTATCTCCCTAACCCTAAGAGTTCATTTTTGACCTTGTACAGACTTTTAAAGAATTACTTGAATGCAAGGAGTTAGGGAGTAAATAATCAAGTTAGCATTTTCCTATTAAAATAATTACAGTACCCACTCAGATATTTAATTGTTTTAACCATGTCTTTCTCCCCCTACCCCCTTCGTTTCAGGTGTCTGCCTAAACTGGGACTTATGCTTGTAGATGTTTCTTTGTGGTTTGTCTGAAAATCCAAGGTGAGATATTTCATGAATGCATTTGCCACTTGAAATATATTTTTGAATGGGAATGAGTTACTTCTGAAAAATTTAAGGTAACATTCAGTGTCTTTTCCTAAGTGATTTAATAGGAAGAAATTTTTTTTATTATAAATATCTACATATTAACCTGCTTACTTGTAGTTTATGGGTCATTTGGGGTCGGAGGGAGAAACTGATTCAAGTAATAAGATACATTTGAGTGAATTTTCCCATTGCCTTTCTACTTGAAAATGGCTTCATGATGCTGATCTGACACATTTAAGACATTTAAGATAGTAGATTTTCACATTATGATTTTTTTTTTTTTTTTTTTTTTTTGAGACAGGGTCTGACTATATAGCCCTGGCTGGTCTGAAACTCATTATATGGCCCAGTTTGGCTCAATAGAACTTATAGAGATCCTCCTGCCTCTGACTCCAGTGTGCTGAGATTAAAGGTGAATGCCACCATATCCAGCCCTAATTTGATATTTTTGAAGACAAAGCCTGAATTACTTAAGTTACAGATTAAAACTGCTATTTTAAAATGCCAGTTAGAGTTTTCATGCTACCCTACTGTCTTGAACTTAATTACTTCCTATAATTCCCTATTTTTGTGGGCTTATGCAATAAGGTGTGTCTAGTAGCAAGCCAATAATTTGTCTCCATGGAAAGTTTCCCTTTTATAGGAGGCTTCAATAGATAACAGTTTATTCAACAGGCAATGCTGAAGCCTTTTTAGTTTTATTAACCTGTCTTGGCTTAAGTCTTCATTTACAAATTTTTTATTATTATTATTTTTTTCTGGGCTAGGGATGGATGTAACTCATTTGTTAGAGTACCTGTCTAGCATGTGCAGAGCCCTATGTTAGATCCTCAGCATATCATAGAACCGGTGTGGTGGTGCATATCTGTATATAATACTAGCACTTGGAAAGTGGAGGCAGAGGGATTAGAAGTTCATGGTCTTCTCTACCTAGCAAGTTAGAGGTCAGCAGAAGATATTAATACATGAAACCCTGTCTCAAATAAATAAGGTTTTTTTCTTGATTTTAAATAATTTGCATGGACCCTTAATTAAGTTTCATCTAGTCTGGAGTTCATTTTTGTGACTGTCAGCAGGCTGTTTACTTTGTTTAGTTTTTTTTTTTCTCGGAAGGTAAATGTTCCATGTCAGTCTGATTTTCATGGCTTATATGGATATTTTGTAGACGCCTTCAGAAAGCATTATAATCTATTCTTTTCCCATTTTTTTTTTTTAACTTCCTGCCCTGGGCATGATTGTTCAGTTGATTTCACATCTTTACTGTGAAATGTATCATAAAACTGACCCAGTTAAAGTACACAAGTTACTAGTTTTTGTTATATTTCCAGAGATGTGCTATCATTGCCCCAATTTAATTTCAAAATATTTTTTAACATTCTTAAAAATATTAATTCACAGTCAGTACTCATCCTTCTCTGTCATATACTGATAAACTTGTCGCCACTGATCTATTCTGAATATTTCCTGTAAATGGACTCATGTAGTATGTGCTCTTCTTTGATTTCTTTCACATACCATAAAGTTTTGAAGCTTATCCATGTTATATTGTAGTATATATTGATAAGTTATTGCCTTTTGTAGTGGAATAATATTATATATTGTTTGCATGAGTCCCTGCCAGAGAAAGAGCTTCTCGGTGACTAGTTTTTAAGAAAGAGTTAAGGGTGCTAGAGAAATAAATGGCTCAGTGGTTTAGAGAACTTTATGCTTTTTCAGAGGACCCAGCACCCACATTGGCAGCTGATTCAGTTCCAGTGAATCTGACTCCCTCTTTTAGCTTCTGCAGGAACTTCCACACATGGTATACTTCATACCTGTACCAAAATACTGATCTAGATAAAATAAAAATTAACAAAATTTTGGAAATGATTAAAGTTACTTAATCTTTTAGTTGAATTATGATGAGCGAGAGGCTAAGCTTAAAAAAGTATGTCCCTGCTGTCAAGTAGATCAGCACAGAGATCTGGCCTACTTGATGCTTAGAATGCTCCCAACAAAAGGTTTTTGAAGTATTTTGAATCCCCAGCAGGGTAAGGACAAGGTAAAAGAGGTAAGAGTTGAAAAGTACTGAATGAAAGTGGAGAACCAAGTGTTCTATATTCCCGAGCCTTGGGTGAGAGGGTCCTAAGGGGCCCAAAGAAAGGTCTCAGCTGAAGGCCTCAAGAGAGACTTCTGAATGATGGCACCTGATCTAGAAATGCACTTGTGTTTAACAGCATGGCCAGTGTGTAATGGATGGTGGGGTTGGGACATTTCTACTGAAGTCTATTCAGACACTCCAGCCTACTAGCTGTGTCAGATTTGGGTGGGGAAAGCACCTTTGCTCATGAGATTGTCCAGGTTTAAGCCTTTCTGATGGATTATTGTAATAGGGTTAAATTTTACCTAGGTATCTTTTGGCCTGGAGCTGGGCTTCTCAATATGTATAGGCCATATTGTATTTATCCACCAGTTGGTGGGTGTTTGGGTTGCTTCCAATTTTTAGATTTTTAAACCAGTCTCCTAATAAACATTTGTGTGCAAGCTTTTGTGAGGGCATTCAGAGATAGGAGCCTTTAAGAAGTAATTAGGGTTAGATGAGATTGTAAAGGTAGAACCATGATTCAGTGGATGAATTATTTTATAAGAGACAACAGAGAGCTTCTGCATGTTCTCTTTTGACATGAGAGGGCACAGTGAAAAGGTACACATCTGAAAACCAGAAAGAGAACCTTCATCACAACCTGACCATGCTGATATCTTGGTCTTATACTTCTGGTCTTCAAAACTGTGGTAAAGTAAAGCTACCTGGTTTATGGTATTTTGTGATGGTATTCCAGGCTGACTAATAGATCTTGTTTTACATTTGCCCTTTGGTACTTGATGCTTTGTTCTCTTAGATACTGCTTGTGTGGAGAGCATTCAAAAATTGGAGAGCCCCAGGTCTCTGAGACTTTGCATTTGTTCCTTAGCATAACCCCAGGCCTCTTGTATGAATGCTCCTTGCCCTGTACTGTATAACTCTAGGCTGCTTTCTTAACTATTTCTCTTGAAGAGAAAGCGGCCTTAGGAGAAGGTACTCCTTGGAGTATAGTTGTTCAGTCTTGAGGCATTTTGAAAGAAAAGGATGTGAAGGGATGTCAGGGAAATTTAGTGTGTAACCAAATGTTTTCTCAGCTTGTACTTTCCTGAGGACCTGAGACCAGATTTTTTTTTTTTAAATAGTGTACATACGGAGTCAGGTTGTGTGAATGCGAATGATAGGACACAAGAAAAGAAAAACAGAACTTCTATAGTTCATTTTCTTGTTTGTTATTTTGGTGGAGTTGAACCGATTCTTCTCTCAGGCCAAGGTCACTATTCCACCCATCAAAATGGGCCCTATTTGCCCTACTGGTTTCTAATAGTTTTCTCCTTTTTTTTCCCCTGTGGAAAATTGTGCTAATCTAAGATCTTTGAAGGAATTGAAGCCACTATAAACTTTTTCTGCATTTTCATAGATTTCTTTTACATAATTATGTGTTCTGGGAGAGCATAAGAAACAAACACATAATTATGTAAAAGAAATCTATGAAAACACAGAAATCAGTACTAATATGCTTATTATAAGCAGAACACAAATTTACATAAAAAATGAAAGGCTTAAAAATTCACAACCCACTTTTGAGCAAGAATGATTGTTCAGAGTTAAAAGTTAAAGTCGGGGCTGGAGAGATGCCTCAGCAGGTTAAGAGCACTGGTTGCTTTTGCAGAGGACCTGGGTTTGATTCCTAGCACCCACATGGTGGCTTACAACCCTCCCTAACTTCAAATCCAGGGGATCTGACACCCTGTTCTGACTCCCCAGGCATTGTACAACATAGGTACACTTACAAGCATGCAGGCAATATACCTATTCACATAAAATAAAAATAATAACATACTAAAAAATAAAAGTTAAAGTGATGTTAGAGTAGCAAATAGCCCCAGAAGATTAACTGGTCAAGACTATAAAATCTCTATCTGTTGGAAGACCTACTTTTCCAGTTTCACTGGCCAATCATCTGGTCATAGGACCACCCCTAGGAAGGCAGGTTCTCTTTAAGTCATACTAAATAGATGGGCAGAATACCTAGTGCATTAATGAGTTAGTGAACTTTTCCAGCCTGTAATCCCACCTCCCAGACATGTAGGTCTCTGTAGGTCTGCCTGCTTTTTCACTTTTCTGAATAATTCAGAAAACTGTAACCTCTCCTTTTCTTCTTCATGTCCCTTTTCTAAACATGCTTTCTTTAACACTCTGGGCTACCCTAGCACCTTGTATCTCTTTACTTTTTCTCTAAAGCTCCCTTTTCCCCAGCATGTGGCTGCCAGTTGAAGGAGCTCTAAGCCTGCATAGCCTCATGGCTTTTTTTCTTTCTCCCCTTTATTCTCCTCCTCAATGCAGCTGCTGATACTTAACAGCTTGCCTGCCCTGAGGATTTTTCTTTAAAATTCTAATACATTTGTCCTAAAGCTTCTGTTTGGGTCCATTCTTAAATTCTTTTATGAATGAGACTAAGACCCTCTAGGGAATGCTCTTTCTCCCTGTTTTAGTAGCATTACTAAGAAGAGGAGCCACTTTTAAGTCAAAGAAGTGAGCCCTCATAGAAGTAAGTCACACCATCAGAAAAAGGGCCTTTTGGCTCTGCCTATTCAAAAGCCAACCATAGCTAAATAAATATTCAGTGTGCCACTACCCTATAGTCCAAAAGAGTCTGTAAGACCTTTCACTAAAACTAACCCAAGCCTCTATACAGCACAGAAATCCCACAGATTACTAATCAAGAACTGGTCTTGGTGGGGAAAACGGTTTGGGTAACTCAGTTAGTGGTGGTACTATTTCCTTGCAGCATATATTTAGGTATAAAAGGAATTTGTAGGGTGGAAGAGGTGTTTGAAATATTTAGTGTAAGTTTTCTCTTGAGATAGTCAAGTGCAGCTTTTCTCTAGTCCTTGATAAAGAATGATGAGTAAGAAATTTGCTCAGGATTGAGGACAAAAATCCCTGGTGACATCTAGATTTAGCAGACAAGTTCATGCAGAAAATACTCTCCGAAGATCAAAAAGGAGAAACCATGGGAGAAACTGGTAGCAAAGGAATTTTATGTAACACCATTGACTTCATCTCTACCTGGAGACTAGATTTTGCATTCTGCAGCTTGTGTTTGATGTTTGTCTTTAAACCTTTTCTTACTTTGAGAGCTCTCTGCCAGGAGAGATTGTAGATGAGAAATAGTTTTATTTTTAAATCCAGCAGTTGTTGGCTATCTTATATTTCCTCTAAATTTTGCTTGAAAATAAATGTTTTGTTCCTTAACCTGTCTCTCTCTGCATCTTGTATTATACATGTAAAGGAAACTGGGTGATATTTTGGGCATTTTGCTTGGAAAATAGTAAGCAATAGTAGACTATTACCAACATTTTCTATTTTATACAGGCAATAGTTATGTTTGTTTGTTTATTTATTTATTTTTATTTTTTGAGATAGTGTCTTACTATGTAGCTCTGGCTGACCTGGAACTCACTATGTAGTAGACCAGGCTGACCTTGAATTTGTCACCAACCACTTATAATGGTTCTCCCATTTTCTGAATGTTATCTATTCTGGATAGGATGGGCTCTCAGTGTAATTTTCATTTGTGTTTTTCTGTTGGCTAAGGATGTTGAACACTTTTGTATATTTGTTGGGTATTTGAACTTCTTTGGAAGTTCAGTTCCATATTTCAATTCATTTTCTCTCTGGTAACATTTATTCACTTTAAGGCCTTTCCAATAGCCTCCTTAAGACTTGACTGGACTTTTGCTAATGAGATCCTCTATGTCTTTCTAGCTTGTGCCCATATCCAGTCTTTAAAATAGTGTTACAAGATTTAGTGTTTATGTTAGCACTCTAATTTCATATATCAAATTCCATTCTGGTAATTGTTGCTTTATACGGACCACTCAAAACCTAGTCTTAGAACTTGAATGGCTTTTCTTGATCTCATCTTATAAGCCAGTGTCACTCAGTGACACTTCTGCCACATTCTGTTGTTTACAGATGAATTAAAGGCCATTCTGAAATTTAAGAAGGGAATTAAACACATTTATAGAGGAGTATCAAATTTATGTCATAGAAAGGGGTTTATGGAATGAGAAATAATTTTGCTGCATCTTTAAAAAAATCATCTGCCACTGCTGGTCTAAATACACAGGACAATAAAGGAAACACCTTATATTAAAATATTATCACATTGCACTATCAAGTAGTATGTGTTTATTTGTGAAGAAAACTGAGTATTTAGGAAATGGTACTTGAAAGACTGATTAAACGCATAAGAGAATGTGATCTACAATTTTATTAATTTATAAATTATCGACAGGAGAGACCGGAGCAAAGAAATAATAGAAGGTGGTGGGTGGGTCCTGCTCCTTTATCAGGTCACTTGATATTCTGAGAAAAACAAGAATAATAAATTTTAACACAGGAGCCCAAAGTCTCAGAGAATGCTGTCACCAAAATCTTGAATAATATAAAAATATTAGGGATGGGATAGATTAGAGAGGAAAAGAGGTAGTGCAGAAGTCTAGTGGCAGGAGCTGGAGACATAACTGCATACTGTTGTCTGTAGTAGCCAGAGTTCTTTTCATAAACCTCTACTTAACTGGGATACTTGAGTTTGCCACAGAAAAGAATTTGAAGACAAGTCAATATGAAGCAGAGTTAAAATTTATTAAGAAGACATTTTTGGGACATGAGAAACGGCTCAGCAAGTTAAGGCACTTGCCACCAAAGCGAGCTTCATTCTTCAAACTCATTTGCTGAAAGGAGAGCACTGATTTCTGTAAATTGTCCTCTGACTGCCACATGTGTACTGTCCCCACTGCCATAAATCAATGTACCAAAACCCCCCACATTTTTTACATAGATGTGTAAGCACTGGGTTTATAGAGAAGCACTCAGGTTTAGTATAATTGAGGGTGTGGGTTTCTTACAAAAGAAGCCCAGTTAGGTATCTTTAATAATAGTCATATGCATGACTTTGGTGACTTTTGAAGTTATATCTCAAAAGGTTTCTAAAGAATCTTTTGTTTACTAAATGAGATCTTGGAGTGGTTCCTCATGTGTACCATTGAAAAGATAAAACCTTAAGTTAGAAGGTTTTTCAAGGTTTAAGGTAGTTTTTACTATAAATGAAAGTTTATAGTCTTGTTTGTGTGATTCTCCAAAACTTCAGATTTACATCAGTGAAAGGATTAAGATCATATTCAAGGTCATATATGGTCATGCCTTAAGCATGTTTATTGTTATTTAACAGTATTCTTATTTGAAAATATCATTATAAAAGGAATATATCTCTCTTAAAAACCTTCACAGCAAAGGTTGTAAATTGTGCTGGAGTTCATGATTCTCAGTTGGTGAGAGGCTTCAACCAGACTCAAAAATGAGGGACTCCTTAAAGTGTGGAACTTTTTCTTTTCCATGTCTCCTAAATTTTCTTTCTGTCTTGCTCCAAAAGAGGGACAGAAAAAAAAGTAAATGATAATGTAATTCAATGTATAAGACAAACTTTACCTAGTTTAACAATTTGAGCTGTTTTTAGTGCCTTCTGTATACTAAGCATTTGTCTTATGAATATTAATGTAAAGAATGATAGAGTAAAAATAAAACACATTTATGAAATTTACCCTCTAAGTTATCTTGTTTAGAATACATGATTGATACTGGGAATGTTGCTGTCACAAAATAATATAAAAACAGAGGAACTGCTTTATTGTGTTTATTTGGGTTACTGTTTCCATTCCCATAGCTGGATAGAATTAGTCTCAATAGGTCCATGGTTTTCTTTGTCATTAGTCAACAGATGCTTGTGTTTGGCTTATTGGCTCTATTTAATGTGAGTCTAATGCATCTCTGTGTACTAATAAAGAGAATAATATAATGCAGCAGCTCATGTATAACAGTTGTCTGCCTTTGCATGGATATTTCACTAACTGACTTGGTTTTTGTTTTTAACCAAGTTGTTATTAGCATCTGGTTGACATAATCTATCCTTGAATTGCTTTAACTTTGATCCTGACTGCTGAATTTCTCTCTTATAAGGAAAAACCTTTTTATCTGTCAAAGAATTACTTCAAATTATTTTGAAACATTAAAAAAATTTAAAACTGAAGTCAGAACTGTATGTCATAAGCAACCTTAAGTATATGAGCAAAAATATTATATTGTACATGAACATAATAGGAAATTATTAATTTGAAAATTGAAAATATGTATTGAAAAAACTAAAATATTACTTTAAATCATGGCCAGATGTCCAGGATCTGTACACAGCCATCTGTCACTCCTGCACACCTGCCCTTTGTCTCTCCATTAGGCCTAGATCTACATACACTGCATGAGGCCCTCTTCTAGAAGTGGGCCCAAGGTGTTCTGAGGGTTTCTGGAACAGGGGAAGTCATCTCTGGGGTCAGACCCAGTTATACACTTCATGTTGGTGTTCTACACTGCTTGCTACTTGGGCAGTGGCCATTGAGGACCACTGGGTCCTGATTTAAGAGGAATAGTGATTTTAATAGTCTTTTAGTAGGTTTGCTAGACTTAATCACACTCTGGCCCTTTATTCTTTTTAGTCTTGTCTTTTTCTATAGCCAGAACAACTTTTCTAAAATGGCGTTGTTTTCATTGTCCTTGTCCTCAAAACCTTTCAGTGTCTCACATTTTCATGGAGATAAAATTCAAACTGTCTCAGTAGTCTCTTGAAAATTTTTTGTGACCACTGCTTACTCATTCATCCTTACCTAGTTTTCAAGCTCTGTTTTGCAGGTAAGTACTCTTTTCTGTCTGCACAATTTTTCACATAATTTTCAAGCAGTTGTATATTTTTTTAATTGCATATCTTTTTAAATATGACTATTATTTAAATGTTATATTATTCAGTTGGCTGGTCTCCACCCAGATCCTTTTGGTTTAATCAGTTTCCCAGTCTGCCTGCCCCTTCAACTGCTTAATAAGATGATATGTAAAATAATTATTGTTTGAAAGTGAATCATCTTGACTAAATACAAGAACTGATTGACCTATTTGCAAGAAGAGTTGACTTGAATATTCTGAGTGTGAAAGAAAAAAAGGACAGTTTTTGTTTTGTTTTGTTTGTTTGTTTTTGCATTTGGTTTGAGACAGGATCTCACTATATCACCCTAGCTGGCCTGGAACTCAAAGAGATCTGCCTTACTCTACCTCTCAAGTGCTGGGATTAAAGGTATATCCCATCACATCTGGTAGGAAAGGCAATTTAAAAGGTGTACCAAGTAACTTTAAAGTATATGGTTATTAAGAGTTATTCATGATAAAAACAGTAGACTTTTAAAATTAAATATTGTTGATGTAAAATCACAATTTTCACCTCAGTGAAGGTAAGAGAATTTATTCTAGAAGTAAATGAGTGAACATGGCCCAGGAAACACAGATGTAGGTCATCCCAA
Organism: Eospalax fontanierii; assembly: GCA_035773235.1. NCBI lineage: Eukaryota > Metazoa > Chordata > Mammalia > Rodentia > Spalacidae > Eospalax > Eospalax fontanierii. Next base: position 57,762,938 of record CM069539.1, on the reverse strand, counting down.
ATTTTATGTTCTGTTGTGAAAGCAGTTTCATGAAGAAAGTCATAAATCAAAGCACTTTTCAAATACATTGGTAGAAACATTAAGTAGGTGGTTACAGCAAAGTAGAGGAATCTCAGCTGTAGGCCTCTGATGCTATCTGATTACACTCTTAGTATTTTGGTTAGTGGAATATAAGGTTTTGTTAAGTTAATACATTCCAAAAGGTAAATTTTATCCCTTAGTCACAGAATGTTAGGTCAGATACACTTGGGCAAGGAATGGCTATTCAGGGGGCTAAAGATAGCCCTCATTTATAAATAGGCTCTGGACCTGTAGCATTCCAAAATTTCCACAATCACTGAGGTATAATTCAGTTAATCAGATTTGGAAAATGTTCAGTTTGAAGATTCAGGTGCTTTTCTGGAAACAGTCATTCACAGTATGATAAAATACCCATCAGCAGAATGCAAATGATTCTTGCTACCTTGTGCTCAGCCAAGTTTTTTATTTTATTTTTTTGTCTTATTTGAGACAGGGTCTCCCTGTAGCCACAGCTGACCTGGAACTCACTATGTAGACCAGGCTGGCCTTGAACTCATATAGGTCTACAGGCCTCTGCTTCCCAAGTGTGCCATCCTGCCCTGCCCAAGCCAAGTTAATTAAAGTTTTAGTTTGGAAAATATGTCAAAAAACTTGTCTTTGGAAACTTAGTTTACTCTTATTATGAATATTTTGGAATTCAGCTGATTGATTCTGCTACACACAGCATGACAATTTATCTGTAAATGTTACTAAATTATTAACTGAATTAAAGAATGATTTCTTGCTAATGCATACTTCATGTTAGTCAAATTATGTGTATGAAAAACTTTCGTTCTCTGTTTTAAGAGATGCAGGATTAAGTGTTGTAGGTTTTGATTATGACTCCAGTTAGGCTGGCTAACTTTGGTATCTCAGGCTGTCCTTGAGTCAAATCAACTATCTTATTGTGATGATGCATATCTTATTGTTGATGGTGCATATGTGAAAGTGCTGTATAACAGATATAACCCACTTAGACTGAATCAAGGTCTTAGTCCTTTTTCTACTATCTTTTTAACTCTAAACTGGTCAAGTTCCTTGAGCTTTTGTTTTTAGATATCATTTATACTATGTTCAGTTCTTTCAGTTTATGACTTAGTATTATTTTTCCTTTTTCCTAACAGCGCTTACCCTACTTTCCCTTGCTGATATACTTGGTTATCCGTTAGTAGGACTGGATTCCATTAATCTTCACCTATTTTATTTTATTCAATATTTATGGTGAATCTTGTAGATGGTATTAGCCTCATTTTATGGCTCAGGGAGATAATACAGCTATCCAAGGCTAGAGGTATGATTCCAATCAGTTCTCTGGAGACAGTGTTCTTTTTGTTTTGTTTTATTTTTTGTTTTTGTTGTTTAAAGAAGCATGTGGCTTAAGTGAAGACCATTGTCATACACAAACAAAACAAAAATAATAAATTAAAAAATTTTAAAATGTCTTGTTAGCATTATGTAACACATAGAGTATATCTGGAAATCTTTTAGTAGTATAAAATACAATTTGTCTTTCAGATAAGATGAACTATTTCTTGTTTTTCCTTTTCAATTTTTATAAATTTTGAAAGTGTAATAGGTTTCATCCTGGTATTTCATACATAGGTGTCATTATACTTTGTTCTAATTGATTCTCCAAACTAATTCTTTTTTAATAGTTTTATTTTTAGCATTCAGCATTTATTATAGATGCTTGTAAACTATGCCTGTTTTGTGCTTGCTATGAAAGTCGGAGATCAGTGTGTTTAATTTGTTTACATTTTTAAAACTCCTTCTGGATTGGTGGCTAGCACTTCTAAGCCCAACACTCTGAAGGCTGAGGCAAGAGGATCCTGAGTTGGAGGCAAGTCTATCTGATTACAAACAACTTAGTTTATTTTGTAATTTAGGAATAGTGTTAAACATGGAAAAAGTTTCTAAAAATTTGTTTTAGGAGGTTTTAAAAAATTATTTTATTGTTTTTATTTTATGTGTATTAGTCTGTTGCTTTTACGTATGCAACCATGTCGAGCAATGTCCATGGACGTCAGAAGAAGGCATAGGATCCCCTGGAACTGGAGTTAGGATGGTCGTTACTCACTATATAGGTGCTGGGAACCAAACACAGGTACTCTGCAAGAGCAGCTACTGTTCTTAACTGCTGAGCCATCTCTCTAGCCCCTACAAGGGTGATTTTATGATATCTGTTGTTTACATCATTTAAAAAATCCGGACTACCTGAAAGGGGTAGATTGAGATCAAGCAAGAATTAGGAATGAACATACAGATGCATTCCTTTCTGTTTAGATTTCATTCATGCTATGCTTTCTTATTTTCTGTTAGGAGTCTCATGTGTCCCCTTTGTTCAGGCCCACAGGCCTCCGATAATGATCTTACTTAGAATGTTCTTGGTTTTGGAGTGAATGACAGCATTAATTCAGACAGAACTTTCATGCTCATCTTTTATCATTCAGAAGCCTCTGTCCTGGCATTATTAACTTCTGTTTCACCTTTTTCTTCCTGTTGAAAGTTTCCTGGTGGTCATTACTTTATCTAAGTAATACTTCTATAAGCAGCTCTTTTGTTATGGTTTTATTTTTATTTTTATAAGTGATGACTTTGAGATGACTGTGGCATTTTAGATCTAATTATTTGCTGCTGTTCTTGAAAACAACAGACTTCACAAAACTGTAACAGTACTGGCCTTTTCTGTTCTGTGAACATAGCAAGTTTATTCCAGATTTAGAGCTTTCTACTGCTTAATCGTCTTTGAAAAATGGTTTTCCCCTAGCCTATTGGCTTGCTGGATCTTTCCTACTAAGTTTCAGTTTAAATGTTTCTTGTCCAATGAGATTTCCTTGTCACCTAACCAGAAATTAGTATAGTTTAAAACTTTTCACTGTGTGACTGATGTACTGTTTTCTTTGTATCTAATCACTAATTGATAGTAATTTATTTTGCATTCATTTCCCAAGGGCACAAAGGATAGTCTTATTTACCGTTGTATCCATAAGACCTGAAACAGTGTCTGTTATAATAATGATCCCAGAAAATACTTTTTATTTAAGTTTTGTTATTTATTTTTATTTTTATTTTTTGTCTACAATTATTTTCTGTCCATATATGTAAGTGTATGGAGGCCATAAGAGGGGGTTGGGTCCCTTGGAACTGGAGTTATAAGATGGTTGTTAGCTGCCAGATGGATGCTGGAAACCAAATCCGGGTACTCTGTAAGAGTAGTCAGTGCTTAACTGCTGAGCCACTGCTCCAACCCTCCAGAAAGTACTTTTTAAGCAATCAAATGAGTACATTTTCTTTTGGTTACTTGTTAAAAAATATTTCTCCTTTTTTAAAATGTTTTCATCTCTTCATTCCTTCTTTAATTCCTTTTTCAAGAAGGTAAAACCTTTTAAATCCCAAACTCTTTAAAAAAATAATTTAAATTTTTTATGTGTATGAGCGTATTGCCTGCATGCGTATAAGTGTACCTCTGTTGTGCAATGCCTGCAGAAGTTAGAAGAGGGCATTGGATCTCCTGGAACTGGAGTTACAGATGGTTGTTAGCTGACATGTGGGTGCTGGGAACCAAACTCAGGTCCTCTGGAAGGACAGCAAGTGTTTTTAACTGCTAAGTCATCTCTCTAGCTTCCAAGTCTCAAACTCTTGAGATGTTACTATTTCAGTCTATTCTCTGCTTACCAGGTAGGTATCAGGGCTGGTTCAGGCTAGTGACAAAAGCAAGTAACAGATAAGAAAACTAACTCTTAACATCTGCTTCAGTCCTGCTTCAATTGGTTCCTCCCTCAAGAGATTGTCACTGTCAATCTTGCAAAATGAAATTGCCGTCTCATAAAAATTTCCCTTGGATTGTAGAGCATAAAGGAATACTAGGTTACAGAATGAGGTAAGATGTACCAACAGAGTAGAACCAAATAATGTCCTGCTACTGCAGTTTGAATTCTGAGTCCAGACAGCAACAGCAACATCTATTTTCAGAAGAGATGGCATTGAAGCCGTGGTGCTTTTAGTTGTGTTGAAATGACTTTATTATGCCAAAAGGGTAGATTTAATACATTATTTATCACTGTCGGTAAAGGAAGTGAAAATTGCATAACATAAAATGTTGACTCTTAGAGTTTCAGTTTATGTCATAGTCCATGAATCCTTGTTTGTTCAGTTAGCTGTATGAAAAAGGGAAGGTGTGGTGGTGAGATGCTACATTACAGTGGTGCCTGAACAAAAATAGCCTGACTCTTAGCATCCATTAAAACCAAGAGTGGGACCTGATCTTTTCTGAAAACGTGTTCCTTCCATGTTCTCCCAGAACTCTTGTTTACAGAGGGCTGCTCTCTCTTTATTGAATCCATATATCCAGCATGAATGAGGAAGGAGAATCAGAACTTGTCTTGTCAAGAGATTTTCCCTTTCTGATCCCTACTTACCTAAAATAGCACACACACCATAAACAGATGTCAGTCTAATCTCACCTGTTGTTTGCAACACAGGTGGGATGGATAATCCTTTCTTTCAGTGAATCTTTGCTCCTTGCACTGCTTGATATTTTGACGACAACACACACACACACACACACACACATACACACACACACACAATTCTGGGTCAAGGACAAGGAAGAGTCAGGAGGGATTAAAGCTGTATGTTTAAGTTAGAAGAGGAACCCAAGGCCTAGTAGCTTGTTAAATGATCTCAAAACAGAAGATTAACTTTGATTACAATGTTAGGCAAAAGTTATTTCCACAGTAAGGCAGTTTCTTTTCTTTTTTATGTATATTTTTATTGAATTTTTGTGTATTTCATACAATAGATCATATTTAGACTCCTCACCTATCTGTAACTCCTCCCCCCACAGCTTACCCACAGGATTTCATGCATTCTGTCATATATGTTAAGGCCTATCTAGTCAAGCTTGTGTACCCAGATGTCCCTCAGTGTGAGTTCAGCCACTGGAGCCAGGTCAGCCTATGTGGTGTCACTCCCTTAAAGAAAATCAGCAGTGATCAGTTGCCAATAGTTCCTTAGCTAAAGTTGGGGCCTCCTGCCCATTTCCCCAACTCTACGTTTTTTTGTTGTTGTTGTTTTTTGTTTGATTTGAGTTTGCATGGGTCTTGTGTATGCTCTCACCAATGCTGTAAGTTCATATGAGCAAATTCCCAAGAGCCTGGAGGACTTGTTTCCTTATGGTCATGCACCACCCTGGCTCTTACAGTCTTTCCGCTCCATCTTCTGCAAAAGTTCCTGAGCCATGGGTGGTTGACAGGCACACCCCTGTCAAGGGATGTGCACAGTGCAGTTTTCTACTCTCTACATTTTGACCAGTTGTGGCCTTCTGTGTTCATCATCCTCTATTGCCTGAGGAAACTTAACTGGTGAGAGTTGAGAAATGTGTTAGTATTCTCTTTACTCTCTGTTCCACTATGTTCCATGAACTTTAGTTGTAGAGGTTCTGTTGTAGATGTGTCACTTAGGACTGGGCATTTCACGGACACTTAATTCTCTGTGTGATCAGTTATGTAATTCTATAATGGTCTTCATCTTTTATAAAAAGAAACTTTTTGATTGATGAATGGGCACTGGTATACTTGTCTGCAAATATAAGGATACATATTTAACATACAGTAAGAAATTGCATTTGTCTAGTTATGTGACAGATGTAAAATTTTCTGACCTCTCCACCTATGTGTGTTTGACTATGTTTACAGTGCCACACATGAGTTCCCTTCCATTGATTGGGCTTTAAGACCAATTAAATAGCTGTTGATTACCCCCAAGATAAAAGTGCCACTACTGCTCTGATAGTTTGCTGTGCCAATCATTGTCAGAGGTAAAAGGAAAGAAAGAACCCAAGAGATAGGAGATAGTAGGAGATAGATGTTACCAAGGGAAAAGGGGGATATTTAACATGAAAGAGAGGAGAGAAGAATATACAAAGAATAATAGGGGTGAAGTGGAAGAAGGAGCTCAAGAAAAAGGGGATAATAAGAGAAAGGTGTATTATCAAGGGTAAAAATGGGAAAAATACGGGTATTTTAACTGGAGAGGTATGAAGGAGGGTTAGATAAGGAGAGAGATGAGAGATAAATAATGCTTAAGTGATTTGGAAAAACAGGAAAATGTATTACTTCAAAAGCCTATTGAAAGATACACATATAGTATCTGTACATGAGTACATGTGTATAGCTGAATTTCTTGTTATAACAAGAAATACTGTTCCAGACTGCATAAACCTCCATTCAAGTTGTTGGTCAGGGTATCCAAGAGACTCTCAAAATAACACAGAAAGGCATTTTTGAATGAAGATCATTTAGTTTCTTTTCATTATCTCACATGTTACTTTCTTTAGTATGGATTCCTCTGTGTGTGTGTGTGTCTGTGTGTGTGTGTTTGTGTTTTACATGCATGCAGGTGTGTAAATGAATGCATTCATGTTCACACATGCAGAGGCCAGAGCAGGGTATTAGATGGCTTCTTTTATCATTTCCTTTGCATTGCCTTGAGTCCGAATCTCTTACTACTGGCTTTGTTCTTTGCCAGTGAGTGCTCCAAATCCTCCTCTCAATTGTGGGGTTGCTGGAATGCTTGGGATTCAAACTCAGGTCTTCAAGTTTGCAGACCAAGCACTTTTGTCCACTGAGCTATCTTTCCAGTACCAACAATTCCTTTGAAGTGTTAGATTTAAATCATTGTTATGTGCCATAATCAATGTATATATGTAGGCTTAAAAATTACATTTAAATGTATTTTATATTAAAACTATATTAGTTCTGAATTGTTCATTGACTTATGCTTCTATGGTATCAAATGTATTGTTGATATGCCTTGATTCTTTTTTGGTAAGCTTTATTTGACATGATTCCCAATATATTCCTCTTGAAAGCTGATATCTAATCAATATCCTCTTCTTTTCATCAAACTTTTGGAACCTCTGTCCTTTTGTGAAGCTCAGAATTGATCTTATCAATTTCTGCTTTGAGTATTTTGTTAACAAAAATTAAGGTCCATCCAAAATGAGGCTATTAATAACTTCTTGAGTGAATGAGATACACTATAAAAAGCTATTCAGTTGTCTAATGAAGAAGAACAACAAAATCACATAATCATCTTAGTTAACAGAGAAATTTGTCAAGATTTGACACCCTTTATTAATCAAAAATAATTCTCAAACTTTGAGTAGAACACGATTTCACCTTGTAAAGGCCATTTATGAGGGGCTTACAGCTAACCTTATCCTCAGGGGTAAAAACGGTAAGCTTCTGCTGTAACATCAGGAACAAAGCAAGGATACCATTGACTTTTTTGGTTTGAGTTTCTTTGTTGTTGTTGTTGTTGTTGTTCTTGAGACAAGATCTCCCTGAGTCCCAGCTGGCCTGGAACTCACTATGTAGACCAGATTGTCCTAGATCTCACAGTGATCTACCTTCCTCCACCTCCTGAGTGCTAGAATTAAAGGCATGTGCCACCATTCCCAGCTTGACAGTGTTTTTTTTTTTAATTTTATTTATTTTTATTTTATGTGTATGTGTTTTGCTGCATGTATGTAGGTGCACCCATGCTGTGTAAAGCTTGAGGAGGCCAGAAGAGAGTTTTAGAGTCCCCTGGGACGGGAGTTACAAATGATTGTTAGCTGCCATGTGAGTGCTGGGGATTGAACCTGGGTCCTCTGGAAGGGTAGCCAGTGCTCTTAACCACTGAGCCATCCCTCCAACCCCAAGGATACCATTTTTGCTATTTCTGTACTGGAAGATCTAGTCACATCAATTAGAATAAGAAAACAAAAATACTTAAACTGAAGAGGAGGATGTAAAATGATCTATTTTCAGAGAACATAATTTTATATGTAGAAAGCCCTAAAATTATGCAAAAAATTCTTAGAACCTAAAAATTCAGCATATTTTGATAAATGCAAATTCAACCCACAAAACAGTGCACTTCTATACATTAATAGTGAACAATATGAGAAATTATGAAAATAGTGTAAAAAAAAATTGGAAGTAATCTCACCAAGGGGGCAACAAACAAACATGAAAACTACAAAGTACTGTCAAAAGAACTTAAAGAAGGTATCATTTATTAATAGAAACATAATTCATATTCAAGAATCTGAAAACATAATATTGTTTCTATACAAAACAGTTTATAGATTCAATATCATCCCTGTCAAAATCTCACTGACTTCTTTGTAGAAACAAAATTTATTTTCAGACTCATATGTAATCTCAGCAGTCATCAAGAAGCCTGCCCTCCTACTCCTGAAAGAATAAGGTAGAGATCTTACACTTTTTAGAATATTTATTTATTTTTGTATGTATAAATGTTTTGCCTCTGGAGGCCAGAATGTATCAGATCCCCTGGAACTGGAGTTGCAGACATTATTTTAGCCACCATGTGGGTGCTCAGTTCCTTGTAAGAGCAGCCAGTCTTTCAAGCCCTAGATCTTACATTGATTGCAAAACATAAGACAGGGCCAACAAAATGACTCTGTTGATAAAAGCACTTACCAGGTAAGCCTGAAAACATGAGTTGAATCTCCAGAACCCATATAAAAAACCAGATGTGATGGCACAATTCTGTAATGGGCAGTAGGAGGCAGAGACAGGAGAATTGCCTGGAAGCTGCTTGTCCAGCTAGCCTGGACTATGCAGAGTGGAAGAAAGAGCAAGAGTCTGCTCCAACCACATGGAAGGGGAGAGCTGACTCCTGAGAGTTGTTCTCTGATTTTTCTGTATGCAATCTTTCATACACACACAAACAGTAATTTTAAAAAATTAAGTCAAAACTGTGATAATCCAGATTGTGTGGTACTATATAAAGATAGATGTTTCGGGCTCTGGAGAGATGGCTCAGCATTTAAGAGCACTGGCTGCTTTTTCAGAGGACCCAGGTTCAAATTCCAGCACCCATGTGGCAGCTAACAGCCATTCATAACTCTACTTCCAGGGGATCTGATGCCCTCTTTTGACCTCTATGGGCCTTGCAAGACACTTAACAAACATGCAGGGAATACATTCATACACATAAAAATAATAAATAAATTTTTTTAAATAATAAAAAATACAAATGTTTAGACCTATGGAATAGAGCAAAGATCCCAGAAGTACAGCTTTTCATATGGTCAAATGACTTTTTAAGGATGGAAAGATCATTCACTGGAGCAGGACAGGTTTTTGTTTATTTGGGTTTTTTTTCCGACAAATGATATCCACAAACACAGAATGAAGGTGGATCTTTACCGCAATACTCTATACAAAAATTAGTTCAATATGGCCTTAAGACCTGGTGTAAGAGCAAACAGAAAACTCTTGGAAGAAAATGTAGACGAAAAGCCTCATATCATTGAATTTGACAATTATTTCTTGGTTATTACACCAAAAGCAGGAAAAAAAAATAGGTTGTTGGACTAAATAAAAATTAAAATCCTTTGTGCTTAAAACAAAATGATTAATAGAGAATAGAATGAGAAAATACTTGCAGATTATAGTAAGAGATTGATATCTCTATAAAGAATTAATTTGTGTTAAACATGTTCGGAAGACTTTTATTGGCATAGAATTGGACAAAAAACATCTAACACAAAGCTCATAATGGTGATTAATGTCTCACACATGCATATGGATATTGGTTTTGTGACAGGATAGGATATGAAAACATATTGCCCAAAAGATACTGGTAACTGTGTTTACCATTGTAAACCCATGACTGATTGTGAGCTGCAGCTTGCTGGCCCTTGTCCAGCTTCATATGAGGGGGTCGTATGATATACCACTAGTCTGGGAAAAGGTAAAAATTCTAAATCTGGTTTATACTGAATGTATATCACTTTTACACAATTGTACAATTGTTAAATCAACCCATCATAAGTCAAGGATTTTGTATTACATATATTTCTATGGTTAGCCTGCTTTTAAAACTCAGCATTAATTTTGAGATTTAGAGGTTTTTTTTTTTTTTTAAAAAATGTTTATTTTAAAGTATGTTTTATTTTAAAGTAGTTTAATGTTAATTTACAGTGTTTCTTTTATATTTAAATTAGCATAAGTTTCCTATACTAACAGATAAAATTTTCATGATTTTCTCTAGAATCTACTATGATTTAGGTATATTAATGCTTAATAGGTTTTTAAAAATTGTGTGTGTGTGTGTATGTGTAAGTCAGAACAGCTTAACAGCTTGCAGGGTTTGGTTCTTTCCTTCTACTGTGGGATCTAGGAATCGAACTCAGGTCATCAGACTTAGTGACAAATAGCTTTACCTGCTGAGCCATCTTGTTGGCTCCTAAAGGTTTTATTATAGGATTTTAAAATGAGATTTATTAAATAAGTTCCAGTAGTTATTTATCATTTTAGGGATTTTGTGTGTATGTGTAGGGGTTTTTTTTGCACTTGGAGTTGATACTAGATTATTATGTATATAGTATTCTGTAGCTACTTTGGTAATGATACTTGGTTAAACCTTAGAAAGACTAAATTGTTCGTGATACCTATAGCTGGAGAACATACATTTTATAGATTTCTTTCTAGGTTCTCTGTTTTAGTTTATATAAGCATTGATTTTTGAGAAAGCAGAGGTTCATATCAGGTGTCTCCCTGGATCACTCTCCATCTTGTTTTTTTGAGACAGATTCACACACTCATATGAATAGGTTCATACAACATACACAAATAGAATATAAGTTTTAAAAATTGAGTTGGTGCAGAATGTCTGTTCCAGACTATTTTATTTCCTGTTTGGTATTTTATGTTTAGAATCTGTATGCCAGGATGGTGTACTTCTGTGAATCTAGGATGATGCTAACAGGCTTATTTTTTTTAAAAAAAGCAGTAAGATTCTCTCTTTGGTCATATATTCAACGATCGTTCTTCCTTGATTTAAAAATGACTATTCAGTGAAATTTTCTTTATTCAAATGTTCTGTCATTTTTTGGTTCCATTCAGAATAAAAATATTTCCCCAAGTACAGCCTTTTATCTTGTCCTTATTATCTTGACCTTATTATCTCGTCTTAGTTGAGTTTATGTGAACTTCTTTTACTTTCCTTTGTTTCTCAAGCTTTGGGGGTACAGGTAGACTAGAATTATACTTCTGACTGACTGATGGCAACAGAGACTGGAACAGCCTCTTGAGTGTTTTAATTGTTTCCTTTCTCACTCCCTTATCTTCATTTTCTCTCCTTCCCTAAACTTCTGTTCTAGTTCAGTTAATTTATGTCTTATGACATTTGTGTGATATTGGAAAATATATAGTATTCCTATATATATGTTCTAATTTTCATAAATGGTCTTTAGTTGTGTATTCCATTTTATTTTTTTTTTCAATTTAGCCCTGTTCTTAAATGATCTATTCTTGCTTATGTGTGCATTTCTGGCTCATTGCTTCTAACTGCTGTATTTTATTATGTAAATATTCTTCTATGTATGCTATGTCCCCATCTTATTTATACATTCTTCTGCTGATCGCTCTTGGCTATATTTAATACTCTGTGTCAGAAGGGTGAGACTAGGAGACCACAGCTTCATGCTGCTGCCTGTAGCAGCCTGAGTAGGTCTTTCAGAAGCCTCTCCTTAGGTGAAGCTGCATTCTTGACTACACAGAAGAAAACTTCAGAAGGAAACAAAGTTAAAGTTTATTAAGAGACAGTTTTAACATGGCTTTAAGTAAAACAGACAGACTTAGAAAAGGATATTACATTCTAAAGTGTGGGTATGGCTTCTTAAGAGAGTCATACTTATATTTTGACCATAGCTATATGTATGATTTTGGGAGTTTCTGAAGTTATATTGTTCAAAGGGACAAATCCCTCCCTCCCTTTTTGTTTTTCTTCTGTTTTTCTGTGAATGAGATCATAGGGAGACTCCTAAGGTTCCTTGAATAGGATTCCAGACTGATAGGTAAAGCAATAGGTCACAAAGGGGTGCACAAGGAAATTAGACATGTTTTTATTATCCAAGTTTATAGTAATGTTTTTGAGAGTCCCAGAAAATTGTAGGTTTACAGCTAGAAAAGGAGCAAAGCCATACTTGAAGATCATAGATCATATATACTTAGACCTAAGCATGGTTCATTGCTTTTTTGACATTCTTGTTTGAAATATCTTTATATAAAAGGATTATTGCCTTTATGTAGACAACCTTCACAGCAAGTTTTGTTGTGTTGGAATTTTTTATTCTGAACTGGCAAGACTTTAAGTAGACTCTGAGACAAGAGATTCTTCCTGTCTCATTATTTCCTTAATTTTTTGTCTTTCTATCCTGCCTCACTGTGTTCCATTAATAGTACTGTAATGCTGATCTTCATTTTATCTTAAGGAGGAATATATTCAAGAGTGTAATTGGAGCCAGAGTGGTGGTGGTGAATGCCTTTAGGCTCAACACTGGAGATAGAGGCCCATGAATCTCTGTAAGATTGAAGTTAGCCTGGTTTACGCAGCAAATGCCAGGCCAGCTGGGGCTACAGGGGACTCTGTTTCAAAAAGATCAAAGAGAAAAAAGAAAGAAAAAGTAAAATTGGTGGGTTTTAGGTGTCTGTTATAAATTTCACTAAGCATTGCTAGCTTTTTTCTTTAGAATGACTATATAGTTTATAGTCCTTTGAGCACAGCTTGAGAATTTACAGTCTAGTTTTCATGTAAGTAACTGGCCAAGTAAATTGAACTGGAGTTGCTTTTGTAAATGTGGTGTGGTGAGCTCATAGCTATGACCCTACAATCCTCGCTTGTGGGAAGTAGATGTAGGAGGATAGCGAGGGAGGTGGAAATAGGATCTTGAATTTTGGTAATCTGACTAATTATTTGTTATGAATAAGATAAAGTCAGAATAGGTTACAGCGAACCCTTTATTTAGATGAGATTCACCATGGAAAAGCCTTCTTTGTTCTTAGTAAACTACCCTATAAAGTACATGTTGTGGTTAGAGAATATGACGGCAAACCCTCCTGCTTAAATAAAGCCTGCCTATCAGTGATGTGGACAGTTCAGCTCTGCAGGATATGGATGTTTAGGTTTCTGTGTGTGCTAATCATAGTTCTTGTAGTGCAAACATGAGTGAAACTTACTCTTTATCTCTGAAGCGCCATAGTTAATAGGACAAATAGGTGTAAGTCCTGTGCCTCATCTGTCCTTTTGGGAAACTTCTTTTAGATGAGAAGTTGGTACTTGCCACACAGTTTTGATGGCAGCCAGTCTTATGTCATTGTTATTCTTCCCACTTTACTTTTAAAATTAAGGCATGTATTACCTGTGCATTCAGAATCCTACAATCATCATACCTAACCTGGTAAAAGATTGCCTAGGAAGAGATAATGTTGATGTAGTGTTTATTTCTTGAAGTGTGATGATTACCGTGGGAGGGGGTGGCATGCTGATGAGTCTTTTGGAATTGATGAAGTGGAAATTGGGAAATACTGTCTAGAAGAATAGAGTAATTAAAAGTAATAATCTGCATGATTTATAGTGCTAGTAATATAGAAAATACTGTTGGGGAAAATAGCAGAGTAAATGTAGTTTCCAATCTTTACATATAAAAATAGCTATTTAAAAGACCAATGAATGAATATATGGATGCAAAAATTTTTTTTAAAAAGAAAAAACCATCTCCCTGCATATGTGTTAAAATCTACTCATGGCAGAAAGACCATAGAGCACACGGTTTCAACAGAAGAAAACATAACTAACCCCAAACTAATACAAAGAAAGATGATGTCTCTAGTTCTACTAGAGACAGTATGAAAGGAACTGAATTGTTTAAGGCATTAAAAAGTTAGTAAATTCTCCAATGAACAAGAAGACTGTGGATTTTAGGTAGAAAACATGCTGAATAAATCCAAAATTTTTCCACTTGTGAGAAACAATGACAAGCAGGCACAACAAAGTAGAAAGTGGCAAGAAGGAAGGGCTTCTAGAATAAAAGATAGTGAGGACCAGAAGGACTGTATGCGTGAGGATAGTCATTCTGGATAAAAAGACTTTATCATTATTTGAAGATAGTTACCTCAAAAATCTAAGGAAATTATTTGGAAATCTGTTTGAACTATTATGAAGTTCTTTAGTTGGTTACAACATTGGTTTACTAAAATCAGTAATTTTTTTTTTAACATTCAAGCAATAAATAGATTAATGGAAAAAAAAATTCCCTTAGGTTTTTAGAAAGAAACAACAAAAATGGGGCCTGGGGAAATGGCTCAGTGGGTAAGGGCACTTGCTGCTCAAGCATGAGAACTTGAGTTTTGATCCCAGGTATTTCTGCAAAAGCCAAACATAGAATGTGTGCCTGTAACTCCAGTTCTGGGTAAGAGAATCAGGCAATGGTGACAGAGAAAGTTACTAGAGCTTTCTGGCCAGCCATTGACCAAAACCCAGTAAACTGTAGGTGAGAGATCCTGTCTCCAGGGAATAAGGTAGAAAACAATAAAGCAGGACACTCACTGTCCTTCACTGGCCACTGCTCATGCATGAGCATAGCACATCCATGTGCATTTGCATTCATGTATACACTATTCACATATACTACACACATATATACATACATACACACATAGAGAGACAGTATATCTCTTGATAAGGAAAACCCTGTATTAAATAGCTTCTATCATTATACATGATGGTACATTCCTTTAATCCCAGCACTTAGGAGGCAGAGACAGGCAGATCTCTTATAAGTTCGATGCCAGCCTGGTCTATTTAGTTAATTCCAGGGCAGCTGGGGCTATAAGGAAATCCTTTCTCAAAAATGACAAATTAATTAATTGCTTCTTTCCAAGTCTATAAATTTAGTCAAAATCCTAAATAACTAATTTTCATGTGTGTGCACATGTGTGTCATGTATGACCATATATATACACATTCATGTGAAAGCCAGAGGTCAATGTCAGATATCTTTCTTAATCACTCTCCAACTTAATCTTTTTGCCATAAAATCTTCTCCTGAACCTGTAGACTGCCAGTGTGGTTGGACTGGCTGGCCAGCAGACCTCACACATCCTTATAACTCTCTCTAGCACTGGGATTTCAGTTGTGTGCCTCTGAACATGGCTTTATTTTTAAGATTAATTTTTATTTATGTATTTTTGTGTGAGTGAATGACACCTGTGTAAGAGTGCCCATGGAGGCCAGAAGAGGGCATGGGATCCCTTAGAGCTGGAGTTAGAGGTGGTTTTGAATCACCTGATAATGGGTTCTGGAAGTTGAAGTCAGATCTTCTGGACGAGCAGAAATTATGCTTACCCACTGAGCCATCTCTCCTCTCTTCAACCTGCCTTTATTTTGTGGGATTGGAGATCAAACTTGGATCCTCATGCTTTATTCAGCAAGTACTTTTATCAACTGAACTATATCCTTAGCCCTGAAATAGGGTAATCAAATATATTTTATGAAGTTGATCTTGAATACATTAAAAATATTTTTTTGAAGGAATGGAGTTATGAAATTTGAGTTTCACTTCCATAAATTGGAAGAATTTTCAAGGTTTATCCTAGTTAAAAACATGATAAAGATTAAGAATGAAAAAAGCTGAGTCCTGAAAACAAACATGTATTATGATTACCATTTCATTGGATGAAAGAATAAATTAATAAACAGATAATGCTAGGAATATTGATTTAGAAATTACAGTAATATAAAAATTAGAGTTGTACTATATATCAGAAACTATTATTAAAATATTATGATGAAATAATAAAATATTAGCTGGGTGTGGTGGCACACCGCTTTCATCCTAGTATTTGGGAAGCAGAGTCAGTCAGATCTCTGTGAGATTGGTGCCAGTCTGGTCTACATAGCAAGTTCTAGGCCAGTTGGAGCTACAGGGAAAGTATGTCTCAAAAAAAAAAAATTTTAATATGATAAATTCAAGGAACTACCTGTGCAAATATATAATCAAGTTGTAAGTACATTTTGCTGTCTCTTTGTCTCTGGCTCTGTCTTTCTCTCTGTGTGTGAATCCTTGCTCCCTTAGTTCTTGGTATACCCTAGGTCTTGCTGTAGGATTTATAGATAAATCACTAAGTGGAAAAAAAGTGAATCAGATTATTTGTCTTTTTCACTTTTTGTTGAACTGATGTTTTAGTAGAAAGAAAAAATAATAATTTGTCAATAGGAGATAAGTGCTGTGGAGAAAAATCTTAACAGAGTAAGGTGATAAAAATGTACCAAGCAAGGGGAGAATGGAGGATTGATGCTTTATTATGGAAGATAAGTGAGAGAAGTTTCTAAAAATGACATTTGATTAGGAAATAAGGAAAGATAGTGAGGAAGATTGCAATGAACAGTCTTGGTAGAGGGGACTGTATATATTTCAGCAAGAACAGGAAGATCAAATGAACTGGTACAGATAAACCAAAGAGGAAACTGTGGAAAATCAGGGAAATGGAACATTAATTGGGGGTGAAAATTTAGGGCCTTGCTGGGCCATTGTCACCACTTTGGTCTTTTGTCTGTGGTGAGATGAGAAGCCACTGTAGAGTTTTGACGAAAGGAATGAAACGGGACTGATGTATTTTAGGTTGTTTCGACTTTACAGATTATACCAGAGAGGAATAGGAATGGAAGCACAGAGATAAGAGGCTGTCGAGAGCTGATGGTTGCTTGGACCAGTGAGGTGAAGTTGTTTGATTCTGCATTTGTACCATTATTTGAGGAAATAAGTACATTAACTTGTTAATAGTTATCAACTGCCAATAGCAATCAACAGAGCTCTGTTGTATAGGATTGATTGCCCGTGACTTACGTTTTCTTTATATAAGCCAGTATTTTTGAAATTTTCTTTAATTATTACTTTTTTAAATTAAAAAAATTCTGCTTCTGCATTTTTTCCTGATGTTAAACTATTTGTGTTTTAAAGGGTGAGTGGTCCCAATCTTTAGTTTAAAACCAAGACAATAGTTAATTGACTACTGGAAATTGATTGAAATGGGAAATTACACTTTTTTTCAAATTATAGAGAATTTTATCTTGCATTTCCCCCATCTTATTCTCCTTTGTACATTGTACAAATTTGCTTTGTTTACATTCTTGATAAATTTCGTGCTGAAAGATAAATTTTGACTTAGTCTTCTCTAAATCTCTATTTAACACTAATGTAAAGTAACTCAAGAAAAACTATGCAGTATAGTTCAACAGAATGGCCATGTCTAGATCATCCTTACTTGTGATGGTGAGATGCATTGTTGATTCCTGAATTTTTTGTGTGTGTGTCATTAAAATGTTCCATGATTTTCTTCTCTGCTTGCCATTTGGTTTGCTTAATTACATCAAATTAGAACACTTACAAACAAATTCACTCTAACGTAGGCCAGACATTGTGGTAGTCTAAAAGTGTGCTTTGGCAGGGAGCAGGAGAAAAAGTTGGTCTAGAATTTAGACTTGGCTGTAGACAATCTGTATTGTTTGAGTTCCCAAACAACAAATAAAATCCTTGGTAACCTTGAGTGCTCTGTTAATCAAGACCAGTAACCGATGCGCTTGGCATACTTAGTCCTCTCACAGTAGTTAGGAAATAAAGATTGCATTCTGTGCTCTGATGAAAATATCTCCAGGTAGTTTAAAAGAGTGCTGGCCAAGATAAAAGTTTGTTTTTTTACTTTTCATTTTGTTTCCAATTCATACTTTATAAAATAAATTACAAATTTGTAGTAACAGTTATTCTATGAACAATAATTGTTTTATAGACCATTGAATGTACTTTAGTTCATTAATGAATATAAAAATATATGTGATCTGTTTCTTTTTCATGAAAATAGAGAAATACCTCACTTACATATTAGATTCAGAAAAAGTTAATGCATTAAGTGTTTTTATAGTCTAAAGCTTTCTACATAATCTGTAACTTTCTGTATTTACTATGCAGTGTGTGGTAAATAAATACTTTCTATGTTTGGTTTATTTTTCTCTGCCTAATTAACAGTTTTCTGGTGATCCAGAGTAGGTAGTTTTGTTGTTTCTCTTCTTGATCATTTAAATAAAAAGAATTCTTGTGTTTCAAAATCAACTGTCTACAATATTTATGCTCTCCCAGTTTCTTGATTATTGCTCGTGA
Organism: Eospalax fontanierii; assembly: GCA_035773235.1. NCBI lineage: Eukaryota > Metazoa > Chordata > Mammalia > Rodentia > Spalacidae > Eospalax > Eospalax fontanierii. The sequence continues at coordinate 57,744,862 of CM069539.1, read as the reverse complement.
ATTGTGTGTGGTACTGTACAAGGAACCATTTTGTACCGTGCAGACTGACTTGAATATCAGCACTGATACTGAATCACTGCCAGTGCTTCAGTTTACTCGTCAGTGGAGATTCCTTATTACAGATTTCTGGTACTGTACCTTTTGCATATGGCAAGTAGCTAATAAATATAATGTTCTATTTTCTTTACTTTGTATTTTGAATTTATCTACTTCAGTGACTTTTTTTTGTTTCAGTTTAAGTTAATTTTGTAGACAGCATCTTTAACTGTGAACATAAAGAATGTCAGTTACGTGATGTAAAACCTTTAGTTGAAATCTTTTTTTTTAATGTACTTTATACCAATTCTTTTACTTTTCTTTGTTATAGAATGAGGTCTTATTTTAAAATTTCTTTAAAGATAAGTTTACTGTACAGTTTTATAATATATTAAAAATACATAGTTGTACCAGAAATCCTTCAAGATCTTTGTGGCTAGAAGCTTTGCATATGTTATCTCCTCATATTTTTCCATTGAAAAAGAAATTGAGAATTTAAAAAGCTTTTTAAAAATGAATGTACTAATGGGCCAGCAGTGGATTAAAGTCCATGTGTTATATTGTAAAGTGGTCTTGTGTTGTGTTATTGGAGAATGAAGGTTCCATTATCAGATGAGACTCATCATCTCTATTGGGACTGCAGAGTAGTGGTCCTAGAGAAGCTGTGCGGGAATTGAGCTGTTATTTGTGATATCAGAGCATTCTTGAACTTGACATGAACTGTTGTTTGAGGGTACCTCAGCCAAGGTGTGTTTCTTTCTTTTTTAAAAAAGATTGTTTTCTTATTTTTAAAATTTGTGTTTTTTTTTCCCCAAAGTACAGTTCACCTAATAGTTTTATTACTGTGGAAAACAGTGAAACTTATTAAAAATGTTTGAATTTTCTTTGCATGTTCAGAGGCTTTAAATTTGAATGATATGCAAATACCATATTTGATAAATATTTTTTTAACTAATTTATTTTTATTTTATATGTATGAGTATTTTGCCTGCATGGATGTAGGTGCACTGATGGCATGTAATGGGTGTGGAAGCTGGAAGTGTCAGATCCCCTGGAACTGGAGTTTTTGGGCGGTTATTGGTTGCCATGTGGGTGCTGGGAGACAAACCTAGGTTCTCTGGAAGAGTAGCCAGTGCTCTTAACTGCTGAACCTTCTCTTCAGTCTCTTGAAAAGGATTCTTGAATGCACTTTGTTAATGAACATATTTACTTGAGGCAAAAACAATGGGATCAGTTTTCCTTAAGTCAATTTTTGAGGCTTTTCAGAAGACAGGGCATGAAATAGTTTTTGTTCCATTTGCCTGTAGTATGAGGTCATTTGTCACCAATACATTTTTTTTCAACATATTTTACATGCTACTTCCTAAATGGTAGAGGATTAAGAAGACAGACTATGGGACTGGAGAGATGTCTCAGTGGTTAAGAGCACTGGATGCTCTTGCCAAGGACCCAGGTTCAGTTCCCAGTACCCACATGGTGGCTGATAATTGTCCCAAACTCCAGTTCCAGAGGTATCTAATGCCCTCTGCTGACCTCCGAGGACATTGCATGACATGGGTGCACTTACATGCATGTAAGCAATATACTCATACACATAAAATAATAAAATATTTACAAAAAAAGAAAATAGACTATGTTGTAGAAAATGAGAGAATGTTGATTTCTGAACATTATTGACACCCTAGACACTTGTCTTTCAGTATTCAGTAGAACCTAAACCAGAAGGTAAGCTTTTATGATGAGAGAGCTGTTCCTTCAGAATGCTGTCTATCATATGGAAAGTGCAGACTGAATAAATAAAGTCTCAGAACAAAGCCTTTCACTTTATTTATGCCAGATAAAAAGTGAATTGAATTACACAAAGTAGGAGTAACTTTACTCTGGCATTTCTAGCTTTTTTTTGGAGATGTTTTCTATACTTTTCCTTTATTTCTCCTAATTTAAAATCTCCAAATTTAATGTTCTCTTTGAAAGATTATCAGAATCCAAAGTGTTATGGTTTGTCATCACAAATATGTTTATTATTCATTTTGTTGAGTTTCCTCTACCAAAGTTAACAGACATATAATTTTTGTGTATATTATATTCTTTAAAATCTGTGTGTGTGTGTGTGTGTGTAAGAGAGAGAGAGAGAAAGAGAGAGAGAGGGAGAGAGAGAGAGAGAGAGAGAGAGAATGTAGCAGGTGGTAGGGACATTATGTGCTCAAAGACAGAAGTCTAAAATGGCTTAGTAAATGGAGAGATTATGTCAACTATGGTCTGTAGAGAATATCTTGATTCTTACAATTTAGAACTGTTAATAAATGAAACTATATAGTGTTAGATTTCTAGCTATGGTAGTTAGACTAGTTTATGGTTATAGTTTTAAAAACATTACAAATTGTGCCTTTCTCTTTTTATGTTTATACAGTATATTATCTTATATTTGTACCCATTTGATTTTTGTATTATTGAGGGAGAGTAAATTCAAAGCTCTTACAAACATCTTTTTACAATGAGTTCCAAAATAGAAAGGTTGCACTTCTTCCTGGGAACTTTAATTTGCCAAGAAAATGTAGGCTTTACAAGGAGGTTAACTGATGTTGGCTTTTTGTGGACCTGTCAGTGTTTATTTATCCCTTCTGTATAAAAGCACTTGACAGCTCTGCTCCACCTGCTTTATCTTTGCCAAAACTAAGAAAAGGGTTTCAAGAGAATGTATTAGATGGCCTTCTCTTATACTATCTTCAGATTTCACTGTATATGAGATTGAATTCAATTTAATACAGCATTGCTTTGCATCATTTTATCTTAAAAACACTAGCAGAGCAAATATTTTCATATTTTATGCAAGGATTATGGTTACAATATTAGAAATGATTTTTTAGACACTGAAAAACTATGAAAAATATACTGTGAATCAATTTATTGCAATTACTGAGCAAAAATTTATTCCACTCATATTCTATAGTAATATAGTAGACGTACAGAGATAAATAAGATGTGAAGATATCATAGTGTACTTCTTAAGTCTTAAAATTCTGTGTAGAGAAATAAGAGGCTCAACCTAGATATGAAAACCAGTGAATTGCACAGGCAAAGTACCAATTGTTGGTGTTGATTTTCTACTTTATTTTGTCTGCAAAAACCTTGGAAATAAAAATTCTAGTGAATAGTGGAATTGTTCCTCTAGAGGATTTTGTAATGATTATTCAATGTTTTTGTAAATGTTTCTCTAGGGCCTACTATGTGCAAGCTTCATGTTCCACACTAGAGTTATAAAATCAATGAATTAAAGCATTTTATTCTTGAAAGAGCTAGTGTTAGAAAGAACCGTATATAAAATAACTGCACTACAATGGGAATAGACAGACGTTTATTATTGAATTCTATATCAAGCGATTTGCTAGCAGTGATAGTTGGGAGTAAATAGACACTAAGGTCAGGAATTTTCTTGGTAGCAGTGACACAAGGGCCAAAAAAAGAGGAAACTAAGATCATGAGGCCCAATTCATGGATGTCAAAGGAGGTAGCCAGTCTTGGCATAGAGAATCTTTAATAAGCTCTTTTTAATATTACATTATATATTAGCAATTTCAATGACTGAGAAAACAAAGTACAAATACTCTAGGAAGCTTATTTTTTGTTAGAAAAGGGTACTTTGGTATTCATAATAGAACCTTATATTGGCCCTGGATTTTTTGTTGACTTTTTAAGAGATTTATTTTTATTTCCTGTGTACAAGTGTTTGTCTTGTATGCTTGTATGCTTCTGAACCATGTCCATGCCTGATTCCTAAGGACATCAGAAGAGGGCCTCAGATAATCTGGAAGTGGAGTTACAGATGATTGTGAGCTGCCATGTGCATGCTGAGAACTGAACTTGGTTCCTCTTCAAGAATAGCCATCTTTCCATCTCTTTTCATTGACCTTTAACGAAACTTTGGACTGGAAACGACTTCCTTTTGCAAATAAACAAGTAAAGATCATGATAGTAATATAGCCACCAGTGGCAGTCATTTTGCCATGCTCTGATTGAATGTCTTTAATTTGGTATAGGGAAGCCAATAACATTAAGAAAGATAAGATAGCTTTATGGGATAGAAACAATTATTTGATAGAGATTGATGTTATACAGAATTATACAAGTCTGTATCCAGCAATTTTATTTTGTATATTGGGTAGTTGAAGTGGTTGATATGATCCTTTCTTATTCCTTAAAACTTTTTAAAAGTTGAAATATTTCAAAGAATTTTTTATTTCTATATAGTAGATATGTCAGCTGAAGTAAACTGTTACCATTAGTATCATAAGCTCTCCTGGAATTCTCTGTGTACCCATCAAAAGTTTCCTTAGAACCAGTTTTGATTTCTTCTACTTTTATTTAGGATCTTTCAAAATCAGTGATGAACTCTTTGGTTACTTCAGAGCTGATTCTCTCTCTCTTTCTCTTTCTCTCTCTCTCTCTCTCTCTCTCACACACACACACACACACACACACAAAACCGACCAGATCCATTTAGTGTTGCTTGTATGTACAAGGGCTGATCACTTGGGATTGAATAACCCATCATCCCTGGAGAAAACAGATTCTCTCTTTCTCAGCATCCATTGGTTGATTATAGTTCTTTGCCTAGGGTAGAGTCTTGTGAAATATTTCCCATCTACATTGGCTTACACTGGTGGTGTCATTATGCAGGTCTTGTTTAGGCAACCATATTGTTAAGATTTCATGGGTGCCACTTCTCTGTCATGTCAAGAAGGAGAAGGCAGTATCTTGAGCAGGGATCATAGTCCTCAGGCTCTTAACATCCCCTTCTGCCGCGTTCCCTGATCCTTAGCTATAGGGGTTGTTCCAGAGCTTATTAGGCTTCTTAAGTCTACATCCAGGTTTGGCAAAACTTTTCTTTTAGAATTAAGGTTGACAGTTTTGCTATCTTCAGAAAGCTTTGTGAGGTGCTTTCTTGTCCAGGAAGGCAGTTACCAATTTGGATGAGCAGTAGCTGCCTGGCACTCATGTTGATAGTAAGGAAGCTTGTAGGGAACACTGGGAAGGAGGTAGTGCAATCTCACATTGGAAAGAGAGGAAGTGGATTTTGTATTATGGCATATGTTTGGTAAAGCCATAAAATTGCCTTAGAATGGTAGTTCTACTTCTAAATCCATGAGTCATTCTGAACCATAGACTACTTTAGAAAACCATCCTTTCTATTTAAATAATTCCAATTAGGAGTTCACTGCCTAAGATCCCGTTCTACCGAAACACCTCTTTTAGAAATTCTTTTCTACACTATTACTTTCTCTTTCATGAACTTAGTATTCTGTATTTAACATTCATGAAGTCCTAATATAAAATGTTTTCAGAAAGGATAAATTATGAATTAAATTTTTTTGGTTAAGAATTTTGCCCTTATTTGCTCATTGGGAAAACAAAAAACTATTTCAAAATAGACATTCATAGGCATGCCAGATGAGTTGCTTGTTTTTGAGCATTACTGAAGTGTTTTTTTTTCTTAAGGCCACAATAAATATTTGCCTGTCTATGAACAACATTTGAAATTAGTATAAAAATGGTTAAAGTTAGGGTTGGAGGGATAGCTCAGTGGTTAAGAGCAGGTATTGTTCTTACAGAGGACCCAAGTTGAATTTCTAGCACCCGGATTGGGTGACTCACAGCCACCTCCTATATACTTCCAGCTCTAGGGAGATCCAATGCCTTTGGCCTCTGCAGGCACCTGTACTCACATGAACATACGCATACGCAGACAGATACACAAAGGCATATTTTCTTTCTGTTTTTTTTGTTTGTTTGTTTGTTTTGTTTTTTGAAACAGGTCTTGCTGTGTATCCCTGGAACTCAGTAGACCAGGCTGCCCTTGAACTCACAGAGATTCACCTGCCTCTGTTTCCTGAGTGCTGGGATTAAAGGTGTGTACCACCACGCCTCCTTCGTTCACATGCATTTCATTTTAAAATAATAAAAATCAATCTCATAAAAAATGAAACAATAGCTGATTTTGAAATTGAACTTGTTACATAGTATATGTGATCTCTCAACTTAGATAATTTACTGAATTCATAGGACTAATGAGCAGTGTAAGATTTTTAGAGTCAGGAGGCCCCGTTCTTCTGTTTTATACCAACTCTGAAACCACATGCACCTTGATCACTAGTCTCTTTATGCCACTTCCTTAGTGGCCAAGAGTTTTCCACCTGGGAGGGTGATTGTGAGAATGATATGAAATATAATAGGCAAAATCTGTACTGTTCTATATCATGTTAAAAATACATAAGATACGAATTAAAAGATGTGTACAGAAATGCTAATGTATATGATTTAATTATACTGACAGGTTCTCACTGTCTCAAAAAAAGACTATAATTTCCATAATCAATGTATATGTTTTCCTCTTTATAAAGTTAATGAATGTTTACTAAAAATTGAAACAGGACAAAATACTTGAACTAGAAATTGAAAATTTTCCGTATCCTCCAACTATGAACTGTTGTGTGATTTGTTTTTTTGTTTTACATTTTGTACATAAAGATTTTTTTAGTAATGAAACAAAAATAGGAATTTGCTATGTATATGGTTTTGCATATTGTTTGTTCACTAAGATGTGTTAAAATTTTTTCCATAGCTCTACATATAGTTTTACTAGCTGAACGATTACTATGTATATGTATACATTTATTCAGTTACTGTTCATTGAATGCCTGTTGTGTCTAAGGTACCATACTGAGGAACCTATAATGAATAATATATAATGCTTACATTTTAGTGGGTCTATAGACATTGATAATAAATTTCTCAATTGATATGATTACACATATGATAAACACTAGGGAAGAATCATTCAGGTACCTGTCAAAGGGACTCAATCTGGTCTGGGAACCAAGAAAAAATGAAGTGTGTGTGTGTGTGTGTGTACTTGTTCACATGTCTGTATGCATGTGTGAATGGGGGGTATGGGGTAAGGAGGCTCAAGTTTGACATTGGATGTTGCCTTTGATCATTTTCCAATTATATATTGAGGCAGGGTCTCTTCTGAACCTAAAGCTTGTTGTTTGACCAGTCTGGCTAGCCAGATTGCTCTGGGGATTTCCTATCTATTCCTCTTTATACTGGACTATCACACCCAACCAATTACTTGTTTATTTGAATACAGGATCTCCCTGTAGCCCCAGCTGACCTGGAACTCACTATGTGTGTCAGATGATTCTACCTCTATCTCAGAGATCCACCTGCCTGCATCTCCTGAGTGCTGAGATTAAAGGTGTGCACCACACCACCTGGTTCCCCAACCAGTTTTTATGTGGATTCTATTGATAGAAAAGCTAGTTCAGTCCTCACACTTGCATGACAAGTGCTTCATCCCCTGAACCATCTCCCCAATCTCTAGAGAAAGTAGTTTTTCAGGTGAAATCTGAGCATGTCTGTATAGGAAATGGGCAATGAAAGAGTTGTGTAGAGACCAGTAGATATATACACACGTACCTGAAAGATTGCATATCAAAACATCAACCATCTTTATTTGTGGGTTATGATATCACACAAACTTAGGTTTATTTAATTTTTCTGCAACAAACATTTATTTTGAAAAAATTAAAAATCCATAAACCCATTATATGTCTGACTGACTATACATACCTGTAGAAGAAAATAAGACAGAATATATCAAGTGTTAATACTGTGGTAACATTACAAATAAATAGTTTTCCATATGATGTACCAAAACCTGCCTCCTTACAACTTCCTTGTATTAACTTTACTCCTTAACATTCTGTGGAATGAGAATTCACATATTTGAAGACAGCCCCTAATTCCAGCTTTGTAAGCAGACTTCTGCCAGATAAAATAGACCTATTTATTATATATCAGGGATTTCATTCTTTCATTATTCTACTTGAATATTAAAATTGTGGATTTTTAAAAATTGTAATTTTTCAAGCTTTGTACTTACGTATATTGTATTTTGAGCATATTTCTCTTCATACCCCCCCATGCTCCCTTTTCATGTTCCTCCCAAGTTGTAAAATTAATGTTTTGGATTACCACTATGTCCTCTTCCATTAGGATAGGTAATGATGAATTTATATAAAGCACATTAATAAGTTTTCATGGCAAGTCAAAAATATTAGACAAGAAAAATTAGCTGAGAAAACTATGAAATACCATGATGTTTAATGTTGTCAACTTGACAGGATCTAGAATTACCTAGGAGACAAACTTCTGGGATTGTCTGTAAGATAGTTTCTTAATTGGGTTAATTGAGGCGGAATCACACTCCCTAAATGCAGGAGACACTATTCCATGGGCCTGTCTTTGTCACTAAAGGACTGAATAAAAAGGAGAAGCTATCTGAGCACCAGAATTCATTATTCTCTTCCTGAATGCTGATGCAGTGTGACCAGGTGTCTCATTCTTCTGCAGCCATGCCTTTCCCACCATAATGAACTGTACACTAAAATTGTGAGCCAAAACAAGCCCTTCTTTTCTTAAGGTGCTTTTGTCACATTTTGTCAAGCAACCACAGAATAACTAATTCAAGCATTATTTTGTATTTGGCACACAAATCAGAAAACACTTTTCCTGGTGGCTTAAATGTAGTGGGAACAGGGAATAGAAGCTAATATGTGGTGATTTCTCTGCTCTGTGACCACTTCCTTCATTTTATTATAGTCTTACTTTTGCATATCACTGTCATTTTCAACCTTTGATCAGCTACTCATTTTGAACTGTAAAGGTAGAGTTTTTTTTTTAATTTTTTACTTTCTGAAAAGCATAATATTTGTATGAATTGAATTTGTGACAACCTTACATATCTATGCTGAAGTAAAGATTTACCATTTGCTGTATAGAGCAGACTGGCCTCAAAGTCACAGAGATTCACCTGCCTCTGCCTCCTAATTACTGGAAATAAAGACATGTGCCTACCATGCTCATCCTGATTGTCTTTTCAGAGGAAAGCCTTTTGGAGGGGGGGTCTCTTTGAGACAGGGTCTCCTCCCCAAAAGTGTAAAACTATGATGTCATTTTGTTGACTTAGCTTTGAGAAGAAGTTTCAGTATAACAATATCTCCTCCAATAATTTAACTTTCCCTGCTCCCTTCACCCTATATTGTAATATTTTCTAAAATGTGCAGGACCAGAAAAGGTCTTGTATAAAATAATTAAACATTTAATTAAGGGGTAATGCCAGTGATACTAGACTATATGAAGTGAAACAGAAATGTCTAATCAGCCACAAAAACTAGTTACTGCTTCATAAAACTCAGTGCTCAGTGTCTTAAATATTACCATTGCAGGACTTGAGGAAAGCAATGAATTGTAAAACTGTTTTTTCTCTACCCTTAAAATGTTGAAGGTTTTCCTTCTAATATAATTATAAGGAAGCTCATATTTGGGAGAAATATACATAAGTGAAATTAATTAACTGGAATATGATCAGAAGGGACTTAAATACAAATGTGTAGGTAGAAAATGCCTTCTCTAATAACTCTCAGATTATACTGAATTACATATAAGTTATATGTAAGCCAATAGGTCACATGGGGTTGTAGGTACACTAGCTTTATTTTACAGCAACCCTACAAATTGGTTTGTTTTAATAATGGAAACTCAGAAATATTATGACACATTGGTATGCTTATTATGTGTGTGTTCCAGTATTTCACTACTGCTGATGAGATGAGACTTCACATTAAAATAGCCATCTTAAATGTTTGTTCTGCACAATGGCAATTAGCTACTTGAAAAGATAAATTTCATCATTTAAATCGTTAAATTTTTTTATCTTTGTTCAATTTCATGTTCAGCATTTATTTATTTGCTACTACAGTCCCAACATTTTTTAAATATTATGAAGACTGCAGTAAAATAAGATCTGGTATCCCCTCATGGTTTACAAACTAAATACTCCAATCTTCCATACACATAATTTAAGAGCAGAATCAAAGAGTAAGTTCCCCTTTCTAATATTTTATGACTGTTTGCCAGACACTTTCCAAATTGTCCTCTTCTATTGAGGTAAGTAGTCCTTACAAAAACTTAAAAGCACAGTCCAGTTGGCATCTCTGTGTGGTCTAACTTAAACAAGAACAAATACACAAAAAAGATTTCAGTCTGTTGGAAATGTTTTTATGGAGAATAACTCTTGTGCTAAGAACAGAACAGGCCTCCTCAAGCAAGAGAAGGGTTTTCCTCAGATAAACTGACATTTGGGCCAAGTCCTAAAGAACATCCTGGCATGGAATCTAAGGGAAAGTGTTTGTTACTGTTGGTAACATCTTACTGACTCAAGTATTTGTATGCATAGATTGCTTGCCTCTATTCTTTCCTTCAAGATCTTCTATGACTCTGCAGCTCCTCTGTTTTGGTAATGCTTTTTGTCAATATCCTTCATGGTTTGTGAACTATCCATATTAGAAATTAGCTTTTGATTGTTGATGCTTAAGATAATTTACTGACTTGATTCATGTCTAGTCCTCTCATTTTACAAGACTTTATGACCCAAATTAATCATGTTGCAGTACTGTCGTTGACCAAGTATCAGACCTGGTACTTTGCTTGGCTATTAGTCCTGATTCCTGTCCTTCAGCTCTAGTTGAAAAAGACATGAAGCTTAGTAATGGTTTAGTAATAAAAATAATTTATATCCCTATTTGTTATTTTTCTTCATTGATTTTGGGAAGTGACTAAAGAAATATGAAGTAATAGAAATATTCAAGGTGGACTATAGAAAATTATTTAGGTAGAACATGTGGAACCTTTACTTCAGAAAATTCAACTTTGTAAAGTCTCTTAATTTTTGAGGAGACTTATGTACATGACACCTTTATAATGTATAATATAGTGTGAAGACAGCAAATTTAATAAAAGGCCTTAAAGTGTGAGGTGGTAGTGGCAGTAGAATTTGTAAGCTTAGATTTATTCACACATTCTTCTTTTAACTGGCCCATTAACTGAAGCAATAGATGGGTAAAGCATGAAGTTATGGAGACTTTGGAATTGGGATGGCTTTGGTTGGCTATGATTATGATAATGTATTTCAACCTTGAAACTGAGCTCCAGATGACAGAGGAAAGCAGCTAATATATAAGAAAATGCCAGAGAGGCAAAATAACCTTCATCTAGTCTATTAAAGGAATGGTTAAGCAGTTTAAAATGTAAATGGCAAATTATATCACATAGCCATTTCCTAAGATTTTAAACTGTCATAACCATTCTTTTTCTGCATGTATTTGTATTCCTAATGGCATAGGAAATTGTTTGGCATTTATGGTCTGCCTTTTTCTAGTTTTGCACAGGATATAGATTGCATGCAGATAAACTGAACGGTTTTTATAAAAAGCAGTGAAAATGATAAGTGAAAGAATATCCTCAGAATTCCCATAATGAAGTCCAAGACAGTCTAGAGACAAAATGCCTAGAGATCATAGTGATTCCTTTTTTTCTTCCTTTAGAGTCTTCCTAACTTGATATTCATCTTTTAAAAAGTGCTTAAGAAAAAGTAGTCAGGATGCAAAAGAGAAATACTAAGCAGTGTGGATGTTGGAACAGGTGCATTAACATGAGTTTGAGGTCAGCCTGAGTCACAAAGTGAACTCCAGGTCAGCTTGGGTTCCAAAATGAGATGCTGTCGCATCCTTCCTGCCCCCCACCAAAAGTACTGAGTAAAAATGTTCGTGTTGAATGCCATTCCAAAGAGAACAAAGCTTCTGGTTCCTTATGTGCTATTTTTTGCTAATGAGAATAATCACCAGTATATGTAAAATGAAATGGTTAGGTTAGATTATAAGTTCCTTTCTTGTTCCAGAACCCATATTACTGTTCTCCCTGCAACCCATCTCTTCTCTATTTCATCCTCCACTATTCAGATTGATTTCCAGAAAACTCTATATAAATTATTCTCTCTTTGTCCTGGCCAGGAACTTTTATAGCTCTTCATTATATATAAAATTCTCTCTAATCTCTGTGTGGGCATACATGTGTGGAGTGCATATGTGTGCAAGTGGAGGCCCAAGGTTAACGTTTGGTGTCTTCCTGGATCACTCTATCTTATATATTAAAGAAGGGGTTTTCACTGAACCTGGAGCTCAAACTCTCCTGTGCTGAGTTTACAAGCAGGACACTTTTATGTGCGTTGTGGTGATCCAAACTCTAGTCCTCACATTGTGTAGCAAACATTTTTCTTGATGAGCCATCTAACCAGGTCCCTTTTTGCCTTGTTCTGACTCTTTTCTTCTGGTCCATTTTGTGTATTTAATAGCCTTCAACTCTGATGTGTATACTCTCAATTAGTCCATGCCCCTAATAAAATTTTTTTCATGACTTGATTTTTCTGGATTTCATTTCCTTTACCCTCATATGGTGGCTTGGTAAGCACCAAGAGCTAGAAGAATCGAGGGATTATATCTGGTAAGTTGATTTTGAACTTCTGTTCTCTTTTACCATCTAAGAATAAATTTCTTGTTACAACAACCACAGGAAATTAATATAGTCAATGAAAAACAAGGAACGAGACTGGAGAAATAACTCAGTGAAATTCTTGATTTGAAGACCTGTGTTAGGTCCCCAGCACCCAAGTAAAAAATTGATGTTATGGTGTGAGCTTGTAATCCCAGTTCTGGGGATACAGATAGGCCTAATTGGCAAGCCCCAGACACCAGCAAGACATTTTGCCTTCAAAACAAGTTTAGTAGCTTCTGAAGAATACCACCCAAGTTTGGCTCTTGACCTTTATATGCATATAAACTCATGCATACCTGTACCCACATGAACACATGTGTATACACATGAACACCTGCAAACGAGAAATGGCTATCAGGGTGGATGTTCCATATGAACACACATGTATACACACTCAAGGGCAAAACATGAAAGGTCTGAGAAACTGTCACAACCAAAACTAACCTAAGGAGACAAAAATATAATCACCAAATATAATGGTACCTCCTGGCTAAGATCCTAAAATAGAAATAGGGGGTCAGGAAAAAACTGAAGAGATAAAATAATGGACTTTAGTAATTATTTATGTTGCTTCATTACATGTGTCAGAGATACGCTATTATAAATTGTTGAAGGGCTGGAGAGTTGGCTCAGCAGTTAAGAGCACTGACTGCTCTTGCAGAGGACTCAGGTTCAATTCCCAGCACCCATATAGTGGCTAACTCCAGTTCCAGGGGATCCGATGCTGTCTTCTGACTAGCACAGGTGCACTTATAAATGCTGACAATACATTCATGCATATAAAAAGAATAAGTAAAATATTAAAAAACAGATCGTTGTTAGGAGATTTGGGTGTTGGACACATAGAAATGCTTTATGTTATTTTCACGGTTTGCTTATCCTTCTAAAACTACTCTGAAATTTTTTAGAATAAATTTTTTTAAAAGAAAGAAAAGGAAAAGGCATTTTCCTTGGGAATAAAATGAACCCAGGCATAATACTCCCAGAAAGCAAGAGTTTCCTTATTTTGACAATTTGGTGATAGGAGAAGTCTGCCTATTAATAGTGCTCCTCTCTTAAAACAGAGTCAGCCTTGCTGTTCAAGGTAAATTAAACCACAGAGAAAATATGTCCATCTGGGGGGAAAAGTGAGTGCAAACAGAGGAATCAATTTAAGTCATCCATTCGTGACAAAGCAGGTCTTTGGATTTCTTCCTACTGCTTCTTTCTGCAATAATTCATGATATAAGGTCCACAAAAGCAAGCATCTGTCCTGTAGCTTGAAGAAATGACTGATTCCAGGAATGGGCAGGGAAAGAATAGGACGAGAGGTACTGAATGCATCTTCCATATCAGAGAGTAAGGAAGACTTCAAAGAAGAAAGTGCTTACATATAAAGGATACAAAAGCTACCTTGATGGGCCACTCATTAGGCAGCCCTTTTCAGCATCAAACCAGTTATATTTTGAAATTATAACTCATTGAATAAAATAGAAATCAGGTCCATAGTGATATAATAAATTAGAGGGAAAAGAAAAGGAATAAGAGAATGAGAAAGTGATTTGAAAACCATTGTATGTTTATACAACAGTTTATACATGAAATATCAATAAATGGTAAAATGAATGTGTAGAAGTTTGATCACTGTGTAATCATGAGGGAAACTGGCAGATACTACCCCAGGCAGAAGCAAAATACAGTATCACTTGAAGGAAGCAGTGTGAAGAATACAGTATCATTTCTGTGATACCTCTCCCTAAAAATGCATAACCAAATCTAATCTTGAAGAAAGGTTAGAGAATTCTGGTTGAGATTGTGTTTCCTGTAATCTTCCAACTGAAAAAGATTGTGAAAATCTTGGACTGGAGAGATGGCTCAGCAATCAAGAGCACTGGCTGTTCTTGGTAGAGGATCTAGGTTTGGATCCCAGCACCCACATTGTGGCTATTAACCATCTATAATTCTAGTTCCAGTGAATCCAGCACCAGTGGCCATTGCACTCATGAATGCACTTATGTACATGCATGCAAAACACTCATACAAAAGTAAAGATAAATAAACAAAATATTTTAAATCTAGGGAAATTTTAAGAGCTATTCCAGGCTTAAGGAAACTACAAAAACATGACAACTAGACTTAACCAGATCCTTTTGCCACAGAAGATATTAGTGAAACTTGAGTGGAACCAACCTACCTGCCATATCTATGATTGGGTAGGTTAAGGTGTTGATTTTCATGTTTGTACTATTGGTATTTGGGGGGAGGAATTATAAACTTAAGTTCCCCCCCTTTTAATTTATTTTAAAATTTTATGTGTAATGAGTATTTTGCCCACATGTATAAAGTACACCTGTGCATGTCATGTCTGTGGAGGCCAGAAGTGGGCATTAGACCCCCTGGAAGTAGAGTTACAGATGTTTTTTAATTGCCATGTGGGTGCTGGGAACCAAACCCAGGTCCTTTGCAAGAGCAGCCAGTGTACTTAACTGCTGAGCCATCTCTCCAGCCCCACAAGCCTAAGCTTTTAGAATGAGAGGATATAATACCAACAGCTTACGTTCAAATGGATCAGTATTAAAAATTCTTCATATGAATTCTTGATGTTCTTGAACTTTTATGTATTTAAAAAATTTTTTAGAAGTTTTAATATAAACCATTTTGAGATGAAGGGGATAAGAGCAAGAAATCGTTTAATATCTGATTACCTAAAGATTCCCAGGCTTTGATGAAAGTTGAAGGCACCAAAGGGAAATACTAAGATAATAACAAAGTCAATTTAGAAGAGATAAGAAATTTTTGTAAGAAAAATTTACAGATAACCTTTGGAATTTTGTATTGGATGAAATTTGGAAGTTTTTTATATTTTTTTTTTTTTGGTCTTCTGCTTATCAAGGGTAGAAGTGAAAGTATTGCTGCTCCTTGCTGAATCCCATTGGAATGTGAGGGATAGAAGAGGAAACAAGGTATCAATCAGCAGCATCTTATCTGCTCTTGTTCTGCCTAGGTACTGCTGCCCAGTGGGTAGAGGGTTAGTTCTCAGGATCCCCTGCTGTAACACCAAGGGACCATGGAGGAGGGAGGTTTTTAGAGTCATGGAAGGAATTTCAGTTTGAATTTTGATTGTACATTAATTGAGGACATTGCCAGTGTCCAAGAAATTATTAGATAAAATTTATAGAAAAGTCCACATGTATCATTTTCCTACTCATTGATTTCTCAGTGCATGCAGATTATACTTTGAATTTAGAGTTTTGAAAGGATATACATATATTAATTTTTGTGCAGGTATATATTGTCTATTGAACATACCCTCAACTCTCCCTTTCTTGTCCCTATTTATTTGCATTAATTATGTGGATGTGGATGTGGATATGCATCTACATGTGGGTATGTGTGTTATGAGTGAAGTTTCTGTGGAAGCCAGAGATATTGAATTCCCTGGATCTGGAGTTACAGGTTATGAGCCACTGGATATGGGTACTGGGAATTGAACTCAGGTCCTTTGCAAAATGAATATGCGGTCTTAACCACTGAGTTATCTCTCCAGCCCCTCCCTCCCCAAAAGGATATTTAAGCCATTGTATTTCATTTAGCTTTCAGATTCTAGATAAGAATTATGATAAAGGACTGGCCCTCTCAAAGTTGGAATTAGGGATGCTAAACAAAAAATATAGGGCATTTTTCAGAAATAATAAATATGACTAGAAGGCAGGCAGGTTGGTTGTTTGATCTTTTTCATGCTAGAGAAACTGCTAAAAATGTCCTCTACTAGGTCATAGATCTTAAAGAAAACCCAAAGACTGTCACAGTTTTAGTGCAAAATATCTATCATTAAATTTACAGACAAGTATCCCACTACCATCAAAGAAGCTTTTCTTGCAGATGGTGACTGTTAGAGTTCCATAACTGGTCACACACAGAGATTGTCTGTGAAATGCCCAATCCTAGGTGACACATCTACAATGGAAGCCTTCTCTACCTAAGGCTCACAGAACATGGTAGAACAAGGAGAGAGAGAGAATGCTAATCCATCTCAACTCTCACCAATGAAGCAAGCTTCTTCACGCAACAGAGGTTGAACACAAAATGACACAGGTGGCCAAAGCATAGAGATAAGAGTCTGCAGAGTGTGGGTCCTTTAACAGAACTCCAGTATTAAAATTCACCCACCCAGGGCTCAGGAACCATTGCGGAAGAGGGGGCATAAAGATTGTAAGAGCCAGGGAGGAGGTGTATGACCATGTGGGAATAGAGTCCTACAGATTCCTGGGACCCTGCTCATATGAACCTACAGCAGTGGTGTCAGCATGCATAAGACCCATGCAAACTCAAGCAGACAAAAATCTAGCACAGAACTGTGGAAATGGACAGCAGGCCCCAATCTTAGTCCAAGAATTATTGGCAGCTCATTACTTCTGGATGAGAAAGAGCTGATCTTAAAGGGAGGGACTCTTGATAAGCTGACTAGACCTCAGTGGATGAACTTACACTGAGGGGATGTCTGGGGACACTAATCTGACATGATAGGCCTTAACACAAATGACAGAATGTATGAAATCCCATGGGGAGGGGACTAGGGGCAAGTGCCAATGGGGAAGAGTATATAAAGCTAACATGTTCTGTATGAAATACACAAAATTTCAATAATTTTTAAAAAATGTCCTCCCCTAATCACTACTTAACCAAGAAAATGTTTTGGAGTCTGGCATGGTAATTCAAGCCTTTAATCCCAGCACCCAGGAGGCAGAGGCAAGTGAATTTCTTTGAGATTGAGGCCAGCCTGGTCCACATAGAGAATTCCAGGCAGCTGTGGCTACAGGGAGACTGTGTCTCAAATCAAAAAGACCAAACATAAATAAACAAAAAACAAATAGGAGCTGGAGAGATGACTCAAAGGTTAAGATCCTTTGGAACTGGACTTACAGACAGTTGTTAGCCACCATATGAGTACAGAGAATCGCATCTCTCTAGCCTTAAGATTTTGAAAATAATAACTATTTACATTCTTTGGATGCTTGAAAAATGATTTAAGTACCTACACGTAGTATAGTCAGTAAATATTTAGAATGTAATAAATGTTGAGTAACCAAAAATTGACAGTTTCTAATTATGAGAGAAGTAAATGTCTTGCATGTATTACTGAAGTATTCTGTGTTTAGCAAAGTGTTTGAAATAAGGTATAAATATCACATTAATCTTGAAATCACATAAAGGGGAAGGAAAATAATAATGAACAGTAAGATCACTTCCATTTTTCCTTGTCACGGTTGTGATTACTGCCCATTTTAAAAGGGACTTTAAAAATGTAATGCCATTTGAAAAGCTCTGTGTGTTTTCACTGTGCTTTGAGTATCTGTCTTCGAAGGAGAAAGTGGTTGACATGTTGTATTGCCTCATTTACATTTTTAATTTGTAAAAGAAATAATTTTCAGCTCAGAATATTTTGGAACCATTAGATTGTCTGTAGCTGCTAGAAAGTGGAAAACAGGATTCCTCACCTGTGATTTTTCCTTTTACTCAAGCTAACCTCGCCAGCTCTATCCCAAGTCAATATTGTGAGATTGGCACATCTGAGCTTATAAGATCTTAGAATCTTTTTGCAGTCTGCCCAACCAGGTGTACAGATATCATGGTTATTGGAAATGACAGTTTCTTCAAGTCATCTAATCTCTTCTAGGAACTGAAATAGAGCAAACCAGTACAGTGTGAAATTTGAAAAGGTGCATAACAAAGAAATTTTTCTGTTTTCTCAGGGAAAGATTCCTTTACCTTAGTAAGTCCATTGATGTGCCCCTAAGAAGAAATACTAGTACTTCTCTGTTTAATTTTCTGTTAAGAGAGTCTTTGTTTTAGCTACATTACCTGATTTAAAATTTTTATATTTAGAACCAGGAATGGTGACATATGCCTATAATTCCAGCACTTAGGAAATGGTGTCAAGAGGATCAGAAGCCAGCCTTGGCTGCATAGGAAGTTGGAGGTTATCATGGGTTATGTGAGACTCTGACTGGAAAAAAAAAAAAACAGTAGCATTAGAAGATCTGTAGCTGACCAGACTTGGGATTGGGTATTGCTAAGCAGAATCTGTGTTCTGAACTTCAAAACACATCTATAATTTCAACTGGGAGATTGTGGGTAAAGTATTTGCTATACAGCTAACTGTGAGAACCCCAGTTTGATCTCCAGAACCCACAGAAAAAGCCAAGTTTGGAGGTACATGCTTGTAACCCCAGAATGTGGAGGCACAAACAGTGGAACCCTGGTGCTTACTGGACAGCCAGTTTAGCCTAATCACGGACTCCCAGATCCAGTGAGGGACTTTGTCCCAGAAAGCAAAGTGGATGGCTTCTGAGGAACAACAGGTGAAGTTGACCTCTGGTGTACACATGCACACACACATGCATATACAGAAATATGTACACATGCGCATAGAGAAAAGAAATCTGTAATCTTGCCATATTGTTTTTATTTAAATGTATAAGTAAGAAAAAGGTAACAATCTTTAATCATGGAATGTTCCTTTAAAAACCAACTAAGCCAGGAGTGATGTTGCACACACTTTTAATCTCAGTACTCAAGAGGTAGAGGTAGATAGATCTCTGAGGTCAGCATAGTCTACATAGCAGGGCCAGTTTGGTATAGATAGTGAAACCCTGTCTGAAAAAGAAAGAATGAAATGGATTTTTTAAATGTCTGAACCAAAGATTCCCTTTTCTTTAGTAATTTAGATTCATTCTAAACTACTTGAAAGTTTATCACAGTGTTGGTATAGTTCTATTAATGCGCTTAATTATAGTAATAATCTATGTCAGGTTACAGTTTACAAAGCATAAATTTTTAGAATTCGGTGAATATTTTCCCTTTGTAAGAAAATATCATTGACAGAATGCATGAAAACCAGTGAGGGGCTATGGGGAAGAGGTCTAAATATGATCATGATGTATGGAATATCAAATTAATTAATTAGAAGGAAAAATGCCACCACTAATGGGGAAAATATCATGATGCTGGCAAAAGTGGTTTATAAATTAGAGCTGTTTGTATGCATGTTCCCCACACCTGCCTCTGTCTCCCCAGTGCAGGGATTAAAGGTGTAACACCACACCCACCCATTTTTTAGTTTTAAGAGAAAAAATACTACCTTTTCAATCATGAGACTTTCCCAGAGCTGTCAGAGTTAGCAGTTAAGCTTGTTATAATTTAAACTTGCTCTTACGTTTTTTACATAACCTGAAATTCAGCAGTGTCTTTGCATAGATAAGACTTCAGACCTGTTGATTCCTTGTTAATATTCTGTCTGGTACTCTATAGTGAAAGCAATAATTATTTATTGTTTCATGGTAATACATGGCACACTAATATAACAGTAATAATTCCCTATTTACATAGCACTAGCAATTTTTTAAAAATCTTATTTAAAAGAAAATTGGAAAAGAGTTTTTATGTTATTGTGCTTACTGCAATTTCCTTTATTAGACCCATACATTCTGGAGACACAGGCTGACACTGTGGAGGTACTGGATTGGTCAATAAAAGAACAGAAATAGTCTCAGCCCTTGAGATTAGGCCATTGAGACACTGTTGGTTTACTCTACAGATGTACACAAAGATATAAGCCAAATTTGCTGAGAGCATTGGAAAGGGCCTTTGTTTTTTTCTGTTAACTGGGTAATCCTGTGACTGGTACTGTCTTTTGTCCTGTCATGAATAACTTGCCTGGGTCTACAGTAGAACATTTTTAAGCAACAAAAACAAATACAAAATGACCAAAAAGAACAAGCCTTGGCCTTGATGACTTTCTTAAGCCATTTTACTAAGTCCAGACTACTTAGCACTGAGCATCTTGATATGTGGGTTAACAGTTATGCCCTATCTGATTTTCACTTAGTTAGAGTGTTTCTGGCTCACTAATTTTTTTTTTACATTTCATAAAGAAAATTTGAATAGATAATAAAATTAATCCACTGAGAGAGAAAGTGAAGCCACAAAGGAATGATCCAAGTGGTAACAGAGACCTTGCTGATAGCTTTGACATATCAGGATAAATTTAAGAGCTATTCTAAGAGAAGAATCCATGATTTAATACCCAGCTAGGATACAGAGAAGGGGGAGGAAATCCACAAAATAGCTTGAGTGAGTATAATGATGCTATTATTGGAGAGATAATGTAGCAGAAAACATGACTGGGGTAATGGCAGATGATGAATTTGTTTATATTTATTATTTTTATTTTATGTATGTTGCCTGCATGTATGTGTGTAAGTGCACCTGTGTTGTGCAAAGCCCATGGAGGTCAGAAGAGGGCATCAGATCCTCTGTAACTGGAGTTAGGAAGGTTGTTAGAAGCCATATTGGTGCTGGGTATTGAACCCAGGTCCTTTGCAAGAGTAGCCAGTGCTCTTAACCACTGAGCCAGCTCTCCAGTCCCCTGTTTATTTATTTTTTTTAGGCTTGAGATATTTTGGGGGCATTCAGGTACAGGTGTCCAGTATGCTAATATGGAAACAAAGAACTGGATCACAAGAATCTCAAACTAGAGAGCTTAAAAAGCTCATTTTTTTAAACCAGGTATATAACATGTATTCATAAATGCCTGCATATTCATGCACACAAATTCTCATTCAGATTCCATTTTAAAAATTTGTTTATTATGTATATGAGTGCATTGCCTGCAAGTGTGTAATTGCACCAATGTTGTGCAGTGTCCTAGAAGGTCAGAAGAGGGTGTCAGATCCCCTGGAACTGGACAGTTGCTAGCTACCATGTGGATGCTGGGAATTGATCCTTGATCCTCTGCAAGAGCACTGACTGCTCTTAACCGCTGAGCCATCTCTCCAACTCCCAGATTCCATTTTTGCAAATTTACCTACTTACTAAAATTTATTTATAACCCTCGAATCAATATTTGCAATGCTTTTGCAGATATTCACAGACATGTCTAGAGAGACAGAAAATTTGATTCACCCAGAATAGCAGATTCTTAGCTGAGGGCAAACAAGATGACATTCTACCTTCTGTTTTAGTTATTAAACTGTAAACAAGTATTTTTTTACAGTCTATTTAATGACATGTTTTATAAGATTTTGTGCTGTATGTTGATAATTCTGGTGTTTAAAATGGCCCTCCAGAGTTGTACTGAAGTATTGTATAGTACTCCTAAGCAAAGAAACCTATGACACATCTTAACATCTTATGGAGGAAATACATTTCAAATAATCTTTGCTCAGTCATGATTTAGGATATTGACTGTGGGTTCAGTGTTAATGAATCAGCAATATTTATTGACTGAGGCATCCTTAGTCAGAAATACACATAAGACAAAGTTTATATATTTATCAGTCAGTGAAAATATAACTAACAGCTCATAAGAACCTAACCCTCTATTTTGAATTTCCATAGAAGCCTTGCTTTATTATCACTACCCCAAATAACAAGAATCAGTTGTATAGATATATAAAATCTCTTTCTCTCTCTCTTATATGTGTGTGTGTGTGTGTATGTATTGTCAACTTTTGTACATTCCATTCCAGGTGTTAATTTATACTTGAAATGATGACCACAAGAAATATGTAACTCATTTCTTAATAGCTTATTTTTACCTCATATATATGATCCCATATTCCATAAGTCAGGAGAGTTTTCATAAAACAGAATTTTGAATCATACAGATGGTATTGACTGACAGCATCTAAATGATCATCTGTAGCACACTTAACCATAACATGGTTGTCAGTGTTGCATTGGTAGACTGCCAGTTTCTTTTATGCTTGACGTTTCATTAGCAAGATTGAAATATTATCAGTCTCTCTTCTCTTACTGAAATTTGTTTTATAATGGTGTTTATGTGTGAGGAGATTTAGTAATCCAGGACCAGGGTGAATGCATTCATATCTGTCAATTTGCTTGAATACAGTAGCTCAAAAAGATTTTTAACCTCTCATTCATGAATGTTGGTTTATATCAATAGGGGTATTTCAAAATGACAGGTATTAAGCAAGAATAAGAATTACCTGTATCTTCTGACATATTGTCAACATTAAACTGAAAGTTACATTCAGTTTTATATCTACTTTTTTTACTTTCTGAAAAACTGAAAGCAGAGAATTGTTAAGACATAAAAATCCACACAATGAATTTTATACTCCAAAGTGATTCTGGAGCTAACATTTTATTACATTTACTTATGGGGGGTATGTGTATCACAGCTTATATGTGAAGGTCAGAGCACAAATTTCAAGAGTTGGTTTTCTCCTTCTACAGTGTGAGTCACCAGGATCAAACTCTTGTCAGGGTTGGCATGCAATCTTTTGGGCCAAAGGTATCTCTGGTCCAGTATATATGTTAATCACTTTTATCCTTGATATAGAAGATACTGGGTATTACCTTATATAGTTATATGTTTAAAATAAAAAATGATACCGGTATACATGTAAAGATGGTTCAACTTGGAGTAGCTGAGTTATTTGTCCCACTAGGTCTTTAGTGAGACACTAGTGAATAATGTCTATGTTTTTTACTTCCAATAATTTTTTTTCTGTTATTAAGAGTATTTAATGAAAGCATTTATTTCCTCTCTTTTGTATGTGTGAATGGCCTTAATCTAACCTTTCATGAAAAATACCTTGTAGATCTATTTCTCTGTACTCTGGCTACTGTATTTAAGGGTTGATACTCTATTATACTTCATTCAGATGGCAAACTATTTGTAGTCGAAGTCTTGTATAAATAGATAATTAAGCTTTCCATATTTTACTTTTCCCCACTGATTTCAAGGAACTAACTTCATTGTATTAAAGATTATTTTGGAGGGGGGACACCTAGCTATATAAGCATGAGGATCTGAGTTCAGATTTCCCAGCACCCACGTAAAAACCAGATGTGGCCTCACATTCGTGTATATAACCCCAGGACTGAGGAGGACTGAGACAGGAGGATGGCTGGGGCTTGCTGGCCAGCAACTCTAGTCAAAAATGGTAAGCTCCAGGTTCAGTGAGAGATCCTTTCTTAAGACAATAAGACAGAGTGATAGAGCAGTACACGAGTTACCCTCTTCTGTTCTCCAGGGGGACATACACAACACACACACACACACACACGCACGCACACATGCACAAACAGAATTATTTTGGACTGGTTGTAATAATGCACACTTGTAATCTTAGCATTTAAGAGTATGAGGCAAGGGGATCACAAATAAAGTCCAGCTTGGGCTATGTAGTAAAACCTTTTATTTAAATTTATAAAAATAAAATGAAAAGGAAAAAGAATCATAAGATTGACTAGCCCTTAGTCTACTGCAAAACTGTTGTGAAATATAGAGATTTATTATTTGAGAATTTTACGTGAATTCCTTCAATAAATACAATACCTTCTCAAACCTACAAGAATGCAAGAAATTGAGTAAAAGATACATCTATGATGTATCTACACCTAAGGTCCAGGAAACATCACAGAAGAGGGGGTGGAATGAATGTAAGAGCTTGAGGAACAAGACCAATGCATTCTAGACATGATAGGGAAGCTACATTAATGAAATCTCCACAGGATGGCAGTCTCACAAGATCTACATAATGACAAAACCTGTTGACATACTAGGTTGGATGAGGATATTATTATGAGGTACCACCCCAATAAGAAGAGCTACAGGCAGTCAGTGGATACTGAGAGAGGGAGAATCAGTTTTCTCCAGAGAATAGCTCCCTGAAAGATTATCTAATCCAAGTGCGCAGCCCTAAACACAGGTACACACAAGTACCATTTAATGAACTCACTGCACCATAAACATACCCATATAGATGTATTTATAAATGTTTGTATGTGTGAGTGTATGTAACAATATAAAGAAGAGGACAAGTAATTAGGAGCGAGGGGAAGAATGGAAAGAGTTGGAAGGATAGAAATGATGCAAATACAATATTCCTCCTGTATGAAATTCTAAAAAAAAAGAAAAGAAATTGAGTACAAAATGAAAATATCTCTCTAATTTATTTCTAATGGAAGTGCAAAGTTTTGTCTAACTAAGAACTGTACCATAGAGCTTCGAAGAAAATGAAGTTTGTGGTGAGTTACTGGTTGTAGAAACTAAACTTCTCTGTAAGGATTGCTACATTTGTACTTGGTTTTGCTTTTTACCATTCATCCAAACCTTCATTTACACCTCGTTAGCCTCTTCATGATGTATTCATTTCCATTTCAGCTTTCTTCACTTGAATTCCTGTCATTAACAACCTGTAAGCAATTACTCCTTAGATCCCAGGCCAAGATTTTTACTCCAGTAAAATGTACCAGCATCTTAGTTCCTTTCTCACTAGCTTCATTTGTGTACGTTATATATTGCTTTAGCATTGGTTTGCTTTGTTTCATTTTTATTCAGTTTAATAAGTATCTCTTGAGTGCTTGCTGTGATGATGTGTGAGATTAGAGGAGTAGAGAAATATAGTATGATCAAGGGTTTGTAGAGGAGAGATAATCCTGAACCTGAAGTTTGAGGAACAAGTAAGAGTTTCCTACGAATGGAAGGGATATGTGATGTGCTGAGAAGAGAACATCTTGAGGGAAGTGGGATTTACATAGTTCATTGGGTGAGGTGCAGTAAAGTAGGAAATAGGAAATGAAGCCAAAGATACAGGCATGCACCAGGTCATTGAGCAGTTTACCAGTTATACCTGAGCATTTATTATTCAAGTGAACTTGAAGTTTGTTCTGTGTGCAATCAGTTGTCACTAAAGGATTTGACATGATAGTGCTTGATATAGTAATATTTTCATTTTAAATCATTCATTTTCACAGCCATATAGTACATTTGAAATGATTTGGTCAGTATGTTTGATAATATCTGGAATAGTATGATATTACATAATACTAAATAATAGACTCTTAGAAAATGTTTAAGTTTGCCAATTATTTTGTAACTTAGAAAGCATTTCATTTACTTTCAGACTTTGTTTTCTAAGTTTGACAAGAACTGTATTTGACTTCATTAAATTTCTTGAGCACTTACTATGAACTAGGATCTCATTTCATCCATAAAGTAATCCTGCAAGTAAGGTTTTACCTTTCCATTTTGTATGTGAAGAACCCATGATAAGAAAGATTAAATAGCTTGAACACCTTTTTCAACACATCTGTGTAACTTCAAAATTCATTCTGCTCATCACTGATAAACTAATATGTTTATCCCCCATCCCCCAATCACTTCAGTGTCTCTTATTTTGGTTCTGTTGGGAAAATTACTTTGATCCAGTACTGATTTATGCTGAATTCTGCATGGTCAGTCTCCAATTATCATGCTTATTGGATATCTCTCTTTAGTGCAACAGGCCTTTGCATGGTATTTTTCTTCTTTCTTAGTTACTGTTTATTTTTCTGTTAGCAGTTTGCATTACATGGTTTCTAAATTGATTAAGGACTCTCAAATTCTGTAATTTCATCCATTTTTTAAAAACTTAGTGACAGAGATTTCCTGGAATCTACTAAAAAGATTTTAGATATACCTATGGTATATGATTATATTTCATGCCTGAACTAAAATTATATGAAAAATGTGATGCATTTTTCTGGACATGCAATCCATACCTTTTATCTGTTTCCAGATTTCTCCTTGTTTTATAAAAGTCATCTTTCACTCTCTTGCCTGGAAGCTGGGAAATTGAGCTTTAGCAGTATTTTTGTATAGTAAACAATAAAGCTGCATTTTATTACTTATCACCTCTGGGTATTTGTGGTGTTTTGAATGAGAATGTATCCCATAGGCTCCAAGTATTTAACATTTTGTCTCCAGTGGTGCTGTTTTGGGGAGGTCTTAGAAGGTGTGGCCATGCTGAAGGAAGCAAGTCACTAGGGGCAGGCTTAGAGAGTTCTTAAGCCTCGCAGGATCTCCACAATTATTCTCTGTTTCCAGTGCCTACTTAAATATGTGAGTGCTTAGCTGCTGCATCTGCTCTAGCCACCTCTGGCACTATGCCTCCCTGCCATGATGGACTCTTGCCTCTTTGGAATCGAAGCTAAATAAACTCTTCCTTTTGTAAGTTCCCTTGGTCATTTTTTCTGTCAAAAAAAAAATAATACAGTGATGCATATTTAAGTCATCTTTATCAAAGGCATTGCTGTTCTTTGAAAGTTTTTTCTTTTTAAAGAGAACAATTTTTACTTATATTAGAGGAAATGATAACCTCTTAGTTAAGTCTATACTGTTTTCTATTGTATTAACCAACTAGGATACCTCTTGGCTATTTCATTGCTTAAAAATAAGTTCATGGTAAACTGTATGTGCTGAGTTGGCTCCTTACAGTCCCCAAATCAAAACCAACCAAACAGTAACATTCAAAGATCTTATCAAGTAGAAGAAACAAAAGTTCAATTCTGTGTTATGGTAAATTTAAAAATGCTTAATTTTAAAGAGTAATTCAAATATGCATCACCTATATATTCATCATTTCATCCTCTTGTAGGATAAGAATATTTGAGATATGTTGGTTTAGAGAAAAAAAATTTTAAAAACCAAGGAAGTTAAAAAGTTTTTTTTGTTGTTGTTTGTTTCCTTCTATAATGTTATATATTTCTTCTGGTTCTGAATCACATTTTTCAATTTCCTGTTTTGTCCTAGCCAAAAAAAAAAAAATCTCATTCTGAGTCTGCCATAGTAACATGGAAAGGACAAAGATAAAGAAGACATGACCTTTTCACTGTATTTCAACACACCTCTGAATATGAAAGACAGAATGATAGAAAGCTAGATAATATGACTTTAAGATGAAAAGTTTTGTAAGGGTTGGCAAACTCAAATGATCTTAGTCAAGGTGGGATTCAGACTTAGGTCTGTTGGTTGAACCATATTTACCTTCTATTATGTTACAGTGCTCCCCATTTTCAAAAAAGAAAAGGTTAGCTTGTTTAGCTTCTGATTACTGAGATTGAAGACAAAGACCTAAATGGAAAGTTAAAAATATTTTGATTTATGAAGCTTTCTTAGTAATTAAAAGGAGAGGATAACTGTCTCTGTTTTCTGAAAGTTTAGTAGAAAAGAGAACTAACGTTTGCAAGCATCTAATATGTGTCAAGTTCTACTGTGCTGTTTTAACATAAGCTAACTGGTTTAATTCACAGTAGCTAAATGACATACTTGATATTATTTTTAAGGAAGAAAAATAAGTTGATTACTCAATATCATAGCTAGTTGGTAATAAAAGCAAAATTAAAACCCTTTCTTGGGAAATACTAGATAGTACATCATGCCTGTTGGATTAAGATTTAATATCACAGGAGCCAAATAGCTAGACATTTCAGTCTGAGGATCTTTGGCTTATAATGTCACCTGTAAACATTCCATTCAATTATATCTCCAGTATAATATTTGCATCCTGTTAATACGATTTTCATTATAACCAGTTATGACAATACAATAAACATAATTTTTGAAGCTACATGATCCTATGGTGAAGAAATTTTAATAGAGAACATGAATAGTGAATGTAGCAAGAGATGATTAAAAGAACTTATTACTTGTTTTATGTTCTTCAGATATAAATTGTTTTTTTAAAGATGGAAAGCCTTTACACATGATTTAATTGAATTTCCCATATGACAGATGAAGAAACAGATTTCATGTCTAGATAGCACATCAAACATTTCTAAGTTATTTTGCATATATTCACTTCATACAAGCCTCCTCATGCTCTCATGGGTTAAATATTATCTTCGTCACTATACACATGGATCACCTGCATCGATGCAGGGTCATATAACTGAGTCTACACTTGGTGACTGTCACCCTCAAGTTTAATGTGTTTTCTTGCTCTACTAGGATTAATTACATCTTTGTAGTGTCCTATTATTTGAGAACATGAGAATTTGGTGATTTGTGAAACAAATTTAAACTGGAATTATGAAAGTAGTAATGGAGGCAGCATTATAAATAATAGAAACAAAGAGGTATGGTAGTGCAAAAACTAGGGTCTATGAGTTGATTTAACTTTTTTTATTATTATTTATTACTTTATGTGTATGACTTATGCCTGCATGTATGTAAATGTACCTGTGTCATGCAGTGCCTGTGGAGGTCAGAAAAGCACATCACATCCCCAGGAGCTGGAATTATGGTTGTTAGTCTCCATGTGGGTTCCTGGATTTGAACCCGGGTCCTCTGCAAGAGCAGTCAGTGCTCTTAACTGCCAAGCCATCTCTCCAGCCCCTAACTGGTTTTTTTTATTCTCATGATAATGAATAAGCATAATTGGTTTTTAACATTTTGGTTTTAGCCTTAGCCTCTAACGATCTCACTATCCCTCCAGCCTGTAATTGATTTTTAATACCCTCGTGTTTATCAATAGTGTTACCTAGGTTGCTTTATCCTTACCAAAATCATTTAAGAAAACCATACTGTATAATGAAATGCTTATATATTGTCCTTGAGAAGAGCTTAACTCAAAACTATGCCTTAAAACAAATGAGTAAACAAATGTGAGAAGCTAATCTTTGCACAAACTTATTTATCTCCTTCATTTTTTATGTTTTTCTCATATTTGTACTCTATAGTTGTGGAAGTGCTACTTAGAACGTAACCTGTATGCATGCCATTAATCTTGCTATATTTAAAACAATTGCTTTACTTTGTATTGTTAAAATTTCTTCCTTATTGGAGATTTAAACTACATCTACTGCCTCTTCTAAGGTCCCAGCCACAACCCCAGTGAAGTTCACTATGGGGAATCAGTGAGTTTACTTAAAAAACAAAGGGAGATTATGGGCAAGAGTGTGGGTGACCTTAAAGCCGCCACTTTGGAAGGTATGCACTCAACATGGATGATGATCCCACCATCCCCAAGGCTGTGTAGATGGAGCCTCCTCCCCTAGTTCTTCCCAACCTATATACTCCAGCCCCTCCCTGAGACCCTGAAACCACATGCAGTCAGAGCAGCATTGCATATAGCAGTTTGGGAGGAATGGTTTGATACGGACATCAGGGTATCATGACCCCCCTGCGAACTGGAATGATCTTTTGTAAAGTGGTACTGCTAAAGTTCTGAAATGGCTTCTGTCTGGCTTGCAGGATCTGGTACCACACCTTGATAACTTTCTGTAAATACTGTTTTTGTTTTTTCAGTTGAAAAGGACAATTTTAAAACTAGCATGTAGACATGAGTGATTTTTTTTTTTTTTTGGCATCCAGTTTATCCCTAAAAGAAATTGACTTTGTGATACGATAATTCTTTCTCTGAAGAAATAGAAGCTTGATCATCTGTAAATTTTAGTCTGTATTGGAATTTTTAAAAAATGATTATATCTGTTCTGGAGAACTAATAAATGAAAGGTGGATCTCTCAAATGGTTCTAATCAAATAAGGAAAACAATGAAGGGTGGTATTGGTATGGAACTAAATTTGAAAGTCATGTAAGATTTGACTTAGAGATGAAAAATGTACTGCATCCTTCCTGATGTTTATTTCCTTAATAATTGTTTAAAAATTGTCTTGCCAGACTACCACTGTTCTTTTCCCATACTCTGCTCCACAGAGCCCAGCTTTTTAGTCTGTTCTCTTTCTCCTGCCATCACAGATCCATGGAATTCATGGAAATGACATTTGATGCAGGCTTGCATAGTGCTAATTGTAACTCTCAGCTTTATATTAGACCAGAAAACATATACAAGACTTTTTTTCCCCTAGCTATTGCTTCATGGTACTTGAAAGTAAAAATAATAAGGCCACTTGACAGTAGTTGATTTTTTGTTTTTATTTAGAGATAACTCAGAATCTAGTTTCCTGGAAACTTCAAACACTTGACAGTTTTCATTACATTGTTCCTATTGTATTGTGTTTTTGTCTTGCTTTTCTAGATTGAATAGTCATAAAATCGTGATAGTTAACTGAGTGGGTACAGCTTTTAAAGATTACTGGACTTTTTCCTGAGATATGAGTTTCTTTTCTTTGACTTTTAGATTAAAAAAATCCTTGGGGGATTGGGATTTATTTATTTTTATTTTTTGTATATGATTATTTTGCCTGTATGTATGTAAGTGCACCCATGTCATGCAATGCCCATAGAGGCCAGAAGAGGGTATCAGATCCTTTGAAACTGGAGTTACCTATCCTTGCTGGGCCCCATGTGGATACTGGGAACTGAATTTGGGTCCTCTGTAAGAGCAGCCAGTGCTCTTAACCACTGAGCCATCTCTCCAACCCTAGATTAAAGAATATTTGATCTGTTGTGCTTCCATATGAATTTTTGTGTGTTTTTTTGTTTTTTGTTTTTTTTGTTTATTTTTTTTTTAATTTCTGTGAAGAATGTCATGGAGATTTTGATTGGGATGGCATTGAGTCTGTTAATCTTTTGGTAAGATGATCGTTTTACACAATTCTCCCAATCCGTGAGGCTGGAAAGCTTTCCATCTTTTCTTTCTTCCTCAATTTCTTCAGAGATTTAAAGTTTTTCTTGAAGAGGTCTCTCACCTCTTTGATTAGGTTTATTTCTAAATATTTTATAATTTTTGATATATAGAAAAGTTACTGATTTTTATCAGCTGATTTTTTACTAGAAGGATTACCATACCAGATTTCAATTTACATTCTAGAGCTATAAAGATAAGCATAGCATGGTTGGCACAATATTAAATCATTGGAATAGGGTACATGACCTAAATCTAAGCACATGCAATTACAACCATGATATATGACAAAGGTTCCAAAAATACACACTGGAGGAAACACAACACCTTCAGCAAATGGTGGTGGGGAAACTGAATGTCCACATGTAGAAGAATTAAACTGTCATCCTGCAAAAAATCAACTCCAAGTGGATCAGAGACCTCATTGTGTAACCTGAAACTATGAAATAGCTGGAAGAAAACATAGGCAATATCCTACAAGATATAGGTTCAGGAAAGGACTGTCAGAATAGAACTTGATTCACTTGGGAATTAAAGCCAAAAATTGACAAATGGGGCCTTTATTAAACTGCAAAGCTTCTGTATAGCAAAGGAAGCAATCAAGTCAAGAGGATTGGGAGAATTGTGTAAAATGACCATCTTACCTTGCAAATTGGTATGGCCGTTATGGAAATCAGTGTGGAGATTCTCAAAAAACTAAAAATCTATCTATCATATGACCAAGTCATTTTATTCCCTAGCATCTATCTAGAAGACTTGAGATTCTGCTACAAAGATACTTGCTTGATCATGATCATTGCTGTTCTATTCATAATAGCTAGGAAATGGAAGCAGCCTAGATGTGGTACATATACAGAATTGAATTCTATTCAGCTCTAAAGAAAAATAAAATTATGAAATTTGCAGGTAAATAGATGGAACTGGAAAATATACTGAGTGAAGTAAATCAAATGCAGGAAGACAAAGACTGAATGCTCTTATTTGTAGATCCTAATTCCAAATCTTTATATTTGAGTTTATAGCCTAGAATAACTACAAAAGCCAGAAAAATAGAAAGGAGCCATGGATAAATGTGGGGAGAAGGAACTCTCTAGAGGGAGAGAGTAGAGCATAGGTGCTGTGAAGGGAGAATGGGAGAAATGGGGAGGGGAACGTAACAGGAGAGGGCAGGGAGGGTAGCACACATATATAGTTTAAATAGAATTGCACCACTGTCCGCTACCAGCCATGAACTGACAAAAACCCCAGAGCCAAGCTAAGGGAGCCTCCCTTCAAGTTGTTGGGTTGTGGGCAGTGTCCGGAAGCCTCCCAAAATAATATAGACTATTGCCATTGCACTTAATTCCCTCCCAGAACTTGGAGGTAAGACCCTATCACTGAAGATACTACACACTTTGGACAAGGACTTAGAACTAGTACTGACTTGGAATCCTCCTCCCTAAGAACTAGTTCTTGTTGTATCTGAAGATGGTATTTAAACTGCCAGGGGAGAAAAGTAATCAGTAGTCCTACCCAGATGTAAAGCCTGTGAGCTATGACAGTGATTCAGTAGTGGCATTTACCTCTTGGGGATAACTAATAACTAGCTAATTGGATTTAAGGCCTGCTCCTGAATTCCTTAGAATTCATGCCTAGTACTGTAAACCTAACCAATTACCTGTTGCTGGGAGAGGTCATAGGAAAGACTTTTACTGTTGTTTTCCTAAATCAACGTAATTTCTAACTTGTATTCTAAATACGTATATGTATGTCCACAGATAAGGGTAGCTCTCACCCCTCATCCAAGAAGGAGAACTGGTCAAAATGCAAAGAATTAAATGACTATGGGTAGAACAGTCCCAGTTTATATATGTAAGTGTAGCCCCTATACCTTTAAAGTTCAGGGAACTAAGGGGAACAGAAGATTGTAAGAGTAAGAGGGCCAGGACACCAGCTATGAAAAGTGTCTTCTAGACATGACTAGGATATATCCATTAAGTCTTAGCAATATTGTTGTATAAGCAAGATCTGCATAATGGCCATGTCAGTTGACGGACCATCATGGATGGGAGAAATTTCACAAGGTCCCAGCTCTAGTTGAAGAGCTACAGGCAGTCAATGCCTATTGGAAGGGGGAAAATCAGTGTCTCTAGGGATAAACCCTCTGGTAGGTTATGAAATTTTAAGTGGGCAGCCCTAAACACATGTACATGCCATCAACACTACATGGACTAAATAGCGTGAGTGTATGTGTGCATGCATGTGTGTGTGTTTATGTAACAATAGTAAAGTGGTCGTGAATTCAAGAGGGATGGGAAGAACATGGATGAACTTGAACGGGGGAAAAGAGGAGTAGAAATGATGCAAATAACAGTCAGGGTCTCTCATTGGCCTGGAGCAATTTGGCTGAATGAGATGACCAGGGAGCCTCAGGGAAGCTCCTGTCTATGCCTTCCCAGGACCTCATATTTTTATGTGGGTTCTGGGGAACCAGCTCTGTTCCTTGTGCTTGTAAATGCTTTACTGAGGACACCCACCCCACTCCCACTCTGATCCTTTTTGATATCATTCATGTTCAGTAAATCTGAGGATGGCACTCAGGGAATATATGAAAAT
Organism: Eospalax fontanierii; assembly: GCA_035773235.1. Classification (NCBI taxonomy): domain Eukaryota; kingdom Metazoa; phylum Chordata; class Mammalia; order Rodentia; family Spalacidae; genus Eospalax; species Eospalax fontanierii. The sequence goes on along the minus strand of CM069539.1, from coordinate 57,711,421 downwards.
GCTGATTTCTTTGTATGTGTGTGCATGTTTTGGTATGTGTGATCTAAATACTGAGGAAACAAAATGATTTATTTGATTTTTGAAATAGGTTATTGTAAAATTTAACATGGTGTTGGAAGTTATGGAAAAATCTTAAGCCAGGGGTAGTCGCGCACACCTTTAATTTCAGCACGTGGGACGCAGAGTCAGGTGGATCTCTGTGAGTTCAAGCCAGCCTGTTCTTCATACTGAGTTCTAGCCCAGCTAGGGATACAGAGAGATCCTAATTCAAAAAGATCAAAAAAGGGAAAATCTTGATTAGTTTTCCTCCTTCAAGTATACTTAACAAGTAAATGATTCATTGTTACTCAGACTCAGGTTTTCATTCTTATCTTACTATAATGCTCACAGTAATTAAATGAGTTGATTCATATTTTCAGAAATAGAAAGGTAGGCAGTAAACAAGAATTACAGGATGTCTTGGTTTACATTTTTAAGTTTAGTCCACAACTACTTGTTCTGTTACTTTATCAAACAAAAAGAGTATTTTGTAAGTATAAATATTCAAGATACTAACTCAATATTTTGTTGGCATCTATATATGGTATTCTTGTTTTTCTTATTTCTCAAACTGAGACGATCAGATGATTTTCATAGGTATTTTAAAAGTATTCTGCTGGATGTTATTGAGATTAATTGAAATAGATACTCTTTGCTCTTGGGTCTTTTTTTTTTTTTTTAATGAAAAAATCTCCCCAAACAAACAAACAAAACCCCAAAGGCCATTAACTGCATATTTTTTCCATTGAGTACTGAATATATTTACATTTTAAATTATATAATCTATTATTTAGTTTTGCTTGCTCTAATACACAAGCAGAGCGTGTTGATACAAAATTTGGTTTCTGAAATGCTGCCATTCTTCAGATCTTCTACAGGAACAATAACAGATTTTAAAAGGATAAGTAAAAGTCCCTAGTTTGCATTAGGATTCTTGGTGTCGGAGATTCAGTTCTTTTGGACAAATGCATAGTGATATATGTTCTCCTTTATACTGCTGTATATAGTGTATTTTCGCTGACCTAAAAAGTTTCCATGCTCTGTTTGCTCATTCTGCCCTTCTCTCCAGCCCTTGACAGCCTACTGGCCTTATTGTTTCCTAAGTTTCGTTTTTCCAGAGTGTCATGTAGCTGGAGTTGTATACTATGTAGCCTATTCAGTTTGACTTCTTGTTTCATTTTCAGCAGTTGAAGATAAAGATACTATTATCTCTCTTTTTAGAAAAGCTTTTTTCACTTATAGGTAGCCTAAGTAAAGCTCTAAATTTAGGAAGTTACAAACATAATGTATAGAAATCCATTAGTCCTGTTCCTTGTTGTATGAGTTATGTCTTATGCAACTCAAAGAACAGTATCAAAGCCAAGAACTTAATATTGGTTTAGATGAATATGTAGCTCTTCAGCATTTGATCACATACATAGGTTCACATAACTGACATGAAGTATTCCATTACTACCATGTTATCTTATGAGCTACCTCTTTGTATGGCAGGGCCTCTTATCCTTGTCCGTAAGGGATACGATCCAGGATCTCCAATGGATACCTGAAAATGGCAAGTGCCAAACTAAATAAACTATGTTTTGTTGTTTGTAGATCTTAGCTACTGAAGATTGTGCCTTTTTCTTTATTAAACTGAGAGCTTTTCACCATTTCACTTGAAGTACCTTATGGCTGGCTCTCTTAGGTGTTTCTGAATTTCCAGTCTCATTAATGTTAATGTTTCTTCTCTTTCATACATTATATCTGTGATTTCTGTCTTTTGTTCAGCCTAGCCAAGGATTTGTTCCATTGTTCTTTGAAAACCTGGTTTTGTTTCATTGATTTTTTTTTTCTTTTCTTTTTTTTTTTTAGTTGTCTATTTTTATTGATTTCTGGTTTTGGTTACTGTCAACTTATTTTGGTTTAATTTGCTCATTTTCTTTTCTTGCTTCCTCTGTTAAAATCTTAGAATATTATTTTAAGCTTTTGACCACTTACAAAAAGCAGAGAAAATGGTAAATGTCCCCCAAACATATTTTTAGTAGCATCTCACAAAAGTTTCTGTTAGGATTTCATTTTGATGCAACTCAAAATATTTTTTAATTTTCTGTGAATTCCTGTTTACTCCTTAAATTATTTGCAAAGTATACTGTTTAATTTCCAAATTTTTGGAAACTTTCCAGTATCTCTCTTTTATTTGTTTTTTAATTAAGTCTATTGTGATAGGAGAATGCACTGTGTATAAATTGAATTATATTATTATTACTACTATTATTATTTTGGTTTTTTGAGGCAGTTTCTGTAGCCTAAGTTGGCCTGGATCTCACTATATAGATTGGGCTGGCCTTGATCTCACAGAAATTCACCTGCCTCTGCCTCCCAAATGCTGGGATTAAAGGTGTGTGCCACTATGGCTAGCTATTCAGTTTTTAGACTTATTCCTGGTTCCCCAGATCGTTATAAAAACTCATATTTTATGTTTTTGTTTTGTTTTGTTTTTTGCTGTGTGTCGTGTCACTGTTTTATAAATCCCAGTTCATCTGTTCAAGTCGTCTTTATCTGTGCCTTTGGTATACTTTTCTTTAGTTAATGAGGAAAATATGGAAATCTTCAACTATAATTGTATTCTGACATCTCTGACAGCTTTTGCTTTATATATTTTGTAACTGATATTATAGATACATACATTTAGAATTGTTCCATCTTTTAAATGAATTAACACCTTGATGATTATGAACTATTTATCTGTCTCTCAAAATAATTTGGTTTTTCTTCTACCCTGTCTGATATAAATGGGGGCTCATCCAATTTAAGATTTAAGTTTTCCATCCTTCTACTTTTGTGTGTATGGGGCAGCATATATTGGGTCTTAATTTTCATTTGTTTTATTTATTGTTTTTTTTTTTGAAACATGATCTTGCTATATACCACAGGCTAGCCTCAAACTTATGTTGTACTGCCTTTACTTACTACATGACCCACTTACATGCCTTTTGAATAGAATATTTAGACCTGTGAAGGCAAGTGGTAAAGCACTTGCCTTCTATGTATAAGGTCGGGTTTAATTCCCTCCACGATAAAAATAAATAAATAATAGATGATTTACATTTAGTGTATTGTTAATATAATTTATATTAAGTCTACCACCTCATTTTTTCTGCTAACCTTTCTTTCAAATTAATTTAGTTATTTTAGTTCTTTCTTTATGAATATAATATGTCTCTTTGACTTAGATTGCACAACTGGATAATATATCATGAGTGTTTTTTCATTTTGTCAGTTTTTGGTTTTGCTTTTTAATATTTTGTGTGTCTATGTGCCTGCGCACTTATGTCGGTGGAGGGGGCCATGCATGTGCTATTTTAGATTTGTGGAAGGTAGAGGACAGACAACTTTGTGAAGTAACTTTGTGGAGTCCATTCTCTCCCTCTACAATATGATGTCCCAGGGATCAAGCTCAGGTTATCAGGCTTGTCACCAAGTGCCTTTCCCAGCCAAACCATCTATCCTCCTCCTCAATTTTTTTTTCCTTTTTCTCTCTAAATGCATTCTGTGTAAATTAAATTGTTTTGTCTATAAGTTTGCTGATAATTAAAAAAAAAAATGAAGGTACTGCTGGTCCAGTCAATACAATTTCATTTTAAATCTTAAAATTTTATTTCCAGAAATTCTATTTTGAATATCCTCAATTTCACTTATTCACCATATCCCAGATTTCATTTATATCCTGGGCAATATAAAGAACATAATTAAATAGCTGTTTCAATTTTTAAAAAATATTTATTATTTTTATTTTTCATGTGTGAATGTACTGCTTGCATGTATGTCAGTGTAAGTGCACCCGTGTTGTGCAGTGTCCAAGGAGGTCAGAAGATAATCTGAGATCTTCTGGAACTGCAGTTACCGATGGTTGTTAGCTGCCATGTGGGTGCTGGGAATCGAACCTGGGTCTTTCTGCAAGAGCAATCAGTGCTCTTAACCAGTGAGCCATTTCTCCAGCCCCACTTTGTTTTTATGTGTATTATCTGTTTTGCCTACAGGTATGTAAGTGTACCTGTGTCATGCAGTGTCTGTGGATGCCAAAAATGAACATCACCTGGAATTACAGATATTTGTTAGCCATAAAGAGTCCTGGAAACAGAACCAGGGTCCTCTTAAAAAGTAGCTAGTGCAGTTAACAGCTGAATTAGCCCCTAAAATAGCCCTTTTTAATGTCTTTGCCTGCTAATTTTGTCATTTTAGTTTCTCCAGATTGATATTTTTCTGGTTATGAATCATATTTTCCTGCTTCTTAGCATATCCAGTAGTTTATTCTTTTTAATTAAATGACAAATACTTATGAAATTTATGTTCCCGAGTTTTTTTTAATTTTTTGTTTCTTTTTATTTTTTATGTTTTGCCTGAATGTATGCTAAGTGCAGCAGTGTCATGCAAGGCTGGTGGAGGTCAGAAGAGGGCATTGGATGCCCTGGAACTAGAATTATGGATGGTTGTTAGCCACCATGTGGGTGCTGGGAACCAAACCTGGGTTCTCTTCAAGAGTAGCCAGTGCTCTTAACCACTGAGCCATCTCTCCAGCCCCCTATTCTCAAGTTTGTAAGATTGTTTCTTTAAAAATTATTGGACTTTTCCTAGAAGGCAATTTTGTTAATTGAAAACTAGTTTTTTTTTTCTTTCTAGACTTTCTAGACTTGATGTCTACTTTCACATGTGCCTAGATTAGTCTTTTTTTATAAGGCTTCTCCACTCTGCAGTGTGGCCTGCTGGGGTCCCTCCTGATTGCGTTGCATATTCAGACCTTTCTCCCTTCTTACCAGAGGGAACTTGAGAATTCCTGACTCAATGTCATCTTTCAGAATCAATCATTTATATTATAACTCTTTGGTAACTTTATTTCTTTAGAATTTCATTCCTTCTATCAAGAAAATTTATCTTTTCTTATGTATAAGTTTTTGTGTAGTTGAACACTCAGAAGAAACTTGCTCAGAATACTGTAACCATCTCTGTCCTCTCTAGAACTCTGCTTCATAAACTCTAGGCACATTGACCTTCCTGCACATTTTTCCTGTCTCCAGTCAACAAGACTGCCAGGTTTGATATGGTTTTTCTCACCATGCAGGAGTGCAAATTTGCTTCCTGGCTAAGCACTGATAATTCCCCATTGCTTCACATTCACAGTTCTGTATGCCTGTGTCTGTAAATAATCCTTTCCTAGATTTTGTACTATGTTGTTATAGTTTTCGGTAGGAGGATCATTCTGTGCCTATTTACTCCGTCATAGTGAAAAGCTGAAATTGAATCATTTTAGAATGAGTTTTAATGCTACATCTTTTCAAAATTCCAGGTCTCTCAAGAAATTATTTTTTCTAACATTTACCCATTGATTTATTTTTCCTCGGTATTACTATAAATAAGCTTGTTTCCACTGTTGGAAATATTATTTATGTTCCAATTCAAAGAACCCATTACAAACTTTAAATCAGAAACTGATCAGAAGAAAATGATGTATCATACCTAATTTTTTTTGAATCAAGAAAAAAGATTTCTTGACAATAAAAATGATATCATTATGTCATAATAACTCCAAAAAATAAACACCATTTAATATTTTATTAGAAACATAAAGGAATAAAATGCCAGTGGATAAGGACCAGAATAACCATTTGATCTAGAGTTTTAGAGTATACATCCTATTTTAGAAGTTAGTGTTAATGAACTTACATATGTCAAGAATTGGCAAACATTAATTGTAAAGGTCCCAACAGTGTACATTTTAGAATTTGTAGACACTTAATTTCTTGTCAAAACTTCTCAGCTTTGTCTTTTTTGCAGTACAGAAGTAATCATGGACAACATATGAACAAATGAGCTGGCTGAGTTTTGATGAAACTTTATTTAGGGACAATGAAATTTAAATCCCATTGAATTTTCTAGCTCAAAATATTCTTCCTTTGATTTTTCCAACTGTTTGAAAATATAAGAACTATTTTTAGCTCAGAGACATAACAGGTGGCACCTTTGCTCTGTATGATTAAAAAGTTTTCAGTAGGCTTTTAGATTCCTAGAAGATCCTTGCATTGTATTTCAGTTTTAAGTGATATTTTTACTTAAAACTATTCCCTGTTATTAAGTTAAGTGGCAAAGTAAAGTATGTTTGGGTCTATGGGATTTTGAGAGAGCAAATAGTGTCAAAGATTATAATCAGAAACTGGGCATGATTGCATGTGCCAGTATTCTCAGCTACTTATAGTGAGTTGGAAGAATTGCTTGAGTTTGATGTCAGCCTAGGTGGTATGAATGAGTCTGTCGCTGTCTCTCTCCTTCCTTTCCTCCCTCTTTTCTCCCCTCCCTCCCTCTCTCCTCTCTTCTTTCTCTTCTCCTCTCTCACCAAAAAAGAAAAAAAATACCACATTATATCAGAAAGTTTCAAATAATTAGAGAATTGGGTCTAGCACCAGTTTACCTTACTGCCAACTTGTATTTGTGTCTTTTCTATCATGAAAGGCTAGATCCTTTTCTGTATTGTTTCAGTATGTGTTAGTAATGTTCTGAAATTAGAACATATTTATATTTCCTAAATTTATTTTTAAAATATTTTTATTTTATTCATATAACTGTATTGCCTACATGTGTGTAAGTGCACCCATGTTGTGCAGTGCCCACAGAGGTCAGAAGAGGGCATGAGATCCCCTGGAACTGGAGTTATGGATGGTTGCACCATGTGGGTGCTGAGAATTGAACCTGGGTCCTCTGTAAGAACAGCCAGTGCTCTTAACTGCTGAACCATCTCTCCAGCCCCTAAATTTAGTTATTGTATTAGTTACTTTTACCTAATGAAAGCTACTTCAGGAAGAAGGACAGGTGTATTTCTGTTCATATTTGAGGGTACAATCAATCCATCATGGCAGGGAAAGCATGGTGGCAGAAGCATTTGGCAGCTGTTCACATTGCACCCTCAGTTAGGAAGCATTAGGAAACAGAAAGAGAAGACTTCTGGTGCTCAGCTCACTCTCAGTCCAGGACACCAGTCCATAGAATGATGTCACCCACATTTAGTGTGGGTCACCCACCTCAATTAAACCCATCTAGAAAATCCCTTACAAATTTGTCTCCTAGGTGAGTCTGGATCCTGTCCAGTTGACATGACAGTCATTGTTAACTGTCACAGTTATTTTATGATGAATTTAGCCTGGTTTTAATGAAAGAAAAAGTTCCCTACATCATTCTTAGCCTCATTGGCTCCACTTAGAAGATTCTGGATCCCTTCCTTCCTTCCTTCCTTCCTTCCTTCCTTCCTTCCTTCCTCCCTCCCTCCCTCCCTCCCTCCCTCCCTCCCTCTCTCTCTCTCTCTCTCTCCCTCTCTCTTTCTCTTTCTTTCTTTCTTTCTTTCTTTCTTTCTTTCTTTCTTTCTTTCTTTTCTTTCTCAGTTTTCAATCTTGAACCAAAGCTTCTTTCCTTTCTTCATTTTTTTGTATTTCTAGAATGTTTTCCACATAACTCTGTTAGCATGTTAGATTGCAAAATATATCCCAAGGCATATTCTCCTTACTCACCCTCATATAACTTAAGACAGTCTCTTTTTAGAGTGTTCAGATTTTATTTTCTAATATGTGTTTAAAGAGAATTAATATAGCCAACCTGAGTTTATTTAGTGTTATATTCATAAAGTTAATTCAAGCCACACTTTTAATGGTTCTTAATTCTATAACCATGACCCATCCTCCCTTTCTTCATAGAGAATTAATTTGTTTTAGGTAGTAACTAAAATCTAGTGCTGTGGAGGTTCTAGAAGAGAGCTTAGATTTATAAAAATGCTGCTCGTGTATCAATGAATAGGTCACAGATGCATATCATCATACATTCAGAATACTTTTCTGTTTATGCATCCTTATATTTTCCCAACAGACTGGGACACCACCTATAAAGAAAACAAGCAGTATTTTTTTTTAATTTTTGTTTTATTAATTAAATTTGTTCTTTGATATTTTCATACATGTATAAAGTACATTCTAATTACTCTCACCTCTCACTTCTCTCATCCACCCTCTTTTCCAAATCCATTCCTGGTAGGCTCACCAGTGGTTACACAGCTGAAAACAGTGACTTCCCCTCTCCCAGAATCTGTCAGTAGCCAATAGTTCAGGGAGTTGTTGTAGAGCCCAATGAGATCCTCTGCTATCCATAATTGATTGTTCATGGGGCCTTCTTATACAGGCCCAGTGTAGTGTAGGTTACAGCAGACGCTGAGTTCATGGTTACAATGGTGGTGTTATGTCCAGAAATTGGCATTTCACAACCCTTCTCCTTATCTCCTGACTCTAATAATCTTTCTGACCCTCTTCCTTGATGGTCCATGCCCCTTAAAGGTAGAAGAATAAATGCTTTGTTTGGGACTGATCACTCAACCATCACTTATTCTCAGCACCTTGAGCAGCCATAAGTCTGTATTCACTGCTATTCACTGCAAAGTGAGGCTTATTAAGCCTGAGAGTAACATTTTTTATGAGTATAAATACAGATATTTAGAAGGCCATTTGATGCTATGTTCATTCAAACAATGGTAGTAAGTTCCCTGCTAGGGCCTATAACTTCCCCAGAAATATGTTTTTGATCACATTTATAGTACCATATATAGTTTCCCTCCTGTGGAGTGGGTCTCAGATCCACTCACATTTATCCCCGTTTTCTCTGTGTCGTAGAAACAACTCTTGTGGCATCTTATCATCTAGTTCTAGTAGACAACTAAGAGGAATGGCAAGAGTCTGTATTGTTTTAGGGACCTCTAGAGCCTTCCTCTTAATTCATATAGAGGTATTTCATACCCGGTACTGGGATTTTGTTTAGCAACCCACAGCTTCTAGGAGCAGCATTATCTAGCCATACAGGGCATCTCTCTTCTTTTTTTTAGATCATATTTTTAAATTTAGTTACGAGATAATAGATTTTTATGTGGCTTTTTTTCACGTATTCATTATGATTAACTCCCCCTCTCCATTCTCCCACTCTTTTCCCTGCCAACATTTCTTTTTCCCATGTGGGAAGGGAAGAATTTTTATTTTCAAGGGGATGGGGAGGGTTAGTGCCAGGCATCAGAGTATACATTTCTAATCCTATCATTAGAGAAGCCTAGGCAGGAGGATTGAGAATTCTAGGCCATCTTGAACTATGCAGCAAGACCCTATCTCGAAAATTAAAATATTCTGGCAGAAACTATAAATGAGTGAAAAAGTCAGCACCCAAAGAAAATTTTTATTGGTAGCAAAGAAATTTAGGATTTTAATTAGTTGTTATTTCATTGCTGTTATTACCAGTTTGGTGGCAGGAGTGGTATAATACTCAAGTGATTTTTTTTCTTTATTACTCTTCCATTATTTTGAAAGCTTAGAAATGATTTTATGTGACCATTATAAGTTCATTCCTGTCTTTTTAACATGTATGTCCTACATTCAGAAAATTCTTATGAAGTTTTCCATGTATGTCTGGTTCGTTTTCTTCAGTTCCAACTTGTTTATCGGGAGGCTGTTTTTGATGCACTATCCTAAACAACATTGCCAACTGGGTATGGTGGCTCATGCTTGTAATCTCAATACTTGAGAGGCAGACTGAAGTTGATATCTACTGTCTGCCTAGTAAGTTCTAAGCCAGTCAGGACTACATAGTGAGACCTTATCTCAAAAACTATAAATAAGTCACCTCCTCTTAAAATTTCTACTTGACACCAATTTTATTTTATTTTTTCCCAACATTTATCACCATCTAAAATTAATTTATTTCCTTAATTCATTCTCTCTCTTCTCTCTCTCCCTCTCCTCCCCACCCCATCACTCTGTGTGTGTGTGTGTGTGTGCTTGCACGCATGTGCACATATTGGAATACAAACAATAAGAGGGAAGGTCTTGAAAGTCTGTCTCTACTGCTTGAACACTACCTCTTCACATAGCAAGGTTGAAGTATATAATTTTATGTGGTTAGTTGAAAAGATGATTAAGTAAAAAGAGTCTGCTGTATGATTTATACAGTTATCTAATATGCTAACAGGTATTGTGAATTGTCAAAATGGGGTACAGTGAGAATAACTGTATTGAAGCTAATTTACCACAGATGTTTATTCTTTAGTAATTTTAGAAATGGTTTTATTCATATATTCTTTTATTTTATAATTTTATAAATAAGTTGCAAGAATAAATTATTTCCTGAATCATTTAAGAGTAGCTTACTGACTTTTTGGACCATTACTTTTGAATACTTTAGAATGTATTCTCTACAAAGACAGTATTACATATAAAAAGATCATATAATAAAAATTCAACATTTAGACATTACTCCTACATAACTATGCAAAGTCTGCCAGTTGTCCTGGAACTCAGTGGTGAAAATCTCCAGAAAGCAGAAAGCCTCAAAAGTCTGCATAAATCCTCATTTCAATTCCTTGGTTGACTCCTAACTTCACGTATAATAGAGGAAATTCTGTAGAGTCTCGAGGAAAATAGCATCTGCAGTGGAAACTGTTGAACTGATACTTCTGTTCAGATTTGGAGTCTGAGTCCTACCAAGACAGATTATTCATTTTTAAACACATCAGATTTTCCACTTCAATTTCAGGAATGTTCTGCCTTAGAAGTAAAAGCTGTGTCCATTGCCTTATGGATTTATCCCAGGACTAAGGAAAAAACTTAAACATAACCTCCCTAACCAAAATGAGACCACACTTCCAGAAGTTCAAAGTATCACCTGGCATTTTCAACTGCATATTAGAAGGGAAATAAACATATTCAGATCAAAGAAAGATAAAATCCAGACTGATTACATCATATATCTGTATTGTTCCATGTACAATAATAAAATTGCTACATGTGTGAAGAAACATAAAAAATATACTTTATAAGAGAAAAGGAGAAAAATCTAAATAATGAAGATAATAACTTAAAAATCAGCTATTTTAGGTATTGTTAAGAGACTTAAAATAGGGGTAGTGAGATGGCTCAGTGTGTAGAGATGCTTGCTGCCAATCATAATGGCCTGAGTTTGATCCCTGGGACCCATATAGTGGAGAGAGAATTGTCTCTTCAGAGTTGTCCTTTGACCTTCACGTAGTCACAACCATATAAAGGTGGAAGGAGAAACCACCTCTGCAAAGTTGTTCTTTGACCTCTACTGCCGAGCTATATCTTTTATTTTTAGCCCATTATTTTATTTATTGATTTTAAAGATACTTTTATTTCTATTTTATGCATATGATTGTTTTGTCTATATATATGTATGTATATGTACACCATGTGCCTGCCTGGTTTTCTTGGAGAACAGAAGAGGATGTTGGAACTAGAGTTACAGATACTTATGAGCCAACCTGTAGGTGCTGGGAACTGAATCCCAGTCTTCTGCAAGATAAACAAGTGCTCTTAACAGCTGATCTATCTCCAGCCCCACTTTATTTTTTTTGTTTTTCCACAAGATTGTATTGAGTTTCCAAGGCTGGACTCAAATTCAGGCCCTGGTCTCTCAAGTAGCAATACCACCGTACCTAGCTTAAAAACAACTTTCACTTCAGATATCTGTATCCATTGAAAATATCATTTAAAGATAAAAGACAAATTCAAACAAATTAAAAATTGGGTAATTTATTGTCAGTACACTTACACTATTAAAATGCTAAGTGTTTTTAAATTGATAGACAGTGGTACCAGGTGAAAACTTGATTCTGTGGAAGAAATGAAAAACTCCTTAGTGTAATAAATACAAAAGGCTTTCTTTTGTTGTTTTGTTAAAAGATGGCTGACTCTTTAAAAGTGAAACTTTTATTATGTGGTTCTACAATATATGTAATGGAAAAGAATTTTATAGTATATAGGATGATACTGCAATGCTCTGATTTGTTAATGACTAAGTAAATTGTGGTATTTTATATTGTATAAAGTATATTGTACATTGTATAATTTATGATATATGCTGATAATATATATTGTAATCCTTAGAGTTTCACCTTCCTTTATGCAAAGAGATGTAGAGCTATTAAATCAAAATACTGAAAAATATTTTAATGAAACTAAGGCAAAGAAAGGTAAAAACAGGAACAAAACAAACCAGAAAAAAAGGGCAGAAACAGTAGAAATAGAAAACATAAAAGGGGTGGGTTTGAACCAAAACATTTCAATAGCTACATTAAATATAAACAGACTAAATGCTCCATTTCAGTCAGAGATTGTGGCTAGAGAGATGGCTCCACAGTTAAGTTGCTCTTGAAAAGGACCCAGGTTCAGTTCCCAGCACCCACAAATATGTGTAACTCTTCTTCCAGGGGATCCAGCACCCTCTTCTGATACCTGCAGGTACCAAGCATACACATGGTACAGAGGCAGGCAAAACACACACATGAAAAAAAAATTTTTTAGTCTAAATTGAAACACATATTTTCAAACTGAATAAAACCTTAAGACCTTAGTTATGTCTTTTATAAATCATACATTTAAAATGTGACTACTTTAAAAAATAGTTTATATAATTTTCCATCCTGTATTTTTGGGATAAACTTTGGCTGTATTATGATGGACCATCTGCAAATTCAAGAATAAAATATTCAGCCAAAGCAGAATGCTTATCCCTGAATAGTACACCTATTTCAAACTTCTGCCTCCCAAAGCTCAAGGATCATTGAGGAAGAGGAGGCAGAAAGACTGTAGGGACAACAGGGTGTGAATGACCACAAGGAAATAGTCTTTAAGACAGCTAGTCAGTTACACATACAAACTCACAGGAATAGCGACAGCATGCAAGTTCAAACCAGACAAAAATCCCAGCATAGACATGGGGAAACGAGTAAGAAATCCCAACACAACCTGAGAAACTTTTGGCACTGACAGTATATATATGAACATTTAAATTAGGTGGAACCAGTAAGGGGCAGTGTGAATAGGGGATGGGATCTAAATACCATCAAATTATATTACGTGAAAAATTTTTAAAAATCAATAAAAACGAATAATACTCAAAGGAAGAAAAGTGCTCAGCAAAAGTTATATGGGGAAATTTCAGTCAGGCACTTCAGGAGGAAATGTGAGAGTACAGTAAAACACTGTATTAGGATATCAAAAGGTGATCTGGCTTCTCCTTTCAGTGTTCCAGTAGCTAAAACTTACCCTTGTGGCATGACTTCTCACTTTGTACCTTTCTACATTACTAATATTTAGATAAGTAAATGTTCTGGTTTTCATATGTACATTTAAAACTAAAATTGAAATGAAATACATTTTTTTCCTAAGGACTTACAGTAGAAAGATTATAATTTTGTTGCTGATCTGCAAGTGCATATTGGTGAAATCTATATCTTTTGATAATTTCTATATACTGCTTAATATTATATCACATGAAGCCATGCTATAAACACTGTAAAGACATCATAAGAGTAATACAGCTGTGTTGAATTGAGATGCACTTGATGGTGTACTTTCTAAAAACTTACTCGTTTAAAGTGATTTTTTGTTTTAAAATGTATTGGAGGGTTTGATTCTATGTAAGTACAACCAGGAATTACTTAAAAATAATAATCATTCATTTTCTCTTCCACTCATTTTTCTTTTATTTAGTGTTGTACAAAAAACAAACTACTAAACTGGGTGACTAACATTCTGAAGTAGGTTTAAAAAAATCTATTAATTTTGAATGAGGATCTTAAGCAAGTTTATAAAGATATTTTATATGTGATTTTAAAACTGCTAAATGACTAATCAGATATTTGCATTTGGAGATAAACTTTTGAAATATATAGAAGCTATACCAAAGTTGGACTTAGTGACCTTCAGAGTTGTATTGATACAGAGGTGAAGTACAGTAAAGATTTTCCATTTGGTTACTTATGCATATATTTCTAATACAAGTATACAAGGACAGTCAAGTGATTATCAAATCTATGCCATCAGTGTCCTTTTGGTTCTTTAATTTACTTGGTTTATAAGTATGGCAGGGGAGTTCTCAAGTATGTGAGATTATTTCTATCTCTAGTTAAGTGAAAGTTACTTCTTAAGTGAATTATATAATTATAACTGTTAAGTGTAAAACTAGAAGAAATATCCAAAGAAAAGGGAACATATTCAATGTATTTAAAATAATTTACTTTCAAACTTACCTGTTTTATTTTTATTTTCTTATAGTAAACATTGCTCCTCAGAATATAAGGAATGAGGGGCAAGGAAGAAAGGACATCAGTCTTAGAAAGATCTGAATCACTGAAGCTGTAAAGGAATGTGACACTAGCTGCTAAAGTGTCTGGATTACTAGAATGAATGAAGTGCTTCAAAGTTAAAGGGTAACTAGAACTCTTCTATTTTGTTGTTTCTACAAACTGTTTTAGAGGACTTGAAAGAATTTCTTTTTAAGCTTAAATATTGACCGTTCAACTGACAAACTGTAGAAAAAGTTCAACATTGTCAGTCTTTATTTTGTTCCTTAATGTTTATTGAAAAGAATTATTTATTTTTATCCAGCTTCTTAGACAGATAACCTTATTTGAGAAAGAATATAGTATATGCTACCTGTAGGCCCCATCCTTTACCAAATATTTTTTCCTTTCAAACAAATAAGCCAAGTTCTCTAAGTATTCTGTCTTTCTTTTCACATGTACAACAATAGTATTTTGAATTTTATTTTAGCTTCCTTACTTGAGATTAGATCTATTCTTCATATTTGTACTTTTAATTTCATCTTAGTTTTCTCCTTGCCCTTTTCTCCTTGAAAGAAAAATAATAGTTCAGAAATTGAGTTTGGGGGCTGGAGAGATGACTCAGCAATGAAGAGCATTAGCTGTTCTTGCAGAGGACCTGGGTTCAGTTTTCAACACCTTCAGGACAGCTAACAGCCATCACTAAAACTTCAGTTTCAGGGAGATCCCACACCTCCTCTGACCTCTACGGGCCTTGTACATTGCATGACACAGGTGCACTTAAATACATGGATGTGATACACTCTTATACATAAAATAAAAATAAAATATTTTAGAAAGGAATTGAGTTGGGAAGACATAAGCATCCAGAATAGAAAGAGAAATCTGAAGAGACTATGAGAATTTTTCTTCTTGTGAAATTAAAATGACTGTTAGATTTCAAGCACAATGTAAAGCATTTCCAGAGTGACAGGATAATCAGTCTTCTTAAACCTTCATCTTAGGCCAAAGTTGTGTCATTACATGTTTTGTGAAGATTTAAATATTTGCTACTTTTTATGGTGCCCTAATGATTAATTATAACTCTTTGTGTGTTTCAAAGGTTTGTATCAGGGATCTTTATTAATTGCTCTTTATCTTATATATTGAAACAATATCTTAATTTTATTTTTGTTGCTCTGATAAAATGCCCTGACAAATGCAACTTAGGGAAGAACATGTTTATTTTAGATCATAATTCCAGGTTACAGTTCATCATTGGAGGGATGTCAAGGCAGCCAAAACGTTAAGCTGGTAGTGACATCCACAGTCAAGAGCAAAGAGCAGATAAATGAAATGATGCTTGTTCTCGGCTTGCTTTCTCCACTCTTAAAAATTTCAGAATTCCTCTGCCTAGAAAATGGTGCCAGCCCACAGCAGGCAAGTTTTCCTACCTCAGTGTATTTAAGATAGTCCCCCACAGATATCCCCAAAGGCCAACCTGATCTAGACAGGAGGAGGCTGTCTTCTCTAGTGGTTCTAGACTGTGTCAAGATAATTGACAATTAAAACTAACCCTCATAGACAGGATCTCTCAGTTAAACTTCAAGCTTGCCTAGTGTAGCTTCAACTAATCTAGCTAGCCAGTTTGCCCTGGGGATCCCGTGTCTTTGCCTCTCAAGATTGCAAAGACCTGCCACATAGACCCAGCATTTATGTTGGCAGACTAGATTTGAACTTGTCTTCATGTTTACACAGTAAATGCATGATCAACTTAGCCATCTCTCCAGTTCTTAATTGTCATTTTTATTCACTAGATAGCATTAATTTGATCCCGAGGGGCAATCATTTGTTTGCTTGAGTACTATGTATTAGTATTAAGTGAGTATAATCAGCTAAACCTAGTTCCTTGCTGTAGAATACAGGAATTGTGTAAAGTTGAACAAGCTACAATATTATGTATTAGCCAGTGATTTTAAGAAATACAGAACTCCTTTTAAGTAAGTCATTTAAGTTAATGACTCATATACCAAAGCATGAACGAATGTTCTAAATTGCTGTTCTTTGTACTTACGGTACCCTTGCTAAAAAGTATTCTAACAGCGATTTAAAAAAATTCTGCAGTTTGAGGTTAAACCTCTACTTAGTATGTCTCTGTGATTTTTGTTTCTCGTAGCCATGGATGCATTTATCACTTTGTAAATGTCCAGTTAGCTCTTTCTGGTCCTTGGTCATTAAAAAAAAAAAAAAAAAGAAAAGCATAAGTTCTAGAAAACAGTTTTTGAAACACAACAGAAATTAAAGTGCAGAATGGTCACTCATTCATGTATAATAATGGGAAAATTTTCCCTACTATGTCTGTTAATAAAGCATGTCTACTGTATTTTATTGTATGTACTTCTATAATTTTGTATATCATTTTCATACATTATTGTCATATTTCACTCTGATATGCTTACTGCACTTTATGGAATTTTGGATCCAATTTTAGTATATTTCTTGGTATTTTTCAGTAACTGTGGGTAGGATCATTGATCCATAGTATCATTATATCTTTAATCATTAATTTCCCTGTTTAAACTACTGAAATTGTTTTCATAGTTAAAATAGTAACAAGAAACAGATTGTAATTTCAGTAAAGAAAAAGAATTTTCCCCACTTATCCCGTTGAGAAGTCATGTAACACATCCACAAGATACATAGATTTAAAACCATCTATAGTTACACATTTTTCTGGCATCACCTAAAATAAATATCTCTGAAATCTTAGATCTAGAAAGATTTCAAGAGGTAATGACCTTTGAATGAGAGTTTAGTTGTAAAGCTCTTGGAATTTCTAACTTGAAAAACTACAGATTTAGATTTTCAGTTGAACAAAACAAAGATAAAATGTAAAGGATGACATTCTAACTAGGAAATGTTAAGGTTAAGTCAAATGTTACCTTAATGCCAAGACAGGGTCTAACCTGGTTTTACGTTCATTTCATTATCTGTATTCTGTAGTCCTTATGGATAGAAGAATCTACTCCTGCAAGTAAAAATAATGTACTGAACAACTTGATAGTTATCTACAACCTTAAACTTTTAGAGCTTGATAGGCCTTTAAGGCATGCATTACATTACTTTCATATAAAGGGAAAACTATAATTTGCCAGTTCAAAACTGAACTTAAAATAATAGTATTTTTTGTATATTAAATGCTTACCATATGTCAAGCATTGAGGTTAACTTTTAATATGCTGTTTTAGTTCATTTGGGTTATTGTAATAAAAATGCCTTAAGCTTATAAACAATAGCAATTTATCTGTCAAGATTCTGAAGGTTGGGAAGTCTAAGATCAAGGCGGTAGAGTCCTGATTTACTGTTATTCTTCCCATGTAATAATGTCCCGTCACGTGAGTATCATTCACCATCACTATAATTTCTTTTTCTCCCATATGGTTAGATGCAGCATAGTTGAATCTACTACATAAGTCCAATAAAGCTCTCCATGTGTCGTCAGGAACTGATTGCATCTCAGCTACAGTAACATCAGTGTCACTTTTTCCTTGTTCAGTCCCTGTGAACCGGACCAGCCTTTCTGGCAGCCACCTGGCATTCTCAGCATCCTGCAGAAAAAACACAAATATGCCCTCTTCCCCATATTAATACCGGGTTTGGGCCATTCCATTTCCCATCAATCGGATCCATCTCACGTGTACATAAGTATCTAAAGTCTTGGAATGCCACATTCTATCTGCAGCAGAAAAACCAAAAGCATTGGAAAGCTTGACTAGTATAACCTGTGCCATTGTCTGTTTTTAATAAGTATCAATGGACACATGAATGTATTTTAGCTTTCCAAACTCAGATGTGAGTTACATCCATCTGCTACAATTGATTGGGCATTAATCCATGTGAACTGACTCCACATTGAGGGAAAGTGACACTGCAACAATTTGCCAGCAGCCTCCCTGGTAAGGTGAAACTACTTTCGTAGATTTTTGTGAACCTATGAAACGCATGGCTTTATCTGCTAAATCACAAATTTAAAAAAAGCGGAAGTCAAACTGGAATACAGCAGCCATAGCCGAAGTTCTACTACTTGAGCTGAGGCTGGAGAAGTTTGAAAAACATAGGATTGCCCTTGTAACACATAAGCCCTGCCATTAGAAGACCCATCTGTAAATATCCTGTTTCACAATTTTGGGAAAAATAAAAGCATAACTATTTGCAAATTGTAATAAATTATCTATAATGCCAGAATAACAGGCAAAAGCTATGGCCTATGAGTCCACATTTTGAAATAACCAATCTATCTGTTGTTTTGTAAATGGAAGTCCTATTACAGTAGGTTCCTTTCCAAAAAACTTACGAGACTCAGCTCTAGCCATTTGAACCAAACACGCCACCACCTCATAATAAGGAGTCAACACTTTAGCAGGTGATACGGGTAAAACTGCAATTGGAGTATGAATAGTAGCCAAAATATATGCTGCCCATCCCTGGGTATAATCTATATATTGTGTTTGTTGATTCTCAATTTCCCGTTCTACCTGAGATAATGCCTTTCTGGCCTCCTCTGCCAAGCGTCTAGCTGATTTAGGATCTGAATCACCTTTTAAAATGTCGAAAAGAGGCTTCAGTTCTCCAGTAGCAATTTTTAAATGAGGTCTAAGCCAATTAATATCTCTCAGTAATTTTTGAAAATAATTCAGCGTTTTCAACCCCTCTTTCCTAATCTGAATTTTTTGAGGCAAAATTGTTTTAAAATATAATCTCCAAATATGAATATGGAGATTCGGTTTGTACTTTCTCAGGTGCCACAACTAGCCCCCACTCTTCCAGAGCCCGCCACAAATGAGCACGGGCTGCAAGCAAAGTTTCCTCCTGTCAGTGAACTTACTGTATGCTATGCAGCTAAAACTTGAGCAAAAAACCAAACATTCCTAAATAGACCTTGATTAGACCTATTTTGTTCTTCAGACTATTTGAACTATTACCTCAGAAATTTTAAGATTATATAGTTTTCTCTTGTCTTTTATATACCATAACATATCGACTCATCTTCAATCACTTTTATAGATTTTCTCATTCAAAAACATCTCCATTTCCATATCTTTTTCTTAATACCATGAGATGTAATAACATTAAGAAATTTTGGAAAAATTGCATACAGCTGAGTAGGAGGATTGGCTGTGCTGAAGGATTGGACTCAGGTGAAGGTCCAATATTTTCCCCTTTTACACCTGGGATAGAAGCCTGACTCCTTTTTAGGAGTGTTGGCATTTTGTTTAATAGGACATTGTTTCACTTGATGTCCCGGTCGTCCATACCCAAAACAGCTTCCTGGGAACATATTATCAAATTGAAGGTTACAGCACTAACCGAGAAGTTTTTAGGTAGAGGTTGCCATTTATCTTCTCCAGGAACTGTAAATTGTATTAGTGACTTTTTGTTGGTGTGAGAAAATAGAGAATTCCATGAACTAGTTTTGCTATAAACATGTTACACCATAAAATGAATAACCATCTCTGTTAAAATTAGTTTATTCCTCAGTTACTCTCAACAGCACAGTGTCCTTACTCTGAGGCTGCTTTGCACAGGGTCAGGTGGCCAGCCTCATCCTGTGTAAACAGGATTGAGTCTGAAGCGAGATGGCCAGTCCAGCTCCAGAGTCAACCTCTCAGTGTTATCAATATGATTTACACACAGACACAAAAATGTCTGTTTCGCTTTAACTCAGAGTTTACAAGGGACAGAAGAGCTGCTGAGTTCAGTAACTACCAGTAAGAATGAAAACACCTGTCCTATTTCTGTTGCCATCACCTCTGCTGAGTAGCAAAATAGTACAGTTAATACCATGTGCTGTTAGGACAGGAACCAGCTGTCTGATTGGGAAAAGATCAGGTGTGCTTACGTTGTTCAAATAAAAGATGTGGGTGAGAATTGAGCTCACAGCATTATGTATGCTAGGTAAGCACCCTACCACTGAGCTATATCCTCAGCCCAGCAAACTGTAAACTGAAAAAAAGCTGCCTATTTAGTAGTTGCTTCTGAAAGCAAAGCACCCTAGGGCTGGTGAAATTTATGTGATTTCACCTGGTAATTAAGAGCAAAAAACCCGGGGTAATTAACAAAACCTGAGATCATGGTCCTTTGATGTTGGAGGCTCTAGCCTACTTGACCAGGAGCTTCTGCAGGAGGATGGATTTATAAAGATGCCCTGTAAATGCCACATTTCTTCTAAATATTCTTTGCTTAGGCAACAAATGTTGAAAAATCCTCTTCTCTCAGATATCTAGCTTCTTCCTCCTCTTTTTTCTTCAGGATCTAATGACTCTTGAATAATTGCTTGATTTCAGGTTCCACAAAACTAGCTCCTCAAGCAAAGCGACTTGAGGCTCAATCCCATTTCCATCTTTTTTTTTTCTCTCTTTTTATTTCTCGAACCTTTTCCATCTTGCTTCCAAGATCTAAACTATTCCTAATTAAAGCCCCAAAATTAAAGATAGCCACCAGGACCTTACTTGGTCCATGAACATCATAATAATCCTGAAGATTATTATTATTTTTTCTTTCATTTATTTTTTATTTTTTAACTTCCTTCTTCAGGGAACCAACTTCCTGCTACCTGCACTACTTATAAGCTAATTGCCTACTTTATACTTATAAAACTATGGGCTTACATTGTTACAATTTACAAACTAGTAAACCTATAAGACTTAATTACTTAGCACATGCTTCTTATACTTATGAATATAAACTATCTAATACGTAAACTTATAAACTTATAGGTCTACATCATTACAACTTACAAACTATTAAATACATGCTCCTTCTTTTAAAGGACCCTCCTCTCCATAGGGGGCAGAGGGTGTTAATCTGGGTTGACTCTGAAAGTCAGGGTTCTGAGGAGGTGGTTGCGGTTCCAAAGACCATTTAAGTTTTCTCTTGAGGGTACTGATTTCTTGAGTCATCTGTTCCTCCTTACTTTTTATAAAATCTCGGGCAGCCTTATGCTCCATGCCTGTGCCCTGTCTCTGCAAAAGTGAAACCAATAGATCTGTCAGCAGACCATGAGAGCCCATTGCTCCCATTTAAATTCGCCCCTTACTTTCTTTCATTTGAAGTGCTGGCCAGCCTTCTGGGCGTTCCTTCAGCATCTCCCTTCTTTCCTGATATCTCCGGGGAACCTCCACTTGTTTCGCCTTTTGCTACAACTGTATCCGAGTCTATCCGGCTCGGGGCTGAGGAATTGAAGACACACACAACACAAACACCAGAAATGGTGGAGAAGCTTCCAATTTACTCAAGCAGGGTGCTCAATATATATTCATCCAGCAGTTGCCAATAAAGAATTGCAGGAAAGTTTCACGGAGAGTTTGATAGAGGGCAGCAGTTCAGGCGTCCAAGAAACATTTGAGTACATGATGTGCACCTGGTTCAGAACAATTACGGGTAGGCCTTCTAAAGGTCAAGCTGTTCTCCATCAAGTTGTTTATGTACAAACTGAAGCTAGTTCCTGGCTGGGGAACCTAGCAGAGAAAAAGGTATGTAGAGAGACCAGGCCCTACATTAGCCTGAACTGTTAGTCAGAGTTTATTCTACTTGGATTTTGCTCTACTTTATAATGACTTAAACAGAACCCAGAGAGGTTAGTTGTTTGTATTTAGTTGCTCATAAGGAGAGCAACTTTCTTATAACTTAGTAACTTTCTTATTGTAAATCACTAAAATCATGCTCCCTCGAAGGTATGTATTTTGTTTATTTGCAACATCAGTTTTATTTCACCAGTAACTTAAGATTCTTTGATTATATTCTTAATATGTTAGGTATATGAGGAAAGAGATAGTAATTAAAGTTTAGTCTGTCCTTAAAAAACTAATGTCAAGTTGGTTGAAGATTATGATGATAATCCCCACATTTTGAGGATTATCATCATAATCTTCAACTAATTGAGAGATTCCACCTTAGTAAAGCTATCAGCTCTTCTCTGGATATACTGGTTTAGCATAGTTCCTAAAATCCAGCAATAATGTGTGTGTAATTTTTGTGTATATACATAAAATCTGAATTCCCACCATTTTAATTTTCCATAGCTTTTTTTTTTCTGAGATTGGAGAAAAAAAAAACAAAAACACTAAAGAATTTTCTGAGAATAAGGAAAAAAGAGAAAGATAGTAAAACTTCAGATAAATAAAATATCTTGTGATAATTTTTATGTATACATATACATGATTCTTCTAAAATTTGTAGGAAAAGGCCAGAGATTTAGAATAGCTAAAACAATTTTGAAACAGTAGAATAACATAGAAGGAGTCACACTGTACCTAGTTGGAAGACCATCCCTAATAAACATGACTGGTATTAATAGTAGAACAGACATATAAGTCAATAGATTAGAATAGAAAACTCAGAAATAGTCCCCCAAACAAATGTAGCTAGCTGGCCCAATCACCTCAAAATACTCAAGGAAAACAACAATAAGCTGAAAGATTAATTTTAGCTCACAATTTAAGGGGTTTTTTTTTACTCATAATCGGTTTCCTCCATTGCTTATAGGTCTGTGGAGCAGGCTCATCATAGTATAAGTGCAGGACAGAGGAAAACTGATCACATTGTGGCAGGCAGGAATGGAGCCAGAGCTGAAGACAAGATGTATCTTGAAGGCAGGGCCCAGGTGGCCTGGTTCCTCTAACTAGGTCCTAACTCCAAATAGCCCAGTGAGCCTTAAACTTATCAGTGGATTAACATGTCAATGAAGTTAGCCCCTCATGAGACAATCACCTCTCAGGGTCTACACCTCTGAACATTGCTACTCTGGGCACCAAACATTTAACACATGAGACTCCAGGGGACATTCTAGATCCAAAACATATCAACTGATGATTTGCTTTTACAAATGTGTGGAGGCAGGTTAGTGGAGGTTGTTTAGTCAACAAATGGTAAAGGAGCAATTGGATACTCTAACCAAATTAAAAACAAAACAGAACCACTGTAAGTCTTACTTTATACAAAAATTACCTAAAAATGCATCATCAAACTAAATGGAAAACATGAGTATAGAACTTTCAGAAGAAAACATAGGAGAAAATATTTAGCTTCCAGACTTGGTGTTGAATATGTAGATATGATACCAAAGCACAATACTTATATGCAGTCAACTTTCTGTTAATATAACAGAAAAACCTGAGAGAATCAGCTTTAAAAGAGGAAAGGTTTAATTTGTTTCATACTTTTGGACATGTCAGTTAATGTACTGTTGCTTTAGGGCTTGTGGTGTATACATTGTAGCAGGTAGTATGTGTTGAAGCAAGCATCTCAATTCAGTATCAGAAAGCAAAAAAAAAGAAGAGCAACTTGGGTTCCCATGGTCCTTTTGGAGGCATGCCCCTAGACCTCTCAAAGCTTCTACTGTTTGCCAGTGACACCACACTAGGTACTAAGTTGTAACACATGGGCCTTTGAGAAACATTTAAGTTCCAAACCATAGATAATAATTTCAAAAATAAGTAACTTAGACTTAATCAAAATTAAAATGTTTTGTTCCATGAAATTCACATTGTTAAAGGTAGATTCAGAAAAAAAAGTGACAGAATAGAAATCACTCCCCATCTAGCAGCAGTTGTGGTAGCAGACTCTACCTTGAAACTGTTCTGTAACTGGAAATAGTCAAGGTTTGCCACTTAAAGGACCAGACCTGGAATGTAAACTGTAGTTGACTTGGGTCAGCTTCAGTTCCTAGCATAGTATTAGCTACTTGCCAACCTCTGCAACCATCCCTCTTGTCTGTTCTAGGCCAGTGGCTGGCAGCCATGTTTGTGTTCCTGAATCAGCTTGCAGGGAACAAAACAGCACCTTCTGTTCCACATTCCATGGATGTGATCACTTATCCATAGTTTGTATAACAGAGTCTCAGAATGAGAAGCTGGTAGCCATTGTTCTTCTTCCCATTGTTGTAAGTTCCTCCACCTCAGCCAAAGTGGTTTCTAAGGGTTTTAAAGAACCAATACTCCTCCTTTTGTTGTTGTTGTTGTTGTTTTTTCCTCCTTCCCTGTTTGTAATTCAGATCTTAAACACTAAGGTATTCAAAATCAACTGTGTACATAGGGAAAGTGATAAAATAGTAATGCAAGCTTAGGGACATACAAATCCTCAGAACAGGCCTTAGAACACCTGACATTTGGTACAGAAATTGTTTCCAGAAAATCCTGAGGAAGTGATAAAAGGGATACAGCCCAGAGATGCTAGTTATGTATTAGTCATCTTTCTGACTATAATAAAATACTTGACCTAGGCTACTTATAAACTAAAAAGAAAAACCTCTCTCAGGCTTATGTTGAGGTTCAAATATAAAAGGAATGCTTGTCAGATTGTGAGGTTACATCTCTATCCAGGAAGTGGAAGAGGGAGGAAAGGAGAAGGGTAAGAAGAAAGAAGAGACCAGAATTCTGTGGTATCCTTTGAGGGCACTGCCTCCAATGAGCTGAGAACTTCCCAATAGCAACATCCTAGGGATCAAGCTTTTAATAAGATCTTGCAATAAGGACACTCATTGAAACCATAGCATTCTGCCCTTGGCCCCTGAAAGTTCATACCATCTTACACAGCAAAGTAGATTCATTACATCATCAGTCCCCCTGAGTCAGTTGTTTTAGCATTGTTCAGAAGTCTCCAGTTTAAAGTTTCCTCCAAGACTTGAGACAGATTCAGCTATGAGCTGAATCTAAGAACAAAAGAGCAAATTATATACTGCCAAGATACAAGGATGGGACAGACATAGCATAAGCAAGCATTTCTATTTCAAATGTAGGAAATAGGAAAATAGAAAAGAGGGACTGGCCCAAAGCAAGACCAAAAACCATGACAGTAAATATAAAGATTCTAAGCTCCAGTTCTGGTTTTGAGGTAACACTATGGTAGGCTGTGGGCTCCCAAGGCCTTGGATAGCCCATCTCAAAGTGATTGCTGATTGCAACTGTTCTGTGTGGCTGGCTCTACATACTCTCCAGTCACATTGCATATTGATAGCACCTTTACCTTTCTTGGGTTTCCATTCAGCTTTACTCCCACACCTCTATTATACATCAGTTTACTTGGAACTCTTTGTAAGAACTGACTCCTCAACATAACTTTGCCTAGAATTGCAGAATTTTCATTGAAATGTAGTGAGTGACACCAGTAACTCTTGCACCAATTTCCAACAATAACAGCAGACCAGAAGACACAAAAAGAAACAGGAAAGCAGGACTGAGGTGTATAGCTCAGTGACAGAATTACTTGTTTAGTATGCTTGAGGTCCTGGGTTCAATCTCTAGCAAACAAAATGGGGATGTAGGGGTGGTGTTCTATATTTATTATCCCAATACATAGGAGGCTGAAGGAAGAAGATGCCACGTTAGGTAGCCTTGACCACATAATGAGACCCACTCATAGAAATAAAAGAAAAACAGCTGTCTTAAATTTGCTACAGGTAGGTGCTTAAAGAAACTAGTGAAATATGTGGAGAAAGTTAAGAAAATTGTGTTCAAACAAAAAGAAATTATCAGTAAAGAAGTAGAAACTTAGGGCTGGAGAGATGGCTCAGCTATTAAGAACACTGGCTGTTCTTGCAAAAGACCTGGGTTTGAATCCCAGCACTCACATGGTAGCTAACAACTATCTGTAACTCCAGTTTTAAGGAATCCAACACCCTCTTCTGACCTCCATGGGCATTGTATGACATGGGTGCACTTACATACATACTTACATACATGCAGACATAACACATAAAATTTTATTAAATTAAAAAAATGTAGAAACCT
Organism: Eospalax fontanierii; assembly: GCA_035773235.1. Classification (NCBI taxonomy): domain Eukaryota; kingdom Metazoa; phylum Chordata; class Mammalia; order Rodentia; family Spalacidae; genus Eospalax; species Eospalax fontanierii. The sequence goes on along the minus strand of CM069539.1, from coordinate 57,685,486 downwards.
AAAAAGAAAGTAAAAATAAAATCTATTGCTGAAAAGTATAGTGACTCAGATGAAAATTTCATTAGAGGAAATCTAGAGGCAGATTTGATTAGGCAGAAGATACAGTGAGGCAACAGGTAACACAGGAAATTATAAAGTCTGAGGAACATATGAAAAAGATTGAAGAAAAGTCAGTGGAGCCAAAGGAACACTGTCAAGCAGAAAAGCCTGGATTGTGAGAATCTTGGACAAGAGAAAGGCAAAAGGAAAAGCAGAATATTGGAAGATAATGGCTGGAGACTTCTTATATTTGATGAAAGATATGCATACATATCCCGTAAACTCAATGAAAACTGCAAATAAGATGAACTCAAGGAAACCTACACTAAGACACATTTTAACTAAACATTTAAAACTTAAAAAAAGGAGAATTTTGAATGCACCACAAACAAGGACTCTGATAATAACATCAACAAATTTAGCATCAAAAAAGGCCAGGGCCACAGATGTCTCAGTGCCAGTAGAAGCACTTGCTGCCAAGCCAAATGACCTAAACTCCATCCCAGACCTACAATGTGGAAGGAGAGACCCTACCCCTGCAGGTTGGCCTTTGGCCTACACACACACACACACACACACACACACACACACACACACACACACCAGATAAATATATAATTTTAAACAGACGATGGCAGTGTGATAAAGAATAAAGCTATCAAATGGGATAGGCATGGTAGCTGGCTCTTGCTTATAATCCCTGCACCTAAATGACTGGAGGTAGGAAGATTGCTGTGCGTTTGACTCAGCTTGAAATACATCATTCTAGGCAAGGCTGAGCCTCAGTTAGACCATCTCTCAAAAACAAAAGCAAAACAAAAACATAAGCATACAAAAGAACAGTAAGAATCTTGTGAAACAAGAATCTTTCGTTTGGTTGGTTGGTTGGTTGGTTGGTTTTGGTTATTTTTGAGACCAGGTCTCTCTGTAGCTCCAGCTGGCCTGGAACTCACTATGTAGACCAGGTTGACCTCAATCTCACAGAGATCAGCCTGCCTCTGCCTCCCAAGTGCTAGGAATAAATGTGTGTACCACTGTGCCTAGCTTTCAAACAAGAATCTGATAGCCAGAAAAAAAAATGCCTTCAAAAGGGAGGAAGATGTCATTAGTGCTCTTAATCTTAGCCATTCTGACTGGGGTTAAATGAGATCATAAGGTATCTTTGATTTGCATTCTCCTGGTTAAGAGATGTTACTTAGGATGTTAAACACTTTTTTTTTTCTTCAAATAGTTTATTCTTTTTATTTTATGTGTATGCGTATATTGTCTGCATGTGTGTAAGTGCTCCTATGACATGCAGTGCCCATGGAGGTCAGAAGAGGGCATTGGATCCCCTGGAACTGGAGTTATGGTATAGTTGTTAGCTACCATGTGGTTCCAATCCATAGACGCTGTCCCCCTCTCCCTCTTTTAATTTAGTTCATTTGTTTTCTTGCTTTTCTGAGTTCTTTGTATATTCTGGATACTAATCCAGATGACTAGCAGATGAAGAGTATTGTAGAGTTACAGAACTGGTCAAACACAGAGGATAAGTTTCTGTGAAACCCCTAACCCTAAGTAACCTCTACACACACTCAGCTCTCACTGGATGAGTTTCCTTAAACAGAAGATGATGATTAACACAGAAACTCACATTTGGCCAATGTGCAGCTAACAAGAGGCCACAGTGTACTTATCAATGAATAAGACAGTTATTTCAAACCTCTACCTCCCAAGGTTCAGGGATAATTTAACAAGAGGAGGCAGAAAGATTGTAAGAGTGACCACAAGATGACCACAAGGAAACAAAGTCTTCCAAACAGCAGGTCATTTACTCATGAACTCAAAGCAATGGTGACATCAAACATCCTATGCAAGCTCAAACCAGACAAAATCCCAGCATAGACAGGGAGAATGCCAGTGTCTTATTGGGATGGGCCTCTTGGTGGGCCCAGTGAATGTACCTACACTAAAGGACATTTGGGGACACAAATCAGACTCTATAAGTCATGTTATATATAAGAGTACATTAAATTGGGCAGGGGTGAAGTAGGAAAGGAATGGATGGGGTGGGCATCTAAATACCATCAAACTGTAGTGTATGAAAATCACACAAATTCAATTAAAAAATTTAAGGCGAGGAAGAAATTAAGATAGTCGAAGAAAAGTAAAAGCTGAGGGGGTTCATTCACCAAAGCTGACTGCAGAAGTGTTCCATGGAGTCCCTCAGGATGAACAGATAGTACTCTTGGCAGTAAGTCAAAGACAAAGATGGCAACAAAAGCAAGTACAGTGACAATTGTAAGAACTAGTATTTTTGTAACAATGATATTTCTACTTATTATTTTTTGCTTGAATTAAAAGAATAGCGCATTTAAAAAATATTAATCTACAAAAGCTTATATTGTAACTTAATTTTCTAAATCCACCTTTGTGTATTCTACCAAATTTGAGACTAATTCATTTAAAAGAATTCTGATTTAGAGCACATAATGTACAAAGATATTTTGTAGCATCAGCAATCAAAAAGAATGAGGAAACTTTGCTACGAAGGAGCAAAAGCTTTGTATGTTACTAAAGTTCAGATGTTGCAAATTCAAATTAAACTAGTAGAACTTTAAGATATTAAGTATAGTCCCTATGATAACCACAAGGAAAATAACTATAGAATATGTACAATAGGAATTATCACTAAGGTTACAAAACAGAAAGACCTCAAAGTTAGACAAAAAGAAGTAAAATTATCTGTTTGTAAACATGATAAACTTTATGTAGGAAATACTGAAGATTCTGCCCCCCCCAAAAAAACTGCTAGAACTAATAAATGAGTTCAGAGAATAGCAGGATACCAAGTCATACAAATATCTCTTGCATATTTATATACTAACAATTTATTTTCTGAAAAGGAAAAGATAAATCCATTTATAATAACATAAACCAGAATGCAAGCACTAGGACTTGGCGTAAATAAGATAGGGAATGATGAAAACCTTGCCTAAGAAAAATATTGCTGAGAAGAATTAAAGTAATGAATAAATGAAAGAGCATTCCATATTTGTGTATGGGGAACTTTATATTACTACGTTTCCATTACCACTCAGAATGACCTGTATATTTAATGAATTTCCTCTGAAATCCCTACTGATGTTTTACAAATTAGGAAAAATATTACATACATTCATATTTAATCTCAAGGAACCCTGAGGAGCCAAAGGAATCTTATAAAAGAAGAAGATGGGCTGGGGATATGGCTCCATGTATCAGAGTACTCCAACAAGCATGAACTTTGGGTCAGATCCCCACCATCCCCTTAAAAAGCTGACTATAAGCACCTGTAACTCTAGCACTGGAGATGGGGAGCAGAGACAAGAGAGTCAGCTAGGTTTGCTGGCTGCCAACCTAGTTGAAAAACAGCAAGCTCCAGGTTCAGTAAGAGACCTTGCTCAAGGGAATAAGGCCGAATGTAATAGAAGAAGACACCCCAACATCCTCCTCTAGTCTTCACAAATATGCACATAAGCACATGCACCTATAAAGAATGATGTAGGGAAAACTATGTCTACAAAAAAAGAATGAACTTGAATCCTTACGTCATACTGTGAACTTCAAAGATGAACTCAAGAGATAAAGGAACTTTAATGTAATATCTAAAACTGTAAAGTTCAAACTGATTACTCAGGGCAAAAGTTTCATGACATTCAACTTGGCAGTGTTTCCTTGGCTGGATTTTGTGAAAAAAATTTATGTATCAAAAGATACTACCAGGTGGCATGATGGCTTATACCTTTAATTTCAGCATTGCAGAGGCAGAGGCAGGCAGATCTCTGTGAGATCAAGGCCAGCCTGGTCTATATAGTATGTTCCAGGCCAGTTGGGGCTGTAGAGAGACCCTGTCTCTAAAAACAGAAACAAAAATAAGAGGGAAACTGGGTGAATTGGTAAAGTGGTTTCCCTTCAAGCATGAGGACTTGAGTTCAGATCCTTAGCATCCATATAAAAAGATGATCACAGCAGCGTGCATGGCTAGCCAAATTTGTGAGCTCTGAGTTCCATGGGAGACCCTGTCTCAAAACATAAAGTAGAGAGGAATTATAAAACATACTTGATGTTGACCTCTGGCCTCCACAGGCATATACACACATGTACTAGCTTTTATAGAAGTGCATCTTTTATAAGATTGCTTTTTTACTGATTATGTGTCTCTGTGTGAGTATGTGCATGTGAGTACAGGTGCCTACAGAGGCCAGAGATGTTGGATTCCTTGGAGCTGGAGTTACAGGTGGTTGTGAGCTATTCATCATGAGTGCAAGGACCCAGCATGGATCTTCTGCAAGAGCAATATATACTCTTGTTTTGTTTTGTTTTTGTTTTTGAGGCAGGGTCTCACTTTATAGCTCTGGCTGGCCTGGAACTCATTATGAAGACCAGGCTAGTTCTCAACCATCTCTCCGGCCCCAACACTAATTCTTTTATAAGTGTTCTGAAATATGCCCTTCAAGTAGTTAAAGATAGTAAATATTATGTTGTGTATGTTTTATCTCATTTAAGGAATCTTGGTGTAATAGACATGTATACATATATATTAAGTTTTTAAATCCAGCGTGTGCTTTAAATGTCACATAGTAAATGTCATTTTTATTTCATACACAAGAGAAATAAGAGAAGTGAATGGTATTTTCTAAGTTGGTATTGTAGATGTGCTCTTGAGTTATGGCTTTGATCTTCCCACCTGCTCTGTACTGCTGTCCTGTTCAGTCTGGGCTATGTTTTAGAAGAATATGATTCTATCATTCTTTACATTTTCAAATGCATTTTCCAACTTTTGTTGGCAAACAACCATTTCCATGAGCTTATATTTTCTCTAACATTAATTACATTTTCAAAATTCTTCAGTGCTATGATAATTTTCAAAATTCTTCAATGCTATGATAATTGCTTCAGGAACACATTCTGGTAGAGCAGATGACCAAGAAACGATTGTTGTCATATGGTAAAAAAAAAAAAATCTTCCCTTCACATTTGCATTGCCAGAAAAACAATGCAGAACAGAACTGTGTCGTAAGAATCCAGTCATGCCCTGTGGGAAGAGTCCACCTCTGAAAATACCATGGCAAGCTAACTCAGAGAGGATGCTTAATAGGGACTGTTGGTGGGGGGTAGTTTGCGTTTTTTTTTTTACTCTTGTTTTTAGTTTTGTTTTGTTTTTACAAATGACATTACTTGGTGCCTAGTCTTGGGTAAGGAGTGATGGAGGAGGTTGGGAACTATAGGGGTGAAGGAGATGACTAAAGTAGCCATTGAAAGCACATGTTCACTCTGATTCATTTTTGCCAGCTACATAATTAACAATAAATGGTTAAGTCGATTACAGGCAGTTGGAATATCTCTAAGCATATGAATGATAGAAGAGCATAATAAATATGGATATCTTCCTCATCTGTTTATGAAAGGGAAGGTCATTCTCTGTTCTTAGACTATGAAAAACTGCACATCTGCAAAAGTGCTTGCTATAATACTCTGATAATACTTTAGTTCTGAATAATAGAGGAAAGAAATACCATTATTATTCTGGTTTGTACCTTTTGAATACTAACAATTCTGGCACATGATCATCACAACAAAGCCTATCTAAAAATGCCAAATTATAAAAATGAAAGGAAACTTATCACTAAAGAAATTCGTTTTTCTTGGAGTCAGGCCTAGCTTTTGTTTCCTTCCTTTGGTCTGCCATACAAAAAGAAAACAAAGCATTCTGGTGCTATAGTACACAATGATATGCTATAGGTCATTGTACACCTTGTGCTAAAACTATTTAAAAGGAAACGAGACACAGATCCTTTGTTTTGATGCAAAGAAGGGGGAAATGCCATCAGTATCTTTATTTCCAGATAGGTTTCTTGACTGGTATTTCTTCTGTATTCCACTGTACATCTGTCACAAATGGAAAAGTACCAATATTCCTGGACACTTAAGAAATCTCCCCGAATCATCAGGCAGGTATTCAAAGACAAAAACAAAAGCTGCCTGTCACAGTGAGATACCGTCTCACTCTCATTAGTATAGCTATGATAACAAATACTTCCATTTTCTTTCTTTTTGATATGCTAAATGGATGAAAGAAAATAAGTTTTAGGAAGTATGTATAATGATGGAGTTTTATGTATTGCAAGTGAGATTGTTAAAAAGGTTGATGTTTCAAAAAAAGCTATTTATAGAATTTCCAAATGGCACAGCAGTTCCAATTTTTGGTATACATCAAAAAATATTGAAAACTGGGTCTCAAGCAATAATATTTTATAGAAATGTTCATAGCAGTACTGTTTACCATACCCAAAAGATGAAAACAACCTGAGTGTTCATCAGAAGATGAGTACATAAACCAATTGTGGTAAATCAATAACAGAACAATATTTGAAAATTCCTTAACTATTTAGAAAATAAGCAACTTACATTTTGGGGATGAGAGAGACACACTCAACTGAGCCACACCCCCAGCCCTAACAGTATGTTTCCGAGTGGCACATGAGTCAAAGATAAACTCAAAATGGAAACTGTAAAATATTTTTAACTTCATGAAAATGAAATGCCAGCATCTCAAAATTTTAGGATGCTGCTGAACACTGTGAGTTTTCTAGCATTAAGTGCTTAATTAGCAAAGAGAAAGGGACACAAACTAAGAACTTAATTGTTTGTTATGAAAACAAAGAGAGTACACCCAAAGTAAACATAAAAAAGAATTACTTAAGAACAAAAATCACTGAAATTAGTTGAAAACAAAAGCAATAAAACTAACCAAAAGGTGGTTTTGAAAAGGTATGTAAATTATCCTTTTGTCTCAACTGATAAGAAAAAGAAGCCATAAATACTCTAAAAAATTAATTAATGGGGAAATATTACTACAGACCTTACAAATATGAAAAGGACAATAAAGGAATTCTGTTAACATCTTATGCCCATACATTAAAATTTTTAAAAGGAAACATTTCTTGATAGACTTCAGTTAAAGACTTATAGGTACTGAAGAAACTAAAATTGAAATTTAAAATATCCTATTAAAAATAATTCCAGACCCAGATTTCTTTTACTAAAATCTGTTTCAATTAAATATTTAATAAAGAAGCAATATGAGTTCTACACATATTACTAACAAAGAAGACAAAACGTGTTTCAATTTATTTTATGAAGTCAGTATTGTTAAATAGATTAAAAGAAATCTATAGGTACAGAAAATCCTCAAGAAGATATTAGCAAATCAGACCAAGCAATAATTACTAATGATTATATAGCATGCCTAAGTGGGCTATATCCCAAGAAGAGGTTGTTGTAATTTTTAGAATGAATCAATGCAGTTCTCCATCTCAACAGATTAAAACAATCCCAGTATGATTGATTATCCAGTAATTTGATACTGCTGAGCATGATTGTTTTATGCCTATAATCCCAGAACTTGAGAAGCTGAGGCAGGAGGATACTGCAAGGTTCAAGGCTAACCTGAGCTATAGAGTGAAACCCTGTAAACAGTAATAATAGATACTGCATTAATTCATTAAAAATAAGAATCTCAGCAAACCAGGAATAAGAATTTCCTTAACTTGACAAAGGACAAACATCCTATAGCTAGCATCATACTTCAGTATGAAAAGCTGAATACTTTCTTCCCAAGACTAACAACAATGAAAGGATGTTATAGCCAGATCATTAAGGCAAGAAAAAAAGTCTAGAACTAATAATAAATAAAATACTACAGTCACAGAATTCAGTATTATATAAAAATCAAATTTCTACTTTAGTAATTAGAAATTGAAAATGTAAAAATCACTTACAGTAGTACTATGGAATATGAAATGTTTAGATATAAATAAAAAATATGTGCAGTGTTTATGCTAAAATCTACCATAACCAATGAAAGAAATGAAGGGAGATCACAATGAATATAGATTCTATGTCCAAGTGTTAGAATAGACCATATTGTTGAGGTCAGCTGATCAGTTGACTAAGTGAAATACATTCAACCCTAGTAGAAATTCTTTTGTAGTAGTGAACAAGCTAATAGACATATATCTATATGTATGTATACATAGTCCATTGGCATGGGTTTGGATGAAATTGGGAATTGAACCCAATTTCAGGGTCTTGTGTATGCTAGGCAAGCATTCTAGCAATAAACTGCAGCCCCCTAGCCCTATTTTCATTTATTTTGAGATAAAGTCTCACTAAGTTGCCCAGGATTACCTCGAAGTTCCTGTTCTACTGCCTCAGCATCCCTAGTAGGTGGAATTGTAGGCCTATGCCACCAGGCCCATCTAAACAAGCTGATTCTAAAATTAATTTGGAGAGCTGAGCCTGATGGCACTTACCTATAATATTAACACTTGGAAAGTAGAGTCAAGAAGATCAGGAATTCAAGGCCATATATTTCCATTCAGTAAACTAAAATTTATCTGGAAAAATGAACTAAAAAAGACTCAACAGTTTTGAATAGGAACAAAGTTGGAGAACTTTCAGTACCTGATTCAAGAACTGCTAGAAAAATAACACTAACCAATTACTCTTATTGTTTAAAAGCTCCCTAGAACTATGAGATAAAATAAACTATCTTCACATACACACACACACACACACACACACACACACACACACACACACACACACAGAGAGAGAGAGAGAGTTGATTTTTCATAAAGATTCAGAGGTAATCCAATGAAACAAGGTCAGTCTTTTCAACAAAATGGTGCAGAAACAGCCATCTACTTAAATAAAAGAAACAAAATTTGACTCCTTGGCTCTTGTTTTGCCATAGGCCTTAGAGGTGAATTGAGGTGGTGGCAGAGAAATGGAGAGATTCACTTTGTAAAAGTAGGGAAGAGGGGAGAGTGCAAGGTGGATTGAGTATCAAAATGATAGAGGCTATCTTATAAGACAGTTAATTGCAAGACTGTTATATCTTGACTGGAGCATCATGTACCATGTACTAAAAATGTACATATATTTTGAAAAAGGATTCTAGCTTATTAAGCATCTTGTTTACAGAGCACTGTATTGTGGGAAGAGCATGTGTAGCCTGCTTGAGGAAACCATATCTAAACAATAGCAAAATAAGATCAATGTTGTTAGTAGAGTCCTTGGAATGCCCAGAAGAGTGAGAGAGAGCCAGTACCACTCTGTTCCTTCGCTGGCTTCCTCAAGTGTCATTCCCTTCCCTCTCCTTCACCATCCTTTAAGCTCTGCCTGTGAAAGAGGAAAAGACTAAAAGCTAGAGTATTCTGAGCACTGAAGAATGTTAATTGATCCACTATCCCTTAGAGGACTTTGAGAAATTGTTAATTTGATAGCTAAAATCCATTATGGGATCTCTTCCATCTGCTGCCACTTGCAACTGTGATAATTCTCTCAAAGAATAGACAAGTGAAGCAAGCTGATGTGGTTTCCTTTTAGCCTCCTTTTTTGCTGTTGTTTGAAGTAAGTAGTCTTTTTCTTGCCTCTAGTTGCTAGTCATTCTCTATCATTCCTATCACACAAAGAAATTAGCAAAAAGGTTTTAATAAAAGACTACCAAAATTCTGTAGGAAGGAAGTTTTTTTCCACCTATAAAGGAGCCTCCATCATACTTACATGCATGTGGAAAATAGGAGTTGCATGTGATCACCTTGGCCAGCCTTCTGTGGGTTTCTAATGAACACTGTCATCTCTTTCAGGAATTATCATTGTAATGTGTACTCACACTTTCTGAAAAGTATTATTCTCCCTGTCTTCTATCACGTAGCAAGAGCACAGGTGGAAGCTGCTTTTCCATAAAAAGAACTGTGCCACCTACTCTTCAAATGCCACTGATTAAGGAAACCATTGATTGATTTTTCTAGGGAATAAATTAGGCTTTCCCCTGAGAATGAAAAGAAAAAAATAATGGGATGTAAAGAATGAAGATAACTGTGTTATCAAGAAATATGTATGCCGTTGCCATGGAAATAACACGTAGGCATTCAAAGCAGCACTTAAAACTGTATTTTTCAAATATAAATCAGATATGGATTACATTTATTGTTTCTCTTATCCTAAATTTAGTCTGACATATGTGATTATGCTCCTTTGTTATATTTGCTTTATGTTTACAGGAATCTAGAAATACATCAACTGCCATATTTTAAAATCATATACTTGAGTTATAGAAATAAAATTTGGGCAGTAGTTTTAGCAGATAATTCCTAAAAACAAATGGCAGCATAATTACAGTAACCATTGCTATGCTTTCCTAAGACTTTCATAATTAACAGAGCTAATTAATTTTTCTTAATTGAGATGTGTTCACAGTGTTGGACCTGATACTAGCTAAATTGTTATGAGTGATGTCAAACATTGAAATGCATAGTTTGGTTTATTCTTAATGTGTATGATTTCCTTTTTCAAGCCAAGGGGATACGGCTCAATAGCTCTGAATGATTATTAGACTCCTCCCCTCTTATTTGGTTTATAAACAATAGTCTTCAATTACATGTTTTATTATAAATGAGATGTGATTTTCAGAAATTGACAAAAATCCTCAGAATTCTTTTTTTTGGTAACTAATTCCAAAGATAATTCAGAAAATGCAATCCCTACCTGCAACTACTGCTTTTTGATGGCTAAACCAAGTATAACACTGGAGTAGGCTACTTTCATAGGAAAATGGGAATTACTCACTTGTCTCTCTAATCCTTTCATGCCAAAATTTGTAACAACTCAGCTTATCAATTTATCACTGTGTATTTTTTTCTCTATTTCCTCAAAGATGTACTTAGAGGATAGCTTATATGCATAATATCTTCTCCAAGCAGTAATTGCTTATAGACCACAAATGTAATAATAATTTAATGATACCAAATAGCTGTACAGATTAGACAGTGGAAAACTGCTAACCAATGAATGCTTTTCAGAGGAAATGGGTTTTAAGTCAAAATTTAAACATAGAAGTTTTTTCTTAGAGATATTTTGATAATACTGTTTGAAAAATGGAAGTATATTTATGTGTATACGTTTTTTAAACCAAAAGCTGTTCTTCCAAGAATTTATCTTACAGTAACAATGATATGTGCAAAGATTAAATTAGGAGAATAAATACTAAACTCTGTTTACAAGAGAGAAGTACTGGAAATACTTAAGTATAATTAATGAATAAATAATTTTAAATAAATCCAGGAAATGAAAGAGTATAGAGCCATTTAAAATTATGTCATAGGAGAATATTTGTTCATATGGAAAATATTTGTAATATATTCTTCAAGTTTAAAAAGGAAGGAGTTTCATTAGATCTGTAGATCATTTTGAGGAAAACTGACAGCTTCATTATGTTGAGTCTTCTAACTGAAAATCAACTAACTGAAGAATATAGTTTTTTTCCCATTTATTTAGGTTGTTAAACTTTTTATTAGTGCATTTTCATTTTACTTATTTTTATTTTATGTGTATGAGTGTTCACCTGCATGGATGCGGGTGCACTCGTGTCATGCAATGCCTGCAGTGGCCAGAAAAAGGGCATCAGATCCCCAGGAACTGGAGTAACAGACAGTTATTAGCCTCCACGTGGGTGCTGGGAACCAAATTTAGGTCCTTTGCAAGAAGGACGTTACCTGAGCACGTGCGTGTATGTGTGCATGTGTGTCTTAAGTCTTGGTTTGTTGCTCAGTCTGTCCATGAACCCATGGTCCTTCCTTGTCAGCCTCCCAAGTAACAGGATTGCAAGTGTGTGCCATTGTACCTGATTCATCAGTGTTTTAGACTCCTCAACATACAATTCCTATACCTGTTTTCTTAGATTTATATCCAAGGATTTCTTTTGGAGGGATTGTTTTTGTTTTGAGACAGCTGTCCTGGAACTTGCTATGTAGACTACGTTGGCCTTGATCTCACAAAAATCTTTCCACCTCTGCCTCCTGAGTGCTGGGATTAAAGGCGTGCACTACAATACCCATGGGGCTCAAGGATTTCTTTATTTTTTTGGTTTTTGAAGCTTATCTAAATGGTACTTTTTTAAGTTTTCGTTTTCTTTTGATATATTGTTTATGTGTAAAAATGCAATTGATTTCTGTATTTGAACTTTTATCCTAAAATCTTCAAATAGTAATTGTAAAGATGTTTTTTCATAAATTTTATTTAAAAAGTTATGAATACACAATCATGTCATATACAAATGGCATAGTTTCATTTCTTTCCAGTCTACCATTTATTTCTCTTTCTTGCTTTTTTGCATGCTAGGATTTTGTGGATATGTAGGTAGGAACAATAAGAACTCACTCATCCTTGCTTTGCCCTCTTTTTCAGTAGGGTCAAGGCAGTCTTTCACTATTAGATATGATGCTGGTTGTAATTTGAGGATTTGTTTGTTTCCAGATGATCTGAAGCATGTAAAAGAAAATTCCTTTTTATTTCCAGGTTGCTGAGCATTCTCATTATGATGGATATTGTATTTTGTTAAATCAATTTATACCATGGATTTTCTTCTTTGAGCTGTTAACATAGTGAATTACATAGAATAATTATTTAATATTTAATTTGTATTCCTGAAATGAATCTCACTTATCTGATGTATTTTTCTTGTTATATGTCATTGGAACATCTCATGGGGGGATTTTGTGTTTATGTTTGAGGGATTTGGTCTATAGTTTTGATGAATTTATTAGGTTTTTTTAAAAATGCTGTTTGGCCTAGTAAAATAGGAGAAAGCAGATTTCATAAAATGCATTGAAAGCTTACCTTTCATGTTTTCTGGAATAGAGTTCCAGAGTTTGTGTCATTTCTTCTATAAATGTTTGGTAAAAATTTTCCAATGGATCTAGGAAGGTCGAGGACAAAGTTAATGTTGGATGCCTTCTTTTGATCACTTTACTATATTAACTGAGGCAGAATCTGTCACTTAACCTGAAGTTCTCCAGTTCTAACTACTCAGATTGCCTGGGGACCCTCTGTTTGTTTCTACCTTCTGGGTGCTGAGATTACAGACAACTCCATCACACCTGGCTGGCCATTATGTGGGTTCTGGGTGTCAGAACTCTGGACCTCATGTATGCAGGACAAGTTCTCTTACCTACTGAGCCATCACCCCAGTCCTATGGAGGATTTTTTGAAGCAGGGTCTCGTGGTATAGCTAGCTCACACTAGTTGATCTCAAGTTGGCAAATTCTCCTACCTCTGCCTCCCAAGTGCTGGGATTAAAGGCTGTGCCACCTCACTGACTCATTTTAAAGTAGTTTTAAGTTCACTAAAAATTGAAAGGTGGTTAGAGGATTTACTGTAAGGTACCTGCCTCTCTCACCATTGGCATACCTTATAACACTGGGACATTTATTACAGTCATTAAATCTGATTTTTTTTTAACCATAATTTTTAATTAGCTTACATAGCAGTATGTTTCCATAGGACTTTCTCATGCACCCTTTATTTTAGTTAAACTCTCCCACTCACTTCTCCCACATCTGCAAACCCCTTCCCTGCTTAAACCTTTTAATTCTTCAAGATCCTTCCCTCTACGTTTATAATTGTGAATATTGTACTATTCCCTCCCTCCTCCTCTAAAGGCCTCTTCTCCTCACCCACCCCCAACTAAACACACATCTGAAGATTTAGGGCAAGACTCCACTTGAGAGAGAACATGCAGTGTTTGCCTTTCTGGGCTTAAGTTAACTCACTTATATATTTTCCAGTTCCATCCATTTTCCTGCAAATTTCATAATTTCTTTTTGCTTTATGGCTGAATATAATTTCATTGTGTATGTGTACCACAGTTTCACCATCTCTTCATTTGTTTATGGACATCTCTAAGGTGATTTCATTTCCTAGCTATTGCAAATGCTTGGATTTCCAAGCATCTCTCTCTCATAGGATATAGAGTCCTTTGGCAAAATTCCCAGGAGTGGTATAGCTTGGTTGTATGGCAGTTCTAATTTCAGCTTTTTGATAAAGCTCTATACTGATTTCCATACTGACTGCATGAATTTACACTCCCACCAACAGTGAAGGCCTTGGTTTCCTTTCCCTACATTTTCACCAGAATTTACTTTCGTTTGTTTCCTTGGTGATGGCCATTCTGACCAAGGTGAGACAGAATCCGAAAGTAGTTTTAATTTGCATTTTCCTGGTGACGGATGTTGAATAGTCCTTAAAATGTTCATTAGTCATCTGTATTTCTTTTGCTCCATAACTCTTTCTAGCCCCAGCTGGTCAATTCACAGAAATCTGCCTGCCTCTGCTCCAGAGTGCTGGGATTAAAGGCATGTGCCACCTTGCCTGGCCCTAAATTTAATGTTTTTAAAGAATCAGGTTTAAGTTTGTTTTTCTGCTTGAGTTCCTTCTGCCCTGAGGCTTATTGTTTTCTTCTTTCTTTGCTTTATTTTTCACTGAATTCTAGAAGTTTCTTGTATATTGTGGATATAAATCTGTTACTGGGTATTTAATTTACAAATATTATCTATTCTATACATTTTCTTTTTTTCTTGATAGTATGTATTTTTGTTGTTACTGCTGTATTTTGATGTCATATCTAAGCACATCATCTCCAAATCTTAGAGTATGGATCTTCTTCTATTTTTTTTCCTACAGGTTGTAAAATTTAAGTTACATATAGGGTTGCTCCGTTTTTAGTTTTTTCTGTATGAGATGAAGATGGGGTCCAAGTTCATTCTGTTTACATGTCGTTATCTGATTGTTGTACTACTACATATCGAGAAACTATTCTTTTCCTGTTGAAAGGTCTTCATGCCTTAGCTGCCTTCTTGACCATAAATGACTGGGTTTATTTCTGGAGTCTCAATTCAAGTCTCTCTGTCTATCTTAAGCCCATTTACATCTTCAGCTTTAATGACTGTAGCTTTGTTATTATAATTTGACTATAAATGTGATTCTTAACAACTTTTTCCTTTTTAAGATTGTTTTGGTTAGTGTCCCTAGAGATCTAAAATGAGTTTTATAATGGACTAGTCAATTCTGCTTAAAAGACAGTTGCAATTTTGGTAGCAATTGAATTGATTCTCTGGATTTGTTTTGAGAGTATTGCTGTCTTCAAATCTATGCCCATATAGAGTTTAACTTAGTTTTCCTTTCTTTCATTATTGTGCTTGTTACTTTTTGTCTTCTTGATAATACCAGTCTTATTGAAGAAAAATAGTAGCTCATTGTGGGTAGGCTGTTTGTTTTGCAGTAGAGTCTTACTATGTAGCTCAAGCTGACTTAGAAATTGCTATGTAGCCCGCACTGGCTTTGAATTTAGAGTTTTTCTTCCTCAATCTCCCAAGTGGTGGGCTTACAAGAATATATCACAATATTAGGCTCATTGTGCTTTTGATTTGCATTTCCTTGATGATTAGTGATATCACACATTTTTTCATATTTCTGTTGGTCTTTGGAGGTCATTTTCACTTTGGCAGAAGTACTAGTGATTGAACCCAGGGCCTCATGTATGGTACGTGTACTGTAACACTAAGACTTACCAGCTCTCTGCCTGTTTTTTTAAGAAATGTCTGTTTCAGTGTGTTATTATTTTAAAATCGGGTCGCTGTTTTTTTAACTTAAAGTTTTGGAGGTTCTTATTATGGATATTAGCCTCTTGTCTGATGTATAATTTGCAAATCTTTTCTATTCTGTACTTTACTCTCTCTTTACTTTGATGATTGTTTTCTGTGCTGTGAAAATCTTATTTTATTCTTTTTGGTACTAGTGTAAATAGAAATGTTTCCTTAATTTCTCTCCAAGTTTATTTTTATTTATAGGCATTCAACTGATTTTTGTATGTTGACTGTGTCTTACAACTTTGTTTATTAGTTTTGGTTTTTCATGTGTTATTTAGGAATTTTATAAGACAATACAATATATGAGTAGAATTACTTCTTCCTTTCTAATATAGTTTTCTTCATTCAGTCAGTCTTGATCATGCTTCACTTGCTTTGGCTCGAGCTCCAGGACTGTGGTGATAGAAGTGGTGAAGGAGAGAGTTGCCTTTTTACATGTGGGTATCTGATTGCTATGCTACTACATATCGAGAAACTATTCTTTTTAAAGTCTTTGTCACATGTATTGAAATAATAATTTCAGAAAACTCCATGAGGTATAGTAAACTATAACAGAAAAAAAAAAGTAAATCCTAATCAGATGTGGTTTGAATTACTTGGTGATGACTATCAGCTTGTATAATTTGGAATTACATTTTAATAATTTTTAGAATTTTAGCATATAAAGGAATGTTCTGTTTTACTCTGTCCCCATTTTAACACCATGATTTTTGTCTGCCTACTTATAAACAACTTTAGAGGAGCTTGAGTGATGGTAAATTCTCATTTTAGCATCATCTTTTATTTTTTTAAACCCAACTGCAGCTAAAGAAACTAAGACCCAATAAAAGAAAAACGTGGTCTCAAGCTGGTTTGGTGGCAGGGTCTGTAGTCATAACACTATTGAGGTGGAGGCAGGAGGATCAGGAGTTCAAGGTCATCCTCTGCTACACAGCAAGTTTGAGACTAGCCTAAATTAAATGAGACCCTGACTCAAAAAACTTCAGTAAATAAATAGTTTCAAGCAACTCAAGAAGCTAAGCCTCTCACCTAAAGTCACAGAATAATAATTTTAACTAAAATGTGTCTGCTTCCCCAAATTCACAGTTTTCTACTATATTGTTTCAACTGTCGTTTGGTTAAAATAGAATTTCTGAGGTTAAACTTTGATATTTGAGCAGCTCCTCAGGTCAGTGTGTGCATCTAGCATTAGAAACCCTAGGTAAATGTCCTGTACTTACTGTTACAGCATCATACTTCAACAGAAACAAAAGTACAGGAAAGAATACATTTTTTGTTAATGTGCAGTATTGTCTATTATATCTCTTCCAGAACACACTGCATTCTCTCTTTGCTACTTTTTACTTCTAAAAATAATCTTCTCTTCTCCAAATAATATATATTATCAAAGACAGCTGTAATAGAAAACTTAAAAAAAAAAGAGGGGAGCAAAAAAATTAAAAAGAACCTCAGAAAAAGGCATTGGGATGCAGAAGAGAATTATAGACTAAAGTATATACCAGAGTAGACTACTATAAAAGCCATGTGTAGAATATGTGAATCTACCTCTCCCTGCCTTTATTTCTTCTTGATGTCTAAGATGCAAAAACAGGCAATGTTATCCCAGAAAGCTATCATGCTTACTATTGAGTGACCCATTTCCTCCAGTCTCTAAGGCTGCTATAATTACATCAGTTACAGACTAAGATATCTCGAAAGTCTAAACATAGATGATCTTACAACTTAGACTCACAAAATAATTAAAGAAAATTAATGTCAAATGGATAGATTCTAGGCCAGTGACCTAAGAATCTGTGCCTAAGATGACTATGGTTTACTCAAGTCTGTGGTAACACAGAACAGGCCTGCTAGTCACCCTGTGACTTGTGAACCAAGCAAGAAGTACAAGATCAGAAGTGCTACAACAGGAAGAGAATGGTATTATCATGCGACTGATAGACAATTAGAGGAGTAAAACGCCTTATATAGTATAAATACCCCCTCTAATACTTAGAGAGTTCATAAAATGATACATAGAAACAGTAGCTTATATTACAAAATATATTTACTAGAAAATATTAGAGGTTTTTTTTTCTTATTCTCTTCAGAAAAATAACATGTAGCGTTTTGGAGATGATTGTAGATCAATATTTAAATACCATTTTTATAAATTGTTGGTTTTGGTTTACTTAGATGATTTGTCTCTTCCCTTTCTAGTCAAAAATATATACTATATTAATATATTGGAACATTAATTACCTTCTTGTGCTTATAAGTTCTTTATTTTTCTGATTATCAGTGAAATTCTGGAGTCAGTATACTTCTGTATTTCTTACATTACACCAACTCTCTCATGTGCTTAGGAATTTCACAGTGATAGGGAAGCTGTGCCTGCAAATATGTAGAAATTCGCTGAAAAACAAGTAGTCATGGTGCTACGTAATGTTTTTGTAAAGGATAGACTGTATATCCGGTAGTAGTTCCATATGATTATATTGCCCAGTGGTGTCTATTTCTGTAAGTACACTCTGATGTTCACACAATGAATGTTATTTCCAATACATTTCTTAGAATGTAGCCCTGTCACTAAGCCTTGAATGGCTGGTTTGCAGAATAACAAAATCTTTACTATCCTGCTTTTATTTTTCCAATCTACTAATAATAAATATATGCTTTTCCTTCTTTGGTGTACACCAGAAGCACTGAAACTGCTTCTGTCAATGCTACTACCTTCCCTGTCCCATTCCTCTCCTCTTCCATATTTCTTCCTATCCCCTCCACAACTACTTCCTATTCTTTATTGCAATGCTGGAGATCTAACCCAGTTCCTCACTCAAGCTAGGCAAGCAGTCTACTGTTGAGATATACATACACACACACACACACACACACACACAACCTTCCCAGCCCTCTAAACTGCTTTTAAAAAATATTTTCTTTATTATTTTTATTTTATGTATATGAGTATATGCCTACATGTGTGTAAGTACACTCATATCACGCAGTGACTGCAGAGGTCAGAAGAAGGTGTTGGATTCCCTTGGAACCAGAGTTATAAATGGTTGTTAGCCACCCTGTGAGTACTGGGAATTGAACCCAGGTCCTCTGCAAGAGCAACCAGTGCTCTTAACTGCTGAGCCAACTCTCCAGCCCCATCTATTTTCAGTGGCAACTCCACCATCATATTCTAATGTGGTCAATCTCTGTGGATTTGTAAACACTAATGTTTGAACCTTCTTTTTAAATATAGCAAAGAGGAATTTATTTTGTTTTGTTTTCTTTTACTCGAAATATCTTCAGAATATGTACTCAGCAATCACACACAGACACAGACACACACACACACACACACACGAAAGAAAAAGAGCGCTTTTGTTCTGTTTCCTGTCAATGGTGTTTCCTGCCTCCATGACATCACTCACATATCCTTTTATTTGTGTTGTGAGCATTACAAAATTAGAAAGCATATTGACTTCTTTCTTGTTTCTTAGTAAACTTCTAATTAGGTACTTAAGGCATAATACTAAGAATAGAGACTTAATTTATGTGATCTTTGCTTAGCATTTATTCAGGCCATGTGTGGCTGCATTCTCTTGTGAAATGAACATTCACAGTATCTTCTCACTTCTCTTTATTTCCTTCTAGGTTTTATCATAGAAAGTAGTGAATGTATTAAATGTTTTAAATATAAACATTGGGGGTAGAAGAGATGGCTCAGTGATTAAGAGCACTGGCTCTTCTTGCAGCGGGCCTGGGTTTGGTTCCCATCACCCACATGGCTGCTAACAACTGTCTGTAACTCCAGTTCCTGGGGATCTGACGCCCTTTTCTGACTTCCTCAGGCATTGCACAACATGGGTGCACTTACATACATGCAGGCAATACACTTACACACTTAAAATAAAAATAATACAATCTTTTAAAACATATTGTAAGTGTTAGAGATTAGATAACATTGTGCTTGTTGTAAGTCTTATTTATAGGATTGCCATTTATGTAAATTTTATATGCACATACACTGACATATATGTTGAGCATTTCTACCCTAAAGATCCAAAGTCTGAAATGCTCCAGAGTCTATAAATTTATAAAAATTTTATATTTTTGCAAGCCTCTCCTCCAGTTGCATGATTGTGAATTACTGGGATAGAACACCTTAAAGGAAAACTTAATTGGACAACTGGTTTTAAGGAGAACCCACAGCACATGAGATTCTAGATAGATAATCACTTATATCTTAAGAGATCTTGCCAGACAGTTGGAACCTTGGCATCATGATTTTATCTGCTTAGCCATTCTTGTATAGTAATAGTTGATGAGTTCTGTTGTTAGCTATTTGAACATAGAAAAGAAATAGACTGTAGTGGGGGAAATAATCTAGAGACATATACAGTTCAGTTTCTGTGTAACAGTCACACATTAACAGGAACAGTGCGGTATGTTTATGCTTGAGAGCTTTAGCTCTGGTATAGATTGCCTGCCCTGAAATCCCAACTACTCTATCTCTGTGACTCTAGGCAAGTTAATTCACAGTGATTTTTTTTTCACATCTGTAAAGTAGAAATAATTATTGAAGTGTAGAGAATTTTGTTGCAACCTAAAATCTAATATAAGAGTTTTATATGCTGTTAAATAGGGAGCCACTGTACATTTTTTGGAAGGGTAAGTTATATTGTGAAATGAGTTGAGAAAACTTTTTAAAATATATTCTTATTTTATGTGTATGAGTGTATTGCCTGTATGTATGTATGTGCTCCCATGTCATGCAAGCCCATGGAGTTCAGAAGAGGATATCTGATGATACCCTGGATCTGGAGTTTTGAATCACTGTTCACCCGCCATGTGTATGTTGGGAACAGAACTCAGGCCCTCTGAAAGAGTAGCCAGTGCTCTTAACTGCTGAGCCATCTCTCCAGCCCCAAGAAATTTTTTTCTTTAAAGATAGAATCTCACTGTGATAAATTGGTTGACCTGGAACTCCCTATGCAAATCAAGCTCACCATGAACTCACAGAGTTCTTGAACTCACCTGCTTCTGCCTCCAAATTTCTGGGATTAAAGGCATGCACCACCATACCAGCTGTATTAGTTACTTCTCTGTTTCTGTGGTAGAAACACTGACCAAAGGAACTTATTAAAGGAAGAGTTTATTTAGTTTACAGTTTCAAAGGGGCAAGAGTCCATCATGGCCGGGAAGCAAGGCCGCAGAGATGGCTAGAGTAGATGCAGAAGCTAAGCGCTCACATCTTCAAGCAGGCACAGGCAGCAGAGCGTGACTGGAGATCCAGCAAGGCTTAAGAACTCTCTAAGCCTGCCCCCAGTGACGTGCTTCCTCCAGCAAGGCCACAACTTCCAAGACCTCCCAAAATTTAACGCCACCAACCGGGGACAATGTCCTAATACTTGGAGCCTATTGCAGACATTCTCATTCAAACCACTATACCAGCCAAGAAACAGAGGTACTGTCAGAGAAATCTAGGTGTGAAAAGTGCAACCATGGAAGTGGAAAGACAAAAGGTGACTGTGGAGTTAAAAAAAAAAAATCTAGATTCCACTAGATGTTTAAATACCTCCTTCCCTACAAATAGTGTTTTCAGAAAATGCTGGCATAGCAGCTCAGTGGAAATCACCTGTAAGTGCTGTCAGAGATTATAAACTTTGGGGACTGCCAACTGGTAAAAGGTGCATTTACTTACAGCTCCCTTTGCCCCTTTGTACCCTAGAACACAATGGGAAATACTGGCTGATCACAGTAGGAAGTATCTCTATAGATATGTTTACTGAACTGAACGCCTTTGTTTAGAACTAATTGAGCCTCTAAAACAGCACTTTTTTTCTTTTAAGAACTAACTCAAATTACTCAGACTTTACCCATCTGGTAAGTCAGAAACAAATCATGGTCAACAGTTATGTTGCTCTAAAACAGCAACAGTATACTAGGGGAAAGGGCAATAAAGAATATTTTACTACAATTTGAACACTGAACATACATCACTAGCCATTTTTCACATTGTATTAGATGGCCCAGCCCATGTTTTCTCAGTATTTTTATAGGAGAATATTAGACTGTTTAGTTTACAAGGTTATAAAGTAGAGAAGAATGTAGAATTAGAAACCAGAATATGTCTCATTCTCTTGTAATTTTGCTTTGGTTACATTTCTCATGTTAATGTAGAAAATAAGAAGCTACTTTAGATGTAAAACAGTAAGATGACTAAAATAGTTTTCATTTTACTTAAATATGATTCAGTCTTCATTGTGGAATGAGTGTTTTTTGATAAACTTAACAAATATAAATAATACATAAATAAAACAAGCAAAGAAATCTCTAACTTGAGACTTGTTTCTCTTTTCAACTTATCAGAATCTTCCAGCAAATCTTTCTCACTATGTGTTAGAGTTGTTGTTTTCAATGAGTAGAAGGATGTCAGCTATTTTGTTTGAAGTATATAGTAGTATGGTAGTAATATAAATATAAATCATCTCATAGGTTTAATTATTTTTCCTGACCAAATGCTTATTATTCTTACTGTAATACTAGTATAGTTTCAGTAGTGACTTGCTGTGTAAGACAAGTGAGTTATTTTTACATCTTTTGTATTGACAAAAGAATCTATAAACGCTTTCTTTAACTATAGTGTTAGCCACAATATTACCACCGAACACAAACATCAAGCAAATGTGCCAGATACATTTACACACACAGTGACACCCATAAATGTTCTGTGAGGTAATATTCAGATTGCGTGCTATGGTAGTTAAAGCATAAGAAGAACCTTGAATTTGAGTGAGGACAACTCTTCCTTACAAATGCATTTAATTCATATGGGGTATATCATGACCCTGATCATTCTAGAATAGAACCCTGATTAGGCATGTGCTACTACTGTTTTTTTTCTTGGTACTTGAATGGAAGCTAAAGCTGAGACAGTGAAAGGTGAGAGGTGAAACCAAGTTCTTTCCAGGTTGAATTAAACAAATGGAGTAATGACATCAAAGTTTACTTAGCAAATGAAATAAAAGCTATCATTAACAACAATTTTAAAAGATTTATTTTTCTTATTTTTAATTATATCTATATGTGTCATTCTGTGTCTGGGTATGTGCACGCGTGAGTGCAGGTGGTCATGGAATTCAGAAGAAGGTGTTGAATCCCCTGGAGCTAGAGTTACAGGTGGTTCTGAGTCACTTGACATGGATGCTGGGAAGAGAACTCGGGTCCTCTGGAAGATCAGTCCCTGCCCTTAACCACTGAGCCATCTCTCCAGCCTTCTGTTTTTTAGTCTTTGATGTATATACTGAAATGTGGACTGGCTCAGTAGCTTCCAAGAAGACCAGAAACATGGCATTTGTAATAAGCTCACACAATGCTACCAATACTGTAGGTTAGTATACTATGAGCAGCAAAAGTCTAAAGAGTTGTCCTTTTTGCCAGGGATGCAGTGGGGGAGGGGTGGAGTTGATGAGACTGTTTCTAGTCCAGGCTGGCCCTGAACTTGTCGTGTAGTTGAGGCTGTCCTTGAACTACTGATCTTCCTACCTTTACCTCCCAAATGCTGGAATCATAAGGGTGTGCCACCATACCCAGCTAAACAGCTGTTCCTGTTACCTATAGCACCTGTCTCCTTACTCTGCATTGGTTGGTTGGTTTGTCTTTTGCCTATAAGATTTGTTATTTGTGTCCTTTAGTTTGAAATGTCAAACTATTACATATTTACCCTTTTGTGGCAAACAAGTTTGCGTTTGGAAGACTACCCACTTTTTAATGGAACTCTGTTTTGTTTCAGGGCTGTACTGGTATGCTCCAATGGAGCTTTTCTTGTTTTGTCCATTAGGAAAATGGAATCACTGAGACCAGTTGATTAACAGAGGTTTTTCCATGTTCTAGACAGCATGGGTTTTCAAATACAACTTGGACTGTGTGTCTTTGGGAAAGTTACTTGATTTGACTTTCAATTCTTTTTTTTTAATTATTTAAAAAATTTTTTATGTGTATGAACGTTATGCCTGCATGTGTATAGTTGTGCAGTGCCTGAAGAAGACAGAGAGGTTGTGGATCCCCTGGAACTAAAGTTACAGATGGTTGTTAGCTGTCCGGTGAGTGCTAGGAATTGAACCCAGGTCCTCTGCCAGAGCAGCCAGTGCTTTTAACTACTAAACCATCCCTGCAGCCTTGACTTTCAATTTCTTTATAAAACCAAAATAAAATGAAAATTCTCTTAGTAAAATGGCAAGGTTGTTGGAATAATTAGTAATTAACAATAAATAATGTATATTAAATACCTGGTATAATATACCATAGACCTATGGAATGGTAGGCATTTGGCAGTTTATAGTTAAGCATCATTGCCATTGAATGGGATGAAGCAGTCAAGAATGATTTAATTTTCTAATGCGTTAGGCATTTTATTAACACCATATTAACAAAACAATATGAAATGACTTAATCTGTTTGGTTGGTTTGGGTTCTTGGGTTCTTTTGCATAGAGTCACATTATGTAGTTCAGGTTGGTCTTAAACTCATGAGTATGAGTATCCTGGCTCAGCCTCCTAAGCAGTGATGAATTGATCTATGAAAGAAAATTAAAGTTAAATTTATGTTTTTATTTATTTTTGCTTAAATACATGTTTAAACAGGTCATTCAGTTACTCTGGAAGACTTAGAGTCAAATTGCCTTTCTAGAAAGTCTTTTAGAATCCTTGTAGTTCAGAAGAGAATCAGTTTTAGATTACCAACTTTATTTTTTAAAAGGACATTGATTCTATTCTACTTTCTTACCTGAATTTGTTAAATTGACATATGCCCAAATAGTGGCCTTCTTGCTGCATGTTTTTCTGAGTACTGTAGTACGTAGGAGAATCATCATCAGGAACACAGCTGACACCCTGAAGAGCATGAAATAAAATTGGCATTGCAGTGTTAAGCTTAGAAAGTCAACATTTCTTCATTTACTAGTCTTTTCAGGCAGCACCTTTGATTTGCCCAAAACTACTGCAGATTTTCAAAGAAGTATTTTATTTGCTGCCCAAATGCTTCATAACACTTCTGTTGCATTCTGAAATATAAGCATATAGGCTATAATTTATTTCTTTTTAAAATTTCCCTTTCGCTGTCATGTTAGCTAGTTTTGTTACCGTGGGCATAAAATAGTTAGGTGTTTCATAGCAGAGACCTTCAAATAACATGTATTTTAGAATATCCTAGTAGCTATATTTTATCAATGTGAACTCTAGTTGATGGGGTACTCATCTGTAAGAAAGTACTCTCTTCGTACCCCTGGTTAGCAGTGCAGAGCCTCACTATCATCTGTCTCACTTCAAAGCTAATTGAAATCAATCAGCCAGTATTTCAAAATATCTATGCACATTACCAACCATCTGGCTGTTCACAAATGATGAAGGTATTTAATATAAAATACGGGTAATGCACTAGCTTCTCACCTCTAGAGAACAAATCTTATGTCAGACACACATAGTCTTTCTTTAGTATCTGTCTGCAACAGAGTGGTCATTTGAGTCATCTCCAAACTCATAACAATTTGATGCTCTTATCCCAAGTGACTGACCATGTGGTAGATGTTCAGAATAATCTTTGGTGTATTCATTCAAAATAACTGAGCGCAAAGTTTAATTCTGACCGTCAGATCTAGACTATCTAAAGAACATTGTCTTTACATAAAGGGCATGTACAACTGGTTTTAGTGTTATTTTTTTTTCTGATTAGTAAAGCAAGAAATACTGAATGAAATACCTGTAGTAAAAAAAAAAAAAAAAAACCTGTAGTAAAAAATTTAGAAAGTACACATTTCTGTTTAACATTTTGTTATTTGTTAATCCTTTAGTTATTTAAAATTAGGTTTATATGTATTATTTTGTCAAAATTGGGATTCTGTATGTAATTACTAGTCTTCTTTTTAAACCTAATAATATTTTATGAACATTTTTCAATTAAGTAATCGCCTCCACTTTGATAGCTACATAATACTATGCCATATCGTAATGTCTTACCATTTCCCTATTTTGGGACACTGGGGATGTCTTTCATTTCCCTATTAAAAGTAACACTGTAGAAGTATCAGTAGAAACTTGTATGTGCATGTTAATCATTGAGCAAATCATTGCCATTCATCTAAGATAAATTTCTAGAAGTTAATCACAAGATCAAATGATAAATTTTAAATTGCCTTTTAAAATTTTAATATGCTTTTTTGTCGGATGTATTTAGGAGATATTTTGACACACTTCCATATCTCTTGAAAAAACTTGCCCTCCCCCTTTTATTGTCTTCTTAGAAGTGTGTAGAATCTGATACTGTCTAATCAACAGTTAAACACAGACCTTTTCTGTTCCAATTTTAGTGTGCTTTGATAGATGATTAACTGGTTCCTTGATGCTGTTTTAATATCTGTGGAATGTAGTAGGGTGGTATACTGTTAACAGTAATTATTTTTGCTGAGATGCTTTGGGTGGATTTCTCATCTGTCAGCTCTAACTGGAGATTAAAGAAAGGAATAGATCCTCTATTTGAGCAATATACTTGCAGTGATAATAAGCAATAGTAAGCAGCCTTTTAAAGGTGTTAAGTTTGTTCTGTTACCTTGGAGCTTCTGAGTAAAAGTTGCAAATTTTATGCCAACTGAATCCTATTGCACAGTTTTCTTTATCAGCTGTTTAAAAACAGGTAGTTTTACCAGGTTTTTTCTATCCTCTTTTCTTTCCCCCCAATTTCTCATGAGTTCAAGTTCCAGTCTTGTCACTAAAAAATATTCTTTCACTCATTTATCTATTCATTATGGCTGGTTTTTTCTCTGTTCTTCCTCCTGTTCTTTGTTTGTCTTGTTTTGATTTTGGTTTGCTGGTTGTTTTGAGTTTTCTGCTAACAGTCAGTATGAAACCCAGGACCTTCTCCTCCTCTGAAAATCAAAAATCTAATTGTATCTTGCTCTTGTCATTCTGTAATTGCTTACCTCTGTGAATACATTCATTCTCTTTTGGAAAAGGAAGATTATATCCATTTCTATCTACATTATTCATATGTAAGAATATTATTCAAAAAGAAAATTATTTAGCAATTGTAATAATAAAACTACTCCCTGCTGA
Source organism: Eospalax fontanierii (assembly GCA_035773235.1). Taxonomy (NCBI): domain Eukaryota; kingdom Metazoa; phylum Chordata; class Mammalia; order Rodentia; family Spalacidae; genus Eospalax; species Eospalax fontanierii. The sequence continues at coordinate 57,658,857 of CM069539.1, read as the reverse complement.
TAAATGAAGTTTTGTATATTAAATAGGAGAGTTTAAAACTTCAGAAGAACCACTAAATTAATTGTTTTAATTAGTTAATGAAGGTAAAAAGCTTTGAAGCTAATGAACACTTTCTAAATGCTAGGTGTTGGTTTTGATGGAGTTTTATTCTTGATGATAATAATAGCTTGAAAGTCATCTTAATTTTAATAAGATCGCAATCAAAAAGAGATTTAGCTCTTTTCCAGTCTTCAGCATCCAGACCCTTTTGTATACGTGAAAGCTGATAAGACTACAGCCTGGACAGTTCAGTAACTGGTTTGCTTGATTGCAACTTTACATTCTACTGAGACTTAGGTTTGGGAAATAAGGTCAGTTTTAACTTCCTATCTAAGTTTATCCTACATTAAAGAGCACTTACATAGTATCTGATATCAAAGCCCTTAACCACAGTCCGTAATTTTTACTCACTAAATGAATCTGGCTTATATACACTAAGAAAAATTTTATACTGATTTGCTTTTAAACTAACCCTCAGTATTTAAATAGAGAGTTGAGTATACTCCCTGTATAGTAATAGCAGTTTTTAATCTGTTGAGAGATTATTGAAGAATTTCAGGATCATCAATCAGACATTTGCTGAATCATCTCACTCCCATCCCCTTCCAGCCCTCTGCCTGTAGCCTAATTAAGACTTCATTACCTTCCACCTGCACTTCTGGAATTGCTTCTTTATTAATCTCCTAAATGTGGTCATTTTCCATATTGCATTTCATTTATACAGCACACATAGATTAATCTGAATCTAAAATAATAGATGTGATTATATTATCCTTCTGCCTAAAATGTATATTTGATTAGCCATATTCCTAGATTTAGCTGACACTCAAAAATATTTAAATAATTTAATCCTGCCTTTGTATTACAGCATTATTTCTTGTATCACTGTTCATATGATTCCATATCTTCAGACCTTTCCTTGAATAACCCTGTGCATCTTACATGTATGTTTCTTAATCCCTTTACTTTCCCTGAGTCACAGATAAATTGCAAATTGTACAGTATTAAGTGGATGGTAGTGAGCCACATATGTTAAAATCTATAGCTTTTTTCTGGTCTTGTGAGCCAAAAAAAAGAGAAAATAGAAAATTATGAGTGCTGAGAGAATGTGGCCTGCAAGAGAAAGAGGTAGATGGAAAACATTCTTTTTTCTCTCTCTTTTTTCTCCTGCCTACATTTTTACAAGATCTTGAACCTTACATGCTCAGAATAGATTGAGATATGTCTAACAAAAACAAAACATCTGCTGCATGAGAAATTAAGTTTGTGTTAGAGCTTTAAATTAACCTGCCGAGGGAGCAGGAAAGATGACTCAAAGTTTAAGAGTGCTTGGGTGCTCTTGTAGAAAGAGGACATGGGTTCGGTTCCCATCACCTATGTGATGACTTATAATTGCCTGTAACTCCTGTTCAAGGGGTTCTGACACCCTCTTCTAGCCTCCACAGACTCCTGTACTCATGTGCTGCACATAAACTCCCATAGACAAGCACACATATACGTAAATAAAAATAAAAATTATCTGCCAAAATAAAGGAAACACTATTCAATACATTAACAGAATTAGGAATCTCTATAACACAGAATAAAATCCAAAGTTATTTGACATACAGAGAACTAAGAAAATAGAACTATTGAAAGATGCTTCCAACCCCAAGATGAACCAGATATCGTAATTAACAAATCAGGGTTTTAACATACCTGTTAAAAGCATTACCAGTAATCAGAAACAACAAAAAATGTGTTTCTACTCGCAAAAATCTGAACAGGAAAAGTGAAGTCTTGGCATAAAATGGAAATAATTAAAAATCTTAAGTGGGCATACTAGTACTGAAAAAAAATACTTATTCTGAAATGAAAATTACATTGGGTGGACTTACCAGCTTAGTAGTGCAACAGAGGAAAGAAAAGGGATCTCAGGTTATTAAAAAACAAGTGGAAAAGAAATATTCAAGGCAAGAGGACATATATAAACCCATGAAGTTCTGTTAGATGACATTTAATGCCAAATGTACATCTACTTAGAATGTCAAAAAGAGGAGAGAGTAAGAATGAAGCAAAAAGAAGACTTGAATACCTAATAGTTGAAATTTTCAAATAACTAATGATTGAAAGTTTCCTACATCTGTTGAAAGACACTTTGCAAATACAAACCAAAATACACACAAGGAAAAGCCATACCCAAACCATAGAGTCAAATATTGAAAACCATAAAGAGAGCAAATCTTGAATGTAATAAGAGAAAAATGACATATTACACACAAAGGAACTGCTTAATATAATTCATGTTTGACTTCTAGTCACAAACCAGTTGAAAATGGGAGAGAGTAGAACAGCATTCTTAAAATACTATCAGCCAGGTATGGTGGCACATGCCTTTAGTCCCAGGACTCAGGAGGCAAAGACAGGCAGATCTCTGTGAAATCAAGGCCAGCCTGGTGTATACATTGAGTTCCAAGCCAGCCGAAGCTATATAGTGAGACCCTGTCACCAAAACAAACAATCAAATCAAGGAAAGCAAAGAGAATGCAGTACCTCCCAAAGAGCTATTCAAGCTAAAGTAATTCCAGATGAAAACTTGAATCTTTAATTAAAGAACAAAGAACATGAGAAATGCTAACTATCCAGGTGAGGGCAAACCCTCTTTTTAAGCCTTCTTTCTCTTAATCATTTTAAACTACAAAATAACATCATATTGTGGGACTTATTTTGTGAGGTAGGATTATATGGGCCTACACAAGTACATATCTATACTTTATGAGGAATAATTCCTAATTAAGTATAAGTGGACTGTGAAAGCATAAGGATGTATGCTATAGTCCCTAGGTACAATTATTGTGAAACAATGCAAAATACAATAGGTAAAAATCGAATAGAGAGCTAGAGAGATGACTCAGCTTTTAAGAGCACTGGCTACTCTTGTAGAGGATTGAGGTTCAATTCTCAACAGCCACATGACAACTAACAACCGTCCATAACTCTAGTTCCAGAGGATCCAACACCCTTTTCTAACCTCCGAGGGCATTGCACAACATGGGTGCACCCATCTACCTATAGGCAATACATTCATACGTGGTTTTTTTTTTTTTTAACTCAATAGAAAGGTGCAGGAGAGATATCTCATAGGTTAAAAACATGTGCTGCTCTTACAGAGGACCAAAGTAGTTTTCTCTTCCATGTCAAGTGGCACGTTACTACCTGTCATTTCAGCTTCAGGAGGATCTGAAACCTCTGGCCTCTGACCTTGTTGGACACCTGCACTCAATGTACACACACACACAATTTGAAATTACTTAAAGACTTTAGAATTTTGGAGCTGCCCTCTTCTGGCATCCATGGGCATTACATGGACATGGTATACTTACATGCATGGAGGCAAAACATTCATGCACATAAAAATAAATAAAATAAATCTTTAAAAAAAATAAATCTTAAAAGAACAGCCAAAATTATTTTTTAATCCAATAGAAAAGTTAAATTGGGATTCAACAATAATATAAAACAACACTAATATATATATATATATATATATATACTCAAATATATTCATAGGTTATCTGAATAATACTTTTAACAACTTAGCCATAGGTTATATTCCTTAACATTACACCAGATAAAGACAGAATACACTTTCTTTTTATGTGCACATGCTGTACTTTTCAGAATATAATCTAATGTGGACCAAAAACCAGCCCTCAAATTTAGAAAGATTGGCCCATTAGAGTTGGTGTAATTAAAGTAGAAATCAACAGCAAGATAGTTTTTGAGAAGTGTAAATTATCAGGTCAGAAGAAATCATAAGCTAATTAAAAATATTCTAAACTGATAATACATTAAGTATAAAACCTGTATATAGAAGAAAATGTATGACTTTAAATGCCTATATTACATAAGAACAAAGTTTACAGTGTAACTAACTGATAAGCAAATTCTAAATTTGTAACAAAATAAAAAAGGACTAGAAAAGCTAAATGACACTGAAAAAGAACAACAAAATTGGAAGTCTTTCAGAATCTGATTTTAATACTTATTAGAACACCACAGTAATCAAGACAATGTCATATAATAAATTGTAATTCTAAATGTAGGCACTGGAAACTTCAGAAATATGAGTGTCAGTGGCCTTAAGTTTGCTAAAGATTTCTAAGTTAGGCACAAAAAAAAGCACAGTCTTTTAAAAAGTCAGATAAACTAGTTCTTTGGTTATCTGAGTCCAAAATCTCCTAGTGTGGGCTAAATCCAGCCCATTACCTTGCTTTAACAAATACTGGTTGGAGAGAGAGACCACAGGAAGTGTGGGTGTGCTGCTGTGTGCACTTGTTTACATAGAGTCTATACTTGCTTCCATACTGTGATAGAGTTGAGTTCAGGATCCCATGGCCTGAAAAACTTGTATTTATTGTCTAGTTTTTTAGAGAAAATGTTCGCCAATCCCCAGTCTAAGCTTCTGCTTTGCAAAATTGAAAAAGGAAAAGCAAATTCAACTCAAAGCAATCAAAAGGAAATAAAGACGTCTTTGCAGACCCTTCTGACATTAAAAGACAACAAAGAGTTATAGTCACATATTTACATGGTTCACTTTATGTTTTTTCAACTTTAGGATGATGCTGATGCTAAAGCTAACACATTTAGTAATAACTGTACTCCAAATTTTGAAATTTGATCTTTTCTCACTCTAACAATATTTGATGTAAGTGAAGAAATGGTTCTATACCTTCGTTGTTATATTTGCTCTACAACTGTATACAAAGAACAAAACCTGAAAACTGTAACTTAAAGTTGGTGGACTTTATTGCATGTAAATAATGCCTTAATAAAGAGAAAAATACACCCTGTCCATCATTTAAGCCCAAGTTTATCTTTGCTTTTTGTAAACTACCTTTATTCTTTCTGCTAGAAGCAGTGTTCATTTCCCTGAGTCTCAAGAGTCTCTTCTGGGAGTCCTTTTCTGTTTTGTCATTTGTGTGTTTCCAGCCCTGCTAGTCTGATTTCTTTCAGGATAGGTACCATTTCTCATTTTGCCCTAGTTCCCCCAAAGCCTGGTTTATGCATGTGTTATTTCTTGTTTTGTTTTGTATGTGTAGTGTATATATGTTTATACATTTTGTGTGTGTAGTATATATGTATTTGTATGCTTTGTGTGTGTAGTGTACATGTGTTTGCATGTGGAGGCCTCAGTCAGTGTCAGGGATCTTCCCATATAGCTTTCCACCTTTTTTTCTGAAACCGAATTTCTCACTGAACAGGGAGCTCACTGATAGACTAGACTTTGCCACCCACCATCTCTAGCACATACGTGTTTTATGTGGGTGCTGGAGATCAGAACTCAGGTCTTCATGCTTGCACAGCAGACACTTTACAAACTGAGCTGTGTCCGCAGCTCTCACTTCTTACTTCTTCTCTTCTCACTTCTTACTTTGCTCAGAAGCATAGTCTAAAATGTTGTCACTTCTAGTTCATTACATTTCTTTCCTGAATACAAATGTACTGCTGTAGAATTATATTCAGCACAGGGAATTGTGATCTCTCAATATTTCCCCTACAAATAAAACAAAATAAAATTGTTGCTTTCCCTGTCCCCACCCCCCAGATGCTAAGCCTATAAAAAGCTTTTCATTGCTTATAAATCTATTTTTTAATGTTTCTTTAAAATTAATCAATTAATTTTTACGCATATGAGCATTTACTTACATGAAAGTGTGCCCATGCATACAGTGTCTGCAGGGGCCAGGAGAGAGTATCTGATCCCCAGGAACTGGAGCAATGGGGAACTGTGAGCTGCCATGTGGATGCTGGAAATCCAACCTGTATCCTATGGAAAAGCAGCCAGTGGTTTTAAAAACTGACCCATCTCTCCATCCCTGCTTGTATATTTACAAAATTAAAAATACTGACTTTCTTTTTCTTACAATGAACTCTAGAAAATATTAAATATATCATTTTAGGTAAGGGGAATTGAGGTAAATAACTCGAGCTGGGGTTTTGAAAATAGCTAGAAATGTTCTCTGATAACAATTTCTTATATAAGAAACGTTCTGTATATATGAAGCCAGACTTGGGCTGGTGACATTGTTCAGCAGGCAAAGGCACTTGCTGCCAAGCCTGATGATCTAAGTTGGGGTCTCTGAATTCACTTGGTTATAAGTCAAGACTTGTCTCCCACAAGTTGTCCTATGGCCTCTACAGCTCGTGTATGTGCATACATACATACATAATAAATAAATAAATGCTAGAAGAATGAAAAGACTAGATTTATAGCATTAGATCTGAATTGCTTAATTGTCTTAGGATTTTTAAGATAACATTGACTTTGTTGCTTATAGATGATCTGTACACAGTGTCAAGGTTAGTGAAAGGATCTTTGGTTTCTTTGGACCATATTAGATGAAGAATTGTCTTGGGTCACACAAACACTAATGAAATCGGGTGAGGAAAAAATAGGTCTGTGTGTAATTTTGATGTCTACCACAATAGCTAAGCAAAAAAGTCCTCACATAATAATCTTAATTATGTGGTACCCTACTTGGAGAGTCTTTTAAAATTGTTGAGTAGGTCCCAAGTTTGTGATCACTAACAAAGAAAATGAATCTTTCTAATAAAGCCTTATTAATTTTTAAAAATATTTTATTATAAAAGTAGAAGAAGGCAACATTAAATTAATGGATATGTGATATTGCATTTGAGAAACTAGTGCATCAGTGTCTGGTTTGATGTAGGTAAGTCATAATTCTCAGGGAGTTCTCAAGGTGCTCACCAGATATTTGGGCTCTAATTTTACACTTTTGGTATGCTTGTTCTTGAAAGTCCATTGCTCCATATGTAGGTGCCAAAAAGTGCTGACATGATTGTGGAAGGGGGAGCAGAAAGATTCTAAGAGTCAGAGCTGGTGGATGACCACAAGGAAACACAAGTTTTCCAAATGACAGGATGTGGGGAATTGCGGAAGAAACTCCAGTCCTACGTGTGGAACTATTGACAACCAATCACTGCCGGGGGAGTGGGGAGAGTGAAAGAGTCATTCACCTTAAGGGTGTGACTCTTGTTGGGTTAACCATGCTCCAGTGGATAGACTCACAGTAAAAGACATTTGGGGACATAAATTTGACCGTATAGGCATATATATATATACTTGGAATTGAACAGGGGGTGCAGATGGGGGGGTTCTAAGTATCAAAATAGATTGTATGAAATCCTCAAAAATTCAGTGGAAATGTTTAAAAGGAAAATGTGATGGCATGAATACAACATTATTGGAAGTTAGAGCTGTTTGTTCCTGGGGAGCTAGGACCTATAAAAAGTCTAGTAAAGAGATGTTATCAACTTTTCCTTTAGCTAATACTAGATTATAGCTCTATGAGTTCTACTTGAAAATTATTTGGTATCATATTTATGTCAAATTGAGACCTGAAATTGGAGCTGTAGGACTGCATAGCCCGAAGGTTGTATACCCTAGCCTAGAAAAAATTGGATTGACCCAATTTTTGCCAAATTATCTCATGAGTCTCTCTAAATGTATCTGTATACTATATTGTTGAGTCCAAAATAGAGAATTTCCTAGTCTGTTTCTTATCTGTAACATAAAAAATGAGATCCATTTCTTCATGCATTTAATTTTAAAATTAAGTCATTATATATTTTAACTCTTATCCTCACACCTAATAATTATTGGTTCTTTGTACTTAATCATAAGAAAACAAGTACACAATCCTAGCTGGGGGTGGTATTGCACCCTTGTCATCCTAGCACTCAGCATATGTGTATAGGTATCCACCATAATGTAAGAAACATACATAAGGATAACTGCCACCTTTATAATTTATTCAGTACCAACTAAAATGGGAAACAAGTAAAAATTTTAAAACTGACTCAGGAACCCATAGGCAGAGTTCCAAATATCCAAGCTGAGATTGAATCCTGTGCATTATTTGTTTCTTATTGCTTCCCTAACAAAATGCCACAGACATAGGGGTTTAAAACAACAGAGTTATTATTTTGTAATTCAAGAGGTCAAAAATCTGAAGTACGTCTCAGTGGGTAGAATAAAGGTTTTAGTAGGGTTGTATTCCTCTGAAGACACTAAGGGAGAATTTGTAGAAGGTAATGATTTCTCAGATTCTGACTTTAAGATGTGAACATCTTTGAGGGCTCTTGTTCTGCCTAGCACACTGACTAGAAGAGGATATTGAATTTTTTTAATTGTGTTTTTTTTTCTTTTGCTATATTATAGAAGAAAGACTGGTTATTGATATCTAGTCATGAAGATAAAGGATCTTTGAGGCAGAAGGAATGTGTGACTTTGCCAGTTTGGAAACTAGTTAGCCAGAGGGGATTTTTTTAAGTCCCAGAAAGCTTTCTACTAGATCATACTTCCATAACATTTTTATCAGTATTAGGTGTTTGACACTAATATAGGTATATTGCTTCCATGTCTCCAGATAGTCAATCTTGAATTCAACTTAAATTAGACTTGATTCAGTGCCTTCACTATCTGTTAGGTTCTTTGATAGGTCCTGTTATAAAACGACATCTTTTCCTAAAGGATAAAGAAATAAACCCGGAATAAAAAGGATGCAGTGTCTTGACTTCATTCAGATACCTTGAAATTTTTTTGATAGACTTGCACTCAGTAGTTTAAGGTATTTGGAAATATTAGAGAGTTTTATATCTTGTGTACCATACACAGTTTTTGGGGGGAGGGTTAATTTTTTTTTGTCTTGTTTTTATTTGTTTTTTTGCTTTGTTTTGTTTTTGAGGCAGTATCTCCCTAAAGCCCCAGCTGGCTTGGCCTAGAACTCTGTAGACCAGGCTGACTTTGACAACCTCACAGAACTCTGCCTGCCTCTACCTTCTGTGTGCTGAGATTAAATATGTGTGCCATTATGCCTGGCTCATAAATTCTTTGGGTGGTTGTTGTTGTTGTTTTTAAACATTTTATTATTTTTTTATTTTATGTGTGTAAGTGTATTGCCTACATGTATATAAGTGCAGTGTACATGGAGGTCAGAAAACTGTGTTGAATCCTGTGGAACTTGAGCTATGGATGATTGTTAGCCACCATGTGGGTGCTGGAAACTGAACCTGGGTCCTCTGCAAGAGCAGCCAGTGCTCTCAGCTATCTCTCCAGCCCCTTATAAACAGTTTTTAAATGTTACATTTAAAAAACATAAAGTGGGATGTTGGAGTGCATCTTTTATTTTCTTTAGATCTTGCTTCAATTTATTTTCCGTTTATAGCTCTTTTTTTTTTAATACTTCCTGCCTTTCTATTGTGCCCCTATGTAGTTCAATCTAAATTGTCCTTCAAAGTGAATAATAGTTCAAAGGAACTCTTCTTGGTCTCCAGAGGGAGTCTAGACCAGCTGGGGCTACAGGGACACCCTGTCTCAAAAAAAATAAATAAAAAAGGAACTCCTTAGATAAACTTTGTTTGGTTGTTTGGTTTAGTTTGGTTTTTTGAGGGAAAGTCTCACTCTCTACCCTGGCTAGCCTGGAATGCATAATGTATCACAGACTTGGCCTCCCAAATGCTAGGATTATAGGCATGAACCACCACACCTGGCTGATCATCTCTATGTTTGTGGGGTGGTGCTTTGTTTGTTTGTTTTCCTTTTTTGAAGCTTTAGGACAATTGTATTGGAATTTTAAAGAAAGAAAAATCTCAGGGCAGCTGCCTTGAGCCGGGGAATGGGGGAGCTCTGCAAGTTTAGAGCCTGCATGGAGATCAGACACATGGTGGACTAGCAACAACATGAGGAGAAGGAAGCATTAGAGAAAAGGTAAAGAGATACAGGATGCTGGGTAGCCCAACTTGTTAAAGCATGTTTAGAAAAGGGACACGAAGAAGAAGTGAGAGATTGATCTGTACAGAATAATAATGGAGAAGGTCAAAGGTGTGTATTTTTAATAATTATTCATACCTTCTTTTCATGCCATTTCCTCAGTTTTTCACTATTTTTGCATAGTTAAATGCTTTTTAATCTCACCAAAACAAGTTATTTTTAATACAATAGATTTTAGCTGTTTCAGAATCCATCTTTTTTTAAAATTTGTTTTAAATAACTGGTTGTTTGTTGTTGTTTTCCTAGCTTTGCTCTCTGTGCACAAAAGGTAATGTTTTTCCCTATGCCTAAAACTTATTATTCTAGTTAATATGTACAACTTAAGGGTATAAGAAAAGATCAATGTGGTTTTTAATAATTTTCACCATGAGAGGAAGTTGCTGGCCTGACTGACGTAAGTCCTGTAGAATTAATCCTGAGAGTGGAGCTTCTGGTGACTCTTGCCAAGGGAGTGGCCAAGTATACTGTGGAATAGGATGTGCTGAGGTCAAGAACTCTTGTGGTTGTCATTCAGTTTAGAAAAGTGATTTAAAAGAATTGAATGGGACATATTAGAGGGTCAGGCCTAGGTTCAAAGTCCAGCCTGCTACTTAAGAGCTCTGTGGCCTTGGGCCAGGAATCTGGTATCAACCCAGACTTTACTGCAGTGGTGATAATCCCTACCCCTCAAGACTCATATAAATTAGAGATGTGGCATACATAGGAAGTATTTGAGAAGCACAATAAAAAGTAATTTTAAGGATGAAATTAATAGATTGAAGTTAATGCTGCAGGATGGATAGCAGAGTTTGCTTAACAATGGATTTCTCACGATCTCTGTATAAAAGCTCAGGGAAACAACCTGGTGGTACCTTATTTCAGATTAGTGCAGAATCTTTTTTAACCCAATCTAATCTCAATCCTACAATGAACCTGAAGCTAAGGAAAAGCAATGTGAGAGTCCAGAACATTGAAAACATAAATGGAAACCATGTTGTGCTTTGATAAAGGAAGGGCCGTTCCTTGACTAGTCAGTCACTCACAAAATCCCTTTGGGCATCAAATCTCAGCTTAAATGTTTAAAATTTTTAAAAAAAGTTTATTGGCTGGCCATAGTTATCATAGCATTTGAGAGGCTGAGGCAGAAGAATCACCATGAGTTCAAAGCCAGCTCTGTCTCAATTCTGCCCCCCAAATAGAAGAGGTTTTGCCTTCTTACATAAACTCAAATTATTTTAGTGCTTTGTAGTACTACTTTAGCTATGGCAGTTTTCTGTGCTTAGTTGACCAATCCCTTTTTTTTTTTTTAAATAAAAAAAGGGATGTATATTCTTGCTTTTAAAAAAATTTGTAGGCTCTATTTCTTAGAGCAGTTTTTAGTTTACTACAAATTTGAAGACATGGATTTTTTTGTATATCACCATAGCTCCCTAACACATGCATACTCTCTCCTTCACAGTCAATGTCCCACCAGCGTGGGACATTTGTTTATGAGTGAACTAACACTGATACCTTATCCCCTAAAGGTCATTCTTCTGTATTATATATTACATATTTTAATTTTGATAAATGTGTGATGACATGTATTCACCATTATAGTACTGTATAGAATAGTTTCACTGCACTAAAACTCTTTCTTTCTGTTCTTCTTGCACTATCATTGAGTTGGAATATTGCAGTATAGGGCCCTTCAGATTGATTTCTTTTCATTTGACAATGAACGTCTAAAATTCCTTCATGATTTTTCTTGTCTGTGTATTTAATTCTGTTTGCTACCACTATTCCATTACATGGATGCTGTGGTTTGAATGTGGTCTATCTGCCAAAAACCGTATTGAAAATTGGTTGCCAATGTAATGGTGTCCAGAAATGGTGTTATTAAGAGGGATTAATGTTATTATCCTGAGATTGGATTAATTCTCCAGAAAACAGACTACTTTTGATTAGAGTATGTGAGTGAGCTCCTCTGACCCCTCCCTGTCTTCTATATGAACCTGCTTGCAGTTCTTTAATATACCCCTGCTGTGTGTTGTACTGCTATGATACAGTATGTGCTACAGTATAGCAGTCTGAAACCCACACCAGATAAAAGCCAGCAATTTTGGACTTCTCTGTATCTAGAACTTGGAACTGGATAAATAATTTTTTTAAATAAATTACCCAGTCTTGGGTATTCTGTTATAACAGCAGAAGATGAACTGAGACAATGGGTATATCAGTTTGCTTATTCATTGACCTCTTTGAAGGACATTTTGATTGTTTGGAGTTGTGGCAGTTATGAATATAGCAACCATAAATAATTATATGCAGGGTTTTTTTTTTTAGACCTGAGTTTTCAATTTCATTGGGTAACTATCAAGGATTAAAGAATTATATGGTAAGATGATGTTTCTTTTGTTAATAAATGGTCAAACTTGTCTTTCAGAGTACCTATCATTGTGTATTCATAACAGTAGTAAATGAGAATTTCTGTTGTTTCACATCCTTGACCTCATTTGGCTTTGTCAGTATGTGAGATATTATCCAGCCCAATGTAGTATCTCACATTAAATGATACATGGTTAGCATTTCCATATGTTATGTGCCATCTATACTGATTCTTTATCTTATCAGAACTTTCTGCCCATTTTTAAATTGGATTGTTTGTTCCCTTATACTTGAGAATTAAGAGTTCTTTATAAATTTTGGGTAACAGCACTTTGTCATATATCTTCTGTAAATATTTCCTACCAGTATGTGACTTACATTCTAATTCTCATTATGATATCTTTCACTGTGCAGTAGGTTTTAATTTTAGTGAATTTCAATTCTCCCCCACCCCCCCGTGGATCTTGCCTTTGGTGTCATATATAAGTCATTACTAAACCCAAGGTTAACAAGATTTTCTCTACTGTTATCTTCTAGATGTTTTGATAGTTTTGTGTTTTACATTTAGATCTGTGACTCATTTGGGGTTTATCTTTGAAGGTTATAAAGTTGGTGTCTAGATTTTTTTTTTTTTGCATGCAAATGTACAGGTATTTTAGTACCATTTGTTGAAGAGTGTATTTTCTTCATTTTGTTGGCTTCACTTCTTTGTCAAAGACCAATTAACTATATTTCTATGAATCAGTTTCTGGAGTCTGTTTTTTCTATTGCTCTCTTTGTGATTTTGCCATTGTTACACTGACTTGATTACTGTACCTTTATAGCAAGTCTTGATGTCTGATAATGTCCATCCTACAGATTTGTTCTTCAAAATTGTCTTTGTTCTTGATTTTATTTTTATTTTATGTGTATGAGTGTATTGCCTGCATGCATGTAAGTGCACCACTGTCATGCAATACCTGTGAAAGTCAGAAGAGAACATCATTTCCTGGAACTGTTACCGATGGTTGTTAGCCGCATATGGGTACTGCGAATTGAACCCTGGTTCTCTGCAAGAGCAGCCAGTGCTCTTAACCACTGAGCCATCTCTCCAGCCCCGTTCTTGATTTGAGTTCCATTGATTATGATATGTGGTATGAGAATAAAACTTCCAATGAATTGTGCTTCTGCCACATATCTAAGGATTCTTAGAAATGGTTTGTTTTTGGTTTTTTTTATTTATTTTTTGAATACTGTAAATAAGACCCAGGGAACACTTCATGCTAGGTAGCCAAGTACTGTACCACTGAACTGTATCTCTGACTCCAGTATATTATTTCTTAATTTTTACAGCCTTTTCCCCAGATTTCTAGCATCCCCTTTGCTATATACATTCTAAAGTCTGCTACTTAAAATATGATCTGTGACCCCAGACCTACTGAATCAGAATGAGTATTTTCGCAAAATACTCAGGTAATTTGTAGGCATGTTAAAGATTAAAATGGCCTCCAATAAAAAAGCACCAAGTGTTATCTAACTGTTAATCTGGCATGATAGCTTCACTTTTTACAATTTGGAAACTACATTCAAGAATCAAAAGATATGTTTTGAGAGTCTGCTCATTTCAGAACTGCTGGTCAGGCAGTGATAAAATTGAACAAAAGGCATGATCAGTAGAAGCTGTAACATTAATAGCTGATTGTGTCATGCCAGAAAGATTTTCTGGCAAGATTAATATGTTTCATGTCATTCTGCTTCGTATTGAAATGATTCCATTTCTTACTTCTTTTTGTACATTTCTTTTTTAACCAACTTTAGACAGATATAAGTAGAATCATATAGTTTCTCTCATTGAATGGGCCCTAAGACCAATTAGGTAGCCGTTGATTGGCCCCAAGATAAAAGTGCCACTAGTGCACCAGTGGTGGGCAAATAAATGCTGTACTGCTCATTGATGTGATTATTTGGTCATGAAGCTGGTGTTGGGCCATCAATTGATATTCTCATTGACTGCTTGCATAGTGCTCTCCAGAGCTATGAGAGCAAGCCATCAGGGGAAGTGACTTCCAGGTCAGTTCCAGCTCCATTACTCCAAATCTGGTCTCAGAAGTATGTCCTATTTTCAGCACTAGGGTCTTACCTTCAAGTTCTTGGAGGCAATCAAGGACTGTGGCAATAGTCTGTATCATTTTGGGAGTGTCTTAGACCATGCTAGCCAACAACTCAAAGGAAGGTTTCTCCTGTCTGACACCTTCAGCTATGCACAAGGACTCATGTAGAGATACTGTATGTGGAATTTGTCATTAAGTTGTTAGACTAATATGATTCCTTCTGGTGTTTTACACTAGCTACCCCCACCCTGTGTCTAACCCTTCCTCTATGCCTTTCCCATTTAAAATGTCCCCATTTCTCTCTTGATAATACCAGTTTCCTATGGCCCTACCTCTTTTGAGCTCCTTCTTTCCTTTTATTCCCATAGTTCCACTGTATAACCCTCCCTCTCACCTCCCATTTAAATACCCCCTTTATCAATTTCTAACACCTGTCTCCTACTATTCTTCTCTCTCAGGTTCTTTCTTTCCCTTTACCTCCCTGTTCCCTTTCCATTTTTCTGGTTACATCAGGATACATACTCACATAGAGAGTTTGGTGATAGGATCCACGTATGAGGGAGAACATCCATTGTTTGTTTTTCTGAGTCTGTGTTACTTCACTTAGCATAAGTTTCTAGTTCCATCCATTTACCTGCAAATGTCATGACTTCATCTTTCTTTACTGCTGAGTAGAGCTCCATTGTATAAATGTACTACATTTTCATTATCCACTCATCAATTTAGAGACCCTTGGGTTGCTTCCATCTCTGAGCTATTGAGAAAAGAGCAGCCACAAACATGGATGTACAAGTATCTCCTCAGTAGAATGAGTCTTTTGAGTATATGCCAAGAAGTGGTATAGAGGGTCAAATGGTATATTCATTTTTAGTTTTTGTGAGTTATCCTCACTGCTTTCCATAGGGGTTGCATGAGTTTACAACCCACCAGCAGTGAATGAATGTTCCTCTCTCTCCACATAGGGGCTCTTTGTTCTTATGTACTTAGCAACTGTATATTTGGTAACAAATGTATCATGTTCAAGCAAACAACTCAAGATTATTGTTACTTCTGGAAATATATTCCTTTTTTAATTTAGGCAAATAAAAACTTTTAATTTTTTAATTTTAGAGAGGAAAAAATAAGGTTTTAGAAAGAAAAACAAGTTACAAACATATTTGAGTTGTCTTTCAAAGTCTTTTACTGTCTCCGTATTGCTTTTCTGTCATCCCACCCCCACTGCCCTGAACCACAGTCTCCCTTCTACTTCCGTGTTTTTCTTTTTCTTTCTTTCCTTTTTTTAAAAAAATGGATTCTGCCCATGACATAATTGTCTTTCTGTCTTTTGTTTTTTTCTCTATTTCTCTTAAACATGGTAATCTGTAGATCTGAAGACAGATTCTTAAAGAGGTTTCACTACTTTCTATCAAACTTTAAGATATATATATTAACCCCAGATT
Source organism: Eospalax fontanierii (assembly GCA_035773235.1). Classification (NCBI taxonomy): domain Eukaryota; kingdom Metazoa; phylum Chordata; class Mammalia; order Rodentia; family Spalacidae; genus Eospalax; species Eospalax fontanierii. The sequence continues at coordinate 57,643,108 of CM069539.1, read as the reverse complement.
TTATTATATGAATTGCTGAGAAAAACTACTTTTTAATACTACTGGTTTCCTCCTTTCTAAGCTGCACTCCCCCTACTCCGCCCCATGAAGAAACTTATCAGTCCAACTCTTTCTAGTGTTGGAAGTGCTGCATGGGATGCAGCATATTCTAAATATTGTCTTTCATTATTTTAGTGTATCATTAGAGAAAAACTCATTCAGAATCTCTTAATGTTAATATATTCATGGCCTGTTTCCAAGGAATTTCAGGCACCTTGGAAGTAGCCTGACATTTAACCAAAGGCATAAATGACTAATTCAGTTGATTCTTAAAGACAGAAGCAGAAGTTGCATCTCCAATTGTAACTATATTAAATGTCATGCTTAGACCACACTGGTTCTCTGTGTGCATCTGATTCATCTCCTTTTGTTAGAGTTAGTATTTATTTTTTACTTATGTGTTGTTGCAAATCAGGCAAAGCTTTAATATTAATTCTGTCTTCTGGTTAGGGCTGCCTGTGACTTTAGAGTGGGCACTGTGCTCCTCATGTTGCTCTTCTCATTAAGCTCATCATGCCCTCTCTGTTCAAGAGACATCTTCCTTCCCTCCCTAGATTTATGGAATACTGATCAATTATTACTTTTTGTGATTAGGCAACATTATTTTTCAGAGTAGTTTGGAAATTGTATTAATGTACATCAGTTGTTATAAATCATTGCTTTCCGTTGAGTGAGTCATGGTTCTAAGCTTTCCAGCATGATTGCTTTTAGTGTTTGGATGAAGATTTATGATTGTTTTTGAGATCTTGCCTTCTTCGGTTTTATCCCAGAACATGAGAGTTTTATATAAGCCTATTTGAGGGGCTGGAAAGATCGCTTAAAGGATAATAACACTGGCTGTTCTTATAGAGGACCCCGGCTCAGTACCCAGCACCCACATGGTGACTTAACAACTGTTGGCAACCTCAGTTCCCAGGGATCTGACACCTTCTCCCAACCTTCTCAGGTATTGCATGACACAGGTGCACTTACATACATGCAGGCAATACACTCATACACTTAAAATATAATATATAAGTTTTAAACTTGTTTGTGGGGCCTAGAGAGATGGCTCAGCAGTTAAGAGCACTGGCTGCTCTTGCAGAGGACCTGGGTTCAGTTCCCTACACCCACATGTAGGCTAACAACCGTCCATAACTCCAGCTCCAAAGAATCTGATGCCCTCTTCTGAGGTGTGCTAACATATCCACCTATACACATAAAATAAAAATATTAAAAGTTAAGGAACCTATTTGCATGCTGAACATGGTACCCCAAAATATTTTTGTATTTAAATTGCCTAGTATAATCAAAATTTTATAAGCATTAGATCTACCGGAAATTATTAAACCATAGTAATAGAAATTTTCAAGATTATTCAGTCATAGCATAAAGAAACCTCTCCACAGAAATGTTCATGTTATTTGACTTAATTATGTCCACACTAATTAAATTCTGCTTGAATGACTTACAATTTCCACCTCTTGATTTTAAGTGAGGAAAATCATAAAATAAAGATTGCCTTTGCATCTAGGGGGCGTTTTCTGGTTCCTAACAACAATTTTTGTTGTTTCTATTACTGGCTTAGCTTCTCCTAAAGATTCTTTGGGTAATACTTTCATTTTAAGCAATAATCATTGCCATATATCATAAATAAGCACGAATTTCTCAAAATTTTGTCTTCTAGATTTATTTTAGAAGGCAGCATTTATTGTTTTTTTTTTTTTTAATTATTTTTGTTTTATTTTGTTTTTGAGACAGAGTCTCCCTGTAGCTTCCACTGGCCTGGAGCTTGCTGTGTAGACCAGACTGACCTCCATCTCACAGAGATCCACCTGCCTCTGCCTGCCTCTGCCTCCCAAGTGCTGGGATTAGATGTGTGTGCGACCAAACATGGCCTTATCATCTTAAACTTTAAAGCTATACACTGATCACACTTTTTATGATAATCTGTAAATGCTCCAAAGGTATCATCCTTAGCCTTCTTCTTCAGTTAGGTTTCTGGCGGAAGTGACTGACATTTGTTCTTGATTGCCATGTAACTGGACAATAAGCTTGCCCCACAGCACTCCTCTGACCTACATGTTTTGTCTAAGCCTTGCTGCATTCTTATCTAATCTGCTGTTTAGTGCTTTTAGCAAATCAGAAAACATTTCCTGCAAATCTACAGAGAGTTGAGCAATTTTCTATTAGAATGTGTTTGAAATTATAGTCATCCAAGATAATATAAAACAGAAGAGAGATGAATATGAGGAGGAGCTGAGAGAACAAATTATTTCTAGGGTTTATTTCTCTTTCAAAAAGAAATCCTACCAGTATTTTGAGAGCTGCCAGTAGGTTATACATTTCTGTCCAATGCAAACAACATTTAAGGAAAATCTGAGTGTGGTGAACTCTCATGCTAGATTCCATTGTACTTTGTTATTCCTTTTGTTAGCAGTGCTTCAGCTTTCACTGCCTGGCAGACAAATTGAGGAGGAAGGGAGCTGAATCTAGAGCTCTATTTGATCTGTCTTTCACCCGTTGTCTCCTTAAAAAAATAACCTTGATGAGTTTCTAAGAATATATAACAGAAAAATTGCAAAGCCAATATTTAGCTAGCTCTGTCTTGCTTACGAAGGTTAAATAGATTATAGAGGGATAGTAGGGCTCATGGCTGCTTAACATGAAATATTGAGTGTTCTAGAGGGAAATACAAGAGTGATGGTTATGGCTGCTGCAAAAAATTGCAGGAGATACTTGTGAGTAGTGCACAGTACATCTGCACCATCCGTGGGTGCACATTCATGGGGCGGCTTCCTTAGGATAGAGCATCAGCAACACATGTCTAATAGGTGCATTCGTTTTAATATGTTCATTCATTGAATAGTCCTGATTAATTAATACATGTCACCATCTGGTACTTACTGAGACTATTCATTTTAAAAATGTTGAAATTGCAGGGAATGGTGCACACCAATTAAAATCCTTTTAACTGGATTGTGTTGGTATAAAGTATACGTGTAGGAGGACTTCATTGGAATTCAGCATGCATCTAAGAGTACACACATCAGCGTGAAGTCAATTAGAACAAAGGAAGTCAAGAGGGGGAAAATAAAGGAAGAGCTGATCTTTTTCTGAGTGTGTCTGCTCTTGTACTAGACCTTTGCTTTTTATTTTTCCTCACTTCCCTTGATTGTCCTCCCACATTTTTGTTTATTCTGAAATCCTCGTTTTCTGTCACCCTCCATTTTTATCTTACTTTTTGTTACTGTTATTCCCCACTTCTTCATCGGCTCCCTAACCCGTTCACACATTAAGACAGGAGAACTGGGTGAATAACTTTATGTTGACATAGTAAAAATCTTAGCTCTCTCTCTGCACTTTGAAAGACTGGGCACCACTTAGCTGAATTTTCTGGATAACTGTGGTTTTGAGATACTTAATATATTAAAGTATTTTTCGTTAGAATAATCACTCAGCTGCTGTGACTTGATTTTTATTTTATGCAGAGTATCATTTGGGGTGCTTTTTCCTCCTATTTTTTAAAGTTGCTCTAATTTATTTTATAATCTAATAAATTTAATTAATAAAACCATTTGTATGAAAATGTTTCCAAAATATATTTTGCTCTTTATTTTTCTTGTTAAACATAGGACACTGAACAAAATTTAACCTTTTTATAACCTGCTATAATTAGTGTCAACATCAGAGCACAGGGCTATTCTAGAATATGTTGATGCCCTTAAGGGATATAAGACTGTTTACCCCATACTAAAATGCTTTTTGAGTTCTTAAGTTTGCTTTTTCATTTTCTTTCCTCTCCGTTTTCTGTCAGGTAGTCACTTGCCACTTGTATGCATGTTTCTATTTTCTTCAAATTTATTTTGGTCAGTGAAACCAGATAGCAAAGCATCATTTGTCTGTTCAAGAAACATAGCAATGCCATTACTGAATGAGAAATGTCTCCTGCCTTCAAGGAACTAAAACTAATGAGGGAAGAGAATGTATACATAGCAGTAAATGCCATGGATAGGATCTGGGGAAAAGAACAGTTAATTCTAAGAGGAGGGTGAGCGATTTCAAAGAGTTCACATTTGACTGGGTCTGTAGAATTTTGAACAGTTGTTATATGAGAGGACCTATAGGAGATGATGCTTTAAAAGAAATGGAGATACATCATTACTTTTTATTCTCAGGAGTTCGAATATATTATATAATCAACTGAAAGCTACTAGTGGTTTTATGAAAAAGTAAGGTAATAAAGAGCTGGTTTTTTGTTTTTAGTAAAATTAGGAGAAAAGCATATATTGTCAGTATTTCATTCAAAAAACAAATCTAGGATTGGTTTGGCTTACAGAGAAGGATAAAAGGAAAGGGTTAATTAGAGAAGTAGTACATGGCAGTGACTGGGCACAGCATGAGAAGGACCAAAGGGAAGATGACTGAATGCCTGGGTGTTCAGTGTTACGGTGCCCTGAAAGGGACTGAGTATATTGTGGGTGAAGAGAGTTAGTTCTCTGTGGAGAGGTCTAGTAGGTAACCAGATGCAGATTTCTAGAGCTTCAGAGGACAGGAACAAGAGGTATAAAGTCTGGGAAACTATTTCCCCTCACATATTTGAAAATGGGCAATATCACAGAGATTATTAGATTATTAGACGTCCCCCCATTTTATTTTATTTTATTTTTTTAGCTATGGGAATCAAACCTAAGGCATCATGATGTTAGGCTAGGTAAACACTTTACCACTGAGCCAAATTCCCACCCTTTAAACATTTTTGCTTACTCTGTGTGAGTATAATGTATGCATATATGTGCATGCATGTGTGCATGGCGGGTACACTCCTCTGTGTGTGTGCTTATGAAGTCCAGAAGTTGACTTTGGGTGCCAGATAACTATTTCCATACCAGAAATGTTTATTATACATAAAAATATTTTTAATTGTTTGAGGAGTCTGACTGCAACCTCATTCATCACTTTCAATTTGTCTGAATAATTATTCACAATTGTATTTTAACCCAAATTTGCATTTATATAATGTTAAGAATTGACTATATTGGGGGAAGATTTTTAAAGTACTCATGTTACCATACAGCATGTTCCTTATGCTGTATACATCTGCTTGTGTCTATGCATCTGTTATCAGCTTTGAGTATAGGAAAAAGACCAGAAGGGCTCATAGTAAGACTGGGGGTGGGGGGAGGGAGCTTGTTGCATCCTTTACTTGTTGCAGCATTTGTTTCAGCTGCACAGGGGGTATATAATTCTGCTTTTGGGACAGGGTCTGTTTTTCCTTACTATCTATCACTGTCTATCTTCATTGTCTGGTTTCCTTCAGGATGTAAGGAATTAAGTTCCTTTTTACTTAAAAATAGGATAAGGTCCATAAAGCATAGAGAGTTTGAGTAAGTTGTGTAAACTTACATTGGTTAGTAACGGCCTTGAGTGTTCTTAGTTTGTCATTCTGAGGATTCTCCTAATGGTGGGTTGTTAAAATAAGAATGTAATTGCTGCCTAGTGCTCTGATATAACCATAAGGGCCATGTGCCTAGTGCTTCTCCAGGACTGGCCGCCTCCTTCCTGTCACATTGCATTCTAAGAGGCATTGACACTCTTTCATAGTTGAGCAACATAGACTACAAGTAATGAGAATGAAGATCTATCATACTGTGGTGGGGATGGTTTAGCTTTTCTTTTCTATCAGATTGTGGTCTCCTTCCATATTAAAATTCAGTAGCTCACCAGAGTCCAAGCTGCCTCTGTTTTCTTGAGAACAGCCCTGTGGAAACCTGTTGGCATATGTTCATGTCATGCAGCATTCAAATCTCTGGTAATTTTTCCTGTTTTTTATGCTTTGTCACTGACTGCATCATTTCAGTTACTCAATAAATATTCCATAGCAGAATAAAACTAGCTAGAGTATTCTCACCGTAGGATTTTCATTGTCTCCCCATCCACTTCAGCATCCTGCATCTTCATATTGCTCTTAACATTTCTACTCAAGATTGAGAGTCAAGTTTGCATGAGAAAATAGAAATGAAAGCTATGGATCTTTTAAATGGGAAGGATTTTTAATCACATACTTGTTTTTAGAATCTATTTGCTCTTTCCATTCAGGCATCAGTTCAGTTTTGTTTTGTTTTTCCATTATTCTCTACAGTTAAAGTAGTGTAATTAGTGTTAGTTGGATTGTCCACACCTTCTTTTGGCCTCTTGGGAAATCACCCTGGGTCATCTTCATTCCTTCCTTAGTGCCCCATTGGCTAATAAATCCTATCTCCTTGGGCTCTCAGATGAGCCCCTCAGTTCCCACTGCCTCTGCATTAGTTCAGGTCTGCATTGTCTGGTCTAGCATTTTTAGGGATGTGGCCACATTGCTTCTTACATGTTTCTTTTCCATTTTTACTAGCATTCTTATTGTACAAGTATTGTTACTTTACACTATTGCTTAGGAACTTCTTCCTGATGTAATACAAAGGTTACCTTTTGAAATTGATGTAAAGCACAGTCTGAGATGGAAGCTAAAGTTTTGTTTTTGTTTTGTTTTTTTTGCAAGGCAGTTGCTTATAATTTGGAATGTATTTTCTGTGTACAAGCAATAAATGGTAAATAGTTTTATATGGCAGTTGAAACTTCAAACCATCCATAATCACCGAAGCCTAACCAGTATAGTTATCAGTATTTCTGTATAAATAGCTTCCCAAATGCTCAATTGATAAGTCAAGATGGGGAAAAATACATGTAGAGGGGATCAGAAGACATCACTCTCCTTCCTATATCTGCTGGTTACAGACTTAATAACAGAGGAAAGAACTGATATTTACTAACTGCTGACTATGAATCAGCCTTGAGTTAGGCATTTTATGTTTTAGTTCATTTTCATAATGACTTTAGTTATATTCTTTTAACAGATGCTTAACAGATTAATAATGTGAATAAAATCATAAAAGGAATACTTATCCAACATAAGAGAGTTTTTTAAGCAGTGCTTTTTAAACTTTAACTGAAAAATACTAGTAAGTACAGTATTTTAGTGTTGTAAAATTTTCCTAAATACAAATATAAAATTAGTTATAAATTCCCTACATTTATATTTCTCATTAAATATTAAAACAAATTTAATATTTTGTACAAGAAGCCCAATAAAATAATGAAGTACAGATTAATAATAATGTGATAAAGCTTTACTGAAACAAAATTGTTACACTGTACATATGAACTATCTGCCACCCTAGTTTCATATGCAGCTTTCATTATCATTAGCTCTTTTTTTTTAAAGACAGGGTCTCACTATGCAGCTCTTGCTGACCTGAAACTCGCTATGTAGACCAGGCTAGCCTGAATTCACAGAAATCCGCCTATCCCCCAAGTGCTGGGATTAAAGGTGTGCACCACCATGCCTGGAATTTCTTGGTGTTTTTAAGGCAGAGTCTCTGTAGCCTAAGCTGGCCTGAAATTCCCCATGTAGTTGAGGATAACCTGATCTTCTGATCCTATTGTCTCATCTCCTAAGTACTAGGATTACAGATGTAAACCATCGTCCTCAGCTTGACTATTTCTAACATACTGAAATTCAACATTGGCACAGTAAACACTGATTATATTGTGATGTCATTTTGGCTTTCTCTTGGTGAAACTGAATCATTTATACATTAAGTGAACTTGTTTCTTCTCTCCTTATTATATTATTGTGCTTTGTTCTAGCTCATATGATAAGCACAAATGTGCACATATACTGGGAAGTCATTTTGCTGTGGTTATTAATTAACTAGCCATTACAATGGTCCAGCATATGTTTCTATTAATTTGTGTCGGGGGGTATGTGTGTGTGGGGGCAGGTGCATGCACTCTTGAGTGTGTGTGTATAAGTCAGGTGTCATCCTCTGTTACTCTCCCTCTCTATCTGTCTGTCTGTCTGTCTGTCTAGAGACAGAGTCTCTTACAGAACCTGGAGATCACTGTTTGAGCTATGCTGGCTAGTCAGCCAGCCAGCAAGCTCCAGCAATCTGCCTGTCTCCTCAGTGCTATGGTCAGAGGCATATGCTCCTGCATCTGTCTTTAATATGGCTGCTAGAGATCTGAAGCCAAGTCCTCATACTTGCACAGCAATTACTTTACCCTCTGAGCCATCCCCTAGTCCCTATATTAATTTATTTTAGATATGGACTTTGTTTTTAGCTCACTATTAACCTATTTGGGGAACTTGTCGACACTTGAAACTATATCCTGGATTCCAATTTGGGAAATACTCTTTTAATGCATTTTAAAACTTGTTATGGTATTTTCTTGAAGCAATAAATCTGTATTTCTTCAAAATAGTATGTAATTCAGCCTTTTTTTTTAGAACTACTTTTCCCCTTTTAAAGTCTAAATTGTAAGCATTGTATAGTGCGTATTACTTACTCTTCTGTAGTTGAAGAAGGAGATTTTAGTTTAATTGGAAAAATAATACTATCTGCCAGAAGTAGAAGTCACACAAGATAATGAAGTCTCCAGAAATGGCGAAGAGCTAAAGTAACATTTTTCTTTCTAATTATGTTGCTAAAATCATTCAAATATGATTTTTTCATAGAATAATTGACTGTTTCCGTATTTTTTTCTTCCCAGTTTCCTTTTCCCTCTGCTTTGTTTTCTTCTTTTTGACTGTCCTGTATTTCTCTTTTCATTCCTTTTCTTTTAATCCAGAGGTGACCTGTTGTCTCAATTATCTGTGACTCCCTAATTTAGCTTTCATTCCAGCTTTATTTGTTGCCTGTGAAGTTGGGAGCAGTGGAGAGAAGGAATGTAGCAGCGCTACGTCCAGCAGCATCTTACCATTATCTGTCAACCAGTAACTTTACTGGCTCCTCCAAACCAGACTTTGGGGTGGCCCATAATCTAATTATATACCTATCATTTTATTCCTGTCTTTTTCTACAGTCAACCAGTGAACCTGCCCAGCTGAGTGAGAGCTGAGCCAGGGAAGATTTGGCCATGCCTACTTTTAACATTTCTTCATTTACTGTAGAATTTCACTGTGATGAGTAGTACTGTTACTCCAGACTTGACCACCTTTGGGTACTGCCATACCTATGTCTATATCAGCCTTCAGATGCATGGGTAGTTGAATTCTACCATTCGAATGTGCATGACAAGCAGTCATCCATCCTGACTCTGCCATTTGCTAACATCTAAGTGGCCTTGGGCAAGTACCAGTTTCTTTATCTTAAAAGTAGAACAAATAATACTGTGTAAATCATAGGACATTTGAAAATTATGAATCTGCATGGATAAAGTGGCATAGTATCTGGTACTTATTAGCATTTTTTTCAGAATGCACTTACTTAATACCTGGTTGTTTCTAAGCAATCTAAGGATGCAGAGATTACAAAAAGGCATGATATATAGCCTAGTCCTGTCTTCCCAGGCCTATATACTACAGTGCAGTATTATGATAGTGGTATTTACAGAGTCAGGAAAAACTTCATCACAGAGGTAAAATTTGAACAGGATCATGAAGGATAAATAGAGTTTTGCCAGTGGAACATTATTAAAGGAAACATTTCTTACCTAAGCAAAAGAAACAGATAGTGAACAAAATAAAACTATGAGGCCCTTGGTTATTATTAGATAATATTTTAACTTTTATAATATAGGGCATAAGTAAAAGTTTGACATAAGTTCAGAGAACATTTTGGAACTTCAATCTTAAATAGTAGTTATCAAGTTCTAATTAGGAGTAGTACTAATATTATTTTGACAGTTTATCAGAGAGTTTTTTTTTAAATTGAGCTGAGAACTGAGTGATATTGCTGTGCTGTGGTGTGTTTGCTGTTATTCAGTTCTACCCTGTGCTGACTCCCATATGACAGGACCAGGACATTACAGTATACTGTTGTAGTTAAAACATGGGAAGTACATGAGCTTCTGCCTTGTAGTAAAGCTTTAAATTATCAAAATTAAGCAAGTTTCACTTTGATTCTTTATGTAAGAGAACCTCTCATCTTAAGATACTGGTTATTGTAGCTAGAAACTGATTATTATTTTTTTTTGTCAGATCTCTCGTTAAGAAGGTTATTTCCTGTAGAATTTCTAATTGTGGACCAAATTAAAGCTGCATTTTATCTCCTGCAGACCACTCCCTGCGGCTCTGCTTTCACTTCCTCTTCCCACCCTTTGAGTCATATACTGAAGGTTTTGGCATCTGGTAGAGTGTCTGGTCAGCAGTTTTCACTCTGGAAGGAGGAAAGGTTGGAGCAGTGACATGGGATATTTGTCACATTTTCCTCTGCCTTTATATATATATATATGCGCCACATATTCGCTTACCAAAGCATAATGAGATCCTTGCTTTATAAAATTTACCCTGGCATCCTGGATACTCGCTACTGTGGAATGACACATGTTAGCTCCTCAGTGAGTGTCCTTAAAAGCGCATGGAAATGTGACAGATTTTACAGAGAGAGCTGATAGCCTTCAGGAATTGTACAATTGGGGAAGCTTAGTAGTCTATTCTACTTGCTCCTTTATTATTAACAGATTCTCGTGAGCCTTTAGGGAATGCTCTGTGTATGGTGTTTAGTAGACCATTTATATAGTCCTTCAAGGACGGGATCCATCTTGAGGAGCTCCAGCTCTTGAGTGTTTTAATTTTTTTTTTAATAGTTGAATTAGAAGAAAACTAATTATAGTCATTGTAGAGCAGCAGAAAGAGTAAAAAGCAATAGTAGGCTCTTAAAAGGCTGTCACAATCCAAAGTGAAGGCAGCACCTCTTGAAGATACACACACACACACACACACACACACACACACACAGAGAGAGAGAGTGAGAGAGAGCCAGGAGGGCTTCCATCCTGAAAACTGTCACATATGAAATAGGAATCAAGATCATGGGATCCTGACTAGCTTCTGGGGGCAGCTTCAATCATTAAATTCTCCTATCGACCATTTCATCTGGGGGATTTGCTTTAAGATTATAAGGAATGTAGAAGTCAATGAGCTTTTCTTACCCAGCCTTCCTTCTGGATGTTCTGTATCAGACTTGTCCTGGCAAGTAAGTAGAGGACACTAACATAGACTGTGTTTTCTTGTGTAAGTAGCTCAGGAGACACATTTCTTATTTCTCAAGCATAATTCTGGTGACCAGAGTTTCCTGTTTGGAGAGTATCATTGTTGAGCAGGGAAAGCTGCTAGGTATTATTGATTGCCCTTTAAGTCATTCCACAGAGGCAATAAAGCCAAAGGATTTCTTTTTGGACAGACCTGAACATGGTATAGCTTCTAAGAACCTGTTATAAGTTAAAATTTTTTGACAGTGTCTTTGACTGAATATCTTTGTCTCCAAAGATAATTAGTGTTTAAAATGAAACCCTCAGAGTTCAGGTTCTATGGCTTAGACAGCAGCTCCATCTGGTGCTTACTGAAGGTGTCTGCTCAGTTCATCTCTTGGTTTTATGGCAATATAAATACAGATGTATACAGAACTTGTAAAGGAATGACAACTCCAAGATACATTTCTTTTGCACACAGTACTACATAAACTAATTGTGGTTTTGGTGAATCTCATTTGGTAATTCTGTAAATAGTGTAACGACTGCTATTCAGTTCAACAACTATCTTTTAACTTGATTTATACTCAAAGTGGAGAATTATTTTTCATACTTATTAATCTTAGAAAAAAGTAAATATATTGGATTATTTACAAAGAAAATAGGTAATCCCTTATTGAGGTAGGTTAGCTTAGTTAACAAGATACTAGGCCAGGATGTCTTATTCTTTTGTAGTCAAGCTGTACAGTGCTAAGTATCCAAGCATGTTAAAAAAAAAATTCTTGATGTCTGACAAGAAATATTAGTAGATATTATTTTTTAGTAATAGAATTACAAAAAAATTCCTTGTGCTTTTCTGTAATCCACGTGGTGGAAAGAAAAAACCTACTTCTGCAAGTTGCCCTCTGATATGCACACGTATACACACACAATAAATGTTAAAAACAGAGCATACTTTAGATGGTGTACCTTTAAGTCTTCATTCTAATCTGTCATGCACTGTGTGAACTTAGAAAAGTCAGCTTCTCTTCTGGGCTTCACATCCCCTGGGCTTTAAGACAAAAGGATTGAACAAGGGACTTTCTCGGTTTTAGTATTCTAAGATTGTAATTATCATCTTTTTCCTATCTTTTCAGTCTCTCCTGTTTTCCTTTGTTCCCCTGCTACCCGTATTATCATTTAACATTCTTTACTTTCTCTATCTTAAGCAAAGAAATCTTTTTTTCTGGATCCCCAACTTTCTTTCTTCAACTTCCCATCTAAACTTTCCAAAGTTATCCACCATATTCTGTGGCCTTACTCTTCAACCCACTACAGTCTGGATTCTAGCCTTACTACCAACCAGAATGTATAGTTCATAATAGGTTCCTGATGAGTGTGTGATGCAAGTCCAGTGGGACATGTAAGTCCTTATTTTCCAACCTTTTAGAAACATTTGAAATATTTATCTTTTCCCTCTGGCTTGTGTCCCATCATTACCTTGAATGTTACTTTTATTGGCTTTTTTTTTTTTTTTTTTTTTTTTAGGGGAAAGGGAGTAGTTATGCTCTTCTCCCTGGTTCATTTACCAAGGCAACCTCTCCAGCTCAGCTCATTCTCTTATCATTCTTTATTTTATTTTTAGCCTAGGAATATCTATGTACTAGTAATATCCACCAAATTCTATTTTGTGTTTTAGACTCCTAAAATTACTGCCTATTTTGCTAAATACACGCTTATAAAGTATGGACTGATAATCTTTCCCCTAAAAGTTACACCTCCTCCAGTGTTAGGTATTGCAGTAAATAGCCCATGTGTCATTGGAATATATAAACCCCAAACCCTAGTGTCTCTTAATTTTCTTCAAAGTGTATCTATTCTTTATCTGCCATTTCATTCTCTACCACACCTTAGCAGAGATTATCATCTGATCTCAACTTGCCCATAGCAGCCTTTTAAAAACCATTCTTCTTGAGTATTATTCTTCCCGCCAAAGTCCATTTTCTATCTAACCCAAACTATCTTTTGTAAGTCAGGTTTATTGAAGTTTAAGTTACATATAGTAAAATTCAAGTTTTTTAGTGTAAAGTTTTAGGAGTTTTGACAAATATGTCTGGTTGTGTAATTTCCACCATAAAGCACTTGGATTGTTTCTGGTTTTTTTTAATTATAAATCTCTGTATGCTGGTTTTAGTGTAAATAGAAGTTTTCATTATCTCTAGTAAATAAATAAGAATGGGATTTGTAAATTTGCAAATTATAAGAAACTGCCACACTTTTCCAAAATGGCTGAACCATCCAAATTCAGCCTAAATAAATACTAGCACTAATTAGTTTTTGTTTTTGTCTTCATCACTCCAGTAAGTTTGTAGTGATACCTCATTGTGGTTTTAATTTACATTTACACCTGACTAAGGATATTTAGAGTCACATTTATAGGCTATATGTATATATCTCCTTTATATAATCATATGAGTTTCTACTCAAATATACCTATTTTGTTTCCATTGGCTAAGGCCAACTTAGGCTACATAGTGAGTCCCAGGCCAGCTGGGGCTACAAGGAGACCCTGTCTAAAAATAAGACAAGACAAAACAAAACAAAATCCTTTGTCATACAGAATGGGGTGGGTGTGTAGGAGGGGTATACTGAACCCAGAGCACTGTGTATACCAGGCAACCACCCTACCCCTAGGGTTCATCCCCACCCAACATTGTTTATTTTGATGAAGTCCAAGTAATTAGTTTGTTTTTCATGTTTTTGGTGTTACATCTCTGAATTTTTTGCCCAACCTAAGATCCAGATTACTATACCTTTATACTAAATCTTGAAATCAGGAGGTGCGAGCCATCTAATTTACTGTTTCAAAATTGTTTGGCTGTTCTAGTTCTTTAACCTTTTCCTATAAATTATTCCATGATATATTTTTTCAATATATATTTTTATTGAATTTTTGTGCATTTTATACATCTTAATCATATTTAGACCCTTTCCCCTATCAGTAACCTCCACAGCCCCCCCACACCTGATTTCATGCATTCTGTCATATATGTTAAGTCCTATCGAGGCAAGTTTGTGTCCCAGGTATCCCTCAGTGTCAGTTCATCCACTGGACCTAGTCATCCTATCTAGTGTCACTCTCAGAGAAGACCAATTCTCCCTCACTCAGCTGTGATTGGCTGCCAATTGGTCCTCAGCTAAGGTTCAGGCCTCCTGTCCATTTCCCCAGTTCTATGCCGAGTTTTTGTCTGGTATGAGTTTGCATGCCACCCCTGGCTCTTAGTATCTTTCTACCATTTCTCTATTTTAGAGTCAGTTTCTTGACTTCATACCAAATCCTGCTTGGATTTTTTTTTTTCTTTAAACTTTTTTTTATTTTGAGAATTTCATATGTGAGTACTGTATTTACATCATTTCCCTCCTTCCTCCTCCTCCTCCTCCTCCAACTCATCCTGTGTCTCCTTGCTCCCTCTGAAATTTGTGACCTCTTCTTTATTACTGTTTTATCTGTGGACATATAAAATACATGTATAAAACCTACTTAGTCCATTTAGTGTTACTCATAGTTTTATGCTACTCTTACCATCATTAACAATGTTCAAGCCTCAGGCTAGGAAGGAATAGTTTTATCTACTAAGGGATATAATTTTTAGAATATGTGAAAGACCAAATTAATCTTTTGAAATAATTGGAAAATATATATTAACTTTTCTGGGTTGCCAGCCTCTCTGTATGGACTTCTTTAGTTCCTTAAATCTGTAAATCTCCAGTCAGGGGCATGTTAGCACCTGCCTTTAAGCCCAGCATCCAGCAGGCAGAGTCAGGTGGATCTCTGTGTGATATAGACTAACCTATTCTGAGTTCCAGGTCAGCATAGGGCTACAGGGAGACCCTGTTTCAAAAAAAAAAAGTCTGTAGTTCTCTCAATAAGGTTTAATACTTTGTAAGTATGACCACATAAGAGACTTCACTTTATGTACATTAGGTAAAGGAAGTATTTCTTTCCTTAGAAACATACTGAGATTTGGCCAGAAAGACTGGGGTTTTGACCAAACTAAGGTTTCATTCTGTCACTGTCATTGAACATAAATGAAACTAAACTTTTCAGCTATTAAAGTAGCTCTTACAAGTCTATGGTCAGTTCATTGTAATATTCAAAATAGACACATAGGACTACAGTGGTGGTGGAGGGGAAGATCTATAGCTCTAACCTAAGACAGGAAATAGAGTGCCACAGTATTATTGTTTAAAAAAATAAAACAAAGCCTGTGAGGCATTTGTTAATTGCTAATTGATGTAGCAGTGCATCCTTAGACAGCTGGGCCTGGGCAGTATAAGAAAGGGAGCTGAGCAAGCCAGGGGAAGAAAGCCATTCCTCCATGGTCTCCTTTGGTTCCTACCTCCAGGTTCCTGTCTGAATTCCTCTTTGCTCTGCTTAACAATAAACTATGAGCTGTAAGCCAAATTAAGCCTTTCCTTCCCAAGTTGATTTTGGTCGTGGTGGTTATCACAACAACAGAGAAACCAAACTCAAAACTGACCAGCCTTGCCAAATTGGTGAGCTCCAGGTTCAGTGAAAGGCTCTATCTCAAAAAACTAGAGAACAACGAAAGAAGGCACCTGATATCGACCTCTGGCCTCCACGTGCACATGTTCACACTCCAACACAAATGCATGCATACACCACCACACAGGAAAGAAAAGATCCCTGTACATGGAGGCATGTCTAAGGGACCTGAGCAATCCAAGAAGAAATGAGAAGTCTAACAGGACAGAACATAAGAAGTGCTGGTTTTCAAGGTGGAACTAGAATACCACAGAGAATTTAGAATTATCTGGAGAACTTGTTAAAAAGTCAGATTCTTGATTCTTCCCCCAATAACTGACTAGGTAAAGGTAAGGATGTTCCTGATACAGTTTTTATTTACCTAGCAGTCCCCACTGTACACACTGACATTAAAGAACCAATGCATTAGGCCAGACTCACCAAGAATACCTAGTTACGAGCTACTTAATAAGACATGATCATATTAGCAAATAGAAAGTTAAATTGATGATAATGTTGTAGAGTAGTGGAATCACCTGAGACTAAAATGCAAGTTAGGAGGTTTAGAGTTGGACCTAAAGTGACATCATTTCTCTCAAGTTTCAGATGAGGCTGGTATGCTCATTTCAGAACCACACTTGAAGTAGGAAATAGAATATAATAAGATGGATTATAATGGAATAAGACTACAGCATGTAGATCAGTTAAAAACCTATCCCAGTAATATAGACAAGAGATAATGACTAGCTGTACTAATGACAGTGCCTAGTAATGGCAAGAATGGGTTCCAGTGAAATGTCATGAACCAGACTCACTTAGAGAGTTGGTAAGATTCAGAGTTTGAAGAGGTATCTAGCATGATCTGAAAGTTGAAGTCTAGCTGTCTAGGTAAATGGTGGTGACATTAATTGAAATATAAAGTAAGGAACAAGTAAGAAAGTGGCTTGGTGCAGAAGGAGGGCTGGTTAGAGGAGCTAAGTTTTTGGAGTTGAGAAATAGAGTAGGCAGCGGGGGATTCATTGGGAATTCATTGAATTTGAGTCCATTAAATATCTACTATTTTAAGGGTGGGTGAAAGAACATGAACCCATAGGAGACTAAAAAATGTTAAACAGTGATTGGTTGACAAAGAGCAATGTTAAAGGTATGTCCAGGGACTTGGGAATGTAGCTCAGTGGTGGAACATTTGCTTAGCTTATATGTGTAAGGCACCTGGATCCCCCTCCAGCATACACACCATACTCCACACGCACACAGCTTCCAAGAAAGGAGGGAGAGGTCATGATATTATTGCCACAGAGAGATGTTGATTGCTAAAGGAAAACGATAAAATCCCCAGATTAGTTTATCTCTCAGTATTTTAAGGAAAAGTTTAAAAGTGAAGCTAGTTTTTTTTTTTTTTCAAGTCATTCACAATAGTAAAACTCAATGTCTTTTGCACTCTGATTTTTTTTTTTTTCATTTTCCTCCCTACAGATTGAAGAGCTGCTCTAACAACATAGAAGTGCAAACTAGAGGGGCCAAGTTTTGCTATGCACTGAAGAAAAAGCATTGTCTGTAAAGTTCTATTTTTAAAAAATGTCTGCTTGTAACACCTTTACTGAACACGTTTGGAAACCTGGTGAATGCAAGAATTGCTTCAAACCTAAAAGTTTGCACCAGCTTCCCCCAGATTCTGAGAAGGCGCCCATCACCCATGGCAATGTGAAGACTAATGCCAATCATAGTAACAACCACCGTGTCAGGAACACTGGGAATTTCCGGCCTCCTGTGGCTAAAAAACCCACTATAGCTGTGAAGCCCACTATGATGGTGGCAGATGGGCAAAGTGTATGTGGTGAGCTTAGCATCCAAGAACACTGTGAGAACAAGTCTGTCCTCATAGGATGGAACCAAAATAAGACTGCTTTGAACCAGAAACCACTGAACAATAATAATGAAGATGATACTGAAGGATTTGGCCATGTTCCTAAGCAATATGGCAGTAATGACAGTGCAAAGAAGATATCAAATAACAATAATGGACTCACTGATGTGTTAAAGGAGATAGCAGGCCTAGATACCAACCCTCAAGTGAGAGAAAATGAGACAAACTCCCGAGAAACATTCTTAGGGAGAATAAATGATTGCTATAAACGTTCATTGGAAAGAAAGATTCCACCAAGTTGCATGATAGGTGGTATGAAGGATACTCAGGGCAAGCATGTTATTCTGAGTGGGAGCACAGAGGTAATCAGTAATGAAGGAGGCCGGTTCTGCTACCCTGAGTTCTCAAGTGGAGAGGAAAGTGAGGAAGATGTGCTTTTCAGTAACATGGAGGAAGAACACGAGAGCTGGGATGAGAGTGATGAGGAGCTGTTGGCCATGGAGATTCGTATGCGAGGGCAACCTCGCTTTGCTAACTTTAGAGCAAACACTTTGTCTCCTGTACAATTCTTTGTGAGCAAAAAGTGGAATACTGTTCCCCTACGGAATAAGTCTCTGCAGAGAATCTGTGCTGTAGACTATGATGACAGCTATGATGAAATCCTTAATGGTTATGAGGAAAATTCTGGAGTTTCCTATGGTCAAGGAACAATTCAGAGCATGGTTTCATCTGACTCAGTATCACCAGATTCCTCTTTGACAGAAGAATCACATTCTGAAACAGCTAGTAATTTATCCCAGAAGGTTTATAATGGGGGGATATCTCCTGGCAACCCAGGAGATTCTAAGGACATAAAAGAAATTGAGTCTAATTATGAAAGCCTCCCTGGTAATAATAATCAGGAAAAGGATTTGACACAAACCTCTAAAAGCTCATCAAAAGTTCCAGAGACACATAAAGCAGTTCTTGCTCTCCGATTAGAAGAGAAGGATGGCAAAATTGCTGTACAAACTGAGAGGCCAGAAAACAAAGCCTCTACAGATATTGCTGGTCAAGCAGTTACCATAAGCCTTGTCCCTATAGAAGAACAAGCAAAGCCCTACCGAGTTGTAAATCTGGAACAGCCATTGTGCAAACCATATACTGTTGTGGATGTGTCAGCAGCCATGGCCAGTGAGCATCTTGGCAGCCCCAAGAGAAAAGGCTCATCTTCTACTCCAAACTCTCCAGTGACATCACCTACATCGACACCAGGACATATAAGTACTCATTCTAAAAAATCCAGTGCAATCCGATACCAGGAAGTATGGACGTCCAGCACCAGTCCACGACAAAAGATCCCCAAAGTAGAATTAATTACTGGGGGAACTGGACCAAATGTCCTTCCAAGGAAAACATGCCATAAATCAGCACCCACTTCACCCACAGCTACAAATATTTCCTCCAAAACTATCCCTGTTAAGTCACCTAATTTGTCTGAAATAAAATTTAATAGTTACAACAACGCTGGCATGCCACCTTTTCCAATTATCATTCATGATGAACCATCCTATGCTCGGAGTTCCAAAAATGCTATTAAAGTTCCCATTGTTATTAATCCAAATGCATATGATAATCTAGCCATCTATAAAAGTTTTCTGGGAACAAGTGGAGAACTCTCAGTGAAGGAAAAAACCACAAGTATAATAAGCCATACTTATGAAGAAATAGAAACTGAAAGCAAAGTGTCTGATAACACCTCTAGCAAACTCCCTGACTGTCCCCCAGCTAAAGTGTTTTCTAACAGCACAGAGCGTAAAAGGGGCTCTGTGGCTCAGAAGGTTCAGGAGTTTAACAGTTGTCTCAACAGAGGTCAGCCTTCTCCACAGAGAAGCTATAGTTCCAGCCACAGCTCACCAGCAAAAATCCAGAGACCTACTCAAGAGCCTATGGCCAAAACAGAAGGTGGGCAGGAGTCTCAGATGGCGGGCAGTGGTGGCACCAGGGAGAAAGCAAGCACAGTGCTCTGTCAGATTGTGGCTTCTATCCCACCCCCCCAGTCTCCCCCAGAAGCACCTCAATCTAGCCCTAAGGCTTGCAGTGTGGAAGAGCTTTATGCCATTCCTCCAGATGCCGATGCTACAAAAAGTATCCCCAAAAGTACCCCAGTCCGGCCCAAATCTCTCTTTACATCTCAGCTTAGTGGGGAGGCTGAGTCACACCAGACCACTGAAAGCCCTCCTACCAAAATTCAGAAAGATCCATTCACAAAGCCAGTCATTTCCCCTCCCTCCAAATTAGTGAGCAACCCCCAGAGTGAACCACCACCTCCCTTTCCCCCACCACGCTCTACTTCCTCCCCTTACCATGCAAGTAACCTTTTACAGAGGCATTTTACCAACTGGACCAAGCCAACCAGTCCTACCAGATCAACAGAAGCTGAATCCGTTTTGCACTCTGAAGGTAGCAGGCGAGCAGCTGATGCAAAGCCTAAACGTTGGATATCATTTAAGAGTTTCTTCCGCCGTCGGAAAACAGATGAGGAGGAGGACAAAGAGAAAGAGCGAGAGAAAGGAAAACTGGTGGGCTTGGATGGTACAGTCATCCACATGCTGCCACCTCCTCCTGTCCAGCGCCATCACTGGTTCACAGAGGCCAAAGGAGAGTCCAGTGAGAAGCCTGCCATTGTCTTCATGTACAGATGTGACCCTGACCAAGGCCAGCTGACTGTGGATAAGAGCAAGGCTGTGGCAGGCCAGGCAGTGGTCGCAGAGAAAGGAAGAGTAGAAGATGTGTTACCCCGGGACTCAGAAGAAAAGAAAAGTGGCCATTCTTCTCCATCACAAATTCCTGAAAAAATTCGCAGGTATGTAAAATCAACTGACAGAATGTGGAGGAAAAAAATTTGACTGCATTTTCGGATGCTGAGTTGAGATATAGATATATCTTTTAAATTTGTACAAGAGCCATTTCTGTTTATAAGTAGCACTTTGTGACCATCATACATCTTTATAACTATATCCCAAGATTAGAATATTATTAAAGTAGTCTTATTGCACTATACAAGGTTTATGCCCCTGGATCTCTAGCTAAAGTAGTACATTGCATTCTGGTAAATACAGAGGGGCTTTAACATGGAAAAGCAAATCCATAGCACTGTAATTTCAATCTAATGTGTTCTGAAATGCTGTGATGGTATGAGGAAGAAGCAGAGTCAAATGAATGTTCTTTCCCTCACTATAAATGGAATAAAACTCAAGCAATTCTTTGTGGCTTTTTCCATATACACATTATTTTAAGGAAATACTTGTTTTTTGTTTGTTTTTCTGTCTCTCTTTGTCATCTTTTTAAATGTTATGGGAATGGTAGGGAGCAGAGAGTAAGCAGTGTATAGATTTTTTTTTTTTACATGTAGGAGAAATAAGAGAAGTTGGTTATTGAGACTGAGACCAAGTGGTGTGATTCTCACTGCACAGAGGTAGATTATATACCCAGGAGTTCTCTAAGCATTAGTTCTCTTTTATACCTTAACTACCTTAACTTTTTTTTTGTCTTTTTGAGACAGGGTTTCCCTGTAGCCCCAGCTGGCCTCAAGCTTGCTATGTAGACCAGGTTGGCTTCCATCTCACAGATGCAGGCAAAGTTAGTGTTTATCAGAGCTAGAATTTACATCCTGATCTCATGAGCTTGTCTTCTTTCTAAAATGCCACATTATTAATGAACACAAGATCAAATAAAAATACTGGAGGTGAAACTCAGTAGTAGAGTGCTTGAATAGAATGTGTAAGACCCTGGGTTCAATCCCAGCACTGGCAATATATATATATATATATATAATTATTTTTCTGTATTTACTTTGATTCATATAAATATTTATTTTTAGGGATATGTTTTTTCTTTTTTGTTTCTATTATAAATAAAACTAACCAAATGTCAGTTAAGCAAGTAACATTTATCCCAAGTTTGTGACAAACAAGATTTCTTTATGATTAAAGAAGTGACCCAAGTACTGAACTCTTCAGAGTTATCTCCTCTCCTTTACATACAGTAAACCTTTATCCAGCCTAACCATCTCTCTGGCAAAGATAACTTCTGATTGATGGGGCAGATTTTCTTACCAGTTTTCTGTAAAAATATGTAAATAAAAAATGAAGTGAATATTTAATGCCTTCACTTTTTCTGCAAAATGCCAGGATGTTTTTAATACATGTTCTTTACTAAAATGATCTTTTTACATACCTCCAAATAGTTGTCAAAATCCTAGTAAGTCCTTATTTTCCTTAAATTTATATAATAGCAAGGCAACTGAAATGTTGGTAATGCATTCCTGGGATAAGTAGTCTTTTTAGTTGAACACTGTGTTCCATTTTTTTACATTCTCAATGATACAGTGTTATACTCCAGTAGTAATAAAATGCATTGCAGGTGACTGGTTTACTTAGAAAAGAAAAAGCCATTTAAATAGCACATGGCTAGAGTTACCTAGAAGGCATGGCAGATAACTCTTGCAGCTTAATAAATAGCTTTACTCCTGTTTGAGTATGGTAAATTTATCCAAATCCTGGAAAATAGAGCCAGCAAATGGTTTGGCCTCTCTTCTGGAGAAAGTGGGTTATACACCTCTACCTCACTGTATGTGGACTTGGCAGACACCTTACTAGTAAACTTTTATTTCCACATATTAGGTGATACATGGGCCAAACACACCTGCCAAAAAATGTATGAGTTTCTTCATAGAAACATCCACAAATCCAAATAATAAAGCTGATTTGCTTCATTGTTACTAAGATTTAACTATGTTTCAGTTGTCTAGTGGGCTGTTAAAACAGACTGCTGGGTTCCACTTCCAGAGTTCCTGATTCAGTTTGTCCTGAGGTGTATTTTGACTTCCCACATCCAACATGCTGATGCTGCTGGTCTTTGGGCCACACTGTAGAATCACTAGTCACACTACCATTCTAAAGAAAAGCCATGATTAAAGCACTAAACTGTTCTTAGAAGCACGTTTAAATTTTCTTTTTAATGTTCCAGAGTGTGTAGAAAAAGTTCATTCAATAGGTTATTTTTAGCCTTGTGGAAAATTTAAAACGTAATTATGCATATTGAAGACTATACTCTATTTGCTTTTTAAATAATTACCTCACTTACTTGGATTGCCATTGGTATTTACTTGACCCAACTTTGAGAGGGAAAACATTACAATGAAATGTCAACGTTTGTGTTTCTGGCTTGATGGCAGTGTGATGGTTAAATTACCATCCCATGCCTGGGAACACACTGCTGAAAGAAATGAAAATACAATTTTGCTATAAGTAAATGAAGATGCCAAATCTAAACTGTCTGTAAGGAATGAAGAATGAAAAATACCACACTGAAGGCTAGACCACGGGCCCTGAAACAAGAGACATAGTAGAGCTTTTCATTGTGGTATTAGACTATTTCTAGCATTTATTCAACTGTTCCAAAGACATAAATTGAGTATGTGCTATTAGGCTTTGGAACAGATTGGGGAAAGACATTGCTGAAATAATGGACTTAGATTCAACTTCAGCTTTGACTCTCTGGTCCTTCAGTGTACAGGGCTATAATGATACCACCCAGAATTAATTTGAAGATTTCATGAGAAAGTTGGTGTTTAAAAATATTAGTAGTCCTCCATCTTCAATGTAATAAATATACAACATGATACAAAAGCACAGAATGCCAGCGATTAAATTAACTTAAATCAGTTTCTCAGAATGAAATTGAAAACAGATCTTAAAAGACAAGGCTGGTTGTGGTAGCATATCTGTGTATTTCTATTACTCAGGATACTGGGACAGCACAATTATGAGTTCAAGAGCATTATGGACTACACAGTAAGACCCTGTCTCAAAATGAATAAATCAAAGATTTTGTCAGCTAATGTCCTAGAGATGAAGAAAGCAAATAAAAGCAGAGTATGTGGATAGAAAAGAATAATGAATAGTGTGCTAAAAAGTTGGACTTGCCCAACTTTTTTAAATCCCAGCATTGGGAAGGTAGAGGTAAGCAGATCTCTGTGAGTTCAGAACCAGCTAGGGCTACATAGTAAGACTCTGTCTTTAAAAAATTTTTTTAAAAGGTGAACTCATAGAATGGAAAGGTAGAATGGTGCTTATCAGAAGCTAGGGGAGTGAAGAAAGGGAGATGTTAGTCAGAGGGTACATACATGATGAACATAGCTAATACATATGTGCCTCAAATTCTCTGAAAGTATATTTTAAGTCTTCTCATCACAAAAGAATAAATAGATCAGGTAGCAGATATATAATTTGTTTTGTTTAATCTGTGTTTTATGCATGCATCAGTATACATGTGTGTATGATGTTGCACTTCATAAATATGTGCAATTATTATTATTTGTCAAAAAATTTTAAAAACAGAACACTTCAGTGGTTCCTCACATACGGTCTTGACCCTATCACAACAGGTCTGTGTGTTGTTAAAGTTTAGTGACCAGCCTATGGTGCTCTTGGGAGGTGGTGAAACTATTAAGAGAAACATGTTGAGGGGAGTTAGGGCACTGAGGGGCATGACCTTGAAGGGAATATTGAAACTCCTCCAGTCTCAGTTTCTGTGTCCTTCTGTCTCAAGCAGCTTCCTCTGCATACACCTCACTGTGATATCCTGCTTTGCTACCTGCTGAAAAGCAGCAGCGCCGAGTTGCCATGAGCTGAAACTAGTGAAACAGTGAACCACAGTAAACCTGTCCTTCTGAAAAGTTGATTATCGCAAGTATTTTGTTACATGATGAAAAGCTAACCAACACAGATAGTAAGATATTTGTGTTTTCACAGTGTTGACCTTAGCACTGATGGTACAAAAACAGTTCTGAGTAAAACTATTTGTACCAACCACAAACCAAAAACCGTAGCACTGTATTGTACTTGGAGTTAAATGAAAAAAATCAGTTTCACTTAAAATTAAGTAGCAAATTTTATTAAATTTTAATCCTTCATTAATTGTCTTTTGTTTTTAATCTGTGTGATAAAATGTAAGTACACATGTACAGTCCAGGTACATACCAAAGGTAATATTTATTGTAAGAGAAAACATTTGTAAAATAGATTAACTAACCACACGTGGCGGTGCATGCCTTTAATCCCAGCACTCTGAGGCAGAGGCAGGCAGATCTTTGTGAGTTCAAGGCCAACTGGGGCTACAAGGAGACCCTGTCTCAAAAAGACCAAAAAAAAGTTTAACTTGCATAGTTTGAGCTAGGAACTTTAGCTAAGTCCTTCTTCCATTGACCATCATTGAAAGTACATCAAGCAGACCAGTTGTAGTTATTCTAATGAGTACTTGGCAGATACTTGCATGCAACACTGACCTTGACTGCTTCCTAATCCTTAAAAACATTTGCCTGATGAGACTGGTTGTAGAATTTACAGGAGGTTTGGATTTTGTTTATATTTTAATAGTCTATAGTGGAATATATATATTTGAAGGATATGCATAGCTTAGTAAATCGTTAATTTTCAAATGACTATGTGTAGCATTACAAAATTGTGCATTAGTAAGAAATACATCCAGATAAACCAATAGATTTTGCTGTGAGTACAGAAGAAAGTTCATTGATACTGTTTCTGACCCCACATTGCAACTAACTTTTAAGAGATTATCATTTATCAAGCTCTCCTATAGTACCAGATAATAGTTACAGTTTTCTAAAAAGTTATTAATATATACCCCCATTCCCACTTGTAAGTTTGGATGAGACCAATTTTCTTCATATTCTTTAATTAAAGCAATATATCACCATAGATTAAATACAGAAGCAAACATGAAAATGTGGCTGTCTTCCATTAAGCTAGATATCAGATTTTAAAATTTTCAATGAATTAGCTTATTTTTAAACTTTCTTAGTTTTATAAAAGTAGATGTTAATAAATACAACCTGCACAAACAAGAGTCCTTGTGGTTCTCAGAGTTTTTTAATAGCATTGTTTTATTTTGTTGAGAATTTCATACATGACTACTGTGTTCATATCATTTCTACCTCTAACTGTATCCCACTAGCTCCTCCTGTGTCTCTTCCAATCCCTCTCAAATTCATGGCCTCTTCCTTTATTATTGTTTTACACACATACACACACACACACACACACACACACACACAGAAAGAGAGAGAGAGAAATCTGAGATAGATGATGATAGGTAGATGATAGATAGATAGATAGATAGATAGATAGATAGATAGATAGATAGATAGATGATAGAACTTACTGAGTCCATTTAATGTTTCTGATATGTACATTTGTGCATGTCTTTAGGAATGACCACTTGGGAATGGAGAACCTGTCAGAGAACTTAACCTGGAGAAAGCTGATTCTCCCTCTCTCAGGAGCCATTGGTTGCCTGTAGCTCTTCATCTAGGAATAGGACCTTTTGAAATTTTCCCCATCTACATTGGCATGTCAACTAGTATTATCAGTGTGTAGGTCTTCGTTAGTCAACCATATTGTTGAGATTTTATGTTTAGAAGACACTGTCTCACAGCTGGCATCCTAGTCCTCTGGCTGTTATAATCATTATGCTTCCTCCTCTGCAATGTTCCCTGACCCTTAGGTATGCTGTTTGTGTCATAGGTATATCATTTGGGCATAGGACTCTACAGTCACTCTGCACTTTGATCAGTTGTGAATATCTGTAATAGCCTCCACCTATTGCAAAAAGAAGCTTCTTTGATGAGGGTTGAAAGCTACACTTACGTAGGAATAAAGATAAGTAGTTAAAATATAATTAGAAATCATACTGGTTAAGGAAAATGGCAGTACTAAGTTCTCTTCTAGGATCTGTAACCTCTCCTGCCATGGATAATTGGCTGGGTTTACAGTACCAGCATGTATTCCCTCCTATTTAACAAGCCTTATGTCTGATTAGACAGTTTTTGATTACCTCCAAAATGTGTCATTATTGCACCATTGGGGATATCTTTCCAGTCTCGCCACTGCTGAGGTTTGTAGGATTTACAGCTAGGTAGGACCATTGGGTTGCTTTTCTCCATTGGCATAGCACCCTCTAATACTATGAGAACTAGTCCTCCGAGAGGAGGCTCCCATGTCAGTTACAGCTTAATTCCTCCAAGTTCTGTGTGTGGTGTGTAGTATATTCAGCAGTAAGGTCTTACCTATTGAGGGGCAAACAAGGACAGTGTTTTAGGAAGTCTTGGACTCACCTGACTAACAACTCAGAGATTTCCCATGCCTGGCACTGAAGTTTTTGTTGGATAGCCTGTGGCTCTTAAAGGAAGCATTATTACCCCTTGTGCTTAACTCCATTTATATACACATGTATATATGTATATAAATGGAGTTATGTATTTTAAGTAATGATATAAATATGTTTGTGTCTTTAAGTAAGCGTATAAAATAATCTGTTTCCCTGTGACTTTTTAAACGTCTTTGAGACCACAAGTGTGAGAACTACTGGAATAGACTGGAAAAAGCTTTGCATGATAGATGTGAAATGTTTGGCTTCTGCCCTGTTTTGTTGAGGAGACAGTTTCTAATTAGGAAAGTATCATAATTTTAAAAAAATACAAATAAAATCCTTTCTCATAGTGGTATTGGTAGTAGTAATGGGATCTTGGTGGATCGAATTTTGGTTCAGTAATGTTTCGAGACATCTTTTCCAGAAAACTAGTTTCAATCAAGAAAGTTGAATCTAATGATGAGTCTGGTTTGTAACCAGTTGGGAATTTCTCTACTATTATTTTTAGAATACTTACCGTCTCTACAACTCTTTTTAAAAATTGTTTATTATTTTTATTTTATGTGTATGAGTGTATTGCCTGCAATGTAAGCTCTGTCATGCGGTGCCCAAATAGGTCAAGAAGAAAGCATTGAATCCCCTGGAATTAGAGACAATTGTTAGCCCCCATGTGGGTACTGGGAACCGAATCCGTGTCCTCAGCAAGAGCAGCCACTGATCTTAACTTCTGAGCCATCTCTCCATCCTCTGTCTTCTACAACTCTTAGTGTTCATAGCTGAAGGAAGAAATCTGCATGTCTGGGAAATGTAAGCACTCAAATCTGCAACGATCTCAATTCTGTCTTTACCACAGACTTCTGTTTTAACTTTGAACTAAAGTTTTCCTTAGCTCAAAAAATACTATAAGAACAAAATAGACACCATTAAAACATCTGGACTAATATATAGCAATAGAAATTGACCCCTTTACAAAGTTATGCTTAAGTAACCAGAATTAAAGAGTGTCCCTATTGAACGTCTTGCTCTCTGCAGTCTGTGCTGAGAGCAGTCTTTCAGTACAGCCTCCTAGTTCTTTAACCTTCTTGTTTACAAACTTTCAGATATCCTCCCTTCCCTTCCTTTTATTGGTGCCTATGCCTTGTATATATTGTTGATCTTGGAATTGATACTACCAGATTACTTTTTAATGGCGGTTATCTTAAAATGTTTTTTTTTTTAATTTTTTTTAAGATAGAACATTTTAAACCTATATGAAAGTAGATAGATTAATATTAAAAAATCATTTGCTCATCTAGGAATAGGGCCTTGTGCAATTTCCCCATCCATGTTGACTGATATTGTCATTTTGAAAGTCTTATGAAAGGTCTTGTTTAGGCAGCCACTGCCTGTCTAGAAAAAAGATAGTGTCAGAGCTAGCATCCTGACCTTCTGGTTCTTACAAGCTTTCTGCTCCCTTTTCCATTATGTTCCCTGAGCCTTAAGTATAGGAGTTGCATTGTAGATATACCAATTTGGGCTAAGCACCCTACAGTCACTGACTCTGCATTTTGACCTGTTGTGTATCTCTATAGTAGCTTCCATCTGCTGCAAAAAGAAGCTTCTTTGATGAGGAGTGGGAGCTACTCTTACCTGTGAGTGTATCAATAGGTATTTAGAATGCTGTTGGGGATTATATGAGTTTAGGAAAATAACATAGTAGGTTTTCCCCTAGGGTCTGTGACCTCTCCAGCATCAGGTATTTGACTAGGTTTACAGTCCCAGACATGAATTCCTTCCTATTGAGCAAGCCTTAAGTTAGAAAGCTGTTGGTTACTTATCCTCAAGCCAAAAGTGCCACTGTTGCAGCATTGGGGATACCTTGCCAGGCCACGCACCTGATAAATTATCCAATCTGAAGTGATCATCCTTAAATACATGTACATAAGAACAACACTGAATGAACTGGGCAGGTTGTATGTGTGACATACATATGCATACATGCATGCATGTATTTGTGTAACAGTGATGGTGGAAGAAAAGGTCATGGATTTGAGAGGGAGTGGGGGGCAACATGGAAGGCATTGGAGGGTAGAGGGAGGGTTGAAAATGATGTAAATACAGTAATTGTGCATGAAATTCTCAAAATTAACTAAATAAAAATAAAAACCCATTTGCCACAAAGCTACACTTTATTCATTTTCTAGATGTGATATGCAGTTTGTAATCACAGCAGTCAGGAGGCTGAGTCCATAGAATCATGAGTTCCAAGACAGCTTGAGCTATATAGTAAGATTCTCTCTTTTTAAAAAAAAAGAGAGAGAAATTTATGGCCAGTCTTTTCTCTTTCATTTTCCACCCACTCCCCTACCCTGTTATTTTGAAGCAAATTCCAGATGTCATTTCATTTGTGTTTCAGAAGATAGCTCAAAATCACATCCATATACCCAAAAGAGTTTGTTAAATCTTACTAGCTAACCCCAGGCTAAACATTATTTGTTATCAAAAGTCTTAAAACTATATACATTCTGCTGACTCCTAAATTTATATCTCCATTCATCACTTTTCCCCACGATTCATAAGCAGCTCTTCACTTGATATCTCCACTTCAAACATACATTTCAAATGAAGCATGTCTAAGACAAAACTCTTGGTTTTTCCCTACAGATGTGTTCTGTCTCAAGTCTTCCCCTCCTGTAAATGGCTCGTTGTCCATCCGTTTACACATGCCAGAAAACTGAGTTGTCTTTGATTTTCCTCTTCTTCCCTCCTTCTAGATTCAAAATACTAAGTCCTGTTTGTTCAACTTCCAAAAATTTCCAATATCTGCTGCTTTCATTTCTCTGTCACCCTTATCCACATCACTGTAATCTTTCACCCCATTTACTAAAATATTTTACTGATCTCTTGTCCCTTGTCTCTTTAGAATAGCCCAGGAGTCTTTAAGGACAAAATCTCATTGTTTCATCAAAGGAAAAGGGAAGCCTCTGCATAAGACTTCCTCTACCTACTAGTTTAACCCTATCTCCTGTTTCTCAGCCCCTTGCTCACGAACCTCTTAAAATACTAGCTGTTTCAGAAACATGAGAATCATAATCCTGTAGTAGACCAGCTTTATCAGATATTCTCTGTGTCGGGGATTCTTCCTTCACATCTTTGCATGACTGACTCATCATTCAACTCTCAATTTAAATATTATCTCCTCAGAAAACTGTCTCTGATCTTCCCATCCATCTAAAGGAACTCTCTTAACATGTTACTTGATCATATCATCCTTTCTAAATTTATTCCCCTTTTTAAATTTATCCCCATTTTTTATAACAGTTCTTTACTTTATTCTTCTAGATTCAATTTCCTCCTTCCTGACATAAACCCTGTTAGTATTCTATTCAATGAATTAAGGTGGTAAACTCTTGATCAGTGAACAAAATCATTTTTATTTATATATTAATTTGACTTTTAAAGTTCTGTGTTCAAATTATGTCCTTGGGTATAAAAATATCACCAAATACAAATTGCTCATTTCAGGTCCTTGATTTCACCCTCATATGCAAAACATACACCCCCAAAATTTTTGCATGATTATAGACAAGCGCTATTGACAGTCACATACATGTCCTTAGATTTTTAATTCATAACTTTTCCTGATGAAAATATAATTAAGAAAGTAAACATTCTGTCAAAGGTAAAGGCTATCATTTGCCACCTGAATGGCTTCCTGATCTCTAGCTGACAAACTTCTAATTAGCAAAGCTCTACAGAATGTACTGTAGGGTCCATGAGTCAGGTTTCTTTAATTCTTAGAACTATCTCAAAAATCTAGCTAAGTCTAACAGTAGGAATTCTGTCCAAGCCCCAGCCAGCTCCTGATTTGAACAAGCAGATTGGATTTGACACAACTTCACTCCTTTAGTAATGCTATTCATCTGTATAAACCTTCTTTTCCCCGTAAAGACCTTCTTGATCTTCTTAGAGATCTTAGGGCCAAACAGTATTCTGTAATAATCCAGGAGTCAATCCAGAGAACACTCTAATTAACTTTAGGGTTCAAAAGTATGGCCTAAGAGCTGGTTAGTCTGTAAGCTAAATCTAATTTGGCACCTGTTTTTGTAAATGACATTGTATTGTATTGTATTGTATTGTATTGGTAACCACACTCATTTTTTGCATGCTAATTGTGGCTACTTTTGCAAAGTAATAAGAGTGGTGGATAGGTGAATATAAACTATATTGCTCTTAAAGTTCAAGATGTTCCTGTCTGGCCATTTGTAGAAAATAAGCTCTAATATTGATTTGTTGGTGATTATCAGATTTGTTAGTAGTCTCTAACCATTCCAGCCAAACTAATGTAACCAGAGCCTGGATTTCCTACTATATGTTTATTTAACATATGTAATATGGATAAAGTCCAAACTCTTCTGATAAAATGTGATGTCCTCTCTGAAAAATTCTGTGTATTGTTTCTTGGTCTTTTAACTAGGATCTAGTGGAATAAAAGTTCAGTTAGAAGCCTGGCACATTTTAATGTTTATGCTCGGGTAGTATCTTAGTTTGCATTATTTCCTATTAGGAGAATCCTATCAGTCATCTTTGCATATTGAGAACTAAATTGGACTCTGAAAACCACATTCCTACTTTTTATAAAGAAAAAATGCAGCACTAGAGAAAGGGCTCCGTGGTTAAGAGCACTGGTTGCTCTTGGCAAAGACCCAAGTTTGATTCCCAGCACCCATACGGTGGCTAACAACTGTCCATAACTCCAGTTCCAGGGGATCAGACTTTCTCTCTTTTGATTTCTACCAGCATTACACGACATGGGTGCACTTACATGCATGCGGGCAATAATACACTAATACACATAAAATAAAAATAATAAATATAATTTTTTTTAAATTTAAGTAAAACAGATCTTTAAAAAAAAAATAATGGAAGGCAGAAGCTGAATGCAGTTCCTTGCACTCCTCACTGTGTGCTCTTTAACTCTACAATACTCTGGACTGTCAACATACATTAAGATCATATCTACATTTGGGGACATGTTATTCCTAAAATTTAGATTGACATCTTTCCTGCTGAATTTGTAAACAATCCTGTTTTAAAGAAAATTGATAAAGATATTTATCCTAATCACAAAACAGTACAGAATCACCATGTGTAGAACTTAGACTCTATGCATGCATCGGCCTTGTTTACTTGTTCTCTTCATGAATCTGAAGTTAAATTGTAATACCTAGGTGATTCTTTCACCCCCATTATGTCAGAGGTGTCCCACCAGCTTTGACAGTACATTCTTCTGATTTTATAGGGAATTAAGAGACATAGGGACATCGGTATTCATCAGTACTACCAGGGCTACTGGCAAGTCAGACTGACTTCACAGGCTGTTAGAATGATTCTTATTGTACTACTGGTGTTGATCTTTGCTAGAGTCCTTATTGACTTTCATGACTTTAAAGTTAGCCTGAGCATAGGACCAGTAAGGGCTTTAATGATATATACTGATCCACTGATCTGTCAAGTACTACTTAAAATATTGGCATAATTTTTCACTCTCTAAAAGGTACTTTATGTGAGTGTCCTAATTAAGGCATTGTCCTATAAATGTCACTAGACCCATTTCATAGATGAATAATAGGAAAAAGAGTAGTATTTGTGGTAGAGCTGAAATTAAATTTGATTTAGGTCACAGTGACAATGAATATTTTATATAACTGCAATACAGTATTGATTATAGAGTTATCAGATGACATTTAAAGTTTTGATTCTGTGACAGTTAATTTTCATGTATTATCTCCACAGTGATGATGATGACTGTGTGTGTGTGTGTGTGTGTGTGTGTGTGTGTGTGTGTGTGTGTGCGTGCATGCGAGGGATTTGAACTCATATCTTCATGCTTATAGAGCAAGTGATCTTATCCAGTGAGCCATCTCCCCAGTTCCAGGATAGTTTGTAATAATGAATAGAAAAGTTTTGCCCCCCATTACAAAATAATGATATGTCACTTATCAGAACCCCAACCAACCCCAATGTGGAAGAGGTAAGTGAAATAGCCTCAAGAATCAGCCAGTTGCCTTCCTGTGCTACTGTCTCATAAGTGAAGCCATGACACATCTAAGATGCTCTTCATAGAGAGGAGGGAGTCCTTTCTACCATACTTGCCACTTCCATACTGGAACCTATTCCAGTTTCTTTCACCATGTGGTACAGACAGAAATCCTGCTGAGTGGAATATGGATGCAGATTTGGTGACGTTCTGTAGTGCCTTACTGGTGTAATGTCACCTCGCTTGACTTATTCAACACTCAAGAGTTGCTTACTCTAATCCTCAGTCCTCTCATGAGTGTTCTAAGATGGATGTCTCAGGGTAAAAAGAAATGGAATTGAGATGGGTGTGGTGGTGCATGACTAATCCTAGCACTCAGG
Source organism: Eospalax fontanierii (assembly GCA_035773235.1). Lineage (NCBI taxonomy): Eukaryota > Metazoa > Chordata > Mammalia > Rodentia > Spalacidae > Eospalax > Eospalax fontanierii. The sequence continues at coordinate 57,610,076 of CM069539.1, read as the reverse complement.
AGGCAGAGGCAGGAAGATCCCTGTGAGTTCTAGGCCCCCCTGGTCTCCATAGTGAGTTCCAGGCCAGTTGGGGCAAGCCCTGTCTCAAAAAGACACACAAAAAAATAGAATAGTCTTTGAAGATGAAATGAGTTTGAGTTTCAAATAGATGGAATTATCCAGAGTTGAAGGACATCTCAGACTTTTAGAATGAGACTGGGAACGTACATTGTAGTCTTGAACACCTATAGGTGGCATTTGGGTGGCCAAGAGAATCTATGGCTGAATGAAACATAGGAATAGCAGGCAGATAAGCGGTTGTTTTAGGAACAGGCCCCTGGCAGGTGACAAAAGGTGCAGGTACTGTAGGTTCCTCTTTCAGCACCTTTGTCAGTCACAGGAAGGGACCTTACCTCTGTCCTCTACTGAACAAGTAGCTGAGACATTACTACATGATGGAAGGCTTGTATCTGCTGGTATAACAGTTGCTATTTCCTTCAGAATTAGTCTTTTCTAATCAGGGCTAATAGCAAAAGTGTCAAATGTCATATTAAGTCAAATCCTTTTTCCTAACATTTTATACTTATGATTGTGTTCTAAAAATAAATAATAGACGTTTAGAAATAGTTTCAAAGTAGTTCCTCTGCCCTTTTTAAATAGCCCACTATGAATGGTCTCATCAGTGACTGCTTAAATTATTTATTTCCCCTCTCTGCATATTTCTGTCACTTGTAAGGAATGATGCTCCGTTACTTCCAAAATTTTCCTGCTCATTTTTTGCAACTTCTTTCTATACTTACTGCTTTTCTTTCTGGGAAAAGGAAGCAGGGAGAAATTGTCTATCAGAATGTAGTCCTGATAATGGGCCCAACTACATCAGAATCATGTAGGATGGATGGATGGATGGATGGATGGATGGATGGATGGATGGATGGATGGATGCATGCATGCATGCATGCATGCATGCATGCTTCTGGGCCATACCTCAAAGCTCTTTAAATCTACCCCTGCAGGAGAGAGCTGAAAATCTGTATCTTCAGTAAGCTTCTGAGGTGATTATTAGATACATTTAAGTTTGATAACCTTTGACATATTTCAGAATGTAAGCTTTGAAGTTGCCCAAGCCTGGGTTTGAATCTTCCTTCTTGTTATTCAGCTGTGCTGTCTTGAATAAGTTACTTGATCTCTGCTTATTAGTTTCCTCCTCAATAAATTAAGAGGCAGAATATTGTAGTTTTAAGAACAGACTCTAGAACTAAACTGCAGGTCTTGAATTTCAACTCATGCAAAGTGACTAGATCTCTCTGGAGTTTAATTTCTTCATTTGTAAAAGCAGATAATAACCTCCTCTGTTAGGCTGATAGATAGTATAAGTGAATATGTAGAGGACTCTGAAAGGACAAAGGAGTTTTCTTCCAGGGCACAGTTGACAAAGTCTGGAGACATTTTTGGTTATCATAGTCATAAGGGTAATTCTAGCATCTGGTTTGGCCAGAAACAAGAAGTACTAGTATGAAGCTGCTATGTGGATATCCTTCTACAACAAATAAAGAATTATCTGGCCCCAAAATGTCAGCAGTGCCACTTTTGAAAAACATGACTAGAACAGGCACATAATAAATACAATGTAAGCTTTGGTTACTGTAATTACTGTTGTTGCTATTATAGGAATATGAAGCCTTCCTAAGAGTGTCACTGTTAGTAGGTAGAAGTAGATATACATTTAAGCATAGTGCCTGGCACTCAGTAATTGTAGAGGTGGCCATTATTAGGAGGCCAGTATCCATAAATATATTAAAGCTACCCTATTTGAAGAAATCTTTTTGCACTAAATACTTTTTTGGTTTATTTAGGATTCTTCAAAATAGAACATATCTGCAATCATTATTACCTCATATTTCTTTGTTTAATTTATCAATTACTTTTTATTCATTTTTAGAATTAACATACAAAATAAAAGATTTCATTATGACTTTTTTTTTTAATTTTTTCGTTTTTGAGACAGGATCTCCCTATAGCCCCAGCTAGCCTGGAACTAACTATGTCTCCTGATTGCTGGAATTAAAGGCATGCACCACCATACCAGGCTCATTATGGCATTGTAAAAATATTTCATTTATTATTTCCTTTTTTGTGTATGAGTGTATTGCTGGTGTGTTTGTAAGTGTACCTGCATCATGCAATGCCCATAGAAGTCAGAAGAGGGCGCCAGATCCCCCTGGACCGGAACTGTGGCCAGTGTTTTTAACCGTTGAGGCTTCTCTCCAGCTCATCATTATGACATACATACTTTGTTGTTGTTGATCTTCCTCCTCAACTCCCCTCCCCCATACCCCTCTTCTGCTGGTCCCCCTTTCCCACAGTAGTCTGTCTTCTACTTTCAGGTCACATGTCTCCTAATACCTTCTTTTTTCTGCCTCATCTTAAAATCTTTGTCCCCCACATATGACCTACTTTCTAGCTTTATGATCTATACTCCATATTTTAATCACAGCTGTATTCTTTTCAAAGCACTTTTACTTCTTTATCTTCATAATCAAGCATTTACTGAGCCTCTACAATATGTTCCCTGCCCTTTACCTTATGCTGCCAGTGTGGCAGAAAGAACATGGGTGTGAGAGTTAAATAACATCATTTACATCCCCATGCTACACCTTAGTGTCCATATACTCTTAGGCCATACATTTCTTTCATTCTTAGTTTCTTCTGTAAAAAACAAAACAAAACAAATAAAAAACAATAGTTGCTTCTATTTCTTGAGGTGTTTTGATGAATTAGATGGAAAGGGCACAGCTTATGCAGAATTATGCGGTATTGAGGAGTATGTTCAGTGCTTTCAGATGCCATCTACTTTCATTGCCTCACTGACTGCTACATGCATGTACTCCTCCCTGCTCTGACTCAAAGAACAGAAGGAAATAAGAGGAGCAAGGGAAAAGGGTTCTCCAGTGTTTCTGAGCCTGTGGAGGTAGTCCAGGACCCACATCCTCCTAGTCTAGTTCCCTTGGTGAGGGCTATGAGTATTTGCTTCTAAGACCTTGCCTTTTCAGGAACTGTACATCAATACTGCACCCCATTCTTCCAAAGCAAACCAAGGCTGAAACGGGGATGCTGGGGAGTTTCTTGTGTAACAGACATTGAGAATGGCAACCTTATTTTTAGTGCGCTTTTCCAAAATGAATTTATCTTCTGTTAATTTGCATAGATACCATTCTGACTTTGTATTTCATAGGATTTTAAAACTAATTTTTCTTAGTATTATGAAGGTGACATTGATTTACAGTGGCCTATGTTCTTATCTTCTTTGCTGTCATGCAGTCTGGTGCCTTGAAAATACTTTAATTGACTCTCACAATGGGCTCTGAGCACTGTCAGAAAATTAGAGCCTATTCAAGGCCTCCCAAATGGCTGCCAGTGTTTCCCATGTGCACTTCATTCACACCAGTAGGAGGTACTTGTGCTTGACTACACTGTGTTAGACATACTAGCCAGAATTTATCAGATCTCACTTAAAGGTTAATCTCAGTTCAGGATGAGAAGTTTGACGTTTTCAGGTAAAGTCTACAGAGGCTCGTTGGAAAATTGCATCTACTAGATAGTGATCAGTGGACACATTTCCCACCTGAGAATGACAGTGATTGGGAAGTATAGCAAAATCAAGTTGATGATCTGAAAACCAAGATAGGATTAAGAAATGTCACCTTAGTAGGGGGCCCTGGAGGTAGAGATACAAAAAGAAATGTGAGTTTAAGTTTGTTTGGGTTTTTCCTCCTTCCTACCAATAGATTTCAAAGGTGTAGGTTATGATAACTTTGAGCTCTCCTTCAGTGTTGATGCAGATCCCATTTCTGCAAAGGCCAGTCATCCCTAGAAACCTTCGAAATAAGGGAACAGAAATAAAACCATGAAACATTCTTTCACATGTCCAGTTTTTAGGGGTAAGAGAAAGTTTTTGAAATTTCATTAGTCTGTTGGTGATTTAGAGACCAACATAGCTCTTGAAGAGAGCTGGCAATTAGTAATTTAGCAATGTCTCTGCCCCAAGAGGCAGATGGCTTCTATAGAAGTCTGATTTTATCTGCTGTTCCTTCTGAAGCAGAATGAAGGCAGCTGAATGTAAAACTAAAGTTGAACTAAAATTATGGAAATATTTTAGGTACATAAAGGCCTTTAGTTTGTTCTGATGAGGAATTTTATTTGCCTTTTTAAAAGGTACATTCAAACATTTAACAGAATTTTTACAAAATCTGCCTTGAACACATTTGCCAGGAAAAGAAAGATTATTTCATTTGATGATATGATTAATCCTATCACCTGAGTAAAAGCAAGTGAGCTTTCCCACAGGGGAGTGCTTCTGTAGCTTTGAATTATGCATGAATATCACAGACTGATGAGATATAATCTTCCAAGGAATTCATTTATATGACAGAAAAATCTGTAACAATGTTACTATTTCCTTTGAACATCTTACATTCATTCTACAAATGCAGAAGAATGTCTTGTGGAGATTATGACATAATTTTTTCTTATTTTTATTTTATGTATATTAATGTCTTCCTTGCGTGTATATAAGTGCACCCATGTTGTGCAATGCCCACACAGTCAGAAGAGGGCATTGGATCCCCTGGAACTAGAGTTATAGATGGTTGCAAGCCTTCATGTGGGTGTTGAGAACCGAACCTGGGTCCTCTGGAAGGAGCAGTCAGTGCTCAGAACATCTCTCCAGCCATCTGACACGATTTTTAAGACTCAAGTCAAATATACTAAATTGCACGTAAAAACTAGTCATTAATGAAAAGTTGGTTTAAGATTTTAAAGTACTGTCACCCCTCTAGATCTGCTGGGGTTTGGTACCAAGAGGCCCTTAGATACCTAAATTCCCAATGTAAAATGGTGTAGTGTTTACATACAACCCCTGTGGACACTGTTTTGTTTTTCTAGAGAAAGAATCCAGCCATGTGGTCCAGGCTAACCTACATTGGCCTTGAATTCTCAGTGATCCTTCTGCTTCACTTCCCTATCACATAATCTTTTTTATAGGCTTTAAATAATCTCTAGATTACCTAGTCCAATGTAAATGCTATATAACTAGCATTTTTCTGTTTTGTTTGAGGAATAATGAGAAGAAAATAAAGTGTGTTTATGTTTAGTATAGAGATCTTTTTTCTTTTTCCTCAATTTTTTCTGAGGATTTAGAACCCAAGGATTCAGAGTGTTGACTACACAGTTAAATGTGTGTCATCCTCTGTTATGAAATACAATGAGGGGCAACAAAGAGGCTAAGTTCATGTTGACCAAACTGAAGATTAAGGACCTGGCTATCATTACTGTAGTTATTACAGACATTCCACCTTATATAAATAGAGTCTCTTTCAACATGAATTTGAACAACAGAAATATAAAAGCCCTAACTTTTTTCATGGATCATTCATTATTTAAACAGTTTTGTTTTATAGAAATGAGTATAAAGTTTTCCTTACCTTGAAAAAATATCTAATTGGTCATTATGTTACTATTTCGAGATGTGTTAATGTGGGTGTATAAGAAATTTTCAAGCTGGGCGTGGTGGTGCACACCTTTAATCCCAGCACTTACGAGGCAGAGGCAGGCAAAACTCTGTGAGTTCAAGGCCAGCCTGGTCTACATAGCGAGCTCCAGATCAGCTGGGGCTACAGGGAGACCCTGTCTCCAAAAGAAAATAGAAATTTTCACGTATTTCTTAAAGCTTTCATTTTACAAAAATTTTTAACACCTGTCTCTTAGATAAGATAGAGGAAATTCTCATGTTCACTGTTATCTTCCTCCTCATGGTATCAAGTTTATTCAGAAAACCAAAGTAATTGGGGGAAAAAAATCCAAGTTCTAATGTCCACGTTAATATTTTCACCATCACATTAAACATTTCTGAGTGAAGTGTTGGTGAAATATTTTGTTAGGAGATAAAGCCTGTATAAAGTGTCACTTTAGTATTTGGAAAGGGTTTCTGATTTTATGTCTAAATATGAAATGAATTATCAAAATGATTTAGAATTTAAGAGTTTCCTTTTCCTGAATGATTTGTCTATTTATGGTGATTCTACTCAAGGCTGAGGTGATCGTGCCTTATGCTAGTCTCAGTTCTGCTTCATTGTCTAGTCTCAGTTCTGCTTCATCTAGTCTCAGTTCTTTTTCATTGCCTAGTCTCCATACATTACCATACCTATTTGTTGAACTCTCGATTTTCCTCTCTCTTCATTATTTAAATTTTTTATTATTTTTATTTTATGTGTATGAGTAGATTGCCTGCATGTATGTAAGTGCACCCATGTGCAGTGCCCATGGAGGTCAGAAGAGGGTGTTGGATTCCCTGGAACTAGAGTTACAGGTGGTTGTTAGCCACCATGTGGGTTCTGGGAATTGAACCTAGCTCCTCTGCAAGAGCAGCCAGTGCTTAAGAGCACTAAGCCATTCCTCCAACCCCTCTCTTTTACTTTTTTAATAATGAAGAGTTGTTCTTCCTTCAGGCATTAAGAAACTGATACTTTTAAAATTATTATTATTGCTGCTTTTAGACATTGCTGTCACTGTAAATGCACATTAAATATTTTAGCATACATTTGCAAATCCATGACTCTTTTGCATAGTTTTTATAGTTGACAATTATTTTAATTGGTAACCTAGTACACCAGTACATTTATTTTAAATGTCTGTGTAAAAACTAATCTAGAGTATAGGCTATGCTATCCTGAGTCTGAAAGAGTTAATAAATCTTACCTTTCATTTGCCATAGTCTCCCAAAGGTAATTTGGCACATTTCCAAGACCAAACCCCTAAGGTAAAGGTCAAGGTGCAGTGGATGTTATTTTATTAAGGTGCAGAATTCAAGGCCTCCTTGCATAGTTTGTCCAGCTTGTAGCTCTCCAGAACTCAGTGGTTTGGTTCATCGGTTTCAGAACATGGCTAACAGACTCAAGGAGACCTTGTGAAAATTTCCTTCAATGGGTAATTGTGTGAGTGAGTACAGTGGGTGAGTCTCTGTTATTTCTTGCTTTTTAGCACCCGTGTTTTGTTTTATGAAGCCCTTAGAACAAAGGGCTGTGTTGTATATATGTGAAACAGACCTAGGGAATTCCAGAGGTTAATAGCAGCTGCTCTTTGGTCGTTTTCATGGTAGCTCCACTTCAAGATATATAGCCCATTGCTTAGAAAGAAAAAAGACAAGTGAGGATAGAGTTGTGGATTCTGGCCAACCTGTTCTGACAAAAGGAAAGAAGGGCTTTTTTTTTTTTCATAGTAACCAGGAGATTGAGGAAATAAAGAAAAAGGGCAGAAGTTGAGCTGGGAAGATGGCTCTGTCAGTTAAGTGCTTGCTGTGCAAGCATGAGGACCTGAGTTCCCCAGCACATGTAAAAAAGCCAGGCATGATGGCACACAACTGTAACCCCAGTACTAGAAGACAGAAGCAAACAGATCCCAGGGTTGGATCCCTAATGGGGGGCTCCAAATAAGTAAAATTTTAAGAAGTAAAAAGTCAAAAGAAAGATTGTAGAGATTAAGAACCCCAAATAGCTTGTTCTTTTTTTTTTTGGCATTGAATCCAGTACCTCACCCATGCTCAGCAAGCAATCTCCCTCTGAGCTATTTTTAATTTCTTGTCTGAAACAAGTCTTGCTGAGTTGCCCAGGCTAGTTTTGCAGGTCTTGAACTTGGAATCCTTCTACCTTCCCAAATAGCTGGAATTACAGGCTTATACCATTAAACCCAAATAGACTTTTAGGAAACCACTAAAGCTGACTCTAGGAATAGGGGAGAATGTGAAGCTTTAACATTTTTTCCTCTCAAAGGAGGGATGATATTTTCAAGTCACTTTATATTTACTGCCTTGAAATTAGAAGTGCCTAGCAAAGAACATTTTCTCTCTCAAGTATGTGGATGACTGACTACTCATTATCTAATCTTGACACGAAGTGGTGCTTGAGAGTGCCTTAGAAGTGTCACTTTGCTTTGGTCTTTCCTAATGCATAAAAGAAGAGCTCCCTTGCTTCCTTGCTTATTAGGATGTTCTATATTATGAGAAACCAGCTTTGTGTAGAGTACCTCATTTTTGTGTTGATGACCCAAAGCAGCCCATTGAGAAGAGGCAGCATAAGTTGCTGTGTAAGACTGCTTTACACAGACTACCATGGTAACTACTGATAGAGAAATTCCTCTCCACCTCTCCTGTCTCTAAGAACTGGATTCCATAATGGAGCTTCCAGTTCATTGCCCACTGTTAGTATAGAGAGACCTCTGGCCAAGCCACCTTCAAATGAGTATTTTTGAAGTTGTAGAGCCAGCAGACTTCAAGCCTTATTTTTCTATACAGGCACATGCATAATTTACATAGTAAAAGAAAGTACTCTTGGGGCTGGAAACATTACTCAGCAGAGGACCCAGTTTCAATTCCCAGCACCCACGTGGTGGCTCACAACTGCCTTCTTGACTCCCCAGGGCATTGCACAACACTGGTGTGCTTGCACACATATAGACAATATACTCATACATATAAAATAAAAATAATAAGTAAAATATTAAAAAAAGAAAGTACTTCTTCAGATTACTCCCTTAAATCTGCAGTTAGTATATGTTCTGAAGATAAGACCTCTATTAAAGAAACTTGTAGGACTGGAGAAATGACTCAGTTGATAAACTGTTTGCCATGCAAGCATCAGGACCTGAGTTCAGACCCCAGAACTTAAAAAAAGCTCAGCACATGCCTATAATCCCAGCACCAGGGAGGGAGAGACAAGCCCTCCGGCTTGCTGATCCACCAGTTAATCAATTGATGAGCACCAGGTTCAGTGAGAGACCTTTTCTCAAAAATATAAGGTAGAGAAGTCATTGAGGACACTTGGTATTGGCCTCTGGCCTGCATACACAACACACAGGTATGGACACCCATACACATATGCACACACACATAGAAAACCTGTAAATGTCACAAAGTCTCACTGCCAGTTGAAAATCCAGAAATAACATATAATACTATAAGAGATGTTTCCCATCTTTGTTTCTCTTTGCTCATGAAGAAATCAGCAAGTATGTGATGGTCTGGGAACACATTTCAGACCCAGAAACTTTTAAAGACCCCTGAGCTTGAATGTATTTCATTGACCAAATTCCTGAGATTTGCTGACTGGGTCAGGTTTCTGCTCCAGCATTTAGTGACATTTGATCCCCTTATACTTCATAGCCATAAAATTGACAGAATTGGCAGTTTAGGTAGGGTGCAGGATGGGGAGAATGGGAAGAGGTGGCTAAAAGCAAATGAGCTGGCAGGGGTAAAGCAAGCTTGGTCATTCACTGGTTTGTGGCCAGCGGGATCTTCAGATTCATTTTTATAAATGGGATTAAGTAGAATGTAAAGCTTTCTTTTCCATTTGCCTTCATTCCTACACCCATATAGGTGAAAACTGATGCTTCTATCTGGCAGTAACCTACCAAATCAGTTACTTTCTTGTTTACATAGAATAATTTCAATTTTATCCCTGTTCCTGTCTAAATACTTCAGCAAGTATTTTAGCATGTGGTAAATACTATATACAAAAGAAAATAAATATGGCAAAGTTACTACAGTATTAGAATATTGTTAAGTAGTATAATAAATATAGTAAATATGTTGATTTACTAAATGGAGTATTTTTTTCTTTAACCAGTTAAGCATTTAACACCCTCTATCTTACTACTGCTGCCTCCTCCCTTAAACACACACACACTTTAATCCCAGCACTCAAGAGGGGAGGCAGAGGCAGGCGAATCTCTGTGAGATCGAGGCCAGCCTGGTTTACATAGTATGTTCCAGGCCAGCTGAGACTACAGCTTTTAAAAAATTTGTTGTTGTTGTTCTGTTCATTGTCTGTTATTTTCATGCTTTCTTTGAGCCTTCCATACCTTTTATACCAAACTAGATTCCACATACGGAATGAATCACAGTAAGTAAAGTATCATCCAAAATACAGTACTTCATTATGTTCAGACAAGTATGTTAGGGCCTATAATCCCCTGTTGTGATTATATTACTGACTATTTGTATTCATAGGAAATATGTCTTCCATAAATCTCAATTTTAATAGAACTTTTGAATTCTACTTTGATGGGTGGTCTGATTTGTTTCAGTCATGTGACCCATGAAATAGCAGAGGAATTTTCTCCTCAAGATCCAAGAACTCTTGTTGTGAAGCAAGATGGCACTTCTGTCACACCAGTTTTGTCCCCACCTGACCTGGAAAGAGAGGAAGAAAAAAATGACACTTCAAATCCTTTAGACTTGAGCCCCTGTAGTGCAACGTACAGCAACTTAGGTAAGTACAATTGTTGTATAAACAATATTTAAACTTTGCCTTTTTATGCATTAGCTAGATATTCCATTTTTCTAGAGATGGTTTTTATTGTTCCATGAATTAAAAGTTAGACTTCTAGAGTTACAAATTTTAACTGACATCAGAAAAAAAATTCAGGTTTTTACTAAGCTTCTATTAAACACCTGCTACCATGAGCTCTATGCCATGTGCTGAAGATGCTGACATGCTCCTGCCTCAACAGACTCAACCTGGGCAGAAAGAAGTGAACTTGCTAATGAATTCAGTATAATGTGATGAATACAATTGTAGAGATGCATATGGAGTATTTATGATGTTACAAAAGGAGGCTATCAAAAGTTGCCTTCGTGGAGATCATTGCTGAACTTATTTAACTAGTTGTCAAAGGGAAGAAAAAATTTTCTGGCCAGAGGCAATAAGTGAACAAAACTGTGGAGGTCAAAATAGCTAGGTACATATAGCTTGCTACACAGCTGTTGAAGATTGCTGCATGGAGAGTTAAAGAAGGTGTATTTCAGGTTAAAACCTTAGACATTTTGTTATTTGTGATAGTGATCCATCAAATGGTTTTGAGAAATGACATTTGTGTTTTAAAATGCATACTCTATAGGCTGCTCTGTGAGGATAAACTACTTGACAGCAGGAAATCTAGTGTCAGGTACTAAATTATCGCAGGACTACAAAGGGATGAGAAAAGGAGGCCTCAGTTAAGATAGGGAATGGAGAATGGTGGACAAATCTGAGCAATATTTGGGGGTGAAATATACAGAAGTTTGGATAATGTGAAGAATATGATATATCCCAGATTTCTGACTTGGATCAAGCAGACTAGAGGACATAAGGTTACTATCACTAAAAGAATTTAGGCAGAGGTTGATGGGCTGTCTCACAGACTCCTGAAAAGGAGACTACAAGGAGGGTTACACAGAATTACTTCAGCAGTGTCTGTCAATACAAAGATTCCTCAATTCTCTGATTATCTTCATTGTCTTTCTGGAATTCCCAATGACTTCTGAGTTTCACAATTTCTTTTCTTCTGAAAAGCAAAGCCTAGGGCAAGATCAGAGTTTTTTGGTGCTTTTCTCCTCTGATGAAGAAGTAAGTAGCATGGGCAAGAGTCTTCTGAGCCACTGACCTTCCTGAGACCCTGTTTGGAAACCACTGGTATCTGTCACTGAAGATTTCTTCTACCTAGTTTCTATTTCCCTTCTTCTTTTTCTTTTTCCTCCATCAGGTGATTTTAAGGAAAATTGATTTAAAGATCAGCTAGGATGGTTAGAAACGATGGAGTCCTTAAAAAGGCCAAAAGATTGAAGCAACACTATAGGAGGAATCCTCTAATTTCTCCTTATTGGAGACTCCATCATGACAACCCACAAACCATTGGAAGCATATTCTAAAAGTAAAAATCTTCCATTCTAACTTTCAGAAGCTTCTGTGGTTTAGAAGTAGACAAAAGCATATTATAGTTTATCTGAATAATTGTCTTAGATGCCATGTTCTAGTAGGAGTAGATTTTATAATCAAGTAGCTTACTGGACTGTTTTCATTCTTTTATATTTTACAAGTATGTTGTTAGATGGAAATTTTACTATATGCTCTCAGAGATCATATCAGAAATTATATTGTATTTTTGCTATACCAAAATTTCTTTCTTGATAGCCTCAGTAAAATATATCATAATTTTTACTAATGTTATATGGCATCTCTTCATACAAATTTACTGTAGCAACTAGATGTGGTACTTACACCTGTAATCCCAGAACCTGGGGACTGAAGCAGGAGGATTGTGAATTTTTGAATAACATGCACTTCATCATGAGACCTTATCTCAAAAAAAAAGAACAAGAAAAAGCAAGATGTGGTGACACATGCCTGTAATCCCAGCTCTTTGTAGGTGAAGGCAAGAGGATCGACCTCAGTGTACATAGTAAGTTTGAAAACCAGCCTGGACTCCATGAGACCCTATCAATTTTTTTCTTTTTTAAAATTTTTATTAATTCTTTGAGAATTTCATCCAGTGTATTTTGATCATACTCATCCATCCTCCCCCATCTCCTCCCAGACCCGCCCCACTTCCTACTCACCCAACTTTATGTCTTCCTTATTTTTCAAGTCGATCATAACAAATTTATGCTGCCCATATACTCTCAGTTATGGAACCACCCACTGGAGTGTGGCCCACCGACCAGAACTTAAAACGCACTCTCTCCCAGCAACTATCAGTTGTCAATAGCTCCACAGCTAGGGGCAGAACTTTGTGCCCACCTCCTCCCTCCATGCTGGGATTTTATCTGACTTGAGCTTGTGCAAGTCTTGTGCATGTTTTCACAGCCACTGTGAGTTCATGTGCACAACTGCCCTGTTGTATCTGGAAAACACTGTTTCTTTATAGTCATCAACTACTCTGGCTCACCTCTGACTCTTAAAATCTTTCTACCCCTTCTTAAACAATGATCTCTGAGCCTTGGGAGAGGGGAGTGTGGTAGAGATGCCCCATTTAACACTGAGCATTCCACATTCTCTTACTGTCTGTAACTTAACCAGTTGTGGAACTCCCTGTTAATCACCGTCTACTGCAAAAAACAAAACAAAACAAAAAAAAACTTCTGATGAGGTTTGAGAGATACACTAATCTATAATAATAACTCATTAGGAGTCTGTTTGATACTATATCCATTTAGCAGAATAATAATAACTTTTCCCCCTGGCCTATGACCTGTCTAGCTACAAGTTCTTGGCCCAGATAATAGTGCTAGGTATGGGGTCAATCTTGTGGAGCGGGCCTTAAATCCAGTGAGAAAGTGGTTGGTTACCCCTGTGATTTTACTAGCTAACTTTAAAGTTATTTTATCTGTTATCTTCTCAATTATGAAGGTAGGTAGAAAAAAGTAGAGCATTGCTTCCATGAATATTCTCAATGCCTTACACACATTAACTCACTTAATCCTTACAACAACCTAGGATTTATTGTTCTCTTTTTTTAATACATTTTGTTTATTTTATTTTATGTGTATGATTGTATTGCCTGAATGTGTGTAAGTGCACCCATGTTGTGCAATGTCTGTGGAGGTTAGAAGAGGGCATCGGATCCCCTGGAACTAAAGTTGTGGACAGTTGTTAGCCACCACATGGGTGCTGGGAATCAAACTAGGATCCTCTGTAAGAGCAGCCAATGCCCTTAACTGCTGAGCCATCTCTTGAGCCCCTATTCTTATTTTTGTAGATAAGGAAAGCAAGACAGGGAAGTGTGAACCAAGATCAGAGCCCAGATAGTCATAGCCACAGCCATTCGGTAGATTATAATGCCTTTTTTTTTTTGAAGCAGGGTCTGGCTATAGCCCCAGCTAGCCTGGAACTCCCAGTGTAGACCAGGCTGGCTTCAATCTCACCTGCCTCTGCCTCCTGAGTGCTGGGATTAAAGACATGGACCACCATACCTGGTAATTAAAATGCTCATAATCATAAATTCTTATAATGTATTGAAGTATTGTGACTTTTAAAAATTTACCTACTTTTAGACTCAAAATTGAATACCTTACAAAATTGTTATTTAGATTTCAAAAATACAAGTTGTCCTATTGGAAAAATAGATTTCTTTTTATTGGGTTTCAGCTTAATAGTTGAACCTTTGCCTAGCAAACACAAGACCCTGGGTTCAATCCCCAGCACTAGAAGGAAAAAAAGATTTCTTTTTTTTGCCATAAGTATAAGATGCCTATAAACGTTACCCAATAAATGCCTAAGTGTCTATGTACTTGACTTTTTATAGCCTGATATGTGATTAATTGCTTCCTTGGAGAAGTAAGGTTAGTTCCATCAGTTCTAGAAGCTGAGGATTTGGGGTTTGATGATGTTTCCCTTGTGGAACAAGTGTTTTAGATAGCATTTGAAATTTCTTTTTTTAATATATTCAGCTTATTATTCCATGAAGTTTTAAAGTGCCTCCTTGAATACATTTTTGTGATTTAAAGCTCTGGTCACTTTTTAAAAATGGTAGAATCAAGGGACTGGAGAGATGATAAGTCAGTGGTTAAGATAAACTGCTACTTGCAGAGGACCCTGGGTTCAGTTCCCTTCACCCATATGACAGCTGATAACCATCTGTAACTATTGCCAACACCCTTTTCTGGCCTTTATAGGCATTGCATGAAATGGTACACTTACATGCAGGCAAAACACTCATACACATAAAAAATTAAAAGTAAATAAACTTTTTAAATGATACAGTTGAGCTGGACATAATGACCCAACACTTGGGAGGTAGAAACAGGAGGTCAGGAGTTGAAAGCCAACCTAGGCTACATGAGATCCTATCTTTAAAAAAAAAAAAAAAAAAATGAGGCCGGGAAACAGCTCAGTGGGTAAGAGCACTTGACTTCCTGTGTACAAGCAGGAAGACCTGAGTTTGAATCCCTGGCACTCATGTAAAAAGCCAAGCAGGGCCATGTACACACTTATAACCCCAGCACTATAGGGAGTGGAAACAGGAAGATTGTTGGAACGTGCTGACTGCCAGCCTAGCTCCAGGTCAATGTCAAGGGAATAAGGTAGAGAGTGTTAGGACAGGATGGATGCTTGACATGATGATGACTTTACTCTGGTGACATACGAGGTCACTGAATGAACTGACCTCTAACATTTTAATCCTACTCAAACTGAATTTTTCAGGGTATCTGCATCCAAAATTATTTTCTGAAGAAGTTATGCAGTGTTTCTTTATTAAACCTTCAATGTCTTCCCTGTTTTTCCATGTCTGTCTCACAATGTCTTGAAGAAAGTTCATTGGTTGTGGGTTTTGTTTTTTTTTTAATGTGGTATGTGTTTTATCATCCTGCTAAAATCAGGACCATATGCTGAGTTGTACTAAGTTGAAACCAAGTTGATGACTTAACCCTCCTTCATTCACTTTGTAGCTAAGTAATCTATACATTGCTTTTTTAAAAGCTCTGTCAAGTCTCCTTTACTCCACATATTTTTGGCTTGCTCCTTTTTCTATATCCCTTCAGCCTAGCACATTATCTAAAACACACAGGGGATGCTAAGAGTGTTTGAGTAAATGAGCCAAAAATGACTGCCATGTTTGACTTTTGAAGATTTCCAGATGAAGGAAATCTATATTCACATAAGATATTTTCGAGTCATAGTTTGTATGCTCCTATAATCTGTTAATCTGGCTTGAATTTTTTTCTAATATTGGACTTAATCCATAGATTTCCTAATTAAGGAATTACATAAACTTTGTCTCTCTTTCCTCTCTATAGATTTTCATAAGAATCTGTCCACATTTTTCATTTTAGTTACTTTAGGCAGATCCTTAAAACTGCACTCTTAAACCTGGCATGGTGCACAGCTTTAGTCCCAGCACTTTGGAGGCAGAAGGATCTCAGATCTCGATGAGACTGAGGCCAGCCTTATCTACACAGTGAGTTCCCAGGCAACCTGGAGCTATAGGAAAACTCTGTCTGAAAACAAACAAGCAAGCGAACAAAAAAGCTGTAGTCTTCAAACACCAAAACAAAGTTTCTAAAAGTATTCTGCCTCCAGAATTTATTTTGAAGTACATTGTTGATGTTAAAGGTAAAGGATGGATATCCATAGAAGAATGCCATTCGATTTTTGAACTTGATATGGAATCACGTCATTTAAATGCCAGCTTTAAAGAAACTCTGAAGACTATATTACAATCCATTTATTTACTAATAAATTGTTATTGACAGGTATCATTATATACACTGTTTGAACCAAAGGTTAAATAAAGAGTTGTAGTTAAGGGACTGGAGAGATGACTCAGTGGTTCAGAACATTGGCTGCTCTTGCAGAGGACCTGGTTTTGGTTCCCAGCACCCACATGGCAGATAACAGCCATCTGTAACTCCATCTGACCTCTTCTGACCTCCACAGGCAAAATACTCATACACATGAAATAAAATAATAAATAAAAGATTTTTTTTTTTAATTGCAGTTAAGGGCTGGCAATATGGCTTGATACGGCTCAGCAGGGAAAGAGACTTGCCACTACTGACCTAAATTCAATCCCTGGGATCTCCATGGTAGAAGGAAAGCACCACCTCCCCAAAGAATTGCAGTTAAATTAATCTGGAACTTAAACTGAAATTGATAACTTTGAACACTTTTTGTACCTCTTATAATTGTAACTATTTCTATTTAAAAAAAAGTCATGGATTTTTATCCTTAAGTTAGCTGCATTCATATTTAAATATAGTTTTCTGTATTCTGAAATTAATTAACAGAGTACAGTGTTCAAATTAGATCGATAACTTACTCCTAAATAAATAACCTCTGGTTTTAGAGAGGTTGCCGATAATAAGGCCATGTAAATATTGAACCTGTCAGCTGCTGCACCACTGCCATTCTTTAAAGCGGTCTATTTACGGATACGTCCAAATTGGTCTTTGGAGGTCAACCTGTTTTATATTTGACATAAAGTTGATGTACACCATGGCTTGCCAGCTGTTTCTTTAACGGTGCTGGGTCCAACGAATACAGTCAGTAAGAAAGCCTTAGTAGGCTTTAGGTCCTTTCCCGCAAAGCTTCTGAAACTTGCTGCCAAAGAACCACACAGTGCTGGGTTCACCCACTAAGAGGCCCTATTCATCTGAGAAAGCTAGAGAGCAGTGACGTGTTTGGCATTTATATTTATAAACTACAGTGCATATTTTCATGTTTGTCTATGAATATCTCTTTTTATCCCTCTCTTCCCATTCTCATCTACATTATTTATCTTGAGATCTAGTGGAAAGTTAGGAATAAAAATTGGAATTATAATGTAAATAGGAAGCTATGTTCCAAATTGGGATTTTAATACTTTGATTTATCAAACATTTGTTAAACCCCAACTGGCTCCCTAGTACCAGGTAAGGTGCTGGGAACATTAGTATAACCTTCAGGGATTTCTGATCTTTCGGAAAGACATGAGGCTGGCTAGACTCTCAGGGAGTCTCTGTGGTAGTTGCCATGTATTTAAAGGTTTAGTGAAAGCTCCTTTCTAGAAGAATCTAGGTCACAAATAGCATATCTTTTGCCAGTAGAAAATGGGGAGCCACTGAAGAAATTTGAATAGAGGTACACTCAAGATTTTTTAAAGCTGTGTGTAGGATGACTAGAAGAAGAAACATTGACTAGGAAGCAGTACCATTTCTCTGTTGTTGGAATAAAGCTACTCCTGTCAAAATGGGTCATTATTAAGTGCCTTTAATCCCTAGGGCCCTATGACTATAAGACTACCAGATCATAAACAAGCATTTGTTATGATTTGTTCTTAGTATGTCTTTAATAATATTTAGATAACCATAATTATATGATTACTATTTCAAGTTTTTCAGTATGCAATAATCTTTACTAATTTTAGAAATATTTTCTTGTTCCTTATGTGTTTAAACAAATCTTATAAGTTGTGAGAACCTCATACCAGTCATTTTCATGTCCCGCGAGTTTTAAACACCTTTTTGCCTCTTTCAGTTACTCTTATTAAATTGTTCCTTTTCTGTTCATTTTTCACCACTTATTTTTCAGAAGGTGAAAAACACCTTGTCTGTTAGTCTGAATGCACGTTTAAATGGAAAAAAACTACAGATAGACTACAGAAGCTTGAAAAGGAGAAAGTAAGGTTTGAGTTTGGTTTAGTCAAACATTTGTCCAAAACAACTTCTTTTTCCAAAAGAACTTTTTTAGCTTGTAGCAAGGCAAGATTTAGAACGCAATCTTTTTTTTTTCCATTTAGAAAGTTGGTATGCCACAAAAATGTAGAGTATGTGATGTTATATCTGGCCTGTTGAAAAATGAGCTTTGGTGTCTAGATCTCTGAGACTTCAGAGGAATGTACAGGATTAGAAGTTTAAAATAAAAATAGCTAAGACTGAACTTTGAAGACATTGACCCGGATAATTGGAATTCATTTAAGAGAATTTGTCATTTTTGGAGGAAATAAAGCCTAAACACACAAAGCACTTTTAGATTAAGGAGAATGGCTTGACCTACTTGCATGGGCTGTGGAATGTTCCTGGTTTCATTTGGAATGCCTAACTTTCTGATTCTCATGTGAAATCTCCTTAGCTCCCAGGAGATCATTTGAGGGAGAAAGGACATGATAATTATCTTTATATTATATCCTTGCTACCGTGGCAGTCTCTTTCCATTAGAAATAATGACCAAGTTTGTTGAGCCCCTGTCCTAGTTGAGCATCCATTTACTGTACACATGCTGTTTGTCCCATCCCACACCAGATTCTAACCAGGTACATAAAACACTGAGGATACTATGATAAAGCAGAAGTGTTGTGAGAACACAGAAAGGAGTGATGGCTCCCGATTTGAAATGGGAGAATAGAGAGAAGGAAGGCTTCAGTAGAAAAGGGTTATTTGAGCTGGGTCAAAGACAGAACACACCTTTACTAAGGCAAAATTATAAAAATAAAAGTATGATACTATTAAAAGAACAAGAAATGTGAGCCAGAGATGGCTCAGTAGTTAAGAGCACCAGCTACTCTTGCAGAAAATTCAGGGTAGATTCCTTTTACCTAAATAGCAACTCAGAATTGTCTGTAACTCCAGTTCCAGGGGATCTGACACCCTTTTCTGGCTTCTTCAGGCACCAGACACATACAGGTCCACATCTATACATGCAGGCAAAACACTCATACAAGTAAATAAAAATAAATAAATCTTTAAAAAAAAAAATAAAGTACAAGGAGTAAATGATTGATGCTAGTCAATGGAAAATAGTGTTAGATAAGACAAAGAACCTTGACCAGATTGTAGAAAGTACTTGTCCTAAAGTAGTACAATCTGTACCTTCGGCCTTCTTCCATCACCCTAATAAGTTCTAAACAGCTGCTGATGTTATAGACCTTGTCTTTCTTGCCAGTTCTCAGGAAATTTAAAAGAAAAAAAAAAAAAACATTTCTGGAACCCCAGATGCTTCCCATAACCATTATTTTCTGAGTTTTTTTTTTTTTTTTTTTTCTCTGATTTGAAGAAATTGGTAGGAAACGGCACTTTTCTAGGACCTGGGCAAAAATATCTTGATGTTTCTACTACTTACCTTCCACCTACTCAACTATCCATTCATTCTTAGTCAGATGCTTGCTTGGTCTTAGGTGTACAAATGAGGCACAGTCCCAGCCATCAGTGAGGAATTCAGACAATGTTTTATATATATATATATATATATATATGCTTAGAGAAAAATGTACACAAAGCATATTTGAAGTCCCAAGGAAGGATGAATGTGTGTGTGTGGAGAATAGACTATTAAGAAACACTCCCCCAAGCAACAGAATGTCTGAAGATGAGAGAGGAGAGGGAAGAGAGCCAGGGGTTCACCTCCTTAGTATGTGTGAGGCCCTGGGTTTGGTTGCCAACACTTCCAAGATGAAAGAAATGGGAAAACTCTAGCTTGTGAAGGCAGGAAGCATGAAGCCAACCAAGAGTGCTAGAGTAACCACAAGCTCACTTAGGATGCAGAAGTGCTGTAAGAGAAACCGGAACACTATGGCCAGGTCATGAAGGATTTGCTTGTTGTGCTTAAAGGTTTCAGTTCTCGAGACTTTGTCAGCAAAGGAGCACCATGATCACTTTTGACATTTAATGAAAAAAAAAAAACCTCTAGTAGCTAGTGAGGTGAGAGAGACAAAACAGAAGATAATGAAAACCAGAGACTGTCAGAGTGGTCAGAGAAGAAGATAAGGGCCTGCACCACTGCTTTTCACTGTTTCTACCCTTCTCTATGGCACTTCCATCTCTGAAAGGTCTGGGCCAGTGAGTGAAAAATGAGGGCTTGTGGCAAAGAAAAAAAAAAGAACCATGTTCTGACTTCTCTCATTAACCAAGGAAAAATAGAGCGAAGGCAACTCTGGGAAGGAGGTCTCACCATTACAGGAAAAGTTCAATAAATGTCAAACTTCTTGGTGAGTAAGGGCATGGGGGATTGAGAAGATGTGACTGAAATTGAATTTGTGGTAGTTTTTAAGAATGGATTGTTGGGCCAGGCTTGGTGGCACATGTCTTTAATCCCAGCAGAGGCAGAGAAAAGACAAAACAAAAAAATAGATTGTTGGTTTGCTCTGCTGAGATATAATTTGCATACCATAAAATTTATCACTTTAGAAGGTACAGGTCTATGAGTTTAGGTGAATTTGCAAAATTGTCAGTGAACATCACTTGTAATTCTTGAGCATTTTTGTTAGAGAACCAATCCCTTGTCCCCTACATCCTCCTTTTCTCTTAGTCCCTGGCAACCACTGATTTGTATGCTTTAGCTTTATATATTTCTAGACATTTCATACTAGTGGAATTACATAGTACGTGGTCATTTCTGACCGGCTTCTTTCTCCTAGTGTTGGAGATCAAACCCAGAGCCTCACACATGCTAAGAAGGTGTTCTAGCACTCGTGAATCCCTGACTCTCCTCTCTCATCTTCAGACATTCTGCTTCTGGGCACTGTTTCTTTAGTCTCTTCTCTTCACACACTCACTAATCCATCCTTGGGACCTCAGATGCGCTTTTTGTACATTTTTCTCTAAGCGTATATACAATGCTGATATCATTTTTACAGTTCATCCATATGGTATATATCAGTATTTTATTCCTCTTTGTGATCATCATATTCAGTTATGTAACTATACCATATCCTGTTTACCCATTCATCATATGATACACATTTGGGTTGTTTCCCACTTTTAGAATGTTAGGAATAATACAGATATAAGCATTTGTGTACAAGCTTGTGTGTGATCGTAGGCTTTATTTCCACTTCCATAGGAGTAGAAATGTTGGTCCATATGGTAACTCCATGTTTAACTTTTTAGAAGCTTCTAAACTGTTTTCCAAGTTAGAAAATCGGCTGTTTCTGATTCCTACTAGCAGTGTAAAAGCCGGTAGGAGTATTAGTGTTTCTCCTCATCCTCACCACTACTTACCTATTTTTTTTTTATTATAGTGATCCTAGTAGGTACAAAGTACTATATGATTATAATTTGGATTTGCATTTATTTATGAGTAATGATGTTGAACATCTTTCTTGTATTTATTGATCATTTGTATATCATCTTTGGAGAAATGCCTATGTGAACCTTTTGCCCATTTTTTAATCATTTTCATGAGTTCTTTCTATATCCTAGCTATGTCTCTTACCAGATACCTGATTGGCATGCAGGCTCCCCCTCTTCTGTAGGTTGTCTTTTTACTTTCTTCCTTTTCTTCTCTCCTCCCTCCCTTCTTCCTTCTCTTCTCTCATCTTCCTTCCCCTCAACCTTCCCTCTTCTTCCTTCCTTTTGGTGTCTTTCCAGGGTCTTGCTATGTAGCCCAGGCTACCTTCAACTTCCAGGTGCTAGGATTACAAAGGAGTGCCACCATGCCTGGCATTTTCATTTCACTTTTTTAAAGTTGCCCTTTGAAGCATATGTTTAATTTTATTTTACTTGTACCATATCTTTTTTTGTCATTGTATATTGTATAATATCTAAGAAATCATTGCCCAACTCAAAGACACAATGATTTCTAGGCTTTGTTGAATTTGTTAAATTTATGAGGTGGGAATATAGCTTTGGGGAGTATTTCTATCATAACAGTATTAAAGTCTCTGATGAATGAGTATAAATCAACTGCATAAAATTAGTCGTTTTAATAATGGAATTAATTTTTAATAGCATCACTAATTTCAGTTTATTTATGTATTTCTTAAATGTCTTTCAGCAATATTGTATAGTTTACAGTGTACAAATCTTGCTTAATTAAATTTGTTTCTAAATACTTTATTCTCTCTGATATTGCAACTAGGCTTATTAATGTTAGTTTTGAATTGCACCTTGCAATTGAATTTTGTATATTGATCTTGTATCCTGCAGTCTTGATGAACTGGCATTGGCTTTTCTTCCATTGGGGTGGGAGGCAGGCAATTGTTTTTAAGGTCTCTTGTAGCTCGGGCTGGGCTCAAGCTAGCCTTAAACTTGTATAGCTGAAGATGACCTTGACATCTTGATCTTCCTGCCTCCACCTCCCAATTACTAAAATTATAGGCATACACTGCCACACCCAGTTTTATTTGGTGCTGGGAATTTAACTCTAGGCAATCTACCAACTGAGCTACATCTTCAACGATGGCATATTACTTGTAATAGATATTCATGTGATTCCTTGAGCTTCTCAAAATACAGAATTATGCGCTCTAAAATAGTCGAATGGTTTTCTTTTCAGTCTGGATGTTTTCTGCCTCTGTCACCACATAGTATTCTCCCTATTTGTCTTTATGTTGTATTTTCCTTTTTAAAAAATTTTTTTGTTTTTGTTTTTCTTTGAGATTCTGTCTCCCTATAGCTCCAGCTAGCCTGGAACTCACTGTATGGAGTAGGCCAGATTTGATCTCACAGAGATCTGCTTGCCTCTACCCCCTGAGCGCTTTGATTAACAATGTGAGCCACCACACCCAGCTTTAATTTTTAAATTGAGTGTGTGTGGGTGTGTGTGTACGCACGCCTAAGGAAATGTATGTGTTTGAAGTGCCTGAGGAGGCCTGAAGGAGGAGTTGGATCCCCTGGAACTGGAATTATAGGTAGTTGCGGGCCACCTGACATAGGTGCTAGGTAACCCTGGTCCTCTGCAAGAGCGGCCGGCGCTCTTAACCATTGAGCCACCTCTCCAGCCCTATGTTTTCTTCTTATCAGGGTGTCAGTCATGTCTGTTAAAACCTTACCCTAAGACCTCAACTTGATTATATTAACAAAAACTCTATTTCTAAATAAGGACCAATTCACAAGTACCAGGGGTCAAGACCTCAATATAATGCAATCCTTAACAAAACATTATACTCTACTTTTGTCTCTTAAGTAGAGGCCTCATTTTAATAACATGACTCATTTTATTAGTTTTTATGGAAGTTTCATGATATTCTGTTTTTAAAACATAATGTCTTCGTCCAATGTGTTGGGCATGCCTTTAATTCTAGTACTCAAGAGGCAGAGTCAGGCAGATCTCTAGGTTGAGGCCAGCCTGGTCTACATTGTGAGTTTCAGGCCAACTGAACTACAGGGAGACCCTGTCTCAAAAACAAAACAAAAGCATAACGTCTTCTTTCCATTTTATAGGAAATTGAAGGTACTATTGAACCCTCATATGTGTTTTATCTTCTAAGCATAAATATTGGGTACCTAAGAAATGTACACATATAATGACAAGTGCTAAATACAATGTAAATTTAGATGATGTTGTAAACAACAGAACAGTATCTTCTCAGCCACTGTTCAGAGTTCCATTGATAGTTTCTATTCTTTTTTCAATAATGCTCCCAAGTATTTTCTTGATCTGCCAGTGCTGCCATCTCTGCAATCTGTGTCAGAATGCAAGTGATTTTTAGTATCTGACCTGCACATTGTCAGGGACAGGACTGAAGAATCAGCTTCCCTTTTGAAAACAAAGCCTGTTACCTAAACTAGTGCTACACTCCTCTGGCAGAAAAATGCTGATACATAATTTATATTTGTTGCTCCCATCAAGTCTTAGATTCATACTTTTAATGTGCAGGTATTTGATCTTTGGTGGTTTTCACATTGTCGTGAGAACATTAACTGATTCTTAGATTCCCCATGCCTACTTCATTTATTTCTACTCTAGCTATGAGATGAGACTGGAGTTTTTTATTAATTCTCTTTTCTTTTCTTTTTTTTAAACTAATACAGGGCAGTCTAGAGCAGCTATGATACCTCCCAAGCATCCACGGCAGCCCAAGGGAGCTTTGGATGATGCCATTGCCTTCGGAGGGAAAACAGACCAAGAAGTACTGAGTGCTTCCCAACCCACACCACCCCCACTACCAAAGAAAATGATAAGAGCCAATACAGAACCAATCTCCAAAGACCTTCAGAAATCCATGGAAAGTAGTCTTTGTGTCATGGCTAATCCCACCTATGATATTGATCCCAACTGGGATGCCAGCAGCGCTGGTTCCTCCATTAGCTATGAACTCAAAGGACTGGACATTGAGTCTTGTGACTCTTTGGAGAGACCTTTGCACAAGGAGAGACCTGTTCCTTCAGCAGCAAACAGTATTTCCAGTTTAACCACTCTTAGTATTAAAGACAGATTTTCCAACAGCACGGAGTCCCTGTCCAGCCGACGTGGTCTCTCCTGCAGACAAAGTCGAAGCATCCAGAAACCACAGAGACAAGCACTTTATAGAGGACTTGAAAATCGAGAGGAAGTAGTGGGTAAAATCCGAAGCCTTCATACAGATGCCTTGAAGAAACTGGCTGTTAAATGTGAAGACCTCTTCATGGTTGGTCAGAAAGACCAACTCCGTTTTGGGGTGGACAGCTGGTCAGACTTTAGGTTAACCAGTGACAAACCATGTTGTGAAGCAGGTGATGCAGTTTACTACACTGCCTCATATGCAAAAGATCCACTTAATAACTATGCAGTCAAGGTAAGGAAATGCTATAACTCTCATCTTAATCTTAGTCAACACATTGTTACTAGGATAGGTCCATTCTTCTTTCCTCCAATTCCTCTGTTCTCTAAAAGTTAATGAGCTTCTACATAACAACAGGTGTTCTAATAAGCAAGTGGACTACTTATTTTTCAGAGGATAAATGGGCATTAAAGAGACAGAGTTACAACACTATACTGCATGTTAAGGTAAACAAAAATATTCTGTGGGAACCTGGAAAGACTTTTATTAGTTATAGTTATTGTTTTCATTGTCATAACCAAATACTTGGTAAGAAACACTTAAGGAAAGAAGAGCTTATTTTGACCTAGAGTTGGAGGGGATATAGTTCATCAGGGTGGGGAAAGCATGGCAACAGGTACTGGGTTGACTGTCTACACTAAGTCCACAGTCAGAAAGCAGAGAAAGATGCATGCTGGTGTTTGGCTTACTTTCTCCTTTTTTAAGCCTTATTTGTATTTTATGTATATGAATGTTTTGGCAGCTTGTTTGTGTGTGTGTACCAGGTGTGTGCAATGCCCACAGAGGCCAGAAGAGGACATTGGATCCCCTGAAACTAGATTTAGAGGTAGTTGTGAGCCACCATTTGGGTGCTGTGAACTTTCAGTTCCTGGATCCTCTGCAAAAGCAGAAAGTACTCTTAATAGCCGAACCATCTCTCCAGCCCCACTTTCTCCTTTTTACTAAATGTAGGACCCCAGCCCATGGAATGGTGCTGACCACATTTAGAGTGGATTTTTTCCTACTCTGTTAAACTTTTTTGCAAACATCCTCATAGACATACCTAAAAGTGTGTTTTCATGGTATTTCTAAATTCTATCACATCGAGAATGAAGATTAACTATCACAGACCTTAACTCAGACTCTAGAAGTCAGAGAAGTCTGCTTAAAGGAAATAGCCCTTGAGCTTTGGCAGTTTGCAAAGGTTATCTCTAAAAATGAAATCTGTTATGTACCATTTACTCCATGTTTCTGTCTTTATTCTATGCTAATTAAGAGATCTTTGTCTATCTCTGCCCTGTAATTTGCTTCCTAGGGAAACATTTTTATAGACAAAGATAACTAAAATTTAATGTTCACAGAATGCTCATGAGGTTAAAATTTTTTTCTCCATTTGACACATGAGAGAAATGGAGCTCAGTGAGGTAAGCTAACTTGCTTAGGATCAGACAGCTAGTAGTAGAGCTGAATTTAAGTGCAGATACCAGACCAGTGAGGTGGCTCAGTGGGTAAAGGCTCTTGCCATAGGCCTGATGACTTGAATTTAATCTCTGGAACCCACATGATGGAAAGTGATAACTGCAAGTTGTCCTCTAACCTACACACATGTGTAGCATGTATACTGCCCTTCATGCACACACAAATAAATCTAATAAAAATAATAATAAACACAGGTATCTCTGATTCTGTTATAGCCTGTACTTTGTTTATCATGTTATTTAATTTCTTAAATATATATCATCCATTCCAGAGAGCCACTACTTCAGGATACCCAGAACTCTTGACACTGAGGATTCTTTTCCTGTTGTGTTCACTAAAACAGTAGACTATAAGTTCCATGAGTTAAATAAATATGGCATGGATTATGATATTCAAAAGATTTGGGTTCTGATCCTGGCTTTACCACTTAGTAGCTTTGTCGATAATGGTACCTATCCATGAAACTGTTGTTTTGTTTGGAGAGCAAAATGTCACTATCATTAGCTTCTTCCCAACTTTAAGAGAGTTTAAAATCTTTAGGACTCAATTTTCTCCTCTTCCAAATGTTTACAATGATAATCCATGTACGTTATGGGACTGAGGTGAGGATCAAGTAAGATAATGCAAGTGAAAATGTTTTTAAGACACAAAGCTCTGTGTAAAGTTAAGGTTATGTTCTCCATTCCCACAGCCTCCTTTTACTGATTCTATTCACTAATTCAAAACCAATTAACATATCTAAATGACTTTTACATGTTAATTTGGCTTAGAAAGACCAGATGGTATCTTAGTAAATTAATGGGTAAAGTAAACAGTTGGCCTTACCTGTCTATCAAGACACTGTATATTTAGGCCTGCTTTTCAGCTGGCTGCTTTCTGCAGTTGCGGCACTTACACTCTGACTGTCTTGACCCTTTGCTGGAGCCCACACTTTTAAAATTAAACCAAGAGATAAACTGCAGAGAAAAGATGTGAACTCAAGTTAATATATTACTGTTGAGTCTGGAAAGACATTTTGAGATTCTACGTAGCACTCAAGAGCTATTACATCAATTGGGGTTATAGTACCTTATCTATCTTGGTCTTTACTGCTATAATATCACCAATGCAGAATGAGTACCTATTTCAGAAATGAGCATAGAACTATTTGTTCTTTCAAAACAATTGAGAAGTAGGGCTTGACTAACTTTCTGTATTATTGCCATACAATTTTGTCTCTTTCCTAAATCAATGGTCTGGTATTGATTTCTTTGCTTGTAATGATGCAAAAGCAATCTCAAAAGAACAGGTGGCAAGTGATTATACACTGGGAGTTGTTGGCAGGCTTGGGAAAGGATATTTTACACTAAATGCTGAATATAAATATCTCTTTGAAGACCTTCTGGGCATTTCCCAAAGTACATAATTGATTATACAACTTTAAAGGAATAAACTACAAGAATTCAGAATTCTACATTTACAGAAATGAGCAAAAGAAACCAGCAGTTGGCCCAAACAACTCTTTTAACTGTCTTCTTAAAATATCCCTTCCCATGTTTATGGAATTTAAAGTAGGCTAAT
The DNA here is from genome assembly GCA_035773235.1 of Eospalax fontanierii. NCBI lineage: Eukaryota > Metazoa > Chordata > Mammalia > Rodentia > Spalacidae > Eospalax > Eospalax fontanierii. The sequence goes on along the minus strand of CM069539.1, from coordinate 57,582,539 downwards.
GGATATGAGTTGTCTCTTAAAATGTTGTGAAAGGAAGTCAACTGATAGGCAAAGGATATTACCTGCATATTCACTGCAGTGATAAATACCAAAATGTTTACTTAGTATATCAGTTTTTTTCTGCAAGCTGCCATAACAAAATATCATAGAGATCATAGAGTAGATGGCTTAAAAAACAGAATTTTGTGAGTGTGTGTGTGTTGTTGGGAATAGAGCTCAGAGTCTTATATATGCTAGGCAAGGACTCTACTACTGAGCTACAACCCTAACCCAAAACAATAGAAATTTCCCAGTATCAGGTTCTGACTTGCTTGTTTTCTGATGAAGGGCTCTTCTTGGTCTGAAGACCTTCTCCCTGGATCCCCCCATGATGAGGAGAGTCACTAAAAAAACAACTGCTCCAGTTCACCCTTGTCCTGTTGTTATCTGTGCTCCAAACTTACAACTTCATTTTAGCTACCTCTCTCTTTATAGGCCCTGTCTCCAAATATAGTCACATTGTAGTTTAAGGATTCAACATACAAATTGGAGGGAGACACACTTTAATCCATAGCATTCTATCCTCCCTCCCTCCCAGATTCATGTTTTTATCACAAACAAAATAACATCCCAATCTAAGTCTCATCTAAGTGTTATCTAAATGAGATATGGATGAAACTCAAGCTATGATTCATCCTAAAGCAACATTGCTTTCTGTGAACTTATAACTATACATAGGTGTAGAGTAGACATTCCATGCCCCCCCCCCAAAATGAGAAATCAGAAGGAAGAAAGGAAACAGAGATATGTCCCCAAAGTAACTTCTAACCCCTTATAACTCATGAGACTCAATAAGAATTCTTTTGGTTTGATATTCTGTCCTTCACAGTCACTGAGGTGACACCAACTATGAAGAGGACTGAGGCAGTACTCATAGTCCCCTTGGCCCTCCAAATCTAAAGAAGCAGTCTCATCATTTGACACCTAGAAGGGAACAACTTTACCCACTGAACCTATAATGAGAACAGCCTTGATACCTCTTTGTGTGAATGTGTGTGTGCCTACATGAGGAGTTTATGTGAACCATATGTATTTAGGTACCCACAGAGATGCATGATAGTCTTGCCAGTCCAACCCACTTTCTCCATTCCCCTTTGGGCAGAAACTTTCCCCAAACTGGAAGTATCTATAATTCTGTCCCTTCCCTTCTTCTGTTTAGATGGCAAATTTGAGTCTGTGAGCCACACCAATAATCTCTATCAAATGGTTCTTTAGTTCATACCCTTAGTGTCCTATAAAGAACAAGAACAAGCTTTCATGCCTGTAATCCTAGACTCCGGTGGTAAAAGCAGGAGAACAAGAGTTCAAGCCACCCTCAGCTGGCGAGTTTGAGGCCAGCCTGAACTACATGAGACCATGTCTCAAAACAAAACAAAAATATAAGCTTTTATGTCTTTTGCAATATGAATAGACCAAATCTTCCACATCTTCAGATTTAGGTTCATTTTTGCTTAGCAGTTCTTCCTTTGATTCTTCTTTCCCATCTTACTGTAAGCAGTTAGAAGAAAACCAAGGTACTCCTTGGCTTAGAAATCACAACTAAAAATCCAACTTTATATTTTGCAAATTCTTTCTTCCACAAACCACTAGAACACAGTTCAGTTAAATTCTCTGCCACCTTAAGATATGAGTCACCTTTCCTCCAGTTTCTAATATGTTCCTCATTTCCATCAGAAACCTCACCATCATCTCTTACCATTCATATTTGCAGTAGCTGTCTATTCATGATTATCTAGGCTTTTCCTAACATGCATCTCAAAACTCTTCCAGTTATCTACCGAGTTCTAAGGCTGCTTCTACATTCTTAACTATTTGTTCCAATGGCACCCCTCTTCTCAGTATCCCAGTCTCAATTTTAATCTGCTTAATTTGCTTGAAAAATTGTCATTGACTACATAGCTTAGCAGATGTATTTTCTCAGAATTCTCACATCTGGAAAGTCCAAAGTCAAGGTTGTGGCTGATTTCTGGTGAAGGGCTTTCACAGGCTTATAGATAGCCACCTTTCACTGCATACAGCAGAAAAAGCAAGTCAGCTCTCTTGTGTCTCATATTAGAAGGACATTAATGCTGTCATATCAGGGTCCCAACTCAGAACTTCATGTAACCTTAATTACGTCTTTACTGGCCTTATCCCCAGAAACAGTCATATAGGAGATAAGCACTTCAACAGAGAAAGAGGGGAAGGTATGAGGAGACAATTCAGTCATTAGAAGATGTTGTGTTGGCCTTTGTTATAAAATAGGTAGTTTTAACTTGTGATTTTTCCTGGATTTGAAGGTTTCCTATCTTATTCTAATTTTTACTCAACATGAATAGCTATATTTGTATTGATCTTTAACTAAAAGGCTTTATAATACAGGTCAAAGAACTTCTCTTGTTTTTCACATCAGCAGAAACTGCCTGCCATGCCCACCACATAGGATTGTTATAATGCATGTGTCTATGTAGTGAAATTGATGATATAAAATATATGTAAGGTACAATGAGAAAATGTATTGTTAGGGGCTGGAGAGATGACTCAACAGTTAAGAGCACTGACTGCTCTTGCAGAGAACCCAGGTTCGATTCCCAGTACCCACATGACAGCTGACAACTGTTTGTACACAAAACTCTAGTTTCAGGAGATCCGACACCTTCTTCTGACCTCTGTGGGCATTGCACAACATGGGTACACTAACATATATGCAGGCAATATACACATATACACAAAATTTTTAAAAATGCATTGTTATTAACAATTATGGGAAATTACTGCTTCATAGTCTATAGATCTTATTATTCTTTAGAAGTGGGCATTAGCCTGAGCATATTCACATAGACTCTATACTTATTTTCTTTGTCATTACTTCAAAGATGTAAGCATCTTTTTTCCCTTGAGATAATAAAAGAAAGCTATAAAATGTAACAGCCTCAAGAATTTCACTGCTGCTCAAAATTAGAAACAAATTAAGCTCCCGATATTAAGAGTTTGATAAATTATGACACATTAGTTGAATGAAATGTTTGTAATCATTAAAAGTAGTAATTATGAATGGAAAATATTTATTGTTAAAAGGTCATACAATAACAAGTAGTATGGTCATACCTTTTTTTTAAATGACCTATAGTAAGTAATATACAAATAAATCCTTTGTAAGAGTGGTGGCCATTGTAGGTGACTTGATTTTGTAAAAAGATGATGTCATAATGTCTTCAGTGAGAAAACCTAAAGCATTAGAGATTGTAGATAATTCATGTTGAGTTTCTTGAAAGCACGGGTATTCTAACGTGTCTTTAATTACTCATCTCTGCAGTCCTGTCCTCTAGATTAAATTATAAATAGCTCCTCTCTCATAGTCCTCTGGTTTTGCACACACTGGGGCATATGTCTGGACTGACCTTCTTCTGGGAGGCAGTATGAATCAATGAGAAATTTCAGTCTTTTGATCTGCAGGTAGCCTATTCTAGAATCAATTGAGGGAACCTCATTAACAGAACAATTCCTTGGCCCCATTCCTTACCTACAAAATCAGAATTGCTGGCAATGAAGCCTGAGAAACTGCATTTGTAGCAAGCACCTCCCAGTGGTTCTCACATACAGAATTTGAGGACTTTTGACAAAGTGGTTAAGACTTAGGTTTTCAGTCAGCTAGAACTGAATTTAGTTTATGGTTTATCTACAAATTAGCTATGTTGCTTTGGTCCATTTATTTACATGTCTTTTCTAACTCTAGTGTCTATCTGTAATGTTGAAAAAAAAAACAGTTTGTTCTTCTTAAAACTTGTATTAACTACTTTTGTCACAATAACCAAATACAGAACAAGAAGCAATTTAATAGGGGAAGGATTTATTTTGGCTCACCGTCTGAGGTTTCAGTCTGTCATGGAGGGGAAGGCATTGTGGTAGGAGTGTCTTGTGGCTGTGGTGGCAAAAATGTGAAGTTGCTTGCTCACATCTCATTGGACCAAACAGAGAGAGAAAGACTGGAAGCATGGCTAGACTGTAATCCTCAAGGCCTGTCCCCATGACTCACTCCCTGCAGTGAGACTCCACCTGCTAAAAGTTCTGCCACTTCCCAAAACAGGACCACTATGTCAGTGCAGAGTGCCAGGGTTCTCTTTGTGCTAACCTCTTAGCAAATAGAGCTGCTTACCCCATCGACAACTTTAACCAGTTTCTTATTCTTTCTCTTGCCAAACTGTACATTTTCACTTCTGTTCCACTTTCTTCTCTCTATCACTGTAAATCTGCCTAAAGTCAGTAACCAATAACCATGTCACAGCCTGAATGCTATTTTGTCTTGACAGTTCTAAATATGCTTGTCGTGGTGGTGCAGTGCCTTTAATCCTAGCACTCAAGAGTCAAAGGCAGGCAGATCTCTGTGACTTCAAGGCCAGCTTGGTCTATATACCAAGTTCCAGGTCAGCTGGGGCTACAGGGAAACCCTATCTCAAAAAGACCAAAAAAAAACAAAACAAAAAAAAAAATATATATATATATATATATATATATATTAATCCATTACTTTTGAATTCTTCCTCACTGGAAAAAAAAAATTCAGGATAGGGGCAGAATATAGCCAGATCCTTTGCCAGTATATGGCATAAATTGACTCTAGTCCAGTTCCCAATAGAATCCTTGTTTCCCTTTGAAATTCCATGACCTTGACATTCTGATCTTACAAACTCCCACCAAACTGACCCACTAGACTCTGCCATATTCTCACCCATTTAACTCTGCTTATATAATTGTAGGGTTTCTCCAGCCTGCAGCTCCAAACTTCTACATTCCTTCTCCACTTCTTGGTGTAAATTTTCTGCATTAGTCACTTTTTCCCATTGCTGTGATCAAATACCTAACAAGAAGGAATTTAAACGGAAGAAGGGTTTATTTTGGTTCACAGTTTGAGGTACAGCTCATCATGGTGGGGAAGATATAGCAACAAGTGTCCTGCAGCTATGGTGGCAGAAATGTGCAGCTACTTGCTTATATCTCATTAGACTAGCAAACAGAGATAAGGGCTAGAGCCAGAAGCAGAGCTGGACTGTAACCCTTAAGGTCTGCCTCACAGTGACCCACTTCCTCCAGTAAGGCCCATTCACTAAAGTTTCTACAGCTTCCCAGACAGCAGCACCATAACTGGGACACATGTTCAAAGACATGAGCCCATGGTGACATTTCACACTCAAACCATAACAAAACCATTATAAGAGGAAAAAATACATAGGGAGTCTGGGTATGGTGGCACACAGCTGTAGTTCCAGCACTGGGGAAACTAAAGCAGGAAGATCTTGGGTTTCAGGCCAGCCTAGACTATACAGCTAGACCCTGTATCAAACAACAGCAAAATTAGGGCTGGAGAGATGGTTCAGTGGTTAGGAGCACTGGCTGCTCTTCCAAAGGATGCAATTGGTTCAGTTCCCAGCACACACATAGCAGCTAACTGCCATCCGTAATTCCAGTTCCAGGGAATCTGACACCCTCTTCTGATCTCTATGGGCATTGCATGACACAGGTGCACCTACCTACATGGAAGCAAGTACACTCATATACATATAATAAAAATAATAAATAAAAAATTTTTTGAATGTTAAAGCCTCTAAATGTGGTCCCCAATTTCTTCATAGCCCCATTTGCCACTATTCTCTCTTTACATTATATTTGCCACAGAACAGTATTAAGTGTCCATGAGAAACCCTTTCACACAGCCAAGATAAGCACTAATGGCTTCTTTCATTCATTAATATTTATTCATCTTTATATATCTACATATCACTCTGAACCTTCATTATAATCTGCTTATTTGAGTTATTTATGTTTTTATCTTCCCTAATGCAATAAAAGGCCCTTGAGAGTGAGACTTTCATGGTACACATATGTATTACTATAAGCCCACAAAGTCTCACAATGCTGCACATTGGTTTTCAAAAGGTCATGAAATATTTTATCAGATACCCACTATTACATGATACTGTATTAGATTCTAAACACATAAAGATTAATAAACCATGGCCTTCATGTAGTGGAGATCAAAAGTAATAGTGGGTAAGAAAAACATGTATGTTCCTGTATTGCATGATGGAAGTATTGCTTACTTGTATTAGCAATACACAATATACTTGTACTACAATAACAATACAAGGATAGGGAAATACACTAGATACTTTATAAGTACATAGGTGGTATGTTATCAGGAAATCACAAACCTGGTTTTTTTCTAGAGTTTTAGCTGCCACGTGGGTGCTGGGAATCAAACCTGCATTCTCTGCAAAAGCAGTCAGTGCTCTTAACTGCTGAGCCATCTCTCCATCCCAAATTTAGAGGTTTTCAATGATGAACTTAAGAGGTTAAACTTTATTTTGTGTTTAGGGGGAAGCTACTAAGGATTTGTTGTTGTTGTAGTTTTGAGACAGAGTCTCACTGTAGCCCTAGCTAGACTGGAACTCACTTATGCAGACCAGGCTGACCTCGAACTCACAGAGATCCTCCTACCTCTGTCTCCCAAGTGCTGGGATTAAATTAGGCATGCACCTCCATGCCCAGCTCTACTAAGGATTTTAAACAGAGGATTGATGTAAGATTTGGGGTTTGAGAAGAGACCCAAAGATTGGAAGCAGGGGGAGGTCAGTCATGCTTTTACAGTAGTCCAAGTAAATAATGAGACCATCGATAGAGAAAATAGAGCAGAAGAGAAGGAACATGTGTTTGAGAACTAAGGAAGGTGGTAAGCTATGTATAGTAAGTGGCTGGATTTGAGATGAGGGCAGCAGTCAGAAGTTTCTAGGTAGAGGAACCCCAAAAGGATGGCAATGATATTAAGTGAAATATGAATCAGAAAGATGAGCATACAAATAATACAGCCAAGTTCAAGAAGCCCAGTAGCTGACTAAAAACATGAGATTGGTACTTAGGACAGTGGTGAAGCTAAAAAGATCGTTTCTTCATCCTCTTGTAACTTGATTTAGTTCTAACTGTGGGATATATGAGATTGTTAGTCGAAGCGTCGGCAAAGTGGGAAAGGGCCCACACATCTAAGTGACTCAAAGCAGCAGCCCCTGGAACAGCATTCACTAAGGGCAAAGTCATACAGGCCAGAGGACTATGCACAGGACTCAGGCCGAATGAAGACTCAGAAGAAGGCAAGTGTTCAATGTTTGGTAACCCTTAAGAAAATATAATGAGTAATGGTAGAGTCGGATGCCAACACAGCAGGTTAGAGGGAAAAGCAAGTAGTGAGGCAGTGAATGTAGTCTAATTTTAAGTGTCTTGACAAAGGAAAGACAAAATTGATTCCCAAACAATATTTTACCTTTGGCTTCTATTTCTTTCTCTTCCATGTCTTCTTTTATTCTCTCGGAGATCTTGGCAAACTACCACTCAGCAGATCAGACTGACTGTCTGCGTGAGCTGCATGTTGGCTGGCCTCCAACCCTTAACTTTCCTGGTCTCTAAATGAAACTGAACATAGAGTTAAGCATGAACTAAACCTTCCTGCTAGGGTTAGTTCATGCTTAACTCTGTGTTCAGTTTCACTTAGAGAACTCCCCATTGCTTTCTCTTTCAAGGAATCTAAGTAGCCATTAACCAAACATACTAATAGACTAAAGTCACTTTTGAAGGATCTTCATCATCCTGCACTGGAGACCAGAGAAGAATAGTCAGTTTTGCATAGACACACCATTTTCATGGGGAGACTGCTTCCTAACTCCTAGGCAGAATCTTTCCTATGAATTATGCTTGAGTCACTAAGCTAGCCCTGCTAAGCCTCAGTGCGGTGTCTTGCCTAGAAGAAACAGGGTGGATACTTGGTAAGATTTTTGATTTGGTCTCACTAAGAAGTTTGATTTGGTTTGGTTTTGTACTTCTCTCATGAGATAGTCTTTTAACAAATGCCCGAAAACCCATATGAGAAATGTAGATAAACTTAGTTTGAAGTTTCACATAAATAAAAATAGATTACTAACTTCTTTTCCCCAACAATTCCAAAGTTGGGATTATAGGTATCTTCCCCTTTCATAGTCCATATCTTTGCTCTCAAGGATAGGAGACACAAAGCTCAGTAGAAATGTATAGTTTCCTGTTACAGCAGTGGGGGCACTTGCTTTCTTCCATCTAGTCCACAATCCTGCTAAAAGCTTGTAATAAAGTTGAGGTAAACTATGGAGACCAGAATCTTTTATTGCTTGTTTTCCTCAGATCCTGATTTATCTCCTTTGAGTGGGTGCTGAGAAGGCAAGACACTAAATGAAGAAGCATTAGCAGGAGTAACTGTGATTGGTAGTAATTTAAAGCTGGTTCATGCTGTCTACGCAGGCAATTAATTGCTGGCTTAGTGGCAAAGAAAAATCTAGATGGGAAACCGCTACCACTTTCATAATTCAACACAAATATGTCCAACATTGAAACATCACAGAAAGTGATTGATCCGCAGGCTCCTGTGCATATACATAGCCATTCTAGGTTAGTGTCCTCTTCATTTCATGGCTCAGTGCATGCAGAAGTGTCACAGTCTCATCCGGGGACTGGCTAAGTACAAAGAAGTTTGGAGTGTTCATGTGAACTTAGATCAAAATAAATTCTCTAATAGGAAAACAAGGAGTCAGAGCTTTATATTAATGAGGTAAGAATTTGGAGTTAAAAATTGGGGTTCACATTAACTGAATTCCTAATCTGGACCTTGAGCTAATTAGTTAACTATTCTGTGCCTTAGTTTCTCTAATGTGAACCTTTCTTGCAGTTTAAATTGCTGGATTAGGAATACAGTTTAAATTGCTGGATTAGGAATACAGATTATTTTCTTCTGATTCACATGCAAAGGGGGAGAGAGAAAAGATTTGATGAGTGTTAAGTCACAAATAAAATGGTAAAGTCTTACACAGTTGCCTTCTCAAATATCTCTCCTAGGTTCCAAATGGGTTTCTTGGGCATTTTTAAAGTACTTTAAGCAGAGAAATTTCTGTCTTACCTGACAGGTCTCATAGCAGATTCTTACAGTGTGGAGGCTTGAATACTTTGAGTCCAGATAGTTTCATATATTAAACATTTGACCTATTTTGCAGTTTTAAGAGCCATGACCTGTATAGGAATCTTACATCTGCAGCTGCAAGTAAGGCAGTAGTTTTCCTCAGCAGATCATGGAATTAATGCCAAGCAATAATCAGCCTGCATACTTAAAGTACCAAATTGAGTATCAATTTAGGATTTCTGGGGTTTCCATCTACGTACTTTCCCATTTTCACTTGTGTTTGTATACCGCAACAAAATATTACAGATGGTATAATCTGTGTGATCCTCCACGTTTCTCGATTTTGTCCCTCTAGAGTTCATTTCCTACAATATCCATCTCACTTAAGGTTCACTGAAGCACTGTAAAATGCATAGTATGAGATGGAAATGAGATTCCCTGCAGATAAAGTGGAAGTACACTGAAGGCACACTGGGCCCGTAATGGAAAAATAAAAGCTAATGTCAGCTACTTTTGGAGAGTACTGAATTTCGCAATTATTACTTTCTTTTGGGAAAAGAATAGAAAATTGAGTGGAATGATGAAGAACCTTTGTCATTTTGTGTAGTTTTTATGCCGTACAAAAGCAGTGAGCCTCCAGGGCAGACTAGACTCAGCAGACAGCCCTCATTGATCCAGTTTTACTCAACTATGTAGTCAGGTCATTCATTACTGTTGATTATTCAGGTTTGTCTACTACTGCCCCTTCCCCATTACCTTGCCAACTTCCATCTATTCTGTAAAAGCTGTTCATGTATTCTAGCTACTTTGAATGAATAAACCATATAACCACACTGGATCCAATATAGCCTTTTTCTCAGTGTTTTCTATAGATAAATTGAGCGTGTGCTATGTGCCATACTCTCTGCTAGTCCCTCAGGTACAAGCATCTGTTCTTAAGGTAGACAAAAAGATAAGCTAACTTTAGTAAGAGAGATGTGTACAGATATAGAAATGGCACAGCAAGAAGGCAGCACAGCAAGAAGGCAGCACGTTTAGCATTTTCTCTAACAGAAGTAACACCTGAGTGAGGCTTTGAAAGAAAAGTAGGAATCCCTTAGGCACTTAAGGAATGAAAATAGGGCCCCAAACAGAAAGGGAAGGCAAGAGTGGGAAACCGGCTACAATCAGAGTAATATGGTAAAAGCAGGTAAGAGGTGAGAAATACAGTTGTAAAGAGAGAATGCCGAGATGTTTAAATAGACAGGTTCTACCAGATTTTTAGAAGATGACTCTGTGGCCCTTTAAAAGTTACATGTAAGGGAACCCACAAGAGAGGCAACGGAGCCCTGTTGGAAAGCTTTTGAGGCAGTCCAGGAAGGGAACGATGGTAGCAGTAGAGATGAGGAAAGAGGGTAATTTCAGAGTTATTTAGGAACAAAATCAATAGGATTTGGTAAATCAGTTGGACATAGGGAGTAAAGGGGGGAAAGTGAGAGAACAGGGAGCTTGGTGGGAAGAGTTCAGGAACTGGTGTTGAATTTCAGGAATTAAAGGGGGAAGAAACACAAATCAATAGACCTGTGTATATAGTGTAAGATTCAGAGAGATAAATGTGAGTAACAAATGGCAGGTACAAGATCAGCAGTATATGCAAAGCGGTTGCTGAGGGAGTATATCCTGCAAAACAGTAGCAGTTCAAGGAACCTCTAGGCAGAAGAAGCAAGAGAGATAGGTGACACCACTCCATCCGATAACTGGTCACCGCCATGTCTGTGTTCATGCTGCCCTTTTCCTCGTGCCCTTGTTCTATTGCCCTGAACTAAATTCTTGTCATTGGAAGGGCAGCGAGATGGTTTTCTTTTCTCAGTCAGTAGTGATAGACACATATGCTGTCTTTTCCTTCCCATCTGCTTATACTGTGGCTTTGTATTTAAAACCCCCCACAGTCTGCTTTATAAAAGTTAGCTGTCTTGGTTGACATTCTGTTACAAACAGAAATGCTTTATAATGGCAAATTTGCCTCAAAGGTGTGCCGAGCAGTTGCCATGAGCAACCAGAAAATAGCCCCTGAACTGAAATGAATGTTTGGAATTAAACTTTTCAGATTGTGTGGAAGAAACCATTGTCTAGCTCTGTTTCCCTGCTAAGACCAGGCTGTGTATGTGTGTTTGTCCTGGGTCAAAGAAGGCCTCAGAAGGGGGTGATTTGGCTCTGATTCTGGTTTTATGTTTTGTTTTTCCATTTCCCGGAAGATAACTTTTCAGTGGCTAGTGTGTCCCCACCCGTATATTTGGGAACCTTGTCACATTGCCTCAGGATGCTGTGAGAGTCATCAGGCTTTCTACTCGGTTGATAGGAACCAGATATTTCTCCCTCTTTCCCTATCCTTTATGAGCCCAAGCAAGAACCCACTTCCCCTCAGACTCCTGTTATCACCGCAGTACATTATTCATGCTGGGAGGTCTTGTCTCTACCAGCTAGTTGACTGTCCCTTTTGATGTTCCTCTGATCCCTCTGGAGAACTTCTCAAGCAGGTGTGCCTGTGAACAGGTGAGAGTGAAGTCACTGTTCCCAGGACGGGCCTCTGTCCCTACCTGTTCTCTTCACACAGTCTTCCCTTTGCATGAATTCAGCATCACCACCTTCGCAAAATCAAAACTTTGTCTAGAAAGAGGCACCATGGTATATTTTGCCAGAAAATCCTCCCTTATCCAGCCTGATTTTGTTCTCCTGCCCTGTATAAAGATGTCTGGATGTTGATATTGCAGCTCCCTCTAGTGTCTCTGTGGTGCAGCTGCTTAGTTTTTCTTCTGCTGCAGAAATATAGACAAGCACAGAATCTGCCAGAATTGACAACTTTTAAGTATGCCTTCCTATAAGTGAAAACAAATATCAGCTGAGTTTTCTTCCATTAAGAAGCATGAGTTCTACATGACCATTTTATAAGACCGTTCTAGCTCCCCTTTGTTTCTGTTTTAAAATCTGCCAGGGGAGGGCTAGAAAGTCTGTGGAAGTCATTCTCAAGAGGAATCTTTCTTGAGATTCCCCTCATTCAGGCCATCTATACTTTATAAGGATAGAAGGTGAATTTTGGTCAAAAGAGATAAGTGAAGATGAGAAACTGAAAAGTTACTTTGATCCCAAATGGAAAAAATATTGACTAAAGGAATGAAACAACAAACAAACAAACAAAAAGCCTGGCAGTAAGAGCCTTATCCATTTATTCTGAAAAGAGTGGCTTGTTTTCTGAAATAACTTTTGGACTAGAAATTTATCATCTGAAGTCAGGCCATTTTGAGGGTTTTTTCTTTTTAAGCTAAAGGAGTCAAGTTATTAATATTTGAAAAATGGCTACTGTGTAGTACATAGAACAATATAATACTCCTACCTAAATTAACATCATTGCAGGCTCCATAATAAAGATTTATGAGATACCCATCATGTGAAATCCTATTATGGAAATCTCCATAAGTCTGTGTTTGGATGGTAACTGGCTTCATGGTTATAAACCAATTAAAAGCCCAGTATCTTCCCCCTCTTTTACACTCCATTCTTCTCCCATTTTCATTTGCCCTTAAACTAGATTGACCCATTATTCTTCTGCCTGTCTATGTAAATGTAGAGATAAGGAAGTGCTGCCTACTCTTGTTGGCTATCTGCGCAGGCTATTTTCCTTTAGAGTGTCCCAAATAGTGGAACAATTTATCATTTCTTCTTTGTAAGTCACTCTGATCCTTTATCTCAAGCTAATCATGAAGCTAAACATAAATTCTAGTTGTAGTGTTCATGTTCTTATCTTCTCCCGAAGCTTTTGAAGACTTTATAAAAATGTGTATGACTATCTCTGTGTAAAGTTAGAATATCTTTCTACTTAAAAATTTTTTAGTTAATATTTTATTTTTATACATATGACTATGTTTGCTTGAGTGTATGTAAGTGCATGCAGTGCCCTGGGAGATTAAAAGAGGGAGTCATATCCCCTGGAACTGGAGTTATGGACAGTTGTTAGGCACCATATGGACACTGGGAACTGAACTGGGGTCCTCTACAAGAGCAGCCAGTGCTCTTAACCATCTCTCCAGCCCCCTAGAATATCTTCTCTACTTTTGATGTTAAATTACCAGGTGGTGAGTTCTTTTCAGTGTGACTTGACATAGTGAAAAGTAAAAACTTGGCTTAGCCATTCTCTCTTAACTGTAAGTTGGCTTACCTTGGACTAGAGCTTAATGCTGGTCTTGACTTGTTAGGACTGACCTCGGCATAAATGGTGTTGATCTTACCTAGATATAGTAGCTTGTATGTAATATATACCTGTATGCAATCCCAGGACTTGGAAGCCTGAGGCAGGAGGATTGCTGCAAGTTTGAGACACGCCTGGGCTCCATAATGAGTTCCATGCCATCCTGGACTCTATAAGATCTGATTTCAATAAATAAAGAGACTTTTAATACTTGTTCATTAGCTTTCCTCTATCAAACCAAGTAGTCAGAGAGTCTCACTGATATGGAATGTTGTAGCTCTCAGGACTTTATGACAGAGACAGAAAGAGAAAGGAATGCTCAAACACATATGTGTACATACCAAGTATATTTTTCTGTCTTGCTCTCTTTGAAAAAATGTGAAGATTCTTTAAGACTGTATCAGTTTTAACATTTGCAACTAATCTGATTTGTTGTTACCATTGTCACATTTATATATCTTAGTCATATATAAATTTACTTTACATACTGGGTCCTATTTAATCTCTGCAACTGCCCTGTGAGGTAAGGTTTCAGTATTCTTTATGATTGTTTCCTTTGTTAGGCAGGCTGAAACCCAGAGAAATTAAGTGAGCATTCCCAAGGTTGCACAGCTATTGGCAAGGCTAAATCCCAGGCTTCTAAGTCCTTGTTGAGTGTCCTTTCTGTAACATGACAATTGGAGTTTAATTTTCAGTCTCATTCAACTAAACTCAGTCATATTTGATAGACTTTTCAAAGACTGAGAAGGTGGAACTCTTAAACCTCCATTCCAGCAGGCAGTGTGATATGGAGCAAATTATTTAAACTGCCAGTGAGGTTAATGGTGCCATGTGCTAGATCCACCTCCTATACAACTAAATTATGGCTAGTATAGGATTTTAAATACTTTGTGACACATAAACATGAAATATTTCCATCAGTGCATTATAGAAAGAATTCATGTGATTGATGAGCATATAGGATATATTACACTGAATGTGCTTGAGACTTTGAGAGCTTTCCAAAGATAATGTTTTCTAAAAGATATATGTTTGAACTTGAACTCAGCCAGAGGACATCTATTTCAAGACCAGAAGTTTGCTTTAAAAAGAAATATAAAGCATTTATCAAACTGATTAGGTAAGTAGGTAGCTGAAGACTACGGAGCTTGTTTTCAGAAGTCTCAGTAGATATGTAAGTACTTAGTTCCATGGCATGGGCCAGTAACATCAAGTCTCTAATTGTAATAAGCATAGTAAATGAGAAGGCGATGCACTTCTCCCTTGAGACTCACTTTTTTCTTTTCTTTTTACTATCTATTTGAATGGAAATCAAAGCATGCTGCTTCTCCAAACTGGAGAATCCATCTGCATCTCCTAAGAGAACTCCATTTTTCTTTTTAAGAAAAATGACTGAAAATGATTTTTTAAAGTTGCTTTTTTTCCCCATATAACTGTAACAGACAGACAGCATCCACACTGCCAAGAGCACTTACTGGTGGAAGTCTTTGATACCTGAAGCAGTGTCACTGTGCAGGGCAGGAAGTGTTGAAAATGCACTGTTAGCAGAGTGCTGATGGACTTGCTGCCCAGGCTCTTGTAATCTGTGAACTAGTAGTAGACTGAGTCTTCCACCATCAGCCTCTCCCGACCCATTTGGGAATAATTTAATTTTACTTGTAAAACCCTTTGAGGTCAGAAATCTTAGTATATCTTAGAATGTTGCTTACAGCATGTAGAACTCTTAGTTGATGTTTTTGATCAAAAAACTCTTGTGTCAAGCCAGGCATGATGGTGCACACTTTAGTCCCAGCATTTGGGAGGCAGAAGCAGAGGCAGATGGATCTCTTTGTGTTAAAAACTAGCCTAGTTTACATATCAGGTTCAAGGCTAGTCAGGGCTACATAGTAAGCCCCTCTGTCAAAAAGCAAAACAAAACAACAAAAAACCATTTTTAATGTATAAGTATGTTTTTGTCACATGTGTACAGGTGCCCATGGAGACCAGAAGAGGGTGTCAGATCCCCTGGGGCTGGAATTACAGGTGTTACAGATGGTTGTGAGCCCTTTGATGTGGGTGCTGGGAACTGAATTCAGGTCCTTTGGAAGAGTAACCATTGTAATGGTGACATGATATGGTTTTGATTTGCCTTTCCCTGATGGTTAATGATGTAGTACTATATAAGTATGTGTGTGACTGTTGTCCATTATGTATCTCATGTTGCCCACTTTTTAATTGGGTTATCTTGATTGTAATTGTTTTGTTATTGTGGAGGTTCTTTGTTTAATTTTTTAGTTCCTTATATATTCTAAATATTGGCCCCTTATCAGATGTGTAGTTTCAAATATGTCTCCCTCTGTTGTCTCTTCAGTCTGTTAACTGTTTCCTTTGCTGTACGGGAGCTTTTCAGTTTGATGTAATCTCATGTGTCTATTTTCTCTTTTGTTGCCAATCCTCTTGGAGTCTTTCTCAAAATTCCTTGCCCATTCCAGTATTCTAAAGCATTTTCTCTGTTTTCTTCTGCTAGTTTTATAGCTTCAGGTTTTGAATTTAAGACTTAAATCCATCTTGTGATTTTTGTAACTCGTGAGGGATGGGGGATAAGCATCATTCCTTTGCATGTTTGCATCCAATTTCGCAGCACCATTTGTTGAAACCCTCATCCTACTTTA
Source organism: Eospalax fontanierii (assembly GCA_035773235.1). Taxonomy (NCBI): domain Eukaryota; kingdom Metazoa; phylum Chordata; class Mammalia; order Rodentia; family Spalacidae; genus Eospalax; species Eospalax fontanierii. The sequence goes on along the minus strand of CM069539.1, from coordinate 57,566,680 downwards.
AAGGGCGCATGTGAAAACTAGAAATGGTACATACAAAGCTCTAATCATACAGCCTTGCATTTAGAGGGCCATAAGTACCAGTAGTTGTGCACTCAGTATAGAGCTGCCAAGACCCTTTCTGAAGACTTCACTGTGTGACTGTTTATTCTAATGAGTCACCTTCCAGTTAATCATCGTTAGCACATCATATGTCTGGTTATAAAAGCAAGAGTTTGAAATTATGTTTCTTGCTCTCTTTCAGATCTGTAAGAGCAAAGCTAAAGAATCGCAACAGTATTATCACAGCTTGGCTGTCCGGCAGAGTCTGGCTGTACATTTTAACATCCAGCAGGACTGTGGTCATTTCCTTGCTGAAGTCCCTAACCGTCTGCTTCCCTGGGAGGATCCTGATGGCTCTGAAAAGGCAGGGGATGAAATGGAAGACAGTGAGGAAGAGGTGAAAGGAGAAACTGATGGAAAAAATCCAGAGCCCTACTCTGAAACAGATTCATCTGAGAAACAGAACCGGGGAATCACGAGCAAGAAGCAGAGAAGCCATGTTGTAGTCATCACCAGAGAGGTTCCCCATCTCACTGTGGCCGACTTTGTGCGAGACTCTGTGGCCCATCATGAGAAAAGCCCTGACGTGTATGAGAGGCAAGTCTGTCTGCTGCTCTTGCAGCTGTGTTCTGGCCTTGAGCATCTCAAGCCCTACCATGTCACTCACTGTGATCTACGCCTTGAGAACCTGCTGCTTGTCCACCACCAGCCTGGAGGACCTGCCCGTGGCCCTGGGCCTACAGATCCTAGCCCCACCTCATCTTGCCCCACAAGGCTTATTGTGAGCAACTTCTCTCAAGCCAAACAAAAGAGCCATCTGGTGGACCCTGAGATCCTCCGAGACCAGTCCCGCCTTGCCCCAGAGATCATTACAGCCACACAGTATAAAAAGTGTGATGAGTTCCAGACAGGCATCCTCATCTATGAGATGCTGCACCTGCCCAACCCCTTTGATGAGAATCCAGAGCTGAAGGAGAAGGAGTACACACGCACAGATCTGCCTCGCATCCCTCTCCGTTCTCCCTATTCCTGGGGCCTGCAGCAGCTGGCCAGCTGTCTCCTAAATCCCAACCCTTCTGAGCGCATCCTCATTTCTGACGCCAAAGGCATCCTTCAGTGTCTGCTCTGGGGTCCCCGTGAAGATCTTTTCCAAACCTTCACTGCCTCCACGAGCCTAGTGCAGAGGAACGTCCTCCTCCAAAACTGGTTGGACATCAAGCGAACACTGCTGATGATCAAGTTTGCTGAAAAGTCCTTGGACAGAGAAGGGGGCATAAGCCTCGAGGACTGGCTTTGTGCTCAGTATCTGGCTTTTGCCACTACAGACTCTCTGAGTTGTATTGTAAAAATCCTGCAACACCGTTAATGTGGCCTGGATGTTGCTTTTACTATTATATATCTCCACCTTCTTCGTCTTGCCCCACATGTCCCTATCCTCGTACTCACTCAGAATTCAAGGAAAGGAGAGAAGCCAACCTTTCATCCTTGTTCATGAACAGATGGGTCCATTCAGAAAGGTCATCCACAGCTCCAACCAGAGTGAAAAGCTAAGTATATCCTAACTTTATAGAGCTTCAAACCCACAGTCGCCATCCCTTGGAACATTTATCACCCTAATAGTCCCACATGAGGTTAAAGTTGAAAGTGCACATCCATGAAGGACCAGCTCCTGTGAGATGAACTCAGTAGGCTGTGTCCAACTCTTCCATAACTCTGGCACTCATCTGTCCTAACTAGCTAGCAGTAGGCGTGTGACCAACCTGAACTGCCATCCGGTAATGCTCTCACAGAAGATTCCTTTTCAAGGTATCAGTAACAGCTTCTTTACCAGGCAGACATGCCATTCTTATCAGCTCAGTTTTGGCTACCAGGGACTAGCCTTTGTTCTAGCAAAGAGTAGAAAGGAAAGGAGAGAGTTTCATACGTCAGCTCGTGGGCTCATTTTTATTTCTATTCCTAGTAAATGTGTGTACTGCACAGAGAACAGCCCTACAGCCTCACCCCTACTGCCACTGCCTGTTGTCCTTCACCTCACTCTCCACCTACCTGCTGATGAAGTTTGGTTGTCTTCCACTTCCTGTAGCCCACTACAGAGCTGGTCCAGGGCCCCAAGGCAGTGCCACCAATGCTTCAGCCAGACAGAGTGCGGTTCAGAGCTTATGAGTAGTTGGCAGGACATGAGGAGATAATTTCCTTACATGTGCAATTCTCCAGGGGCTTTCAGGGAACAGACTTTACAGTACCGTTCTTTGATTACTGTCAGAACTATCAGCACTGGCAGCCAGGACTGGTGGTGCCTGGATCAGAGTTTACCCTACAAGCGGTAACTGGCCAGCTTCCTTCCATCAGCTAGTATTAACTGTCAACTGAACGTTGTAGACAGCAGCCCTGAATGGAATGGCTGTCAGTTTAGCATCAAGATCTCTTTAGAGAGCACCTGGAAGCCAACTATTGGAATGGCCAGAAGGCAAGGGATAGAGAGAAGGCCACTGAGATGACTGACCTACTCCTTAGAAAACCAACTTCCTCCAGAGAGGCTGCCTCCCAGAATGAGTGGCACATCGCTCCTAAGACTCTGGAGTTGAGCTCACAAGAACACTGATAGCTGAAGTGAATGGCTGAGAGCTGGTCCCCATGGAGCCTGTGTTCCTCTCCAACGGATAAATGTGCAATTTTTGTATGTATTTTTAAGCTGTATATTACAGTGTTTCTGTTTCAACTTTACCTGAGTAAGATCTACAGAAACCTTCCCTTCTTCCCTTGGCACATATTTGCGCTAAGAGGCGAGTGGTTTTTCTACGTGTGTATATGCGTGTGTGTGTGTGTGTGTGTGTGTGTGTGTGTGTGTGTGTGTGTGTGGTGTGTGTGCTCATGCACTTGTTTTATTCAAAACTGTGAGTATCTGTTTACTTCAACCTTGAAATCCCAAGAGTCACTTGAATGGTGAGTGTGTACACATGTGTGCCTATGTACCTGCACACGCATGCTGGAAATAGAGGCCAGACCTCTAGGGGAGCAACCTGTGGCATGGTTGTCTGCACCTTGTCAGTGAAGGAGCCCTAGACTCCTCTTCCACCAGCACAGTTATTTCTTAAAACCAAGACTGACTGTGCAGTGTTACTTAGTGGCACATTAGTGGCCTTGGAAATTTCTAAACTTTTAACGTTTTTAACAGCCTTTCATGTGATTCACCTATATCAAAGAGGATCAAGAAAGGAAAAGAATGTATTTTACTATGGTTTGTTTTTAAGAGGATGATATGTGTGAGGCTTCCTATGGAGGATGACCGTGTCTTCCTGGCCAGCACTTCAGGACTCCCATAGAGTCTTGCCTCTTCTAGACAGAATAGCTGTGGAGCAAGTATGCTGCTGTAGGCATGAGTCATGGTTGTACCATGCCTGACGGGCTGGGGTTTGGTTCATCTTAGTATAGCCCATGTGCACATAACTCCTTGCCTAATTATGCACTGAACTGGCAGTACAAAAGACCACTGACCATGTCAGCTAGCACAGCCCTTCACTTCCCACGATGTTTGCAAAGTGAGACGTGCTGTCTCAGTGTCACTCTCATGGTGCCTTGCCCATGTAAATTTGAATGTTGACTATTTAATGAGGTTACATATTTAATGAAGAATGTTCCCTAGCTCCTCTGTTTGTTCTGTCTGTAGGTGTCTTTCCTTTTCTGTGTTGTGTCTTGGATCTAGCCTTCCCTTTGGCGCTGCAGTAGAGCGGGTGTGCACATCTCTACTGCTGTCATCTCACAGCGCTGGTCAGCTGAGCACCTCTCCCTACCACATGTTTCTTACTGTTGTTATGTCCCTACTAGTGAAGGGCAAGAAATGAGTGCCAGCTGACTGGAGAAGGGCCTCAGGCTTCCAGAGACAAGTGGCTATGTTAATTCTCTCTGGGTGATGGCCTCAGAATGTGATTTTTTTCTTGAGGGGAGGGGGGTTCCAGGTTAGGGCAGAACAGAGACAAGAACTGTATTTATAGGCAAGAGGTCCATCAGATGATTCCTCCACAGCATTTCCCAAAATAATGAAATTCAGTCAGTAAAACATTATCATAAATATTTTACATTTCCATTTTAATTGTAGGAACCTGAATTCATTCATCAACTGAAAACAAATCCCACCCTCTGGAGAAACAGATATGTATTTTATATACCTATATATATGAATTTTGGAGTGTAATTAGGATAGCACTTTAAGTTGTCACAAGTAATATCTGTATTGATTCGATTCTTTTTCTTTTCTATTAAAGTCTATACCATAGATTCTTCTATTTATATTGAGAGTTTGAATAATTAAGCCCTTATTAAACCTTTTCCTTAAGCCACATGAGCATGAACAGTCTCCCAACACATGTGGGTGCTACCGACAGGACAGTGGCTAGAGCAGGCAAGAGCAAGAGTGAATGTATCTCAGACTGTCTTGTTAGAGTAGTAACCTAGCATGGCAGGAGTCATCGGTGCTCTTCAGAGAGGCCTAAGCTACCAGTAGCGTCCTGGGCCACAGAAGAGAGCCCTTTGGTGATGCATACATCCATATGGTGCAAAAAAGTTCATTGTGAAGAATGGCAAGCAGCTGGATACACAAATGAGCAATTAGAACCTGTAGACCACCGACATGATATTCAGGAAGGAAATCCATTAACCCCAAGGCTACGTTAGTGTTAGAAGCCAGACCTAAAGCACTGAGTTTGAGGATTTTCCCTCAAGAGATGGACTTGGTGAGGTCTGAAGGGGGCACAAGCACCCACACTCCTCGAACCCCTGATGCTGAAGGGCAAAAAGTAAAACCTCCCGTTGTCAGTTGGCACCAGCTCTGTTTCCAGTCTGAGGTATATCCGTGAACATGGAGATCTAAGCCTCTAGAAATATTGATGGTATTTCTGGGAATAAAACTACCTAAATTTTTACTTCAAATCTCCGAGTATTATAAAATTCTCATGAAGTCTCTTTGGAGCCTATTAAATAGGTCATAGAAGGCTTACACCCAGCTTTCCCAGTTTTATTTATGAGTAATTCAGTATTGGAAAGTCACCTGCATTAGCTCATAATCTACAATTAGGATTTTCCAAAGCTTTTGCCCAGAGTGATCTGAAAAAATACAGGTTAGTCTCAGAGATTGGGATGGATTTAGGATACTGCTTTATATTTTAGGTTATTCTGCATTTATAAAGTATGAGCACACCTGGAAACGGGGCAAGAAGAATACAGTTCCCTGGGCCAACTCTGGCATGCTTTTCATTCCCCTCACTGGTGGATAAGGATTGAAATTCTGGTCTAGCCTAATGAGTGAACGGGACAGCTGCCCATAAAGCTGGGTTATTAGATTTACCTCATTGAAGCTTATATTCTCAAAGGCCTAAAGTGTTATGCTGAGACAAGCCCAGCACCGGCCCTGCTGAAGAGTGCACTGATGTCCGTCTGCCCGTGCTCACAGCAGTGCACAAGTGGGGGTGCCACAGACCAAAATCAGTGTCCCAAGGGAAGCCAGAAGAGCCATAATGCAAGGTCCTAGACAGATTAGACCAAAGAAACCAGGCCTTTCATCCTGCTGCTTCCCAGATGATGAGGTTGAGCTGCGACAGACGCCAGGGAAAGGGAATTCACATACATTCCGCGTTGAGAGTATTCAGCTAGTAAGTCTGTCCTCGAAAAATCTCCCTATGTTTTCAGGAAGTCCATTTTGTACATAAGAAGAAAAAGAAGATGATGATGGTGAAGGGGTGAGGGGAGGTGGTGGCAGCCCAGAGCCGACAGTGCAATTCTCTGGTATCTAACCGAAAGGAGCTCTACCAGCCCACTCACTATGGCTGACTGTTGCCCCCTTAGCATGAGAGCATCATGTCCATGTAATTGAAAACTTGAGTGTGTTTTTTTGTTTTGTTTTGTTTTTTACGAGAAGGTAGTTTCAAAAGGTTTGTTTAAAGAACTCTTGGGAAATTTCTTAACACATTTTACCATTTTTATAAGCTTCCTACAAAGGTATTTATCATTCAGCATCACCATTATTTAATATGTAAAGTGCCCAGACTGTCCAAGGTGCTACACAACTGTTACACACCTACTCCCTGCAGCTGTTTGAAATTAGAGATTTCTGCATCAGCTGCTGCTAGAAACTACCCACATAGGTGGGCTGCAGGAGCCTACATTCCGAACATCCCTTACACATTTCCCCTTCAAGCCCCTCTACATCTGTTCTGGATTCTCAGCCCATCCCCCCACTACCACCTCCCTATGGTTTTCTAAATCAAGAAAGTTTCAGGGAATCAAAAGAGGTTGGAATTTTTTTAACCTAGCAGAATTATAGAGTTATATATTTTGCTATGAATATTGCTGTAGTACAGAAAATCCCCTTTGCCCATTAGTGTGTGGCTGATATGTATGTGCCTGCATTCTTGGTAACTTCAGTGTTGAGCCAGCCTATGGCTTCAGTGTAGCATTGTTGAAAGGTTAAACCACACTGCTTCAGGGAGCCTGCTCCAGTGCTTACCTCCTTCCCTCACCAGTTCTAAAGAGTGCTGTGTGTGAGCACACTGGGCTGGGTCTTCTGTTCATGATATGGAGGGTATTTTGGTGTGAAGTCAAGGCGGAAGCAAGATGTCACCCATCTGAGGGATTGAACCATGATTGTCCTTTCATTCTCCATGGCACTGCCCACAGTCCATATTGGAAAATCTTGTTTCTCTTCCTCCCTCCGGAGCTTTATCCCTCCACTTACATATTTTAGAGTTATAAAAATCTATCATAACAGGTCTCCTGTGTCACCAGTGGCACCACCCTTTGGTTTGCTGTGGTACTTTGCTATGTACTCTGTGGCCTCAAGTTACTGTGTAAATAAATTCAGTTTAATATACACTAAACCAGACTTCAAGTTCTTGTCCTTCCAGCAACACTGCCATACTAGTGATAGTTTGGTTGGGGACATGGTTCTTATTCATCCCCTGAGTATGGCTGCCTGCTCTGAAAAATGGAAGCAACAGCTCATAGCCACCCTGCCCTCTGCCCTCTGCATGTTGGCCCCGTACTGACAGACTGTGTTTTCTCTTCAGTCACTGTAATCTGAGAAAGAGAGGCCTCAGAGAGCAAGTGTGTTTATTCAGGTCTCCCTCTGCCCTGAGAAGACTGCAAGTTTGCTGTATGAGATCGCCCCCTGGTGACCAGTCACCATGAGCTGCCTGGTTTCAACTACAGCTGTGAGAAGCTTGGCTAGTAGATTTGGCTGACTCTCCCAGTGGAAGTCACAGAGCTGTGCAGGGACAAAGCCTGTTCCTTAAGTTACATGATCACACAAGACATCCTTCCAAAGGCAGACAAGCTAGTAGGCAGACAGATCGCAGAGGGGAGATGTCAGGGCGTAGGCAGAAAGTCAGCAGTGGTCGTCACAGCTGCTGTTGTCATGGCTTAGCTGAAAGTGCAAACTTGTAGACTAAATGTGGACCAAGTTTACAAGTTCTAACCCTGTATACAGAAGACAGTCTCCTGTGGCATTTCTGCTCTTCTCCACTAGCCAGCCCTCTGGAATTTGCAAACTGTTCTTAAGGCACACTCCAGAAAAGTGGCTGCCGAACTCCGAGTTTTGTGTTGCTGAAAAGCAAACTCCATACTAAGTGGACTAAAAGCTGCATTGCCTAGACTCAGGAGGGAGAGTCTAGGCAAACTGACTAGACATTGCCCAGGGACACGGGCTCTGCCTACTACAGGTCAGGGAGCGCCTAGGCCACTGCTCTAAATTAGTTGTTATTATAATGCATGGGTTTCTGGGGAAAGAAATGGGCAGTGGTGCCTACAGGTCACAGCATGGACTGTGCCAGCTCTGCTAGAAGAGTAGCCACCCCGGGGCCCTAAAAGGTCAGGAAGGGATGGACCAGTCAGGGTTGCCTTAACCAGACTCCAAGGTAGCAAAGCATGACACCTGAACTTCTGCTCCTAAGTGGGACCACTTTTGCCTTTTGGAAGGAGGGAAGCGTCGTCTCCACTGCCTCGCCCGGGAGGGGACTCATTCCAGGGAGGTCAAGCCAAACCACCTTTCTCTCTGACTCTAGGTTGTTCAGAGGAGACGGGCCTCTTAATTTGGCATCAACATGCCTGCAGAGTGACTTCTTTCAGCCCATAACACAGAGAAGCCCACTTCCTACTCCAGGAAACTGCATGCACCCCCCACTCTGCTGCCTGCACTCTCCAGCCAAGTAATGATGCTTCCTTGTAAGTGAGCCCCACTCTACTAGGAAAGGAGCTTCATTAGTGCCTTAGGAGCCAGGAACAGCAGTTGGCAGATCACAAGTTGTCATTAAAAGCAGCTCAAGGCAATTACTGCTGAAACTTAAAAATTGGACTTCACACCAGTGGGGGAGGGGAGTGGGGCTGCTTGCCGAGTGCCAACTCTCAAATGTGCAAAACTTAAGAGAAAACACATTGCCTGGGCATGATTAGGCTTCCCAGAACCCCAGATAACCCTCCGTATACATGCACCCACATTTCAACCAATGACTCCTTTGCCTTCTGGAAGGTACATAGGAACAGAATGGCCACCAATCTCAGCCTAAGAATCCAAGAAGCTGGGGGTGCTGAGGGGTTAAGAGCACATATTCTGCCAGAGAATCCATTTTTGGCTCAGGAGAGCCAATGCCTCTGGCCCTCAGTGGGCACACATACACATAATTTTGAAATAATTTTAAGTTTCAGTTTATATAATTGTAATACAATAAAGATAGAATTCATTAAAAACAAAGAATCCAAGTGATATTGGGAGGTTTCTGGGAAATAAGCCAAAGGTCCAGAGAAGTAATTTGCCTGCAAAGAGGGATGTACAGGGACTGCCTCCATGAACTAGGGACAGTGCTCTGTGCAGATTGTCCCCACCAGCACTCCATTACCAACAACTGTTTGAGCTAGAATCAACAAAAACCAAAAACCTTCAGGCCATGCTGGAGAGATTGGTTAGTGGTTAAGAACTCTGACTGCTCTTTATAGTGGACCTGAATTTCGCTCCCAGCACTTACATCTGACAGCTCACAGCCACGTGTACTTTCAGCTCCGGGGGATGCAATGCCTCTGACCTCCACAGGCACCAGCACTAATGTACACACACACACACAATAAGTTTTTGTCAAAGTTTGTTTTTTTCAAAAAGACCTTGTGGTTCTTCCCACTCTTCCTCTCACCAAGAGCTTTTTCTTCTTTTTTTTTTAACTTTTTTTTTTTTAACAATTTCAGACAGTTTTGTCTATAGAGTCAAATTTGTGTCCCCAAATGGCCTTCAGTGTGGGTCCATCCTCTGGAGTCTGGTCAACCTACCAAGAGTCTCATCCTTAAACAAGGCTGTCTCTCCTCCTCCCAGTACATCAGTTGCCTCCGTTAGGGTTGGGGTTTCTGACCCATTTCCCCACATCCATGCTGGGATTTTGTGTGGTTTGAGTTTACATGGGACTTGTGCATGCTGTCACCATTGCTGTGAATTCATATGAATAACAGCCTAGCTATCTGGAAGACTGTTTCCTTGTGGTCATCTACCACCTCTGGCTCTTAGAAACTTTCTGCCACCTCTTCCACAATTATCCCTGAGCTTTTCTTGCACCATTCCAACAGATATGGAAGCATGTCTCCGCTTGTCTTGGTAACATGATTTCTGCCTCTCTTCATCTCCCTTCCTCCCCCATCGCTCCTGTTCCTTCTTCTCTCTTTCTCTCTTCTCCTCATAGGCCTTGTGATGCTGTGTAAGCACTCTACCATGAAGCCATAACCCCATCCTATCTCTCCATCTTGATCCATTCTGACTCCAGAATCCATAGTCTTATTAGCCTTGCCTTGCTGATACCACTTGATGCCTAGCACAGAGCCTGGCCACGAGTTCCTCCCCTCCCTTATTTGGAAGGTCTAAGCTCTTGCTTCTCCCACAGACTTTTCTTGCTATTTGACCTCCCAAATGACAAGGCCCATATCCTCTTCCAAGCACTTCTGTGCTTCCAGCCTGGGTACTATTCCAGAGAGCCCCAAGCTACGGGCCAGAATTAACAGAGTTCCAAGCAAGTACCACACACACACACACACACACACACACACACACACCCTTTCATTTAGTCACCCTTATGATGGTTCCAGTTTTATTTTTCAGATGAGGAAAATGCCTGTTCTTCACTGTTAAAGTGAGGATTTGAACCTAGATCTGAGTGACTTCGTATGTGGGAATTTCTCTTCCACTTCACTCCTGCCAGCTGTGCCACAAGGACAGCAGAACAGTAAAAGCTAAAAAGAGAATGGGGAGAAGAGCTCTGGGAAGTTCTAGAGACTTAAAGCGTGGGGGGGGGGGTCTTTTGTTTCTCTGCCCAACAGTGGGCAAAAGAGTACTACAGAAGTCTGATAGGCAGGGGATCAGGAGTGCCCCCTGGAGGGCAAGCAAGAATTAGCAGCTCCTACCTGCCACTGTGAGCAAAGAGAGCAGTTTGAAAGAATTTTGCCAGGGTCTAGAATGAATTCTCTCCAGTGGAAAGCAGAAGCCGTGTGCTAGGCACAGAGCTGACCCTGAAGACAAGGGCAAGGAAGGCCCCCCAAAGCCTATTCTGGTTCCCTCAGAATGCTGCAAAGCCCTAAAACCTGTAGAGGAGTTCATGGGAGAGTGGCCACCAGCTCTCTTAGCAGGACCCATGTTCATTTTCTGGGATGGGCTAGCAACTCCCACCCCTTTTGCCTCCAGGAAGCCAGCAACCTGGTTTGGGAGGATCTTATATACTTGATGTCTGTGTTGGTCAGGTACGTGTGTGTGTGTGTGTGTGTATCTGTGTGTGTGTTTTGTCACTAACAAAATATCTGAGCACAGCAACTTTTGGCTCACTATTTTAGAGGTTTCAGTCCATCGTGGTGGGGTGCAAGCAGGACAGAGTACAGCACAGCAGCCCACCTCCTGGTAGCCAGAAAGCAAAGGGAGTCTGGGCTGGGATACTTCCTCCTTTGTTCTCCTTTAACCCCTTTACTCCATCTGGACTCTTGATTGATTGCCTGATGCCACCCACTTTTCAGGGTGGTTCTTCTCCACTTGCTAATCCTTTTTGGAAATGCCTCAGAGACATACTCAGTGATGAGCTTTAACAATCTTTCAGGCATTCCTCAACCCAATTAAGTTGACATGATTAACCATCACAAATCCAACATATGTCAACTTCACACCTAAATGCATCTCCTTAATCATACTTAAGTTCCAAATAAAAATAATAACAAAGTCATGATTCCATCTAACATGATATAACCTGCACACAACTAAAGCATACTAACCCCAAGATCTCAGTAGTTCCAGTATTGTTCAATAGTTCAAGTTCAAAGTTTCTTCTGTGATTCAAGGCACACTTCTAGCTGTGAGCCCCTATAAAAATCATAAAACAAGTTGTATACACCAAGACACAATGGCACAAAGTAAGCATTCCCATCACAATGGGAAGAGCGAGAGAACAGTAAGGTGAGTGGGATTAAAGCAACCAACCCTGGTAGAGCAACCTCATGCCCGGCCTCCTGTGCATGTGATCCAATGTGCACTCCAAAGAGCTGAGGCAGCCCTGCCCATATGACCTTGTCGTCTGTACCTCATGCAGTGGCTTTCTTTCACTGGCTCTGTTCATTGCTTGCAACTTTGCTTGGCAGACATTTCACATTACTGGCATTGGTAACATCCTCGCATCTCCATTGCATCTCTGACCTCACTGTCACGGCTTCATGCATCACCTACTCAGGGCCACTCACAGCAGCTCAGACCTATCATTCATTACCTGGCCTTTCAAACTCCCCTTCAAACTTTGGTGGAATCTTCCATGACCTGAAACTCTTGTATTCAGCATGCCTGGAAAACTAGTATATGGATGACACCAAGGTCAGTAACCAGGCCCCCTTGGACCATAGCTGCATGACCTCTGAGTGCCTGGGAAACATTTCTGTGTGTCAGCAGGGCGCACTGGCACTCTCTTCTCAAAGCAGTTTTTCAGATGAAGTTATAACGTTTAGGCACTTACCCTGCACTGGTTGGGACCTGGCCAATTCTTGAAACTCCCTCAAGTGTGCATCCTGTTTCACTCATGCAAAGAACTTAAATACTTGGTCTTTTTGAAACTTTGTGCTCTGATTTTGTTCACAATTATTACTGTAAACTTGGCCAAAAGCATCCAGCAATATCCATGCTACCATCTGGAGACCGGACTGCCTTGACATTTCCTTTACCATATTAACAAGTTTGTGACCTTAAGATCCAACTTCACACAAAGTTTCAGGACATGAACACAAGGTAAACAAGATCTTTGCCAAAAGGTGCATAACCTCTAGTCCACTTCCCAGAAGAGTCCTTGTTCCCTTTGGAAACCTCATGGACACAGCCTTTAAAGCCTGCATTCCTACCTGCATTCCAGTCTTCCGCATTGCCACCAGAACCACCCATCAAGCACCATTTAGAGCACTTCCGAGCTTCTCCCGTCTGCATTTGTTTTCTGAATTCCTCCTACAAATGAGGTTCCAAGTTGTCTGAACTGTACTGTCAGGTAAGTCACAAGTCAGTTACGATCCCTTTTCTCTGCCTTTCTACGTTCACCTTTGTGTCACTGAGACAAATACCTGAGAGAAACAAGTTAAAAGGAAGAAGCATTTGCTTTGGACCCTGGTTTCTAAGATGTTAGTCCATCGTGGTGGGCAGGGCAGGGTAGAACAGTTCACATCATGGCTACGCACCACTGATCAAGACTCCACAGAGAGACAGAGTGCTGCTGTTGAGGTGCTTCCCCCGGTCCCTTCATTCCAGCCTGAGCTGGAGCCTGTGAGAGGGTAACATCCATACTCAGGGCAAGTCCTTCACACTTCATCAGCCCTATCTGGAAATGCCCTGACAGACGTACCCAGAGATGTGCTTCACATGTCTAGATGTACTCAGTCCAAACAAGCTGATAATCAGGATTAAACAGCATGAACTATACTCAAGTCATCTGTAAAGTGGAGCCTTGTCTGGCTCTACTCCTAGGCAGTTCTGGGAGAGTGAATCAGTGAAGTTGTGGGGACAAATGTTACAGTCTGAGAAGAGAAGTGGAGCGCATCTAGGGCCCTCAGGAGGCCCGGGGAAGGGAGCATGATGTGGGGCCGGTGTAGGTGACATCAGTCGCAGTGGGACAGGAAAGCTATAGCCTAGGAAAGGCCACACCCAGCACTGCTCACCCCTGGCTCAGGCTACTTTCTTGACCTCCCTACCAACCTTGGGCCGGTGCTTCCTGCCTTGCAGTGGGGTGAGGATCCTCCCTGAAATGTCCATGTACCAACGTGGCAAGTTCAAGGGGGTGTCACGGAAACCTGGTAGGGGGCAGAATGGCCCCAAAGGCAGCCATGAGGCTAGAGAGATGGTTCCGAGGGTAAGAGCATTAGCTCCTCTTGCAAAGGACCTGGGTTTGATTCCATCTAACATGATATAACCTGCACCCACATGGCAGCTAACAACCATCTGTAACTCCAGTTTCAGGGGATCCAATGCCCTTTTCTGGCCCCTGTGGGCATTGTACAACATGGGTGTGCTTACATATACATAGACATAACACTCATACATAAAATAAAAATAAATAATTAAATTTTTTAAGTTAAAAATGTAAAGGTAGTCATGAGGTCCTTCCCATGACTCTGTTTTACCTTTATCACAACCCTGAGGTTGTTTCTAGAATTCCTGACATCTACCAGTATGAAAACAAGCCAGGTTTGCGATGCTCACATGACTCTAAGGGAGCTAGAATTTGTCCCAAAACAGTCTGACTCCACCTCCCAGAATCCTGGAGCTCTATCACCTCCCACACGACCGTGCTGTCACCCTCAAATCATCAGTGGTTTCAGGGTGCCCACAGAACACCCAATAGCAGAGTCCGGCTTAGTTCTAGCCAGGGCTCTACTGTAGCCGTCCCCCTCCAGGCGGCTCCTTGCTGCCTGGCTAGACCTGCTTCAGGATTCTCTGTGCCTGTTCTTTTCTCCTTGTTCTTTGTGACCCTATTCAACTAAGAAGATTTGGGGTGTCTCCTACTGGGAAAAGCCACCTTGTTTCCCAGTGTCCAAAGAGGCCAGTTCAACTGAAGGCTAGGCACCAGGCATCGGACTGGAGCATGACCCCAAAGTAGACTTGCCTTCCCTACCCTACTCCACAAGTAGGAAGGGCTAAGATTGTCCAACAAGCGAACCTCAGCCTGCCCACCCAGCAGGCATTTGCTTGTTCTGTGTCTTCCTTACAGGGCCTCCCTAGCCTGGGCCATTTCTGGTCTCAAACAGCAGCCAAAGGGAAAGGAACTGACAGCCAGCTTTTCATTTCCTTCTTTCTGTGATGGCGGGATAATCTGCACCCCCCTCATTTCCTGTCACAGTAATCAATCAAGGTTGTAAAACCCTCAGCCATGTTTGCCCAAATATACAACACACACACACACACCACCCCTGTAGCATTTCTCCTTCTATGGGTAGTCACAAACTGACTGCTGATTACAAAATGAACTACATGGGGATGGAGGTTTATCTGTGGTACAGTTCTTACCTCGCATGTTCAAGGCCCTGCATTTGATCTCCAGCCCTATAAAAACAAATTTAAGTTGCATATGAAGAAATAAAACATGAGAAGCCAGAAAACTCTCCTGAGAGCTATAGAAGGAGAATCATAGAGGTGAACCATCACACTCCTCTCAAATAACTTAATGAAATTGGGATTTTAAATATCAATGGCTTTTTTTTCCTAGGGTGAGAAACTACAAAATGGTTCTCCAAGCCACTTGGAAAAATGAATCAAAGAATCATGGAAATCATTGAAATTAAGAGAATCATGACATATTGAAAAGGTTAGGATAAACAAAACCATATGATACCGGTACAAGGAAACAGGTCAATAAAACAGAATAGAACCTAAAAATGACGTCACTGTCAGTCAAAATGGAATATGGCATAAGGAAGACATCAGGAAATGGGAAAGAAAGGAAGTCTCAAGTACAGTGGAGACACAGTTACCCAGCTGTTCAGAAGGTGATTATTCTGCATACTGTAAACTAATATAAAGTCAAACAGATCAAACAGAATTACATGCCACAGGGGAAAGGAAAAAAAAAAAGAAAAGAAAAGGACCCCTAAGAACCAGAGAGAAGGCTAGGCCAATATGTGTTTTATCTTGTGTTAAAAAGGATTTTCTAAGCTAAAAACCAGAGGGAGGCATCTGAAAGGAGAAGATCAATAGGTTTGAATGAAGATGAGAAACCTTTGCCCGCTGAAAACATTAGAAACAAATTGAAAAGTAAATAACCAGGAAAGCTATTTCAACAAATGCAACAGTCATGGGTTAAAATCTGGAGTTATAAAGAGCTTGTATAAATCATTAGGAACATAAACAGCACTAGACAGAGCAGACGAGTCACAGGAAAATCCAATGGTCGAACCTTTCTGAAAATGAGAGAAATGGGAAATTAAGACGGCATGTCTTCAAAAACATTTGAACAGCTTTTTCCCATGATGAATGCTAGCACTGTGACTTACAGTTGCCAGAACAGAGCTGACCCACTAGATCATCCTCCAGAAATGACCACCCGTTAACGTGCTGTCCATCCTGTCTATGTCCCAGACTACTGGATTTCTTTTTCTTTTTTAATGAAGATTATATTGCTGGCATCCCATCTTCTATCAAACAGACAAAGCTCTTTTTAAAGCCTACACTTGGTGCTAGTGACAGTATATATGGTTCAGTCTGTGTCAGGACAATTCAGTTAGCTGAAAGGGCCCAATTCAGCTTCTCCACAGGCTGACCTCAGACAGCATGGGGCATAAAGTGTTCACCTTTCCAAGGTCAAAGCGCCAGAGTTCCAGAAGGGTCTCTGTGGCCACAATAGTCCATTGACTACAGAAGTCCCCCTCTTAGAAGATTCCCAATTCCCAATTCCCATGAGCTTGCAAGGGCCTCACTGCTGGCTGCTCAGGTTCAGGCCTTCACCTACCACTGCTGACCCTGTGTCCCCAGGCACTCTCTGAGCCTTGCTGTAACAGGTCTCGTGAGGATGAAGGGACTTAATCCAGCAATGTTTTCTGTTTGGCAAAGGTAAGTGCCTAAATATGTAAGCCCAGAGGGACAAACCAAGTGGGCCTTTGCTTTCTGTTTTTATAACCAAGGATCTGTAGAAGGATTTTATGGAACAAAAGCAGTGTAAATTCAGATCTCTACCTCATGGGAGTCAGAGAATGGCTTGCAGCTTTTGAATGGCAGTTTCTCAAGCTTGCCAAGTGCCTCCTGACTGGATTTCAGAAAGCCCTGTTAACAGTCCTACCTGCTCAAGGTGACACAGCGCAACAGAGAGGGAAATGCACCCAGGCCTTTTTTCTGGGCAGTTATGGCCCTTCCCTGCAGGGTGTCAAGAACAGTGTGAGCAAAGCAGGGTAGTGGCTACGTTAGACCTGATAAAGGCAGCTGCGGGGCTCTTCCTCTTGTGAGAGGATCATTAGGTCTAGAAGCATCCCCTGCACCCCACGCCTCCTTGAGAAGGGCCTCAGGGCGGACGCTCAGCCACCTGCTGCCTGTCCTGGCCCTGCCTCAGCCCATGCTGCCCACTTGAGGGCCGGTGGTTCAGCCCCCTCGTGAAACTGCCTTGGTGTAATAAATGCTTTGGATGAATGTACTTTGTTTTGGGGGGAAGTCATTAAACTACTTTTGTGGAAACATTTTAATTGAATTAGATTGTTTTCTAATTGTAATAAATGCTAATTAATTGAGTGGGCTGGGTGTCCTTGGATCTGGCTGGCTTCTCTCTTGGATTAATTGGGAGGTGAGTGTGGACTTAACATCTTTTTGCCATGAGTGTGTGGTTTGAATTTATCTTTTGTGCAAATAATATGATTGTGCAAATGCAGCAAGCAGATTTTTTTTTTCTTTTTTTGAGACAGGGCCTCACCTATGCAGCCCTGGAATTTTCTGTGTAGACCAGAATGACCTGGAACCAACAGAGATTCATCTGCCTCTGCCTTCCAAGTACTGGGATTAAAGGTGTGCACCATCGTGTCCTGCTTATATCTGAAACTTAATAGCTGCTTTACTCACAGCCAATGGCATCTCCAACTTGGCATCTTTAGGGCATGATGAAGATCCACTGATCCAGCTTGGTGAGGTCTTGCCAATTCTCAGAAAAGAAAGAAGTGGGTGGAGAGATGGCTCAGAGGTTAAGAGCACTTGCTCTTCCAGAGGGCCCTGGTTCAGTTTCCAGCATTCACGTGGTGATTAACAACCATCCGTAACTCCAGTTCCAGGGGATTCAATGCCCTCTTCTGGCCTCCACAGGCATTGCATGCCAGTGATGTATTTACATACATGTAGCAAACTACTCCTATGCATAAAAATGAACCTTTAAAAAAGAGACCTTAAATTCTGAGAACATCCCTTTTGTCTCCCAACTAATACTACTTACATTAGAAGCTGTTATCTCCAATGGATCCAGGGACTCTGCTGACCTGAAAAGCAGGTAGTCTGTAAGGCAGCTGAGATCTCCCCAAGCCTTCTGTCCACCACTGGAGCATGCAGGCTGGCCCTATGCAGTGACTAAAACTCAAACCACCCAAGTGACCCTGGCAACTTCCTCATCACAGAAATGTGGAAACTGCAGTCCAGAGAGCAAATGATTGCATGCTGAAGGCCACACATGACTCCAGTACAGTAACACCTGCATCCCCCAGTGTCCATTCAGACTGACTTACCCAACAATGACAACAGCCAGACCTTGGGCTATGTGTGAGGGTACAGGCAGGTCCAAAGCTGGTCCTCAAGAAGAGTGCAAAACTATGAGTGGCAGTCATGTTAGCAGTGGATGACAGAGGAATCCACACAACAGAGAAGGTAGTGTGGAGGCCAGGCACGTCACTTTGGACTTGTGGAGAGGAAGAGCAGTCTGTGAAGCCTTCTGAGAGCAGATGTGTCTGTTCTGGGTTTTGAAGGATAAATAGAAAGCTGGAGAGATGGCAGTTAAGAGCACTGGCTGCTCTTGCAGAAGACACTGGTTCAATTCCCAGCACCCACATGACAGCTAACAACAGTCTGTAACTCCAGCTCCAGGGGAATTCGACACCTGACTGCTGCAGGCATTCCATGACACAAGTGTACACATACATCCAAACAATACACATATATACATAAAATGAAAAATAATAAATAAAATATAAGAAAATCATATTGAAGGATAAATAGATGTTCCCCAGGTAGGCAAAATGTGGAAAACATCCCAGATGGAAGCAATAGTGTATGCAAAGCCAAGTTCATCCGGGTAGAAGCACCTGGGAGCCACAGGAGGCTCTCAACAGAGGCGAGGCAATATCAGGTATGCAGTATGGGAATGATTCCTCTGGTGGCAGCAGCAAAGGGTCCAAAAAGGGCATCGAGAGAGCCAGGTGAGAGGCTGGGAGAACCCCTCCACCCACAGCTCATTCTCGGGGAGCTAGAATAACAGAGCCAGGTTCTGGCTACACGTAGAAGGTAGTCACCAGTTCCCGGCCCTGAGATGGAGCAATGAGGAGGAGGGAGTGGGTAGCTCTCCCGCTTGGACCAGCTCCAGGACAGCTGTGTAGCTTGTTTCCTCTGCACTGGTTGCTGCTACGGGTAGTCAGACCTGCAGGAGCCACACAGCTCCCAGATCAGCTTCCTGCCATGAGGTCCCACGTCACAGGAACTGCCTGTGCTCTTCCTTTTCAGATCAGCTCTGCAAGACCATTTGCTCCTACCCCACCTCACCAGTGTGGAGACCCTGGGCAGGCAGCCACTGACAATCAGCCTGAGAGCGACCTCTTAGGGAGGGGGAGAGTAGAAACTCTCTCAGGCTGTCAGGGCCCCTCTGACCTACTCCAAATAAATGAGTGGCATACATTCACAGTGTGCTCCCTCATTCTTTACCCCAAATTGCCCATTATAATGAGCAGTGGGGGCGGGGCCCTAGGTTTTACCTTGAGAAATTAAAGCCTCACCAGCAGCAAACACCGTTCTCCAGAGCCTGGTGCCCGCGCACCTGGCCTTCTCTCCTGGCTGGGCTTCTGAAGGCCCACAGTACAGCAAGGAGGGCTACTTCCAATCACTGACTTCCACTTTGACCCCAGACAACTCCCTTCTCTTTCCAGGCCTCGGAGACTTGATGGCATCTTTACCAGCTCCTCCCCAGGGAACCGCATGTGTGGGAGTCCTGGCACATAGTAGTTGAAGGCTGCTGTAATTATGGCCAGTGTGCCTATGTCCGGGCTGTGCCTAGGCCAAGGGTATCTGAGGACATAGGACTGCCCTCAAAATAAGCATCCTCACAGAGAACACAACCTCTAGCCCTGGAAAGCGGTCTCCAGACTTGGCACCCTCAGAATGAGCCCACTGTCTGTAGAGTCCCTTTCTTCAGTGGGTTCCCTCCTCCATTGCCAGCAGCCCCAGGGGTCCGTGCCTTGTCTACATGTCCACCCTTTCTCTCTCAACAGGATCCTGCTCACCCTCCAAAGTCTGCATCTAGCCATCTCCTCCTCAGCCCTATCCAACTCCCCCACAGCAGCTCTCTGGGTGCCTCCTCTGGATATCTGTCCCTGGCCACTTGGCTAAGGCCAGAGCTCCAGGCAGGTCCATGCCTTGGACTTGCCCAAGCCTGCAGGGCCCTTCCCAGTGCTGTGGGTGGACTGAGAAAGCAGGGATGAGACGTCCCTTCCCAGCAGCGCACATGTGCACACACACAATCTGTCCCTTCCTCATTTTGTCACCATAGGTAGTTGTCTCCCTGGCTCTGCCCCAGAACTCTCCTCACTGTGCCTGGCCACTCACTTGGCATTCCTGCTGTTCCCACTGGCTCATGCCTGATATCGAGGCAGGGACCAGCACTAGACAAGATGCCACACGACATTGGCTGGTCCCTGGGCAAACAAGAGGAGTGTAGACTAAGAGTGAGGAATCTGCTGGCTGCAGAAGAGTCCTGTATATCCAGAGGAGAGGCAAATCCAGATCATTTCTGAGAGTTCAGGAAAATAGGTCCTGAAGGGCAGGATCCTATTTCTCCTCTCCTCCACTCACTGAAAAGCAAGGTAACAGGGTCAACTGGCTCCCAATTGATAGGTTTCCTGTCACCCACCTCCCTGTCTTCTGCAGGATAGACCAGCTGTTGATGTCAGATTAATGGCCACAATTAAAGGCAAAATGCCCTTGCCATGGCCCGCTGTCCTCCCACACCTGGAAGCCCGGAGGCTGAGCTCACAGCCCTGGGAACAGGAGATTTGTAATGAAATCAGACAGGCCTCTTAACCGCTGATGGTATCAGGGCCCAGGGGAGATACAGACTTATTTCCTAATCTCCTGTAGAGCATCTGTCAGCCCCACCACACAGCAATGTCATTCCTGCATACAGCAAGGACCTTTCATAGAGCAGACTGTCAACTGCCTTCCTGGTTGCCCATCACCTCCCTCATCCAGCCCCTTCCTCTTGCCTAGCCTCAGGCTGTACACACACACACACACACACACACACACACACACAACACATACACACACTCACACTCAAACACAGGTACTTTGATTCCTACACCCATCCTAATTCATTTGTAAATTGACTGCTTTGCTCCAATTGTATTAACAGAGAAAGAGAAAAATACGCACATCTCCTTAGCAGTGCTGGGAAACGAAAGGGAATCACTGAGAAAGCAGCTGTTCTGCAGCAGATTTTAAGAAGAAAATGAGATCCATTGATGCTGCACAGACTATGAAACCACCTAGGCAACTCTGGCCACTGTGCTCCCAACAGCTAACACAAGCAGAAGACAGCCTAAGCTATGCCAGCTGGGCCTTTGCCCCCACACTTTACTGGACTGAGACTGCAGATGAGTCAGTGAGGGGTGTGGACAGCCTGCGTGGGCCATGGGACAAGATCATTCTCCATGAAGGGAAGCAGAGGAAGGCCACAGGCAGAAGCAGTGCCTATCATGCCAGAAACTTCCCCTCTACCATATTGACTATGATAGATGAGCCCCAAACTGACACCCTGAAGTCCCAGTAGCAGAGACTGTGAGATGGGTGATGGGAAGCAAGTGACATGCCTGGACTCTGCTGGAGCAGTGCTCAGGACAGGCCACCCTCACCCTCCAAGTGTCTGGGAGCAGACAGTACTCCATGGCACCTGAGAACAAGCTCCCATCCTTGCGTGGCCACTGTTCCCAGCTTGTGCTCTTGGAAGGCAATGTTTCCTGCTCACACCTTGTTAACAAGTCTTAAATTAGATGATGAAACATTCCTAATAAACACAATAAGCATCCCGAATATGCCTCAGCTTGCTAAAGGCTCTCAGAAGTCGTGCCGTAACTTTCATTGTATAATTTACATTTATTTAGTGCAGCCACAGATCTCAAGTGTTTGGTTCAATGAATTTTGAGAAAGATTTCTCCCATCTAGCTCACACCTGCCTCTGGATGTGGAGCACTTTCATCAACTCCACACCTTTCTCCCCTAACCACGCTAGAGGCAAACATTTGACTGCTAAAACAATAGATTAGTTTCACCTGATCTAAACTTCTTGTAAATGGATTCTGCCACAATATGTGGTCCTTTCTGTTTGACCTTTTTAGTCAAGCATAATATTTGGAAAAATCCATTCATTTTCCATGTGTCAGTATGTCATTATTTTATTATTGTAAGAATAATTGTAAAAGTAGAATCATACAGTTGATTTGTTTTCCTGTTGGAAAATATTTGGGTTTTCCCAGTTTTGCTTTGAACAAAATGGCTATGAACACTTACATCTTTTTGGTAACATGTTTCACAGTTTTCCTAGCAGGTATCCTTAGGAATAAACTGTTCACATGTGTACAAACTGCCAAACTGCTTTCTGAAGTGCATGTTTTCACTTCCCCCAACAGTTTCTGTTGTTCCATATCCTCATTATTATTTGGTGTTATTTCTATCAAAACTTTTAAAAAACTGGTTCAATTCGGTATTTCAGAAATTTACTGAGCCTTTGTGTACATGCATAGACACACATCTGTGTTAACATCCCATGGACTTAGTATACTATAGAATTTATGGCAAGTGAGGAGGAACCAAAACATTAGCCGCAATAAATCCAGTCAATAAGAAAGAGAAACTCAAAGGAGCAGTGCAAGCAGCTCCTAGGATAAGCCATGCAGTAAACCAGGCTAACTGCAAATTCTGATTCACATTTTGAGAGATGCAAGTATCGGACATTGCATATATAAAGCAAGTGTTGGTTACTCTGAAAGAGAAAGAGAATTAGTAAATACAACAAGGCTGCTAAAATGAAACCTGAGAATTAATGAGTCACAGAATATAACTGCCCCAAATTAGTGATTCTTTTAGTTAAAGACAGCAATGTCAAAGTATCCTGATCCCTCTCCTCTCAAAATCCTTGAGAAGACTAAGCAAGAGAGAATGTCATTTCCCAAAAAGCTAAGATACTCTTATAATACAAAAATGTAGACTGTGAGGATAGAAATATATAAATTAGGACCAGGTAGAAGAGGATTCTGAGAGAATACAGACCCTAGAGGCCAGGAGAGATACACTCAACTGTAAGGTGAAAGTGCTCCACTGAGCTTCCGCCCCTTCCTGAGGTCTGCCAACTGGGTTCTGACTGGGAGGGAGAGCTGCACAGAAGCTCGCCTAGGACACACCATCTTTGGTGAAAACAGTTGTTGATGTGCACAGGTTGCAGTGTGGTATTACTATGCTGACATTATAATTAATTGTACAAAAAGCTTGACTCTTAAATTTAGCTTTTACGAGTGGGCCTGAACTCAGAGGACACTAGCTCCCCTGGAACTCTCTTGGAACTGCTTGTCGATCAGAGCTGTGCTGATGGAACTGAGCCCTCAGTTCGGGCCACCCATGATTTTATTCAAAGTGGTTTCTCCAACTTCAATTGAGGAAGTACAAGTCTGGCTCCACCCTTATCTTAGCAGACTATTCTATCTTTTCAGTTCCTAGTTCTAGAACATCTCATTCACCCAAGGACCTTTCCAGTCCTCACATGTGTGCAATGAAGATGGGTGCACATGCTTTCAGCACGTTGACACATTAATTCTCAAGCATACCCACATTCATTCATTATCTTTTGGATGGCATATCAAATTGAGGTTGCCAAGGAAACTAAATCAAGTACCTAGGTCACAAGACACAAGAACACATGGTTTTGCTGGGGTTAATTAAAAGTTATTAGTCCAGCTGGGTGTGTAGCACATGTCTTTAATCTCAGTACTTGGGAGGCAGAGGCAGGGGATCTCTGTGAGTTCAAGACCAACCTGGTCTACATAGCAAGTTCCAGGCCAACCGGGGCTACAGGGAGACCCTGTCTCAAAAAGACCAAAAAAAAATAAAAAGTTACTAGTCCAGATTACATCCATTTTATAAGTTATTACTATGTTGCAGACTTGAAGATGATGCCGTTCTTGAAAAGAGGCTGAACTACCACACACAAACAAACCTCAGACTAGCCGTGGGGTGATACACCTGCAGATACAGAGGAAAACATACAGTTTGTAAGATAAAATAGTATTTATAAATGATGTCAAAACAGTTGAAAACAGGGGCTGGAGAGATGGCTCAGTGGTTAAGAACACATTTTGCTCTTCCAGAGGACCCAAGCTTGACTCCCAACACCCATATCAGGTGACTCACTGTCGCCTATAATTCCAACTCCAGGGTAGCTGACACCTCTGGCCTCTGTGGACTCCAGTTAAGGTGCACATACACAGACACAGACACACACACACAAATAAATAAAAAATTAAAAACAGGTAAAATAGATATAATCCATGCATTTCTAGAAATATGTAAATTACTAAGTTGGTTCATTAGAAAGTAGAACATCTGGGACTGGAGAGATAGCTCAGCCATTAAGAGCATTTGCAGCTTTTGAAGAGAATCCGGATTCCGTTCCCAGCACCCATGTGGTGTCTCACAAGTGCCTATAACTCCATTTGCAGGAGATCTGATGCCCTCTTCTGACCTTCGCAGATGCCAGGCACACAGGCAGTACACATACATACATGTAGGCAAACACTCATACATATAAAATAAAAATAAATCTTTAAAAAGAGAAGGTGCTGGAGAAATGACTCAGCAGTTTAGAACACTGGCTGTACTTGCAGAAGACCTGGGTTTGGTTCTCAGCACCCACATGATACCTAACAATTGTCTGTAACTCCAGCTCAGGGAATTTGATGCCCTCTTCTGGCCTCTGTAGGCATGAACACACAGGGTGCGTTTATCTACACACACATAAAATAGAAATAAATAAATCCCAAAAGAAAGAAAGAAGTAGACTAGCTGAGAGGTCCAGTAACTATGGTAGAAATAAGATTGCTCAGGATTTACCCACCAAAACATATAAAAGCAGACCTCGGCTAAGGTGTAGCTCAGTGACAAAGCACTTGTCTAGCATGGGTAAGGCCTCGGGTTCCCAGGACCGAAAAAAATTCTCAGCAACATTCGAGGCACTGACAGTGTTATGTAAATTGTGGAGAGCATAAAGACGGACAGGAGGTCTTTATGCAGGGCTAGCGTGCCAGAATATGCATGCAGAACCAACACTGGATTGAAGTGACAAGCAGGATGGCTGGTGCACAAATGCCCTAGGGGAGAAATCAGTTGTTGCAGTTGGGAACACTGTCCGCATATTCACTTGGATGGCCTGTCACTCACACAGCTGTGAGGATAACTCATCACTGTGCCTCTCCTGCCTTCCTTTCATGCCCACTGGAATTCACTCTTACGGCTTCCTAGGATCCTTCCTCCGGGGGAGGTGAAGAATTGGGCAGAGTCTGCACCTAACTGGCCCACTGGAAATACAGCAATGCAATGTAAACATCTCACTCAAGCACAGACTCAAAAGACAGCAGGAAGGGAGATCCTGTCAATGGCAGAGTTTAGAGCTTTAGACATTGTTGGCACTTCAATGTGGGTGGTACCATCCCATGGGTTGGGGTCCTGGATGGGGTAAAATGAGGAAGGAAAAGAGCAGCTTTCCTGTCTTTCTGCTTCCTGACTGCAGATACAATGTGACAACTGCCTCATACTCCTGTCACATGACTTCCCCACTGGGATGAACTAGTCCAAACTGTGAGCCAAAACTAATGCTTCCTCCTGTAAGTTGCTTTTGTTAGGTGTTTGATCACAGCAGTAAGGAAAGTAACTAACACAGTCACCACTGTGGAAGTAGATCTCAATAACAGGTGGACAAGATGGCCCACCTGGTACACGAGTTCGTATCTATCAGCCTCAGGAATAAAGAGGTTTTAGAGGTATAACGTGCAATATGTTGGTAAACTGCCACGTGCTGTTTAAGCTTACTGAAAACCCTGCTTCTAGAGCTGGACTTCCCCCTGAGACCCACGTGCTTGTCTCACTGTCCTCCAAGGCCCCTTGTCTTGGGACAGGCTGGCCCCCTTACTTTATGACAAGGAAAAGGGAAAAATGTAAGGAAAAATGGAGAAAAAACTCCTGCCCTTCAGAACAGCTAGAAGTAGCCCTTTCTGGTAGACATTGCTATGGCTTATCTCACGGTACGGAATGCCTGCGGAAGTTCATGGATGTCTGAGTCAGGAACTCTGGCATGACGGCTTCTTCCTTGGCTGGTCTCTGCTGGATGGAGAAAGTGCCTGTCTTCATGTCACTTCTCGCTCTCTTCGGCTCCTCCAGTCACCTCTGCTGGAGACTGAAGACCCACGAGTTGATGATTTTGCTCCCTGTGTGCTGCTTCTGTCTATCCATGTCTGGCTATTTGCTCCTTTACTCTTGCTTGCGACGTGCGAAACAGGCTCATTTGCTTGACATCAAAGTACGGTAATCATAGATCATTCTCTGGACTCACCAGTCCCTCCAAAACAGTGGGGTTACTTCCGCACATATGATGTCATGCTACCATGGGCAGAACCAGCCTGCTACTTGTTGCCAAGTTAGCTACGTGGAATTCTTTTCTACATGGACAAATTGGGACAAATACTTACAGTGGAGTAGAATATAATTTTTTTCTCCATCAGGCATTGATCAGCACCATCATCAATGAAGTGAACAAATATAACTTACACCATCACAAACCACACAACACTGTTCGGCCCAAAGAACTCACTCTGCAGTCAAAGAGGACGGGCAATAGATGGTTGATGGCTGTATATGTGCAGGGTACAATGACCTACAAAAAGCCATTTGTAGCCCCCTAGTAGACAATATCTTGTGAATTTGGGACACTATCCTCCAGGATGTGGTTTATGAGCTCAACCTTGGCACCAAGGTGTGGATGTGGTGATAAGACCTTAAGCTCCCCGTCCCTCCCGGGATCACACCCAGGACGTTGCACATGCTAGCCAAGCACCCTGCTTGTGGTCACGCCTCTGGCCCATTGCCTGCTATTAAATCAAATAAACCACTTTTAATGTGATTTTTTAAAATTTATTTTGTGTGTACGAGGGGGAGGGACACAGAAAGTGCAGAAGTTCAGTTCTGGCCTTCCACCACAAAGGTCCCCGAGACCGAGCTCTGGCAACCAGGCTTGCTGCCAAGTGTATTGCCCACTGAACCATCTTGCTGACCCTTCAGGGGTTTTTTTGAAATGGTGTTGTTTTCCCAAAGCTATATCTGCTGGTTTAGAGGGTTTGATGGCCAAGAAATCAAAATGGAGACACGAAGTGGCTCTGCTGAATGATATTAACATGCCAATGGCCATTATGTGTTGCCCATGCCACTGGATGAACAGGCCGAGGGGAGGGCCTGGTATTGGATGGAATGACTGATCAGACTTCAGCTACCCAATACAGCAGCCAGGAGCCACCTGTGGCTATTTTATTTGAATTAATTTAAATTAAATCACATTTCAAGTTTGTTCCCCCAGTCTCACTGGTAACACTTCAACTGGTTAGTCACCCACGTGTGATTCCTGGCTTTGACAGCACGAGGCATGAAGCCTGGGAACCCTCTGCCCTGCCTGCCAGCCCCACTGTACGCAATGGCCAATGTGGAAGGAAAAGAAAAGAGGTACAAGAATTGGTTAGGAGCGGCTCCTCGGGGTGATGTCCTGGTCCGCACTGGTCAGCTGAGGAGCAAAGTGAAGTGGACATGGACTAACTAGTGAGGAACGGCACATCCAGCCACGGCAGCAAGCCCTGTAGTCTTTCATCTTTTC
Source organism: Eospalax fontanierii (assembly GCA_035773235.1). Classification (NCBI taxonomy): domain Eukaryota; kingdom Metazoa; phylum Chordata; class Mammalia; order Rodentia; family Spalacidae; genus Eospalax; species Eospalax fontanierii. Next base: position 57,539,492 of record CM069539.1, on the reverse strand, counting down.
CCTTTCTGTGAGGAGCACATATTTATATATTTTAATGAGTTCCTGTTCCCTTTATTCTATTATGACATGTATCTTTTGTAGAATATTGAGATGGGCTTGGGAGCAGACTTCGCCTGGAAACCCTGGTAGTGGCCCAGAGCAGCTGAGGAAAGAGGTATTTCAGCTTGTTGGACCACAGCCGCTTTCCTGGCCCCTGAACACAGCAAGCAAGCTGACATATGGAAGAGTGCTGAGGGCTATTTGAGCTCTTTGATTCTCCCAGTCATCATCCAATGTTAGGGGAAATGGAGTTGGTTCTGTTGTTTGCAAACAAAGCCTCTAACTGGTTCAGAACTAGAAATATTGAAAAGGACTAGATTATGTGATGATTTTCAGATGGCATGCCTGCCTATCTTCCTAGAAATTTCTAGAGACTGAACAGGAAAACTGAAAACAGGAAAGAACTGACTGTGGTGGCCAGACACCAAATTGCTTTCCAATTTGTCAGATTTACTCTGAAAGGAAAAATTTTAAATCCTATAATCAATGTCAAAACCCAAAACCAAAACAACAAAAAGCAGACCTTGAATGCCCGACTATCCTTCGCTGGGCGTGCCGAGCAGATGGAGCTGGAGCCAAGCAGCTGGGCCTGTGTCGGAAGCTTGAATGTAGGAGTGTGGTCTGGGGGTTCCAGACAGGCTCCTTCACTCTTGGCGGAGAAGGCTGCTGTCACTGTGCTGGAGCAGGGGACTCAGACCGGGGCCAAGCCAGCTCCAGGACTGCCTAGTAAGGAGACCCGAGGAGCAAGACACACTGGGAAGACTAGATACCCCAGGTGTCTCTTGGGCATGAGTCAGCAGCAGACCCAAGTTTTGGGGGCGCTCTAAACTTGTACAGTTTGGAAGCCTTCCTTAATTAAAATCATAACAATTATCAATGCAAAATCTGATACACATTCATGAATACTTAGAATGAGAAATCAAACAACCTACAAGTGAGATCTGATATACTGTGAATATTATAAAATCTCCCCAATTGCCTATTTTTATTAATTGCCTAACATACCCCATTCTCAGGGATATGATCAAACCTATGGCTTGCACGTGCTAGGCAAGTATTCTACCACTGAGCTACATCCCCAGCCTTGGGTTTTTGAGAGACAGGCTCCCTTTATGGCCTAAATTGGCCTCAAACTCACGATCCTCCTGCTTCAGCCTTTCAAGTGATAAAATTACAGGCTTGTGTCCCCACATGCAGCTCCGGCTCACTGTTATACTAGCCTACCCACTTCTGGTTACTTACTTTTGGTTGTCTCTTTATATGATAGAACTTTTTTTTTTTTTTTGGTCTTTTTGAGACAGGGTCTCCCTACAGTCGCAGCTGGACTGGAACTCGCTATGTAAACTAGGCTCACCTTGTGCTCACAGATCCTTCGGCCTCTGCTTCCTGAGTGCTGGGATTAAAGGCCTGTACCACCATGCCTAGCTATAACAGAACTTTAAATATATATTTTATTATTTTTATTTTATGTGTATGTGTGTATTGCCTGCATGTATGTAAGTACACCTGTGTCGTGCAGTGCCAGAGGAAAACAAAAGAGGGCATTAGAACCCCTGGAACTGGAGTTACAGGCGGCTGTTATCTATCATATGGGTGCTGAGATACAAACCCAGGTCTTCTGCAAGAGCAGCCAGTGCTCTCTCTTAACCGCTGAGCCATCTCTCTAGCCCAAGAACAGAACTTTTTAAACTGCCATTTCTATAGCAGGAATAGTAAAATAATTCGGAGCTTCCATTGGCATGCCTAATCCACTCATTATTTCATTAGTGATGGTTTAGAAAACTTTCTTTTAGCTTTATGATTTATTGGTAAAGTCATAGACATTTTAGGATTGTTGTCAAATTAGGAAAAATCTCCATCAAATTTCTTTATAAATAAGCTATAAGACTTGAAGATATTTCAAGTTTTCTTATGTGAAGGACTGATCTTAAATACTCTAAATTGATGGCTCTCATTAACCAGAGCAATTCAGACACATTCTTAAATTGCGACTACATTGCTCTGAGCCACATAATTGTGTAATAAAATTACTCTTATGTTACATACACTGTACTTATTGATGAGTGTGTGTGGGGGAGTCTTATTACTAGTACACTTCTTTCCCCAGGCTGTCTTGCTGGGTTGGTGGCAATTTTGTGTGCTATTTCATCCAGAACTGCCAGACCTCATCAGGACAAGATGCATCAGTGACACTAAGATGTGGCTCCATACATTGAGATGCATAAAACGTCCAGCTTGACACACACACAAAAGCACTTGTATGTAGGACTGCTCTAATACACCAGCCCTATAGACACTTGAAGACTGATGGATTTTCATTTGAATGAATCCCATTAGAAGACTTCCAAAATGTGTGGTGCATTTATGATTGTCTAGACTGCATTGTTGCATATATTCTTGACAGGAGAAAGCTTGCATTTTGACAGGGCATGCATGAGAAATGAGTTCTGTGTTTTGATGGTGGAAGAATTTTCCACAGACTAGTTTCTGGCTCTGTTAACCTTTTGAGTCTGTTTTCTCTTCCACAGCTGCCAGTGTTGGGCATTGACATGTTCATATTTTACCACAGCCTCGGGTCTACAACATCACATCATGACGTGGTAGGTAGTCGCTGATAGGATTGTTCCTGAAACAATTCCCTGCCCAGAATGGCTAGAAATAATTTAACCCTAGGACTGTGGAGACGGTTTAGTGGGTAAAGTGTGTGTCGCACAAATGTGAGGATCTGAGTTCAAATCCCTGCAGCCCACATAAACCTGGATACAATAATCCCAGTATTCCTATAGTAAGATGGGAGTTGGAGGCAGGAAATCTCTGGAAACTTGTAATGACTTACACAGTGGGGACCAACAAGAGATGCTTTATTGGGCCTGGAGAGGTGGCTCAGCAGTTAAGAGCACTGGCTGCTCTTGCAGAGGAACTGGGCTCAGTTCTGAGCATCCACATGGCAACAAACGACCATCTGTAACTCCATTTCCAGGGGATCTGACACTCTCTTCTGACCTCCGTGGGCATTGCATGACATGGGTACACTTGCTTACATGCAGGCAATATACTCATACATATAAAATGCAAATAAATAAATGAGGTTGGAGAGATGGCTCAGTGGTTAAGAGAACTGGCTATTCTTGCAGATGACCCAGGTTCAATTCCCAGCACCCACATGGCTAACAATTGTTCGTAACTCCAGTTCCAGAGGATCTGATATGCTCTTCTGTCCTTCATGGGACAGCTTGCTTCCACAGATGCACACAGATCTCTTTTAACTCTGACAGAATGAAGGGCCAAATGGGACCACACCTTGATTTCTACCTGTTACTGTTTGAATAAATGTCCTCCATGGGGACCAAGTATTTGGACGCTTGGTCTTTAGTTCATGACACTGCTTGGGATCATGAACCTGTAGGAACTGTGGTCATAGCAGAGGAAGCACATCACTGGAAGTGAACTTTGAGAGTATAAAGCCATGCCCACTTCAGTCTGTCTCTCTCTGCTTCCTCTGCCTACTCTCAGATTTTGGTGCGGCCACCTCTGCTGTCGTGCATCCTCACCAGGATGGCTTTGGTTGTGTTTTATCACAGCAACAGAAAAGTAACTTATACACTAGCCATGTTCATTGCAACTGAGCCAGACCCAGAGGATTGAAGAGAGCCATTGGCCTGCACAGGGTGAGTAATGCATATATATGCAAATCTGTGTACACATAGTGCATAGTTAGCAGGGGACAACACAGAAGACTGAGATGCTCAAGAAAGCTCCTCCTCCAGAGGAGCTCGTAGCACAGGTCATGACAGTTCAGTGGGGTGAGGGTTTGTATTTGGGCTCTGGGAGCCCTGAGAAGTGAACTTACCTCAGTTTGAGGGGGAGATCAGGATGCTTCCTGGGGTGCTGCTGCAGAAAGAGCAGTCAAGAGAGGACTTCCCAGACTCTTCTCATTTTATTTCTGTTGCTATGAAAAATGCAACTTTTAAGGGAGAAAGGGATTTATAATTCCAGGTAAAGTCCATCACTGAGGGGAAGGCAAGGCAGAAACTCAGTTCAGCAGCTAGTCATATCCCATCCGAAATCAAGGGCAGAAAGAAACGAATGAGTCCTTGTCTGCTGGCTTGTTAGGCTCAGGTAGCTCTCCTGTACACAATTCAGGGCCCTGCCCATGAACAGCTCTGCTTGTATTCCGGCTGGGTCTTTCTGCCTCAGCTCACAGTCAAGACCATCCCTAGCAGAGACTGGGCCAGGCTTTTTTTGTTAAGCAAGAGAGAAGGGAACTCTTATAAGCTGTTGGTGGGTATGTAAATTCATATAATCATTATGTAAGAGAATAGGAGGTTCCTCAAAACACTAAAATTATAACTAACATGTGACCTAGCAATTCCACTACTGGGTATTTACCCCAGAGATTTGAAACCAGTCAAAGAGACATCTGCATCCTGTGTTGACTGCAGCCTTACTCACAATAGCCAAAATATGAAATCAACCTGAGAGACTACTAACAGAGGAATGGCTAAAAAAAATGTGGCACATATACATAATGGAATAGCATTAGCCCTTAAGGAGGAAGAAATTCTGTCATTTGTTGGCAATGTAGGTGGAAATGGATAACAAACCCTGTGCTCTTCTTTATATGTGGACACTAAAATGATTAAAGCCACATGGGCAAGAGTGGAATGGTGGTCGTCAAGGGCTGAGGAAGGAGAAGATGACAGCCAACTGTTACAGGGACTCAAACAGGAAGAAGACATTTGATTTTTTTTTTCCAGTACTAGGAACTGAAACAAAGGTTTTATGCATGCCAGTCAAGTGCTCTACCACCAAGCTCTAACCTAGCACATTTTTTTTTATTTTGAGTTAGGGTTGCTAAATTGCTGGACTGGTCTTGAACCTAGTCACTTTGTAGTATAAGCAGATATTGAACTTATTATCCTCCTGCCTCAGCTTTCCAAGGTTTTTTGTTTGTTTGTTCTGAGATAGTGTCTCCCTGTAGTCCCAGCTGATCTGGAACTCACTATGTAGGCCAGGCTGGCCTTGATCTGTCCCATAGTGATCCACATACGTTGGCCTATAGAGTGCCATCATGCTCAGTCCAAGCAATTTTTTTAGCTCTGCTACCCAGCTTGGAGTTGAGGAGTTTGGGGCTGCCACTTAACTGCAAAGTGCAGGACCTCCAGGTAAAGCAGGGAGCAGACAGCAGAGCCGAGGCAAGAGGAACAGTGGTTTAGCTGAATTGGTGAGTACAGGTTTGGTGAGAGACCTTGTCTCAAAAAAATAAGGTGGAGCTGGGTGTGGTGGCAAACACCTCCTAGTACTCAGGAGGCAGAGGCTGGTGGCTTTCTCAGAGAATGAGGCCAGCCTGGTCTACATAGCGAGTTCAGACCAGCAGGGGCTACATGGAGACCCTGTTTCAAAAAGACCAAATAATAATAAAAAGGTGGGGAATAACTGAGAAAAACATCCGACCTTGCCTTCTGGCCTCTATGTGCACATGCATGTCACACACATATGTACATACATAAATATACGCGTATCATATAGTTAAAAAACAGGCCCAAACTGATGTGTGGTGTTAAGAGTCAGGATAGTAGTTACCCTTGCTCAGGGGGAATGACTGGGAGAGGCTGAGGGAAGCTTTCTAAGTTTCTAGCCATCCTCTACTAACTGATTACAATTGTAAAAATTAAGCCATGTACTGACAGTTTGTATGCATTTCTGAATGTATGTTTTAATTTAGTAAAGTTTTGGTGGAGAAAAACTTAACTGAAAAGTTTTGGTATACAAGCTTCTGAAACTCAATTGTTTTTTGAATTCTGGATCATGGGTGATACCACTGCTCAGTAGAACTGAGAGCTTTATGTATTTCGTCATCTCTCTGGTTAAATGGCACTACAGGAAATAGTTTTCTTTTGTTTCGTTTTTCGAGATAAAGTGCCGGTGCGGCTTTCCCGATGCAGGCCAGCTGCAGTCAGGGATCTTCTGCAAGCCATAGCGCTCTGGCCAACTCACACAGGGCGTGGCTGCTCCAGGGATGGGTCTCAGGTGGTGAGGACGGGAAGAAGCACCCCGGAGACTGTGGCAGTGGACAGCTCATTTAATGCGGGCAGGGGTCACCTGTATATATATAGCGAGGGAATGGGTGGGGTTAAAGTAGAACAGGTTTCACCTAATTAGCATGCAGGAGCTCCTCCAGGGCAGCGAACCTATTTGGGGAATAGGTAAGCAACGAGGAAGTGGAGGAAGCGAGGGTCTGTTCTCTAGAGGCCAGGTGCAGCTTATATTTATTGGGTGGTATCGGTATCAGGGCTGACGTTTGCTAGGTCTCGGCAGAGGAGTCTCTGAGTCTGTTAGGCTGACTGGTGATATACAACCCGCGCTCATCCCCGGACAGGGCTGTCTGTCAGTAAGGTCTCACTATGCAACCCTGGCCTGAAACTTCCTAGGTAGACCAGGCTGGGCTTGAATTCTCAGAGATCCACCTGCCTCTGCCTCGCAAGTGCTGGGATTAGAGGTGAGAGCAACCACGCCCAGCTTGATACAATTCTTATCACCACTGCTCCCTTTTATCTGTTTTACTTTTGGGCGGGGGAGGGGGATATATTGGAGTTTAAACCGAGTCCATCATGCATCATGCGCTACCAGTGAACCACATCTGATTCCCTAGTTTTTTTTGTTCATTTTGAGACGGATTTATACATTTTAAGACACTGGCCTAGAACTTTTGATCCCTACTCAGCCTCTTGAACAGTACCATGCCTGGATGTCACCATTCCCATTAAAAATAATAATAATTTTTATGTGTACACATACACATAAAATGTGTTCCTCAATTGCTCCCCACCTTATATTTTGAGACAAAAATCTCTCACTGAACCTGGAGTTCACCTATTTGGCTAGACCTGCTGGCCAGCAACCCCCAGAGAGCCTCCTGTTTCTCCCTCTCCAGTGCTGGGATCATAGACATTACTGGCTTCTTTAAAACATTTTTAAAAAAATTATTACCTATGAGTGTGTTGCCTGCCTGTGTATAAGCGCACCTGTGTTGTGCAGTGCCTGAGGGAGTCAGAAGTGGGTGTTGGATTCCCTGGATCTGGCATTATAAACAGTTGTTAGCCACCATGTGGGTCCTGGGAACTGAACTATGACCCTCTGCGAGAGCAGCCAGTGTTCTTAACCACTGAGTCACCTCCCCAGCCCCTCTCCTGGCTCTTCTTCATGGGTTTTGGAATCAAATTCAGGTCTATGCAAGCACTTACACCCTGAGTTACTACCATTCCTGTTTTGAAGAAAACATTAGCAAATGTTATTACTGATTTTACCAATGAGGAAACTGAGGCCCATGAGTTTGGAGTAGCTTAGCCAAGGTCACAAGGCAATTTGCTGGGGCCCAAACCTGAAGAGTCAAGTCCCAACAGGTTGATGTGTGCTCATGTTCTTTGCCACCCTCCTGAGTCATCCTGTCAGCTGCTTCTCTGTCACAGTCCTAGCTCAGTTCCTGGAAAATCATTTCTCAAACTGTGCGCAACTCATTCCACAAGTCCTGCGGCATCTGTACCATGTTTGATGACACAAAAGACACTAAGAACTCCTATTGTGTTTCAGCACTTGCCAATAATGGACAAAATTTTCAAGAGGTTGGGATACTGTGCTAGGAAAACAGCTGAACAAAGAGCCTTGTATGTTTGTGCCAGTAGGAGAGGAGTTGTGAAGGGAGACACAATACGCATTTCCCCTGCCAAAAAATGAGCATAATGATTTTCTGCATCTTAAAACCCGAATCCATTAAGGCTTTTTAATTGGCAAAGAATAATACATTATGCAAATGGTGGATATTACCCATCCCCTAACACCTCTTCATGTCTTATTTTCTAAATTGGTAGTTTCTCAGTTAACTGTGCATAAAAATTTGGAACAATCAGTATATTCTCAGCTATGTAAAGATGAAGCTTTTAGGAAATATCTTGAGTTTTTAACAACAGTGACTGTTGTCTTAAATTTTCTTTAATGAATATATGCCACCATTTAAATCTGGCAAAAATTTGAAATCAGCTTAGAGTATATACATTTGTTTTTTTTTTTGTTGTTGTTGTTTTTTTGCCTGGGCCACGGACTGGAGTGATCTTCTAGAAACATTACTCTCTAAGAAGATGCTGGGGTTGAGTGTAGTCTCCTAGAAACTGGCCAGATCTCCACTGAGTCCCCAGGTAGACACTAGCATCCTATGCACAGTATGTCCAGTGTACAGCTGAGAAGAACTATGAATGGAGCCCAGTACAAACTCATAAACTTAAAACACTATGAGATTTATTCATTTATTTTATATTTTGAAACTCAATCGCCCAGTTCTCAGGAGAGAACTTTGCAATGTCAAGATGTAATACTAAAAGTGTTCTCCCTGCCAGGGAGATGGCTCAGCAGGTAAAGATACTCACAGGCAAGCTTTGACTCTCTGGGTTCCACCATGTGTGCGCGTGCGCACGCGCGCGCGCGCACACACACACACACTCGCAAAATACATGGCAAAATGGCTAAGGGCACTTCTTTTTTTTTTTTTAACGTCCATTTGATGAATTACAGGCAGGCAACCACTGATGACCATAAATTTTTATATCATCAAAACTTCAGTAATATTAAGGGATATATAAAATAAATGACTGGGAAAAATTGTTAATAGTTATTTTTTCTGGATGTAGATGATTTTTTCCCTGCCTTCTCCTTTTTGGAATTTTCTAATGTCAGTCATGACATTAGTCAAAATTCTTGATTATAAATAGCAGAAATATACTCTGGCTACCTTGGGCAGAGGAAGATTTATAGTGAGGACATTAGGTGGTCTGAGCACCTTCCAGAGGACTAAGGGCTATTTAGCAGGAGAGAGCCCAGCCAAGGTCTGACAAAGGGATGGTTTGGTTAGGAGATGGTCAGGAGTGCAGCCTCCTAGGTCTTCACAGCTGGAGCTGGCTATCGGGTAACATTTTCTTCCTGCCCTGATGTCTTTTTGTCAGTATTTAAAGATCAGGTTTCTGGGCAGAATCTCCCCACTCTACAAAATCCTTCACGTTGTGGCTGCCTGATTGCAGATACCAAACACACAGCAAGGGTCCTCCCAAACAGGGAGGTGGAGTAAATGTGGGCAGCTCCAAAGGCAAATGTCCTCATACAGGTATTTTACACATGTGTCTCTATGTGATAAAGGGTCTGGGACTGGAGAGATGGCTCAGTGATTAAGACTACCGACTGCTCTTGCAGAGGACCTAGGTCCAATTCCCAGCACCCACATAGTGACTAACAACTGTCTGTAGCTCCAGTTCCAGGGAAGTCTGATGCCCTCTTCTGACGTCTGTGGGCATTGCATGACACAGGTGCACTTACATACATGCAGGCAATATACTCATACATACACACACACGCACACAAATAAAATGTTTTTAAAAGATTATATATGTGTTATATATATATATATGAATTTAGATCTCACAGCTGGTCTAATAAAACCATAATCACTACAGGCTGGCCTCCAACTCATAGAGATCTGCCTGTCTCTGCATTCTAAGTGCTGGGATTAAAGGCATTGCCATCACTCCTGGTTTGGTATTGCTTTTATGATGAGAAAAAAACCCAAAACTCACTTTTTGGGAAAAAAGATATTATATTATGCTGTACTACACCGTATTGTGCATGCTAATAAGAGCAGATCTGAACTCATCCAGTTTGCATGCAAGGATGGAGTTTATTGGGGCAAGTTATAAGCCAAGAGTCAATAAGAGATGTCATGAGTTCTTACCCTTTCATAGTCCCACAAACAGATGGATGAAAAATGCTAAGTACGAAACACAAGTACCCAGGGTTCCTGTTCCACACTCTTATAGCAGCCTTCTGGGCTTATCCTAATTGCAATTAAGCCAGTAATTACTGTTGAATCTCTGCTCTAGATAGCAAGCTCCTGGGGGCCATAGCCCAGGCCTAAGCACCTCATGATTGTATCTGCAGCACCTGGCATTGGATCAGACAGAGTAGATAATCATCAAAGGTGGTGAGCAAGTCAAGGAATCCGCCCAGAGCAGTGCAGCATGGAGCTATCTAGAGCGACAGAAAATAAAAGGAAGAAAACCCTATGAGGCAGTGCTGGTTCTGGGGAGCGGCGCCCAGGTGGCAGTCGAACCCAGGGCACTGGGTGAGACCTAAGCCTGAGCTCTGGGAAGCCCCGACATCCAAGGGGCATGAGGAAGAGGTACTGCCAATGAGGTGTGCACAGAACTAAGAGAGGAGAGAGTTTCAAGATAGAGAGGTCAATGGAGTCGAATGCTGCTAGTTTTGCAAGATGTTGAACACAATTGATTATGAAGCACGGGAACTTGGCTGACAGGGTATGAGCTCAGTCTTCACATCAACTCTGTGAGGCGCATTCTCACCATCACCTGCACCTGAACCTGCACCTCCACTTCCATCTCCATTATCACCATCACCACCATCATCATCCTCATTATCACCATGACCACGCTTTCCTTAACACAAGAACACTGAGGCACAGAGAGGGCGTTGTGCTCAGTGGAAGGACAGCATTGTGAACCTGAGCTCTCTGGCTCCTGGGGTTTACATTCTCAACCAGGACATCTGTCTTCCTTAAGGCATTCCTTGCTGTAAACAGGTACTTGATACCTGACTCTGGGAAATTTATGTAGGAAAGCAGCTTGTTTCCACTCAGGCTGGGAAGTTCAAGGTCAGGTCGAGGGCATGGTATGGATTTTGACTCTTGGCAGGAAGTAGAACTGCGATCTCTATCAGAGGCAAAGTGAGCGTTGTTAGAGCTAACACGTGCCAGGAAGTCTCTCTGTACAACAGGAACTCCTTCCAAAGAGATAAACCTTTATTTTTCTCAATAGTTGGGCCTAGTGGCACAGTCCATCCCAGCTACTTGAAAGCCTGAATCATAGCTTAGATCCTGTCTCAGAACGAACTATGGGCTAGAGTTATAGAGAGCTTGCCTACCATGTGGGGGACACTAGGTTCCACACCTCCACCCCAACCCATGCAAAGAAATCCCTCTAAATGATCTCTTAAAGGCCTCAACCTCCCAGCACATCCAAAATGGTTATCTATTTCAAGATGGGCTTTGGTAAGGACAAACTATGGCAAATCCGCTGCCTCATAGAAAGAGTAACAAGTCACTGGTGTTAGAAATAAAATCTGAGGCCCCAGACCCCACCAATACCACACAAAGAACATGTAGACAAAGGAAAATAATTGTACAAGGCAGATTTTGCAAAAGGACGTGTTGCATGGTTGGTCAGATCCAGCAAGCACACAAGACCTGGAAGCTTGATAGGCTTTTCTCCCTAATATAAGAGTACTGTGTCTTTTCCCCATTGGCTGGGTCAGACCTCACAGTCTTTCCCAGTTGTTTATTTTCAAAGAATCAGTGTAAAGGGAGAGGGAAGAGCTCAACTGCCCCAGGCCATGTGTTCAGGAACGCATAAGGGCCTTTCCTTAAAAGTCTTACAGGGTGTAGTAGAATTAAAAGATTAAAATTCCTTGTCATAAACCAAGTTTTACAGGGTTTGAAAGAAAAGACTAATATTTAATATTTCTTACAAACAAACTTTTCTTCAAACTCATTAAGAAGGGATTGATTCTCTTTCTCTGTTGTATCTTAGAGAAACTTCTACAGGGAGCGGGCATTTGTGTTGTAATATCTGACTCAATAAGCCTCTGAGTTAGGCCCCTAATACATGGAATAATACAGGATCAGGACGTCTATCTTGATTACCAAGGAGGTCAGCCTAGAGCCCATAATACCTCTCCATTTTCCAAACCATTCTTCCAGGAGTCCCCAAACGTTTTAGTCCTTTAGAAAGGGCCTTAAGGCCTTGGAGAACTCCAGTAATAGTTCCATTTGGAGTTGGGTTTCTGGGGATGATTATAAAACGTCATCCTCCCAACATTACATAAACCCCATCTTTTTTATCCCAATCATGTCTAACCCTAACGTACTCTCCTAAGCCATTCTACTACTAGAGCTGAGTAGGAGCCCAAGGGGCGGCAATGAAGGCACCCGTCAGGGCACCTATCTAAAAGGTGCCGAAGGTGAATCAGTGGCCTTATTTGTTTAGCTGCCAGATGAAGATAGAAAAAGGTCATCCTTGACTGGTGTCTAGAAAGAGATGTGAGGGAGAAGAGGAGGCAAGAGTTAAAGTTTCAGGAAACCAGGAGACTTTCTTGATGGCAGCATCCCATCAAGAGCATCCATCCACTGAGCAACTCCTTGTTTTCATTTTGGTTTCTAATACTGGATCCTAAGTGATGAACTTAGGATCTGCTTTAAGGCACTCTGAAAGCAGGTGGAGCGGCTAGAATCACAGTATGAGTTCCCTCTCAGATGACTTCTAGAGAGAGAAGAAATTTAGTTTATTTTGTTTCTAGGTTAAAACAATAGTAGCTTCAGGTAGGCACTTCAGTGTTTAACTACGTCAAGGTCTGAAATCTTCCATCTGGCAAGCATTTTTCTTATCAAGAAGAAAATCATTAGTGACAAGTAGTTGTCTAAATGAGATCTTATATAAACTTAAACTTAATGTCTGATAAGTGAAATCCCTTGGACTCTTAAAGAAGCATATCACTCATTTTCATCTTTGGTTGAGCTACAGTGCAGTGAATAAAGTGAGTTGGAAGCATGATAGGCAAGCCCAGAGGCATAACCACTTGCTAGAGTGATCTAGTTGCATGATGTCACCTAGAAATTGGTTTGACATGCAGAACCCGAATCAGATTCTGCATCTGAACAAGACTGAGTCTCAGGTGATCACACAGCAATGTCAGAAACATTGGGCAGAGGCTGGAGAGCTGGCTCAGCAGTTAAGAGCACTAGCTGCTCTTGCAAAGGACCAGAGTTTGACTTCCAGCATCCACGTGGTAACTCCAGTTCTAGGGAATCCAACATCCTCTTCTGACATCTGAGGACACTGTACAACACGGGTACAGTTACATACATGGAGGCAATAGGATCATAGACATAAAATAAAAACAATAATAATAAAAGGAAACACTGGGCAAAATGATTCTTTCAGCAACTTTGTGGGGGGGAGGAGAGAGAGGAAGACTGAATGGGGAGAATCAAGTGTTAAGTGCAAGATTTTTGGTTCTAGAATGGGAGAGATAGTGCTGTTTATAGCTTCGTACAGCATTTTACAGCATGTTAGAACCACCTATGGTGCTTCTGATCAATGAGGGATTCCCTGACCCTTAGGGAATAATGGAACCTTCTGTGTGGTTCAGGTGATGTGTGTGTGTGTGTGTGTGTGTGTGAGTGTGTGTGTGTGTGTGTGTGTGTGTAGTGGGGCAGGGGTGGGTGACACCTAAGAAGAAGATGCAGGTAAAGCAGACAGAATGAAGTTGAGGCAGGGGAAGGAGATCACATGGAGACGTCCACCTCTTCAGGGAAATAGGAGGGGATGGGATGAGAATGAGAAAATGCACAGAGGTGAGGGCAAGGAGGAGAAACAGAAAGAGTGAAACTGAAAGAGGCTGGGGCTGAGGCTGGAGGGTGGCTCAGCGGTTATGAGCACTAGATGCTCTTGTAGAGGACCTGGGTTTGGTTCCCAGAACTCACATGGCAGTTGACAACCATCCATAAGTCCAGTTCCAGGAGATTTGATGCACCCTTCTGGCCTCCGAGGGCATTGCAAACACAGGTGCTTTTAACAAACATATAAAATAATTACTAAAAAACCTGAAAAGTGTTGGTTTATGGATAGTTGGGGCAATGAGGAGATAAATACTCAAAGGGAATCATACCTGGGACTCATGACTTTTATAACATTTTAACTAGGACATGCATGGTGTGACAAGAATGATAATTAAAAACTTCAGTCAGACAATGTTATTGGCCTTCTCAGAGCTTAAAGCAGTTTCTCTTCATACACAGCTTGGTGACTGGGCCTTGCTGTTGTAATTTTATGCTCTGACCTCTAACATAACAGGCTCTAGAATGGTTCTTTTCTGCAGCACAGTGATTTATGTTCTTGCCTTGGGGCTTTTGCACAGGCTATTTCTATTTCTGGGCTGTTCCTTTTCCAAGTGATCACTTGGTTTGCCCCTTGCTTCATATGGTCTTCTCTTAGTGTACTCTCCTCAGAGAGGACCTCCCTCCTCATTCTGTTCCTTTTTTCTGTATTGTTTTCTTTCTCTATCCAGTCATCAGCCTCATGCCTACTTGCCTGTTTATGGCCTGCCTCCCCTACTGGAGTGAAAGCTCCATGAGAACAGGAATATGTTTTCTTACTTACTATGGAACATCATCATTGTTCTAGTTTGCTTTCAATCACTGTGACAAAACACTCTGATGAATACCAACTTGTGGCGGAAAGGGTTTATTTGGCTTATATATCCCAGGTCACAGTACATCACTTAGGGAGCCCAAGGAGGAACTCAGGGCAGGAACCTGGAGGCAGAAGCTGAAGCACAGGGCATGGAGGAATGCAGCTTAATGGCTTGCTCCCCTGGCCTGTGCTCAGCCTTTCTTATACAATACAGAACAACCTGCCCAGGGGTGGGGTGGCACCACCCATAGTGGAGTGGGCCCTCCCACATCATCCTACGATCAAGAAAATACCCCACAGACATCACCACAGGCCAGTCCAATGGAGACAGTTCCCCAATTGAGGCTCCTGCAACCCAGGTGTGTCAAGTTGACAACTGAAGCTATTCAGCACACTCACCTAGAACAGTAAGGTGCAGAGGGACACTCGCAGAAAGTTTTATGAGTGACTAAATGGCTGTTGCTTGGTGCAGATGAATAGATGCTGAGCTGTACAGATTTCCTGGGAGTGACTGAAGATGAGATGAGTAAGACAGGTAGATGAATATGGTTAAAGGCCTGAGCAAGAAAGGCGTGCAGGATTGTCTATACAGGCAGGAGTAAACCAGCAGATTAGTGTGTGCTTCTCCACTAACCCTTCTATTCTTTGTATGGTGTAGGCAAATAACCTAACCTTTTGGTGCCTTAATTACCCCATCAGTAAAATGAGTCTGACAGTCATTGTACCCTCTGGGCTAAAGCTGGGAGGTAGAGGTGATGACTTCAATGAATTAATATTCTTAAGAACCATTTTCTGCACTCAGAAAATGTTAACTGTAGTTGGGCGAGATGGCCTAGAGGGTAAAGGCACTTGCTACCAAGCCTGACTTTGATCCTTGGGACCTACATGGTTGAAAGAGAGAACCCCTTAATTTCTTTTCTTACCTTCACTTGCAAGCTGTGAGGTATGGGCATCCATGCAGGCATGCACACAAAATAAATAAATGTTAAAAAGATACTAATTGCTACGACTCATCCAAGATTGAACGAAGGGCATGAAATGTTGCACTGTACAAAGATATGTTTGTAATTATAAATCTAAGTCCAAAGATTAGACTGGAATGAAGTCGACAGGTTGTTAGCTTGCCCAGCTAGCCTTGTCCTGCCCATGCCCCAGCGTTTTCTCCTTTCTGGTGACTCTTTTGAGAGCTAGCAGAGCATCTGGCACACTAAGGTCTCCACAGACATATGTTGTCCTCTGCATTTCTCCCAAACTTGAATGGGAATGACGCCTAGGTATTACATAGTCAGGAAAATTTCCATGTGTTGGGGGTAGAGATCAGTACCTTGAACCTTTCTACGAAAGAATGTAACTAGCAAGACAAGCGCTTTGAGGGCTGTGAATTATCTGACCTAATAAAAGTAACTCCATAGGAGGGGGATGTGTTTGGGCCACCAGAACCTCTCCAAAGAGCAATCTATACCCAAGGGCGGCCAGAGGCCAGAAAAAAGGCTCGGAGGCTGCTGCTCCTTTAAGAGGCGAGGCCGCGCGGCAGCCTCAGCCGCAATGATTGGCTGAAGCGGCTGTCCCAGTCGCGGAGGCGGGCCTCGGTTGCCAGGGAACGGCCCCGCGGGACTGCGGCGGCTGCGCGAAGTGGCGTGGTGCTTGCTGGGGCTGTGTGCGTGGAGGCGCGGGGGTCTGCGGAGAACGCCGCGCAGGCCGAGCGCTTCTCGTCCGCCGGCGCTGCCGCCGCCGCCATTGCCGCCTGGCAGGGTGAGCGCAGCTCCGCTCTCCGGGCGTCCGCGGGCCGCCGGGACCATGGGCCAGTGCGGCATCACCTCCTCCAAGACCGTGCTGGTCTTCCTCAACCTCATCTTCTGGGTGAGCGGGGCCGGCGTGCGCGCGTGTGGACGGCCCGGCCCGGAGAGGCCTGGCGTGGCGCTGGGGCCCCGGCCGGGCGCGGGGCCGAGCCGTGGGTCGCCAGGACCTGCGGCCGAGCGCTCCGAGAGCCAGGGCGGGAGCCCGGTTCTCCGGGTCTGTTTCAGACCGGGCGGAGGCCGGGGCGCGGAGGGCGCGGAGGGACGTCGGGGTTGGCCTCGGCTCTCGGACGGACGTCCGGGCCGGCTGGCACCGCGCCAGGGCTCCGCGGCCGCCTCTGGGTCGACCCGGGGTTGCCGTGGCTGCCCAGCCTGAAGGGCGCCGAGCTCGCGGGCAGGTTCTCAGGACACCGGGCCCGAAACGGGATGCTCCCCAGAGTCGGGTTCCGCGGTCTTTGTCTGAGCCCCCGCAGAGCGGTGGCAGTCCCCGGGCCGGGTCACTGCTGTGCGGGACGCTGGTGGACGTCCGGGCCGGGGGTTTCCTCTGAGAGGTCTTTGTGTAAGGATTGGTTGACCGGTAATCAGCCCCGACAACTGAGAGGCTTCACCTTGAGACACGGGATCATCATTTCTTCGATTAAGAAAACCAGTGTATTTGCTTTGGGCCTAGGGATGGGCAGCCTGAGGGGGTAAAACCTTCACGAAATAGGCTTCACATGCATGGCACAAGGTTTTTAAAGTAACGAATTCGCTTTCATAAAAGGTGACCTGTGATTTTTTTTTTTTTTTTTTTTTTTTTTTTGTAACCGACCTCAGAAAGGTGTGTTTCTAACTATCCTATCTTACGTCAAGCCCTTGGCTCACCAGGGACTTTTATAGTTACCTGTTCATTTCTCTTTTAACACCTCTTGAGTCCTGTGGACTTTGCACCCGGATAAAACTTTTTAAACACGTCCTCCTCACGTCTTTTTATTTTAAAACAACACAAAAGAACTTAATAGTAGAATAAGGCCAGGTAGCATAGCACACTGTAACTGAGGGATAGTACTGGGTGTGTCTCCTGACAAATATATTAGCTTGTGGGCAAACTGATGGTCATTTAGGGCCAGTCTGTCATGGCTTCAGGCTAGTCCCACGTCACCTTTCTTTCTCCCAATTTTGTTATAAACACTTGCCCTGGACAGTTATGTCTGTCCACAATCCCCTTGGACATTGCCACTGACCATATTTCAGTGTATATGTAAAATTGTCACTTATGACCATTCAACACCCTCCAGAAAATATACACACCTGTTCTGGAAAGAATCCTGTTCCTCTTGCTCTCTAACAAAGAATGCAACCTTTCATACCCCCACTGCTAAGACTGCTGAGTTAGCGTCAAAGGATGTTACAGATAATGAGGTACTTACTATTAGTGGTATGGGTGAAGGAGAGTCCTGACTGGATTCAAAGACTGGACTGTTTGAAATCACCAGGGTGGCATTGGAATGTTCAAGATTTCTTGTTTTGCAGTTAGAACAGATGTTTCTTGTACTTTGAGTTACAAGTCTTTTTAAAAGGAAAACTATTTTCAGAGGTCCCCAGATGAACAACACTTTGTAGCTGATAAGATACTTAAGACAGAAATTTGCTTTTGTATCTGTGGTAGTTCCTTATGAATTTATGGATATTACAATTGAGTTTTGAAGAATATGTATTAGGTGAATTCTAAGCCCTTCACATTCAGAACCTTGGGCATATTAATCTGAGAAAATATAAAAAATACTGGTACCATTTTCTTTTTTAAAAAAACTTTTATTTATGGGGTTGGAGAGATGGCTCAGCAGTTAGGAGCACTGACTGCTCTTGCAGAGGACCTGGGTTCGATTCCCAGCACCACATGGCAGCCAATAACCATCCATAACTCCAGTTCTAGGGGATCTGACACCTTACTCTGACCTCTGTGGGCTCTGCATGACATGGGTGCATTTACACACAGGTGGGCAATGCACTCATATACATAAAATAAAAATTAAAAAAAATTTTTTTAATCATGTGTATATGTGTCTGTGTCTGTGTGCGTGTGTGCGAGTGCGTGCAGTAATACTAGAACCTGTGGAAGCCAGACATGTCAGCTGGAAGTAATAGGTGGTTGTTAGTCCCACCTGATGTAGGTGCTGGGAATCAAATTCAGGTCCTCTGGAAGAGCAGTACATGCCCTTAACCAATGAGCCACCTCTCTAGCCCCTGGAACCATTTTCTTGAAGTAATCAGATTTTTATTTATCCTGAAATATCAGTTAATTCTGAATTCTAAGTGATTGCTTATGAATCTTTGGAAATTGTGTAAGCAGATGTAATAATATATTTACCCCATTTCAAAGATTTTGCTGAGACTGAAGTCCCTAGTGTTTAGTAAAAATGTCTGAGTTAATAGTATAGTTAAAATTTTGTGAGCTCTGATAAGAAAGTTAAGCAGAAAACAGGAAAACAAAAACAAAACTGTAGCATAGTGCAATATAATGGAGAGACCAGTATTAGCTATTTTTTCTGACCGATTATTAGCTTATGACAAATTATTACCTTATATTGGTGGAAAACTCTTAGAATCTGATGGTAGCGGTAATAACTAACATTTGAGTGCCTTCCACTAGCCAGTCATTGTGATAAGAACTTAAATGGAGTATAGCAGGGCAGGGAATATTACTGTGTTTATTTTTTACAGATGAAGATATCAAGGCTTACTGAAATAAGGTAGCACATCCGAGATGTGGCAGGACTTGTGTTCAAACCTGGGGTACCCCATTGCTAGAGCCTATGGTGTTAGAGGAAATTGCGACTTCAAAAATTTTGGAAAGGGGGAGGAACTTGTTAGGTTATGTTATATTAGAAGCTCTTTCTCTAAAATACACCGATTTTAACATTGTTTAGAAACTATATTCTCACTTAAAGTATACTATTTAGCTTGTCTGTTTAAATCATGAAGGAAGAAGTATATTAAAAATTGTTCTCCATGCATCTTTGGGACCTGTCAGCTGTGGCAGTCTTCCTTCCTAGCCGTGCAAGTACATACTCTTGTTTATTGGCACCATTTAATTGGTATCAAATTCTGACTTGCACAAGTAACATTCATCACAAAAAAACAAGCAAAAAGCAACCATTAAAAAAGTTGTTAACAGATTATTGTTGGGAATTTGTAGTGCATTTTTCAGTTCTTGTAAGTATATCCTTGTACAGGGATACGTCCCTCCTCATAATGCCTAGAAATGAGAACTAGAAGAATAAACATCCTCACATAGATAGTACATATCAAAGTTTTGGTATCTTTGGGCAGCTGCAGTTTTCCTGGCACTCTGTTGGTACTAGCTGACTGTTGGTAAGTGTTAAAAGTTTTAATTGCTTTGGCAGCACCTTATATCTTGATATCCTGGTCCTTTGGCAGTTTGTCCAGTAAGCTGTGATGTGGAAGCAGATATATGCCAGAAATATGCTTTAAATAACCTGACTGCCAGGATTCTTAATTTGGATTTGATGTAGTTTGGGACAATATATTGTCTCAAAGGAGAACATTTTTTTGTTTCTTTCTTGCATTTGTGTGTGTGTGTGTGTGTGTGTGTGTGTGTGTGCGTGTGCATGCGCCTGCACATGTGGGTCTTGAGGATAGGTTTAGTGACACCAACCTGAAACAATTGTTTCTAAAATTCTGAAATGTCCTAATGGAAATAGAGAGTTCCTCACCCAAATCTAGGATATCAGGGATTATAGCTTGAAAGATAATTTTGAACAAGTGAAATATGTGCAATTTGAATTTTCTGTTTTTATAGAGTAGTATCATTTTAAACATAAGTCTATTAAACTTGTGCAATTTATTAAATATTTGGTGGGTTTGAGGTAAAAGACTAAATTTGGAAGACTACTGAGATAGTTATCAGCCTATTCTGTAATACGCATCCTTAGATAGGATTTTTTATTTTTATTTTATGTGTGTATTTTCCCTGCATATATATATATATATATATATATATATTTATTTATTTATTTATTTGTGTGTGTGTGTGTGTGTGTGTGTGTGTTTGTGTTGTGCAATGTCTGTGGAGGTGTGTGTGTGTGTGTGGGTGTGTGTGTGTGTGTGTGTGTTTGTGTTGTGCAATGTCTGTGGAGGCCAGAAGAGGGCATTGGATCTCCTGGAACTGGAGTCAGAGACAGTTTTTAGCAGACATGTGGTGCTGGGAACTGAACCCGAGTTCCCTCCAAGAGCAGCCAGTGTTCTTAACTGCTCAGTCATCTCTCTAGCTCCCTAGACAAGATTAATTTACTGGGTCATTTGATCTGATCCAGGAGGCCTCATCTGAAACAGACTGAAATCAATAATTTCTTCTTTTTGTTTTTGTTTGTTTGTTTTTTAGACAAGGTTTTCCTGTAGCCCCAGCTGGCCTGGAGCTCACTATGGAGACCAGCCTGGCCTTGATTCTCAAAGAGATCTGCCTGCCCCTGCCTCCCGAGCTCTGGGATTATAGGCATGTACCACTATGTCAGGGTAATTTCTTTTTCTGAAAAATCATTCTGTGTGTGTGGGTTAGGGGGTGGGTATGTACACTCACACAATTATATGCTGTGGAGTCCATGTGGAGATCAGAGGACAACCTCAGATGTCAATTCTTGCCTTCCATCTTGATTGAGACAGGCTTTCCTTGTTCTCTGCTGCATACCTCAGGCTCAATAACCCACAAGCTTCTTGGGATTCTCCTACCTTCACTTTCATCTCCTCATGAGAGTACTGGGACTGCACCCAGTAATGCATGGGTACTGGAGAATCAAACTCGGGTTCTCAGGTTTGCTCAATCATCTCCCCAGCTAAATCAGTACTTTTAATAACATTTCTATTCTGATAAGTTAATTAGGTTCTTAAGTCCTGTAATATACAAATTACCTTTACTTTTTCTACCCTATCTTAAAAAACATCTGGCTGATATTTACTTTACATATATTTATCTTGGGCATTGCAGGGGCTCTAAGAGAAAACTTTGTTCATGCTTGTAGACTTTGTAATTTTGTGTCTGTTTCAGCTGTTATGAGAAGCAGTTGTAGCACTGAAACAACTTGTTGGGTAGGAAGAAGTAGGTCCAGAATGTCCAGAACCTTGACTTTCATAATTGTTCATTCTTACAAAGTAGCCTGTATATAAAAGTCTTATTTGAGAAGCTGGAGGCGTGGGTCAGTGGTTAAGAGCACTGGCTGCTCTTTCAGAGGACCTGGGTTCGGTTCCTAGCACCCACATGGCAGCTAGTAACAGTCTGTGACTCCAGTTCTAGGGGATCCAACACCCTCTTCTGATGTCCATGGGCATTGTACAACATGAGTGCACTTACATCCACTCATACACATCAAATAAAAATAATAAATGCTAAACAATTTAAAAGTCATATTTGAAAGCTATGTATAGCCTGTAATGCTAAAGAAAGAGAAAGAAAGGAAGGTATAACTTAAAATTATTCCTGGTTCCCTCTGTGAATGTATATGACTATGGAAAATTGCTTTGTTAGATTAATATAATGAATACTTGAGCACCTGCTTCTTATAGAACTTTGAGGTGGAGCAAGACAGGCAGTTGAAAATAAGAAAAATACCAGATCGTGTGATATGCTGTACAGAAAGTTAAACCAGGGTCATGTGGTTGTGATTTGGTAGCTGCTTGAAGTTGGTAGAGCCTTCTCTAAGGAGGTACGATTTATTGTGGAATATTAGGAGCCGGTTTAGGGGTGAATTGTAAAGGAAGAGGGATTTCAGGACTGAAGGAACAGGCTATAAATCATAAGGAAATGTTATACTTGAGGTGTCTAAACTACCAAGTAAAGGCTTATAGGTAATACTTAATGGTTTTGTTTAAGAAAATATTATAGTGATATATTTTGAGTTTTTTCAGTCTTGTCATAAACCTTGCCATATATGTTGTGTTCTCTAAGACACCATCTATAACTGAGTTGGTAGGTAGGAGTATGATACTTTTAGACATTGTTTTTTTATCTCCTCTGTTTCCTGTTTTGTATGACTGTTGTGAAAAGATTATGTCATTGGAATACACCTTCAGCTAACATTTTTTCCAACGGTTTTTCAGTTCATTAGGGAAAAAAGCTTAACTTAGGAAACAAATCATAGTGCATACTGGAAATATATTTCTTAATTTGTCTTTAACAGTTAAGAACAATGAATGTTTCTAACCCTACTGCATTTTTAGTCATCTATCTGCTGACCAGGAGCCTTATCATCCTAAGTAATCATCTAGATAGAATCAGTAAGAGAACTCTTTCAATACAGTTTAAGGAATAAGTTTTTATTACCTTTTAAGATATTTATCATTCCTTGAAATCTTAATGAATTTTATGCCATACTATCCAGTCCAATTACGTTTTTCTGTTTAATTTATTACATGAAATTGGTACTTGGCAGCAAACAAGTATACCCTAAGAATCAGTAAATGGTTGTAGAAATGGTTGTATGTTACTGAAATAAAGAGGATAGAAAAACACTCTCCCTGCTGTCTGACAGCCAATGGGCGGGGAGAGAACAGATTCTTAATTGAATTTAATTTCTGTGGGTATCTATTTATATTCATGATGGATTTTTCTTAAAAAATATTATCTTGTTTTCAAACATATAATTAACAAAATTCACAACCACAAATCATTTTCTTCTTATAATAAAAGTTGATATTTGTTTTTTAAAAAGTCATCCTTTTCCTCTTCACACCCTTCTTTTTGATAGTTTGACAATCAATAAATGAGAAAAATATTTTGTACTTTTAATCTAAGGAGAATCTATAGTTGACATACTATATTTTACATTGTTGCTGCTACTGATTAAACACATAACTCAAACTCTAATATTATAAGGCATAAGCATTCCAGGCTTCTACATTAATAACTAACTGATTTTTTTCCAGTTAGAGTAGGATGGGGCAACAAAGGATCTCAAAGAAAATATATGGAAAATCCATGATTTCTGAGGTGGCCCTTGGAGCCTTACAAGTCTCATAATGGACAGTTTCCATGTTACCACTGTTTGCCTGTAATGTTTGGTTGGTTTCTGATTCATTGCCATCTAAATTTTGGATCTTTCAACTTACACATATAAACTAAATTAAATAAAAGAACTTTTAAACTGGATGAATACTGATTATAAAATAGCAAATAAGGAGCTGGAGAGAGGGTTCAGCAATTAAGAATGCTGACTGGGTCTTGCAGAGGACTAGGGTTCAGTTCCCAACACCTACATGGAAGCTAACAGCCATCTGTACCTCCAGTTATAGGGATTCTGACACCCTCTACTGGCCTCCACAGGGCACTGCACATACAGGCAAAACGCTCATACGCATAACATAAAAATAAATTGGCCTGGAGAGTTGGCTCAGTGGTTAAGAACACTCCTCTTTCAGAAGACCTGAGTTTGATTCCCAGCACCCACATGTTGGCTAACAACCATCTGTAACTCTAGTTCCAGGGGAATCTGACACAGTCTTCTGACCTCCATGGGCGTTGCATGGCACAGGTGCACTTACATACATGCAGGCAATACACTCATACACATAAAATAAAAATAAATAAAATATTTTTTAAAATCTTAAAATTTAAAAAGACCAAATAAAAAGTGAAAATACAGTAGAATTAAGAAATGTGACCTTTATAATATCATCAAAGTAATAGCAGATTAAAAGGATTAAAATGTTTTAAATATTTTATTATTTTTATTTACATGAGTATATTGCTTGCATGTGAGTTCACCCGTGTCATGCAATGCCCACAGAGGTCAGAAGAAGGTGTTGGAATTGGATTATGGACGATTGTTAGCCCCTATGTAGGTACTGGGAGCTGAACCTGGGTCCTCTGCAATAGCAGCCAGTGCTCTTAACCTCTCAGCCGTCTCTCTGGCCCCTAAAATATTTATTTAAGAATAAGGGTAGTGTTAGTGATTTTGATGGCAAAAGTAGCTTACTGACACTGCAGTCCATGTGGGATTTAAATTTTTTTTTCTTTGGTGATACCATACCTGGCTGGCTTTTTTTTTTTTTTTTTTAAACTATTGTGATTCTGTTATAACATTTTGAGGACATATGCTTGTCTTTGTTTCTATCTGACTTACTGAAAGATTCCGCCAAGTGGAGTTACTAGGTGTAAATACTAAAGCTAATATGTGTTTTGCTAGATTTTTTTTTTTTTTTTTTGAGAAAATTTTGTGTTAATCTAGACTGTGTCATAAGTCGAATACTGCTTGGCTTTATTATCGACCAATTTGTCAAAAGAAAGTGATGTCTTTTATCTCAGTAGCTTCAGAAGATCTTGGTAGGAATAGCCTTAATTTCTGAAAGAGGATTTAAGTCTTTGGAATAGCCTGAAGGTTGGCAAGAGAAGTGAAATACACAAGCAGACTTAGTAAAGGAGTAATTGTGCTTGGTGACATGAGCTATTTTATCAGAGCAAGTCTAATTGAAGCTAAGTTATGACTAAGCTAGACAGTACTAGAAAAGAATGCTGAAAGCTTTAAGGTGATTTTAAGATAGTCTGAATGGCACATGGTAGAGTTCTGGGACACTTTCAGAAATGGACTGTATGGAATTACCAATAATTCCTTGCAGGAGAATAGCAAGTATATAAAAATCTAATATGGCCTTATCGGAAACTCAGGATTAAATGTTAGATGTGTGTATGGATGATACAGGTGTGCTGGTTTTCCCCTGCTTTGAAATGTTGCTTTTTATAGTTTGAAGTCCGCTTCTGGAAAGTTTTCTTCCTCTCAAATTCCTGTTCTGCTTTATCAGTTGATGCTTTAAAGTAAAAGTTACTGTAAAGGAGGAGTTCACAGCTGGAGGCAGAACTTGTCAGGCCGGGGTTGCCCAGGGAAGGATATCCAGAGGTTGCCTGGTCTACACTGTCCCATTCTTGACAGTTCTAGATAGAGTGCCAGTTTCCTGATACCACAGCAGCAGTCACTTCTGTTCTTTGTTCAGCTTCACACACAGGTTCTGTGGGATGCTTTCATTTCACAGCTCTGAATTTCCATCTAGATACCCTTTTGACAACAGGCAGTTTTGTCTCCCATTTTATAACAAGTTTTTCAGTTTTAGTATTGCTGCATTCCATAGGCAGGTTTCACTGTATTTGAAAAAATGAAGAAATTTAATAGTTTATGGTTTCGCCAGCTCATCTTTCCCCCTTCATGGACGATTTGAATTATCTCCTCCCCCTCAAAACCTAGTTTCTAAACATCAAAACAGCAATGTTATCTAAGAATGGAATTTCTTTCTTTAAGACATTAACATTTATGTATATGTAGAGAAATGCTAAAAGGATAAAAAGAAGTATCATGCTTTGGAAACTCATGAAAATAGCTTTATTTTTTAAAGGAACAGTTCAGTGTTAATAGAAAAGCATGAGTGTATTAAAAGGTAAAGAATGGGTTTTTTGTTGTTGTTTTGTTTTTTTAAAAACATAGGCCTTTCCCCTGAATTTCCTTTTACCTCTGTAAAAAGCCTGGCTATTTTTAGTACAGTTTCCTGGCACAAATCCTCCTTATAGACTCAGAGTCTCTCAGTGGTGACCAGAGCCGCTCAGCTGCCTCCAGGCCCCACACTGCCTCTGCTTTGCAGTTGTACCTCTCTCCCTTCCCCTTCTCTGCAGCTGCTTTGTTAGCAAAGCTGGGAGCCTTTGATAGATTCCAGTCCCATCACTGCCCTTCAAAAACAGGATTTAACCAAGCTCACCCTTTCCTTTTTTTCTAGCTTTTCTAATAATTGTCTCAATCTGCATTAAAAAATCTCGAGATTACAGTGCATGTCCCTACCACTAGTAGGAATTACTTAACACCCCTCCCCACAGCTGACCATGCAAATTTCTGTTTCCCTTGCTTTTTTGGATGTTTTTTGTACTGATGATTGGATGTCGTTGAGGAGGTTGCTTATAGTTGTTTAGGTTTGGAGTCCAGTTAGGACTCCTACTGTGTATTTTCAGAGTCATTTAGTGACTGTTATACAACTGAAGATAGAAGCACACTATATGAAGATTTCATTAAAAAGAAAATTTTGAAGTTGTCTTCCATTCAGGAAGTACAGCTTCAACTTACAAGTAATCTGATTTAGGTAGTCCTGTTGGCAGTCAGTGCAGTTTCTCTTTGGTGTGTATCATTTAATTCCTTCCCACTGATGTCAACAGAGTAGAGCACTATACCATTCTTGTCTCTTCTGTGATAATTGGATGTTGAATGGTTTGTAACTTGGAAAGTGAAGCAGCTCTGGGCTTTAGACAACCGGCAGCAGCATTTACAAGTGGCACCTCCTGCCTCGTCTTCTGTGGATTTGTTATAAATCTGGTTGTATCTGTTTGGGTTGGTTTTTTTGCACTTAGTTTCAAATATGTGCCCTACTCTGGGCAGAGAGGGCCAGTGCTGGGAACATTTCATGTGGCCCATTCCCAGGTACACCAGGTGTGAGTCTGAGGAATCTCTTCAGCTTGAACCTGAAATTTTCATTATTTTATATTTAAAATGAAGTAGTTCTTTAGTGCCCTATGTTCATCTTAGTTATTGAGTATACATATCCTTTAGTTCATTTTGATCCAGATTTATTTTGGCTAAAAGTTCATTTTCTTACTAGCTGGAATGACAGGCTGTGCCATCAGGCCCAGATATTCAGGAGGCTAAGGCAGGAGGATTTCCTCAGCATGAGTTTGGGGTCAGCCTGAGCAACACTGGAAGCCCATGCTGCAAAACCAAACCAAAACATATTAAATTCACTAGAAACTAAAAAATTGAATAACCCCCATAAGATTTATTAAACCTTTTTAAGATTTATTTTATTTTTAGTTATATGTATATGCATTTGGGACATGTGTATGCACAAGACTGCAGTTCTCTGCAGAGGCCGGAGGGAGGTATGGACCCTCTGGAACTGGAGTTACAGGTGGTTGTGAGCTACCTGACATGGGAACTTGGAACTGAACTCTTAACTGCTGAGCCCTCTGTCTAGCCAAACCCAAATTCATTTTAATTCAGACTTTGTTTTTGACATGTGTGCCATCATGCCCAGCTCAAACATTAAAAAAGTAATAACTGCTGTTCAAGTAAGAAACATAGCCAAGACTCTAAAAGGTTCTTTTTCTTTCTTTCTTATTCTTTGTGTGCATGTGTGTGTGCGTGTGTGTGTATGTGTGTGTGTGTGCGTGCCATGTGTGTGCAGGTGCCATCAGAGTCCAGAAGAGGGTGTCAGATCCTCTGGAACTGGAGTTACAGGCAGTTGTGAGCCACTTGATGAGGGTAATGGGAACTGAATCCACATCCACTGAAGAGCAGGGAAGAGCACTGAAGTGCTGTTAACTGCCGATCATCTTTCCAGTCCCTCTAAAGGATCTTTCTGTTGTTGTTTTGAGACAGATCTCATTGTGTAGCTGTGGTTGGCCTGGAATTTGGTACACAGGTATCTTTCATCTGGGCAATTTGGGCACAGGAAGTATATTGAGAAATGCAGAACTATCATTGTAGCCATTGTAATAAATGCTGTGTTAGAATTTGCTCAGGGCAACATATGAATGGACAAAGGGAGTAGTCAGAATAGCTTCCCTGAGGAATGGTGGCACATAAACTGCATCCTAATGAGTAAGAGAGCAGCAGAGGCATAAAGAGATGAGAGAGTGTATGTGCATTTTGGTAGTTAAGTTTTATGTTATTGAAAGTGTGTGAAGGGTAATGAAGTCTTCAGTCTGAGAAGCACAGACAAACAGCAGAGGCCATCGCACTTACTTGCGTAATGCTCATTTTATGCAACTTTAGAAAATAAGTTTTTTTTATGTATTTGAGTGTATTGTCTGGGTGTATATAAGTGC
Source organism: Eospalax fontanierii (assembly GCA_035773235.1). Classification (NCBI taxonomy): domain Eukaryota; kingdom Metazoa; phylum Chordata; class Mammalia; order Rodentia; family Spalacidae; genus Eospalax; species Eospalax fontanierii. Next base: position 57,511,509 of record CM069539.1, on the reverse strand, counting down.
CACCATGTTTTGAAAAATCCCTCAGAAGCCAGAAGAGGGCATTGGATCTCCTGGAACTGGAGTTACGGACAGTTGTTAGCCTCTATGTGGGTGCTGGGAATTGAACCCCAGTCCTCTGGAAGAGCAGCCAGTGCTCTTAACTGCTGAGCCATCTTGCTAGCCCCTCTCTACATGTTTTTAACAAAAATAACTCTTATAAAGAACATATTAAAGGGCAGGGAGAGTCAACAATTAAGATTTAGGGTAACCAGGAATAGGGCCTAGATTAAGACAACCATTTCAGTAGGTTGAAGTTGAAAGTGTTTAGTGATTGGTGGGTATAGAGGTGGTCAAGGGAGAGTATAATAATTTTCAGGTGTTTGGAAAACTTAGATGTTTGATGTCTTTTGCTCTTCTAGGAATCTGAGGGACGATGAGGTGGGCTGAGCAGAATATCAGGGAGGGTTAAAAGGTGGAGACTGAGTTAGCTGGGACTTGAGGGTAGAAATGCAGAGGTGTGAGATGGTTGCTTCCCTAGTGAGCTAGAGGTTGATGAGGAAAGATCGAGATGACAGCGCCCTGGAGTAGCTAGGGAAGTCAGAAGAAAACTAGCAGTGAGGCTTCATGGAAGCCAGAGGAAGGCAGGTGGTTTTGTTTGCTTGTTTTTTTTTAAATACAGTTGTCTCCATTCTCATTTTTATCTGTTATTTATTTTTAATATTTTATTTTAAAATGTTATATGTGTACATTTTATGCCTGAATGAATTAAGTGCACCCGTTCATGCAGTGCCCACAGAGGTCAGAAAAGGGCAGTGGATCCTGGAACTGTGCTTATGAATGGTTGTTACACCATGTGGGTGCTGAGAATAGAACTTGGGTCCTCTGCAGGAAAAGTGCTCTTAGGGGCTAGCCCCTGATTTATGTATTTGAAGAATAGTTTATTGAATATACTGCAAGAAGGTGGTGAGCTGGGCAATAACCAGAGTACTACCTGCAGTCTCTTCCCATTTTTAAAAAGCCCATGGGAGTGTGTGTGTGTGTATGTGTGTTTAAATCAGGTCACTTTCCCAGATTTATGTAATGAAGGCCTCCCCCCCCCCCCATCTTGACTGATGGTCATTTTAAAGGCCTAGTGGAATAAAAATACATTGATGATAAGTTCAGGCTTACTGAGCCTCACAGACTTAAAATCTGACCTGAGTTTTCAGGTTCAGAGGCTAGAGTAATAATCTTTGAGATAACTGTGGAGGCTGTTTGCTAGTTTGAAGATTTATACGATAAAGTTTTAAAAGCCAGTGAAATAATCATATTTCTTTGAAAGCTCTTCAGGTTATGCTCATTAGTCCAAATGTTTTAACATAGCCTGATACTATTTACTGATTTGTCTATAGCACTGTCAGCAGAGAGCTGGTACCCAATACTGGAAAAATTGACAGGGATAGAGGAGAATGTATAAAATTGTACCCAGAGAAGAAACCTGAAACAGCAACTGAAACACTCAGTTCCTCTTAGGTGCTCCAATACCCCATTACTTGAAGTGTAGCTCAAGAACCACAGCATCAGCATTACCTGGGAAGTTGTTAGAAATGCAGAACTTCAGGTCCACCTCAGCCTGCTCAGTCAGAACTTGCAGTTTAATGAAATCCTTGGGTGATTCCTGTTCACATCAGAGTTTGAGGAGTGCATTTCTAAAGATCAAGTACATAAAGAAGGGTTTGCAGTGTTCTGGAGAGGCTGGGCCCTCTGGCTTTCCATTTCAGTCTCTAGGACACCGTGTGCTTTGGAAATGGGTTTTATGTGTACAGGTATTTTTCCAAGAGAGTGACTAAAGATTAAAGTTGCATGTTCTGGTTTTGTTTCGCTGGGACCCAAATCCTAGCTCTGTCACTTGTACCTCATTTCTCCACTTGTTGTATGCAGCTATGGTAAACAAAGGTACAGTACACCCCACCACCCCTCTGCTCTGTTCTGATCATAGCTGAGATGTGCTTAAGCTTAGAACAGCTGTGTGGATCTGTTCTTGTTATCAGTGTATTTATTTGATTCATGTTGTTTGAGTCTTCACACCAGTTGCTGAAAAGTAGGTGAGGTTTAGAAAATTTGCCATTTTATCTAGTAATGTTTTTAATAATGGATCATCAGAAATGTTTTAAATTTACTGATTTAAGAGTAATGGAACTCTATGGGCCTGGAGAGATAGCTCAGGGGTTAAGAGCACTGGCTGTTCAAGACATGGTTTTGAATCCCAGGACCCATATGGTGGCTGACAGCGGTCCATAAATCCAGTTCCAGGGGATCTGCCCCCTCTTCTATCCTCCTTGGGCATTGCAGGACGCCAGTATACTTACATATATGCAGTCAGTACACTCATACACATAGAAAAAAAGTAACAGAAATCTAATTAGATTATAACCTACCGGGCTGGAGAGGTAGCTCAGTTTGTAAAGTTCCTGTGTAACATGTATGAAACCCTGAGTTAGATCCTTAGCACTACATAAACTGCATGTGGCAGTACCCACTTGTTATGTCAGCACTTGGGCAAAAAAGATGAGAAGTTCAAGATCATCCTTGGCTACATAGGGAGTTCTAAGACAGCCTGGGATACATGAGACATTGTCTCAAAAAGAAAAAAATTACAACCTAAGCAAAAGTAGGAAAATTTTACTGGACAGGACTTAGAAATGAGTATTCTGACCTTGTTTTCTACAGGGAGCAGCTGGCATTCTTTGCTACGTGGGAGCCTATGTCTTCATCACTTATGATGACTATGACCACTTCTTTGAAGATGTGTACACGCTCATCCCTGCTGTGGTGATCATAGCAGTAGGAGCCTTGCTTTTCATTATTGGGCTAATTGGCTGCTGTGCTACAATCCGGGAAAGTCGATGTGGGCTTGCCACGGTAAGTAACATTTCACTGACCATGAAAGTCATCAGAATATGGGAAAGATTTCGTCTGTTACTCTTTCTTGAATTGAGCCTGAAGCTCCGAAGATGTAGGTGCCTTGACTTTTATAATTCTAATAATTAGCATATGCCTAAAACTGGAAGAACTTGTCCCTGATAATTGCTTTTTGTTGAGACACCATTTAGAGGGGCTGGAGAGTTGGCTCAGTGGTTAAGAACATTTGCTTTCCTTCCAGAGGACCTGGGTTCGATTCCCAGTACCCACATGGTAGCTAATAACTTGAGTGTAACTTCAGCTCTAGGGGCTCTAACACCCTCTTCTGGCCTCTGTGAGGCATTGCACACATGGTGCACTTACATGCATCCAAAACACTCATAAGATGATAAGTGAAATATTTTTTTAAATAGAGGGAGAATATTTAGAGCTATTTCTTTGTGTCTATTTAATTTTTGTCAATGTTTCCTTACAGTTTGTTATCATCCTGCTCTTGGTTTTTGTCACAGAAGTTGTGGTGGTGGTTTTGGGATACGTGTACAGAGCAAAGGTATGTTGTCTCCTGTGATTCCCATAATACTTTGAAAGGTTTCAGCTTTTCTTTTTTCTTTTCTTTTTGTTTTTTTGAGACAGGGTATAGCCTCACCTGGCCTGGAACTTGCTATGCAGACCAGGCTGGCCTCTAATTCGTGGAAATCTGCCAGCCTCTACCTCTTTAGTTCTGGGATTAAAGGTGTGTGCCTCTGTGCCCAGCAGGTTTCAGCTTTTTAAGGCGTTTCTTTCTTTCTTTCTTTCTTTTTTTTTTTTTTTTTTTTTGTGTGTGTGTGTGTTTGTGTGTGTGTGTGTGTGTGTCTCACAGCCAGCAAATGAACAGTTTGCAAATGAGAAGTCAGATTTCTTCAGCCATAGAAAACTCTCTATTGGAGAGGGGATGGACTATATGAATTTTCTGTTTTCTACAAATTTAATTTTCTGTTTTCTATTTTAAAATGCCTTGATTCTGAAATTTAAATAAAGGATGTTTAGGATGTTTGGGGCTGGAGATATGCCTCGGCAGTTGAGAGCATGCACTGCTCTTACAGAGGACCTCAGTTTGATTCCACCACCCGTGTTGAGTGGCTAACAACTACCTGTAACTCCAGCTTCAGGAGATCTGATACCTCTGTGAGCACCTTCACACATGTGCACAAACTGACACACACACACACACATCACATATAAATATAAACAATAAAATAAATCTTCATTTTAAAAGAGATTAACTCTCTAAAAGAATAAAAGGCTGTTTTGAACTGTGACCTCCCCCTGCTGTCCGTCCTGAGGCATGAGGCTCCTTCCAACTAGAACACAGAGGCAGCCTCTGTCAGCACCTTCCTCCTGCCCCTCTTCTTCTTTAGTCATTTCCTTGTCTTTCCCCTTACTATTTTGCTTGCTTTTTTACTTTTTTACCTACAGTATCATTTAAGGCTAAACAGACAACTTGAAATTAATTTAGTTTAATTTTAGAGCTATGATGAAAGATATCAGAATCATTCCCATTAAATTTTAAGTCAAAAGCATATGTACCAACTGATAAACCACTGAGGCAGAAAGATGCTGTACAGCCATGCTCCCCTCCCCCAAAGTTCAGTGAATTAATGGACATCAGCTTTAGGTCTCATCCATTACTATTATAATGACAACATATATTTAATCAGTGTGGAGAGTGACAAGGAGAATCTGATACAAGCAGACTTTTTTTAAAATGATTTTTTTTTTTAAATCTGTTGGGTTTTTTTTGTTTGTTTGTTTTTGTTTTCAGAAATTTTTTGACCAAGTCTACACACTGAATGAGTAAAATAGAAATAGTGTTGGTATTTGTCCTAAAATATCTTATGGAAGCGCCAAAGTTTTTACTCTTTTTTTTGGAAAGGAAATATGAGGTCTGAGAACACTGAAAACTTGCTTGGTAACCGAAAATACCCACATGTAGGCCATCTGCCCTAGTGCCTGTAGCTTTCTTCCTCGTGACTGGATTGTTAGCCTCTATTTGTACACACAGTTTTCTCTTTGAACGCTCGAGATTTAGTAAATCAGCTTGCAGACTTGCGCCTTAGGAATTTTGGTTGAAACTTTAATGTTACTTTGAGCAGTATTTTTGAGGGATGAAATTCTTTATTTGATTCAGGTGGAGAATGAGGTTGATCGAAGCATTCGGAAAGTTTATAAGGCCTACAATGGAACCAACCCCGATGCTGCTAGCCGTGCTATTGATTATGTACAGAGACAGGTAAGCGTCCTTGAGCGCTATTGGATCAGCATTAAACTAAGTCTGTTACTTCTGTGCAAATTGGTCATGAACTTTCACAGCCATAATAAACTGTCAGGTACCATAATAGATTTTGTTCCTGTAACCCTCCTTCAAGTTTTTGCTTTATTTTCTTAAAGCAAATTCCAGACATCTCAGACAAAACATTTTAAACACTCTATCATTAATATTTAATGAATATTTAATGAATAATATTTAACATAGAACTGGATACATTGACTTATAAAATACTAAGATTTTCGAGGTGGGAGAGATGGCTCATCAGTTAAGAGTAAATACTGCTCTTTCAGAGGATCTAAGTTTGATTCCTGGCATCTATATTGGCAGCTAACAACCACCTGTAACTCCAGCTGCAGAAGGATATGACACTTTTGGCTTCTGTAGGTCCCTGCACTCACACATACCCATATACAGACACACAATTAAAAATAAAAGTAACAATAATAATAAAAATATTTAAAAGATATGAAGATTTTCCTTTGCCAGAAACTACATCTTTCAAGCCATATACTTTAAAAATTTTATTATTATTATTTTGGTCTTTTTGAGACAGGAGCTCTCTGTAGCCCCATCTGGCCCAGAACTTGCTGTCTAGACCAGACTGGCCTTGAACTGACAGAAATCCACTTGTCTCTGCTGAGCTCAACCCTTTATTATTTTATGTGTATGAGTGTATTGCCTGCATGTATGTGAGTGCATCTGTGTCATGCAGTGCCCATAGAGGTCAGAAGAGGGAATTGGATTCCCCTGTAACTGGAGTTACAGATGGTTGTTAGCTGCTGTTTGGGTGCTGGGAATTAAACCTGGTTTCTCTGCAAGAGCAGCCAGTATTCTTAAAACTAAGCCATCTCTCCTGCCCCTCAAGCAGTATACTTTTCATGTAGAAATCCTAGAGCTAATAGCTAGTATGTGACTGTTTATATTGAAATTGAAGATTCAGTTCTTCAGTCACACTAACCATATTTTAAGTGCTCATCAGTTCATCCTCATGTGGCTAGTAGTTACATGTTGAACCATACAGAGACTTAGCATTTCCCTCATTGCTGAAAATTCTGCTGAACATCACTAGTGAAAGCTCTGTAGTATGTGGAACTTTTAAGGCTCAACACAGATATCTGTGTTTTCTAAGAACTCTCTCTCTTCTTACCTAGTTGCACTGTTGTGGAATTCATAACTATTCAGATTGGGAAAACACAGATTGGTTCAAAGAAACCAAAAACCAGAGTGTCCCTCTTAGCTGCTGCAGAGAGACTGCCAGAAGCTGTAATGGCAGCCTGGCCAACCCCTCCGACCTCTATGCTGAGGTGAGTCTCTTGGCCAAGACTGAGTCTAGTCTGATAACTATTTTTGCTCTTATCACTATGTGGGCTTCTTTTCAAACCGTTTTTGCTTATCTTTAATTCCATGTTGTTTTATTGCAGTAATTTGGTAATGCATTGTGGGGGGGTTGCTTTAATTATACATCTAAAGTTACTCCAATCATATAATTTTGTTTCTGTTCTTTCAGTTTCTTTCATTTCTATTTCTGCCAGTCAGTAGTAATTTGTATCTCTGCAGCTTTCGCTTTTAAAAAGGACTCCTACTGAGGTTGACTCTGTTTACAGGGGTGTGAGGCTCTGGTTGTGAAGAAGCTACAAGAAATCATGATGCATGTTATCTGGGCTGCATTGGCCTTTGCAGCTATTCAGGTGAGTCTGGCTAGCCCAGGAACTGTTAGCAGAGGCAGCTAGTCCTCTGATGTCACCCCTGAATGTTATCAGTCACTGAGCAGAGTGCATCTTTGTGTATGTAAGTAACTTACAGGTGATTCCTATACAGCCACCAGTTTCCCCATCTTGTCTTTGGGCCTAGACCCAGAATGGTCAAAAGAAACAGATTTTTATGGAGGGGAATTATGTATGAGGAAAGGCCTTATTTTCTTGCCTTGATTAGTGAGTGAGCTGTTCAAAATACAAACAAACTGATGTCACAGAGTATTCTTGGGAGCTTTAATAAAGCTTCATAGAAGTTTTTACAAATCTTGCTATATTTCAGTTTGGAACTAGGAAACTTCATTTTAATCTTTCTGTTTGCTATTTCATATTCTCGCTCTTTTATTTTTTACTTACAAATTACTATTGGGATTTAAGCCCAGGACCCTGAGTATGCCTACCAAGTGCTTGCCTACTCACCCAAGCACCTCAAACCCTTAGTTCAATTTTTTTTTTTAATTTGTTTGTTTTGAGGTAGCAACTTGACTATGTTTCCTGAGTTAGCCCCAAGCTCCAAGACTCAAGTGATCCTCCTCCCTCAACCTCTTGGGTAGTCATTAGAGTATGTTCACATGCTGTGTCTGATTCCCTGAAGGTTTGTGTGCATGCATGTGTGCACGTAGAACTTAAACTCTTAACACTAACCTCTTAAGGAGCAGTTTTATTGATGTACAGAAAAGATTTCCCAGTAAAAATTGAGGTTGTATGTTCCTCTGTATTTGTCGACTTAGTTTTTTCAGACTTATGATTATGCAAAAAGAGAAGCTCTTGACATCATTTGGTCCATATAGATGTGTGCAGTGCCATTGTTGGTAGCTAAGGGGACCTGTTTTCCCACCTCTGCCTACTAGTGAAAGCAGTCTTTGTATTGCTGTAGACTAATTAGTGAAAGTGCCTTATCATCTCTAATGTGACTTCCATCATCCCTCTTCCTCTCAAACCATGCAACCTTATCCCTCAGCCTCATATGAATACAGTGGAATCAGAACAGGCACTGTGCACCCAACACGGCCATCCACATTCCTAATTTCCCAGGTAGATATAGTATATCTTACAGGTTCTCTTGTTGGGCATCCCTACAATTGAGAATAGCCAGCTATTGGAAAATTCATCAGATTTAGTTCTCAGAGTATTTTTTAAAAACTTTTATTTATTTAATTATTTTGTTTTTAAGACGAGGTCTTACTATGTAGCCCTGACTGACCTGGAACTTAGACCAGGCTAGTCTCAAACTCACAGAGATCTACCTGCCTCTGTTGCCTGAGTGCTGGGATTAAAGATGTATGCCACCACACCTTGCTATTTTTAAGCTGTATTTCTTGAAATGTAGATACCTTTTTTAATTGTTACATTAAAACCAGCACAGTCACTACTTTAAATACAAGTTGCTTGGTTTTCTGCTCTTTTTTGTATTTGAGCAGAAGCTAGCAAGTATATTTACTGGAATATGCCTTTAAAATGGCAAAAGGGAGGTTGTTTACTTTGCTAGTATTTAAACAGTCCTGAAACGATTCACTAGAAAGCCTAGGTCCATATTTACTGTGGTCTCTGCCCTCCTCAGCATTTACTTTGAGGCTCAGCATTTACTTTGTAATCAGCAGGGATGTATTCCATGTTTTGATTGTGTATGCAAACACATTCATTTAACTGAAAATAATGAAATAAGAGAAGTCTTTTTCCTAAGTGGAATTCTGGTCTGTACTTTCTTAGTAGTTTCACGTTTGGTAATAAAGCTGTTCATACGAAGATGTAACAAATAAGCTTTGGAATTATACATTGTTTGTGTTCATGGAATATGTAGTATGTAACTGAAGACTGATGACAGGCTGTGCTCCCCCATGTTCTCCAGATACTCATGCCAGCCACACATTTCTTCATTTATTTTCGCTAGTCTTAGATATACTTGCCATATGGTTTATACTTTAATCACTGTGCTGATTAGGTGTTGACTTTTTTTCAGTTTAACAAGGCTGAGTCAGGGATTTCCAACTTTCACAGATTCAAAACCTGGTGGTTTTGAAAATGAGAAACTTTGGTTGCAAAGGAAATAATAAAATAACTTTCTTTAATATACTTCTTTCTTTTACGAATACCTGAAAATGTTCTAAGAAATTGGTGGCCTGGTATGGAAAATCAGAACAAAGAAATAACTCAAATAGCAGTGATAAGTTTAGAGCAAGAAAAGAATGCTAGAGATTCTCCAATCCCTTTCCCTTTTGTTGTGCCACAAAAATTGGGGTGAATAAGGATAATAATGGCTTTATAACCATCACACAGACAGTAGAAAACTAAAGTCTGAACTCTGGCTGCATTTGTAATCTTGAATCAATTACAAATGAAAAAATTGGGATTTAGAGAAGATCAAATTTCTAAATTCTGTTTTGAACCCTGATTAATTGGCCCTGTAGCTGGGTGGAATACGGAGATGAAATGGCGAAGTTGAATGATTTTAGCAGAGAACAGATTTGTCTCTTGGTTTGAAAAGCCAAAAATATTTATTGTACAGGCCTTTAGGAAAACCTTTGCTGTAGGAAAACCTTTGCTGACTTTTGGTCTAGACTAGTTAAATAGTCCAGAGTAGGACCAAAATGATCAAGAAAGAAAAACCTGAAAAATCCTCATTAATTATTATAACAAATTTTGAATGTAAACAAGTGACATTTAAAAATGATGGAGGGCTGTGTTTTATTTTTTTTGAGACAAGATCTCCCTGTATCCTTAGCTGGCCTGGAACTCACTATATAGACCAGGCCTCAGTCTCACAGAGATCCACCTGCCTCTTAACTTCTGAGTACTGGGATTAAAGGCACCACCATATCTGGCTAAAATTTTTACTTACATATTTTATTAGCTTATTAGCAAGATGCTGTATTTCTTTGCAAATAGATAACCAATTAAGACTTTTATATTTAAAGCTCTAATAATAGTATAAATCTAGGTATTGATTGTTGAGTGTCTGCCATGAGCAGGCCGCATGGGGAAGATGTGAGAAAGTCCTTAAGGTAGAAGAAGAGAGAACAAACTTCCACAGAGGACTGTTTCCCAAGGCATGCTGCTTTTTTCTCATCACTGTGTAGTGTGCAATGTGAAGAAGGTTATAGCTGCCCTATTTTTAATTTCTTTTTTTTCTTTTTTTTTTTTTTGAGTATTTTTGATACAGGGTTTTCCTCTAGTCCCAAGTGGTCTGGAACTCATTATGTAGACCAGGCTGGCCTCAAACTCAGAGATCACCTGCCTCTGCCCTCTTAGTGCTGGGATTAAAAGTATGTGCCACCATACAAACTTTCTTCTTTCTTGGTTACCATTTGTACATAAAAATGAGTTAAACATGTAAGTAAATTTCACATCAGGTCAGATACCCCTACATAGGTGTGAAGGTTATGTATTTTTAAAGATTTAACAGGAGGACTGGAGAGATGGCTCAGAGGTTAAGAGCACTGGTTATTTTTACAGAGGACCCAGGTTTGATTCTCAGCACCCACATGGCAGTTAAAAACCATCTGAAGCTCCAGTTCCAAGGGAATCTGACATCCTCTTCTGACCTCCGAGGGTATTGCATGACACAGGTACACTTACACCCCTTCGGGCAATAACACTCATACACATAAAAATAATAAATAAAATATTTATTCGAAAAGAAAGACTTATGTGGCTAGGAAAATGGCTCAGTTGGTAAAGTGCTTGCTGTGCAAGCATGAGAACCTGAGTTTGAAAGCCAGGCATGGTGATATACACTTGTAATCCCAGTGCTTGGGGACATAAAGACAGATAGGTATCTGAGGCTCACTAACCAGCTAGCCTAGCGTAATCAGTGAGCCCCCAGGGCCCAGTAAAAGACCCTGTCTGATAAAACAAATGGAAGGTTCCTGAGGAACCATATTGGAGATTGACCTCTGACCTCCACATGCACCAACATACACTGACACATGCTCACACACAAACACATAAAACTTCAAGCTGTGTGTGGTGGTGCAAACCTGTAATCCCAATACAGAGGACACTGATGCAGGAAGACCAGGAATTCAAGACCAACTTGGGTAAGACCCTGTCTCTTAAAAAAATAAGGTAGAATAATGATTTTGGCACATCATTGCTCATATTTGTAGGGTTCCATTTGATAATTTAGTACATATATGCATTGTGTACTGATCAAAACAAAATAATTATCATTTCTTGTTAAACTAGTTTGTGTGTGTGCATGCACATGCCTCTCCAAACTCTTCTGGTCCCTTATAAAATACAGTGAATTATAAACTTGTAGTGACCCCAGTACTGTAAAACACTAGCACTTGTACCTCTTTGTAATTGTATTTTGTGTCTTTTGTCCAGCCTTCTCTTCCCCTTTCCTCTATCCTAGCCTCTAGTAACCACTATTCAGTTTTCTCCATGAGGTCAATTTTTGTAGTTTCTGTGTCTGAGTGAGAACATGTAATGTTTTTCTGTATATTATTCCCTTTAATATCCTCCAGTTCTTGTTACTATGCTGCAAATGAGAAAATTCTCGCCTTTTTTTAATGGCTAAATAATATTTTATTTTATATATATATATATATATATATATATATATATAAAATTTGAGGAATGTCAGTTGAAATTAGGGAAGTCTTTTTACGTTGAGAATACCTATGTGGATCCAACAAGATGACTCAGTGAATAAAAATGCTTATCATTAAGCCTGACAACCCAGTTGATACCCAGGACCCACATGATGGGAGGAGAGAACTGACTCCCACAACTTGTCCTGTGACCGCTACATATACATGTCCCTCACCCTCAACATAAGCACACAAAATAAGTAAAAATGTAGTATTTCTTAAAACAAATACCTATTTACCAAATGATATAAATTTGGTCAAAGCTGTCTTCATCTCAGTCTTGATTCCAGTACTTGAAGCTCTCTCCCCCTTTCCTTTCCTGTGTATGTTTGTGATATGCATGCAGGCATGTGTGTATGAATGTGGGGGGTACATGTACATGTGTGTATAGGCCTGAGGTTGATGTCAGAAATTTTCCTCAGTTGCTCTTCCACTTTGTTCTTTGAGGGGAGTGTCAGTCACACTCAGAGGCCCCTATATAGCTAGTTTTGAGCTGATTCTGGGGGTCCCTTGTTTCTACCTTCTGAGACTGGAATTACAAGTAGGCTACTAGGCCCTTTTTGCATTTATATGGGCTCTGGGGATCTGAGCTTAAGTCTTGTTTGTATAGCAAATGCTTTAACTGATGAGTCATCTCTTCAGTCCTTCAAGTTCTTTTTGTAGAACCTTGCTATCAGTTTCCCTGTATCCTTCTAGAAGTGGTTTGTACTTGACAAGTTCCTATGTATTTTTAGGCATATAGAAGCTTACCGGAGGCAGCTTTGTGCCTTGCTTTTTTTTTTTTTGAGATCATTGTAGATTCCATTTTTAAGAAATCATTTGATAGGCTAGAGAGATGGCTCAGCAATTAAGAGCACTGGCTTTCTTACAGAGGACCCAAGTTTGAGTCCCAGCACCCACATGGCATCTAACAACCATCCATAAGTCCAGTTCCAGGGGTTCCGACGCCCTCTTCTGACCTCCTCAGGCATTGCACAACAGGGTGCATCTGTCTATATGCAGGCAATGTATTCATACACATAAAATAAAAATAATAAATAAAATATTTTTTTTTAAAAGTAATTTGATAGGATCATTTTTATGCCTTTTCTTCAGTGATAACAGTTTACAGAACTATACTATATCACAACCAGGATGTTGGCATTGGTAGTCTGATCTTACCCAGATTTCTCATCTCCTCATGTGCTGAGGACTACATAGTCTTACAACCTGGGTAGATTTCTGTGTCCACCACAGTCAAGATGTCAAGCAGTTTCAGTGCCACAGCTTTCCCTCCTGTTCACTCTTTACAACTTTCTTCTCTACCCTGTATCAAATGACTAATGATCTAGTACCTATTTCTAAAATTTTCCCATTTCAAATGTTCTATAAATAGAATCATATAGTTTGCATCTTGTTTCCCAGAAACAGATTGGTATCATATCCACAGGTATACTTTACTTTCTTTTTTTTTTAAGTTTTCTCAAGATAGGGTTTCCTTGTAGCCCCAGCTGGCCTGGAATTTGCTCTGTAGACCAAGCTGTCCTCAGTCTCACAAGAGATTCACCTACCTCTGTTTTCTGAGTGTTGGGATTAAAGGTATACATTACCATACTTGGCTTTTTATCATAATGGTTACCATAATGGCTTTTTAGTAGGTTTTTTTTTTTTTTAAGATTTATTTTAAATATGTGTCTGTGTGGAGGTATGTGCAAGTGAGTGCAGGTGCCCAAAGAGACCAGAAAGAGAAGTTAGATCTCCTGGAGCTGCAGTTACAGGCATTGGTTGTGAGTCACCAGGTGTGAGTACTGAAAGCTGAACTCAGGTTCTCTGCAAACACAGTCTTAACTTCTAAGTCATCTCTCTAGCCCCACTTCATTTGATTTTAATAGGCACTTAGGTAAGTCCTGTGGTCACAAAAATGCAAGTAGGGATTATCTGATGTTCTGCATATTCATAGTCTATAGCAAAAACGTATGGCCATGAAACTGGGGGTTTATGTATGAATGAGTCTTGGTAGGTACTACCTAACTTTTTTCAGAAAAGGATGGTCCAGTATGAAAGAATTCTTAGTTTTAGCTGGGCATTGTGGCACACCATGTGTTTAATCCTAGCATTCTGGAGGCAAGTAGAGGTGGATCTATGTGAGATTAAGGTCAGCCTGAGATGGTCTGCATAGCAAGTGAGACCTGTCTGAAAAAAAAAAAAGAATTCTTAGTTTTGTGTGAGAATTCCTGCTTCCTTTGCCTCCATCTACACAGGATATCAAGAACATATTAGTTTGACAGTTTTTAAAATTGCTTGTCTTATTATAGTAAGCATTTTTTGGTGAGATTTTTGTTTGTTCTATACAAATTTTGTAGTTGTTGGTGTTGTTTGGCCTGGGTAAAAATGAATTCCATGATCTGAAGGTTATAGGGGAAGTTTTTACTGCAAGAAGTAAGCTTCAAGTCTGCTGTTGGGAATTTTCAATAATCAGTGAAATGTTAGTACAGCAGAGCATTCTGAATGGGTCTGTAACACTAATGGTGAGGACAAGGAGTTACTAGGTGGAGCTTAATGGTCTTAAATGGACTCATTTCCAATTGCAGTAGGTTTTTGTCATGCTTTTTAAATTGCTTTAAGTCAATACTAGTTGACTTAAGTGAAATAAGACAAAAGAAGTGAACTGTACTTCTCATTTTGAGGGTGCCAATTCCTCCAGTAAACGTTAACCGGCTGAGATGGGTGTGAGAAGGTAGGGATGCCAAGAGTTCTTTTTTTTTTTTTTTTCTCCCCCTCCTAGCAAGTCAGTATTTCTTGAGTTTAGCATTTTTATTGCTCATTTTAACATTGCCTGGGAACACAAATATGTTTGATTTTTATAGCTGTTGTAAGAATGTTTTGATGTGCAGTGAACAGGAATGTATTTCTAGAAATTAGGTAAACATGCTTAGAATTAGCAGGGATATTTAGTAGGCTTTCAACAACATCTACTTTTAAAGTGTCTTTATGGTGCTTTATACCAGTAGTCATTCAGCAAATACTGATGTAATGGGGCTGATGAATTTGAACAGCGGCTTCATGGCCTGAATGAGTACAACAGAGGAAGACAGAGGACAGAATCAGAGTGAGGCTCTAAATATGGAGAGTTCAGATCAAGGACTTACTCTCTTTATGTGTCTCATACTTGGATCAGGCACATATGGCATCAAAATTGACTCTGTAAGTACAGAGAACCTTGAAAATCAGATAGCGTAGGCTGCTCACCAAAAGTAAGCACTTAGAACAGCAAATTAACGTTTGTTACTATTTAAATTTGTGAGGAACTAGGTCACAAAATCCTGGAATCACTTTCTTTAATCTAGTTTAATCCTTTTGCTCAGTAACATAGCTTGCCTCTATTACTGTTCCATTGTGATTCTCCAGAAGGATTAGGACTGAGTAAAAAATAAAATGAAATAAGAGCAGGCTTGAAGCCAGCCACACCTTTTAATCCCAGTGCTTGGGAAGCAGAGGCAGGCAGATATCTGTGACTCTGAGGCCAACCTGGTCTATATAACAAGTTCAGACTAGCCAGGGCTATATTGTGAGACCCTGTCTCAAAAAAAAAAAAAAAAAGTGGTCCTTTAACAAGGAAGTAATGTCACAGAACCAACAGTAGTAAATAAGAAAGAAACAGAAGCCTTCAGAGTACATTTTTCCGCACTGAATTTTGTGGGTTATTGATAAAGCCTCTCACCCCAAAATCCAGACATCTGGAAAGATCATCTTTCACACATGTTGTTTTGCTGATTCTATTCTCTAGATCTGTGCTGACCAGTATGGAAGCCACAGCTGTATGTCTAATTGACAGGAAAGTTTAATGTGACTCCCTGGTGGCTAGGCTACATTTCAAGTGTTCAGTAGCCACGTGTGCAAAGACAGACCATTTCCATCACCATCGAAAGTCCTTTTGGGCTCTTACTGGTACTGGAGATGGCAGTAAAAGAGCGATTACTGCCAGGTTCACACAGTCCCTGGTAAAGGCAAGGAAGCTGATGTTTAGTACTTAGATACTTCCTTAAAAATGTGTTCCTAAGCACGTCCCTCTTCCACTGTTGCTGCTTTTCTGGTGATTTGAAGATGTTCAAACTTCATATAGCTTCATTGCCAATAAAGATAAAGGGTTTTCAGCCTTTCCCTCATTATTGTTTCTTCCCACAGCTGCTGGGCATGCTGTGTGCGTGCATCGTGTTGTGCAGAAGGAATAGAGATCCTGCATATGAGCTCCTCATCACTGGCGGAACCTACGCGTAGGAGATCAGCCTGAGCTAATTTTTAGTCTTGTTCTGATTTGGAAGGTGAATTAAACAGGCCTGCTGCAGTTGGCCTCCTGAGTTCATCTAGTTAAAGCACACATACACTGGTGGTGGACAGAGCAGCTTGGCTTTTCATGTACCCACCTACTTACCTACCCACCTATGACTTTATTTCCCTTGTTCTAGCTGACTCTCCATGCCCCTGATTTCAGAACCATTTACAAGTTGCATAGACTTAAAGGAGAATGTGGGTCTGCTTCTGTTGCCTCCAAGAAGTCATGGGACGATGTCAAATCACCAAGTCCTTTCAGTCTTCATAATGGAGAACTCTTGGCCAAAGGTTTTTTGGGGAGGGGAGGGAGGAAGCCAGCTGTCTGGTTAAAATTAACACCAGATGGTGCCCCTCATCAGTGTCCTTTTAAAGAATATATACTGTAGTACAATAACATAGCAGTTGTACAAAATGGCTAACATAGAGTTTAGAAACATACAATGTGTGTTTTTGTTCATCTTCAAAATCAGACTGATCTTTGAAACTAGTGGTTTTTAATCAAAGCTGGCTTTATAGGAGGAGTATAATGTATGCACTACTGTTTTAAAGCAATTAGTGTGAGTGTGTGAGTGTTTCTGTGTGATTGAGCCTATTCATCATAAGTCTTAAAACTCGTTAGAGATAATGTACCCATGTAGACTAGCAAAATAGTATGTAGATGTGATCTCAGTTGTAAATAGAAAAATTTAATTCAATAAACTCTGTATCAGCCCTCAACATGTAGTTTTTAATTATTTGGGGGATAGATAGTTCAGTTTCAGAACAGCAGTATAATGTTTCAGATGCTGGTGTTGCCTACAGTTCTTCCTGATTTGCATGGATTTTCATTATATGCTGCCACATTTTAAAGGCCATGATGTTCAGAAAACCACAGATGCTTTCTAGTTCAGTACATCTTACAGAGCATCTGCTGTGCATACGACTTAGGGGACATGGTGATATCCACAAGGAGTTTGAAATCCTAGTGTAAGAGGCATACAGAAGCAGATCATTTTCATACAGTGTAGTGAGAGATCAAGGGCGTCATGTTGTGCAGGGGGTTTAATGATGACACTTAGGAGTTCCTGTAGGAAATGCCCAAGCCTAGAAACTGGAGAGGTGTGTGGGGAGGAAACTCGAGGTGCAGTGAATGGGATTGAGTAGACGAGAGCTGTAAGTAGCTCATGGTGCCTAGGTCTTAAAACAGGATTCTCTGTGGTCTTAAGGGACTTGCTGTGCCAGTCAGACTTGATTTGTAGGCAGAGAAAGCTATTAAAGGGCTTGAGCATAGTGCTGATGTCAGCTGGCCTGCATGGATGGTCCCTGTGGCAGTTGAGAAGATGGGCTGGAAGAACTGTGAGGAGACTTCCAATAGGATGAGGTGGCAGGGCATGGAGTAGGGCACTGTTGGTAGAGGTGACAGTGTGCGGCGGACTCAGGGACTTTTGGAAGGGGGAAATGGCAGAATTTATACTGGTTGGATGTAGGACAGAGAAGGGAAGAACTGAAAATGAATCTCAGATTTTTGACTCAGTCAACTGGGAAAACAGAGCCTGTCCCAGAAGTAGAAAACTAATGGAGCTAAGTTTGTGTTTAGTTTGGGGCCTTTCGATTTTGAGGTGCTTTGTTTTCTTGTAAGAGGTCTGAGAACTAACTGGGGAAGCAGCGCACACTTTCCTGACTGCAGTTCCCAGGACTGGCGGTGCTGCTCCTGACCCACCCCATCTCCCTGTCTGTTCACAGTGGGCAAAGAGGTGTGAACTTTCACTGCCACTACCTCCCCCAGCATGCTCCACCCAGCTGTTGATAGGGTCGTGTCAGAACAGAGGTGAGCAGTCTGTGGTCTTTGACATTGGTTGTCCTTTTTCTGCGTGAGAGGGCTAGCTCTAGAGTGGGAAATTGTTTTGATATAGTATGTCAGTCGGTAACACACTTCTTGAACTTGCCTCAGGGGGTGAACCCCATACGCTTCTTTTGCTCACACTTCTCTGCCTGCCTGTGAAGGAGCCCCGCCCTTCCTTGCTCTCTGCCAGGCAGACCCAGATCAGCCATATTAGCACTGAAGGTGGGGATGGAGATGGGCTGGGTAGTCAGTTCATTCCTGCTCTTGCCAGCTTTAAATGGTGTTTAGTTCCTGACTTAAAGACCACCAGAAGGGGAATCTTGGTGTTGGCCAGTGACTACAAATTAAACTTCTACCCTCTTGATGCCTGCAGTCCACGTGGGGCAGAAGTCGGGGCGTTTGCGGGGCTGCAAGCCCCTGTTCTCCAGTGCTTGCTCTTCAGAAGTTGCTGCCCCTCTTGTCTGAAATGTACTAAATGAGCTGTCCTGGGGACCAGTAGTTCTCTCCTGTGTCTACACAATGGAAGCACCTGGGGGAACAGGACTAGGAGGGGTGGGCCCCAAGCTGTTGAGGTGGTGTTGGTGCCTGGTAGCCATGGTTGAGAACCACTATTAAAGTTTTATGTGGACATACTTTCAAAACCACAGAAAAGCTGCAAGAACTATATGTAAAGTCCAAATATCCTTTACCCATATATTTATATTTAATGTTTTGCTCTATTTGATTAGTCATCCATGTTCCCAGATGTGTTTACTCATTCCACAGACATCATGGTCTGTCACTCCTAGTACTTAGTATTTCCCCAAAATAAACTCTGACAGTCACAATACACTTAGCAAATTCAGTACATTTAAAGTTGATGAAGTAATCTACCATTGCTATTCTAGTTGGCCTCATGGTGTCCTTTACAGCAGTTCTCTGTAGTTCTAAAGCCAGTCTAGGATCAGATACTAATTTAGCTGTTGTGTTGAATCTGCTGCAATTCCTTCCGTAGTTTTGCCTCAAGTGACATACACATTTTTTGAAAAAGATTAGTTTAAATGACGTACTCAGCATAAGATTATCTGATATTTCTTACTCTTGATTGGATTTTAAATTCCATGTGGCTGGAACACTGTTGTGGGCTCATTTAGGGCATCACATAGGGAGACCTTCAGTGTCCCGTCCCGCATTACTTGAAATGTTCATTTTGATCATCTGTTCTGGTGAGGAGATACTATGAACAGAACATTTTAAGTTGTTCACTCTACAAAAGGTGATTTAGTAACTAAGAACACAAAGACACCTCTAAAGCAGCTTAGCCGAGAACTACTAACACATGGAGGAGTCTGGAATGAGAAGCTGTGAGGAGCATGTCTCCAAAGGCTGAGATTTCTAAGAAGTTTCTGCCACCAAGTTGCAGAAGTCCCCTCTTTCCCCTCCCCTGTGGAGAGTGCTGCTAGACCCATGCCAGAAGAAAAGTCCTTCTCCCTCCAGCCCAGGCAGCCCCTTCAGAGTCTGCAGAGTCCAGTGTGGAAAGAAGAGGTGGGTGTGAAACTTTGAGGCAATAACTTGGTACATCTGGTCTAGGGCTTGTCCACTCTCTCCAGGTTATAGTTACTATTTTGCTCCTCCCAACCAAAAGTCTTAGTCTCCAGGCATGTAATTATAAGGTGACAGAAATATCCTGCTTCTCCTCCCCAGGTTTAGCAAATAGTGATGACTCTAGCCTGATTCAGAAGGATGTTTTTCCAATCCAGAACTCCCTCATCTCCCAGGCAGCCGTCCGCTCTTGTCGTTTGTCTTTTAATGTCCTCTTATAGGACCCCTGAGTTCCCATTTCTTTCAACAATTTTTTGTCCTTTTAGAGATACCTTAAACACTTAGGGATTTGGCCAGTAGGAACCCCTTCAGGTGGTTCCAACATTGTTTGGAGCACTTCTGTGTTCTGACATGAGTTTGCTGGTCTGTCTTGTCCCTGACCTCTCTGGTATGGCCACTGGATCGGTGCTGCCTGGGGAGTCCTGGTCCCTGGTGCTGCTGCCGAGTTGACAGAGCTTTCATCATAACAGTTTTTGAAAACATTTTTTAACAAAAGTTATTGGTAAAATATAATAATATAGTCACAAGTAAAGAAGAAAGTACCCCAGCAAATCTAGAAGAGATTTGTGTCCTTCCAGAAGACATCCATAGAACAGGGCTGGTAGTGGATTTCCGTTTGAGCTTTGCTCTTAGGTTGTGGGGATCTGGGTATTGAGCAAGGCAAGCAATTCCAGATACCCTATGGCAGGTGTCTGACCTGCTCTGCCTGATGTGATAACCTGGCCCCTTGGCCTTCACTGGTTTTAATTCCTGCCTTTTTGCATTGTGATCCAAAACCTGTTTTTCTAAAATAGAGTACTTCATTCTCTGATGTTTAGTTGCTTCAAGCTTGCTTTTCCATGTCCTGAGCATCACTGCTTTTCACTTTCTAGTTACAATGTCCTACACAGAATAAAATAGAAAAACTTTTTTTTTAAACCAACTCTTTGCAGGTTCCTTTAGGCAGCACTGTTTTCTAGGTTCCTTATTATGGGTATTTAGTTCGAATTTTGTAAAAATATTAAGTAAAATTATCTCTTAATAGTAAAGTCTTGTTTTAATTACTAGAAACTTATAAAGTACAATGTACATTATCTTGGGTGTAATTTACATCCCATATTCTTTATTAAGATGATGCTGCACAGCACTCCTGAGTCAAGTAACTGCCATGCTTGTGATTTCAGCTGTGCCTACTTACAGAAGTTCATCACAGTTGGGTTTGCTAACGGTTGGTTGTATTCTTTCACTGAAGGAGGAGTAAGCTGGACCCCCGCCTGAGTATCCAGCTACTCTTCCCAGCCAGCTGTATGTAATTCTGCCCTAATCACAGATGGTCTCCTGCATTTGGGGAGGAAATTTGGGGAAGGCTAAAAGAAAGGACTTGATCTATGAGGTTATAAAAAAAAAAAAAATCAGCATCCATGCTAAAGACTTTACAGTGCATCTGCTCTCAGGTTACCTATATACCTGTGAGTAATATCTCACCCATCTGTATGAGTAAAGTCATTCATTCCTCAGGGTGACCTTTAATATGATCAAACATTGGTTTGATACTAGAGCCCTAGAAAGGAAATAAACATTGCTTAATGAACCCAGGAAGAGAATTTTCTTAATGTTATTACATCTCATGATCTTAAAAAAAAAATACGAGAAGATGAAGGGTTTATGTATAAGATCATAATGACTAGACATTTCCAGAATTAAAAAAAAAAAGAGTGTCTATACACTTGATTAAAGATCTAAGTTTATATGTTATAATATAGAAAACATTAGATAAATAATGTATAGATAGTCTTAAAGTTTCTAAAGTAATAATTCAGGCAAATACTTTAAGAAACAAAATATACGTCTAGTCAAGGTTTATTCAAGAATGTTTGGCTTTTGCCCAAGCTTTAGCTACATAGCGTACAGTAATTATAGTTCAGTATTGGTGGAACTAACCTTCTTGGGTGTCTAACCACCATATTTAAAGGCCTCTAATCTGGTCAGAGGGACTTAAATGGACAATTTTTGTCTCTTGCCCTCCAAGGTCAACTAAGTTACAGGGGACTATGGGGCATCTCTTGAAATGTCCTATAACTGTGATGTGTCACCTGTCTTCCTGTTCAGGGAGGTTGTGGAGACCCCACTAGAAGGACTTGAACCAGTGTCCAGTCTGCAAAGAAGAGGGTCAGCACAGGAAAACGTTTCCTTGATTTGCTTCAAAGTAAAGTTATGGTGTAGCAAGACCTTCTGACTTATCTTCACATAGATGGAACTGGTAAAACAAAGGCCTATGGAGCCAGGGGCTCCTCAAGACCATGTGATCCCCCTGAGGAACAGATACTCAACTGACCTTAAGAGTGAAATTAAGTTGATTTATTTGGGCCAAATTGTATGATCTTAAACACCCAAAAGGAAAGAACAGCCAAAAAATAATAATAATAATAAAGCAATTAGTATACTTCTTCAAGAGTACAGAGAATCATACTTCCCAGATATTAGGTTTAAGTTTATATAAGATGTTTTTTACACAATTTCTCACTAATGATTTTGTTCTTAATAAGAAAATGCCACGCAGATGTAAGACTTCAATTCTTGGCCTATCTTAACACTACAGTGCATACCTGTGGCCAAGAAAGGCAAGCCTGCCATTGTTCTAACCCCAAAATTAAATGATTTCTTTTCTCTCCATTTGGGAGGGAACTCACCCTGATTCTAGCCACTCCAGCTACCAAGGTGCCTGAAAACAAATCCTGACTTCAAGACTCTCAAGTTCAGCCTTGGCAGTCAAAAAGAAAAACAAAGAGGAACCCAAAAGATGGAAGCCTTTGAAAGTCCTTAAGCAAGAAATTCTAATGGACTTTGAATTGGACATTTGAACTCTTCTCTGGTATGACTATTTTAATTTCATCTTCCAGGGACTAGTCAAGGACTTTCTTTTCCCCCTACAGCTAACAGTTATGCAATTCAGAGGTCTTTTAGATAGACTCACTGAAGGGGTACCCCTATTGCCACAATCTACGACCCTGTTCAGCCTTGAAGAAGCCAGAGCGGTCTGCGCCCCAATTCCCTATTGGCAATTAGGGTGACCTCTTCAGAGGGTGGTGTGATCAGAATAGGAGGTAGAATTTGGCTAGGCAGTTTAGGGTAAAAAGACCCCAACAGACCAAAAACTGTCCTTGTGCCCTTCAGCAGTCTACTCTATATCAAAGGCCAAATATCTAATTCCTAAAAGATTTTAGGGTTACCTCTTCAAAAGAAGAATGTTAGAGAACAAATAGCTAACTGAGAGACTATAAATTCTCTCACTTATACCTTTCATAAGCTCAAAAATGAACTTAAAACCCATTATCCCCCCTGGTTTGCCAATCCCCTCATGGCCTGGCTCCTCCCTTTACTGGGCCCTTATATACCTCCCCATTATATATATATAAAAAAGGGGGAAATGTGGGGATCTGGGTATTGAATAAGGCAAGCAACTCCGGATACCCTATGGCAGGTGTCTGACCTGCTGTGCCTGATGTGATAACCTGGCCCCAGGAAGCTACTGTAGATATGAATCTTCCTTTCCCCCACCCCAGACCAGAACCAGGTTTTTGGGTTTCATTTCCTCGTTCCTGAACTTCCACATCAGCCCTACAACCTTCCTGCACTTTATCCCAACACCCCATCTTTAAGTTTCCTGCCTTCTGTAATGGTCAGGAAGGCCTCCCTATATAAACCCCTGCATTGGCTCTAATAACCGAACTACCCACTGACGTAGTCTCCTGGGAGGGAACTCCTCCCGCTGCACTCTGAGCCACCTGAGGTCCCGTTTGATCGTCCTCCATTCTCTGGCATGGCTGGAGCACAACAGCCGTGCTGGAGATGGAGACCCACCCACATTAGGTGACTTGCGTTCTATAGGACGGTCCTGTTCTCTTCATGACATAACATGGTACTCTTTCTAGATCAGACTGTAGAGTAGTTCATTCTTTTGGTTAGCTTCATGAATGTATTAGTACATAGTTAGCTAATGTACAGTGGATAGATTGCTTCCAGCTTTGTTGTGTTCTCCACACACAGTCCTGCATTGCTTCTCAACAGAAGTACATTCTGAGGAACATGTTATTCTGAGAGACATGTTAGTTAATTCACTGTGCAGACATCTGCTGCTGGTATAACATGGGAGACACAGTCTGACTGTGAACTCACTAAATAACCCATACTGGCCTCAACCGTGCAGACACACACACAACACACACACACACACACGCTAGCCTGGCCTCAACAGTGCAGACACACACACACACACACACACACACACACACACACACACACGCTAGCCTGGCCTCAACCGTGCAGACACACACACAACACACACACACACACACACACACACACACACGCTAGCCTACTCCATTTCTCCAGAGTGCTGGGATTATAGGCATGTTCCACCAAGTCTGGCAACTTCTCTCTTTTTTTTTTTTTTCTTTTTTTCAATAAATAGAAGGATTATTGATAAAAAGTAATAATAAGGGCCAGGCCTGGTGACAGGCCAGTATTCCAGCTACTTTGGGGTCTGAGGCAGAAGGATTGCAAGTTCAAGGCCTGACTGGATTACAAAGTGAGTTGAAGGCCAGCCTAGGTATCTTAGTGAGATCTATCACAAAGAGTAAAAAGAGGCTTAGGGAACTGGAGAGATGGCTCAGCTGCATGTAACTCCAGTTCCAGGGATATGATGCCCTTTTCTGGCTTTTGTGGGCACCTGTACACACGTAGCATACACAGAGACACAGACATATACACATAAATAAAAATAATTCTTAAGGGTCAGGAAAATGGTTCAGTGATTAAAAGTGCATGCTGCTCTTCAGAATTCCCAGCACAAACCTCGGCTGACTTAGAATTGCTTTAACTCCAGCTCCTGGTGATCTGAAGCCCTCTGACCTCTGGGCACCTGCACTTGTGCACTCAAATCAAAATAAATCTTAGACCAGTTCATTTTTTTTTAATTTATTTTTTGGTCTTTTTGAGACAAGGTCTTCCTGTATCCCCAGCTGCCCTGGAGTTTGCTATGTAGACCAGGCTGGCCTGAACTCACAGAGATTCCTCTGCCTCTGCCTCCTGAGTGCTGGCATGGAAGGTGTGTGCCACCTCACTCAAGGAGGGCTTGGGGTCTGGTAGAACAACTGTGTAGCATGCACAAAGCCCTGGTTGCATGCAGTTCCCATTACCACACAAAAATAGTAATGATTAAAAATTGCAGTGTAGTAAATAGCTAAGTGATTCTGTGAGTCGTGTGTGCTATACACGGTTGTGTTTACAGCGTGACCCCGCATCACCATTAACATGAGGTAATGGCAGTGTACCAGTGTTAGGACTGCCATGATGTTAGTAGATGATAGGCATTTTTCAGCTCCTTGTAATCCTGTGGGACCACCTTTGCATGTGTGATCTGTTGGTAGAAGTAGATACACTGACTGCTAGCAGGCCTTTTAAAGTAGTCACAGGGCACACAAACCGTGTTAAACCCTGCGTGGCGCACTCGGTGCTCTGCCACCACCACTTTCCTAGTTTTAAAGGAGTTTTCACCACCCTGTGTCATGCATTTTTTTATATATTCAAGGATAGATTTTAGTAGTCTATACTGTACCAATGTCACATTTTGAAGTTATGTGTCCAATTGCTTTCTAAAAAAGATGATCCCAGTATATATTCCCATTAACAGTACAAGAAAGCATGCATCCCCTGTACCCTTGTTGACTCTCGGGATATGGTCAGCCCTTTCAGATATGTATGTATTTTGCTGTTAGCCAGTCCCATTGGGATCTTTTAAAAAGTAGGTAAGACAGTTGTATCCTAAATTTTCAGTTTCTGCTCTTTATCCTGTTGCGTAGGTTATTGTCTTATTTCTTACAGAGCTTAACAGAATTTAGGATGCTTTTCTGTACAATTTGAACTTTTTGGTTGTTGCTAGTGGGAGTGGGATAACTTTGCAGATACCTTTCCTAGGGGCTGTTTCTTCAGAGGATCGCCTACTCTACATGTGTTGATTCTGTATCCAACATCCTTGGCAGTTCTGGAAAATAATTTGTGTTCCCTGTAGCTTTGTTGCAACATCTCTGGGGTCTTCTGACGGTGTCATGCTGTGACCTTGCAGAAACTACCCACATTACTCTTAGGACTAGAGGTGTTGCTGGCCATGGGGAAGGTGACTCCTACACAGATCCTGCTCTCCTGAGTTGATCCATTAAGACAGCAAAGCAGGTGTGATGTAATGCAAGGGAGAAGAGACGCATCCCAGCATCTGGCACATAGTGGACACTTATGGTCAAAATTAAGTCACTGTGGTGCTACAAGAATAGTTTTCAAGCTTCCAAAAAGAAATAGCTGAAGGGCTCATTAGCCAGAAGGTTCTTGACCCTGGCTACACATCAGAACCATTGGAATGTTGGAAATCTTCACAGAAATCTGCACAGACTGAGTTGCAGAAATCGCTTTCTGTTTGGGGTGAATGCTCCTTGGTTGCTCCCTGGGCAGCCTGGGCCATGCTGCCCTGCCGGTGTATAAACTTGGAGTGGAGCTGGAGATGGATTGGGGCCTCTCTCCTCCCTTGGCCCCTCAGTGGAACCTGTTCCTAGGATCCTAATAGCCTGTGAGGATGCTGAGGGCAATGGGCCCTCTTGCATGTTTTGAGCTGCTGATTATGTCAGGATGGGGACATTCTGATGACAGCCAAATGACCAGAATCGGTCTCATGCTGAGTTGGCTAGGTCCAGAGGCAGCTATGGGAAAGTGGTCAGAATTAGGTGCTAGACACTAGTGTTGCAGATGTTGTCTGGCCAAATGGTGAGCTGTTTTCTTGTCACTGACAAGAAGGACTCTGGCAATCACAGTTGTCTCAGGGAGCACGTTGAGTGAGCTGCTGCTGCTTGCAGTGAGGATTCACAGGCTATGGGCATGGCTGTAAAAGGCGGCATCCTCTTATTTTTTAATTAGCATTTTAGCAATGACTCTTTGAGGTAGCAACTTGCTTAGGGCCTACTGCACCCATCTTACTAATGATGAAACTCAGGCCCAGAGAAACTGACTTGTCTGAGACTGCCCAAGGGAAAGCTGCTTTGGACCCTCATGTTCTGACTTCAGAGGCCACACTGTAAACCCTGCTCACTGTCTCTGAGCCGCCCTCTGTCAGGGAGAGGTAGTAGTTATTTATATGCTCAATTATGCCAACTCTCTCTTCTGGCACCGTCTCCCCATGCAGTTGGTTCCCAGCTACTGAGGTTGTGACCTGATGCACAGGGAAAATGGAGAAAGCTGCCGAGGCGGTGAATCAGATTCATCTGTGGGTTTATTTTCCCCCTGCTTTAAACTGTGATCCCAGAGTTGCTTTCTGTTCTTTTCTCTAGCTGCCTGAATGCTTAGAGAACAGGCTGTGTTATCTAACACTTGTTACCCATCATCCACTGGGGCCCACTGATTCTGCAGTACCTATCAAAGATAAGAAACATCTAGGTCAAAGGTTTTAAAAAATCTTTGCAATGGAATCAGATGCTCAATCAAGATGACAAGTTATTTTCAAGGAATAAAGCACTGAAATCTAACTTTCTGCTTTTCTTTCCTCTTTGGTGCCCCAGAAGTCAGTCTGCTTGTCTGTCCTGTCTCTCGTGGGCCCTCCTGCCCCACTGAGGGAAGACCTGCCCGGCTCAGAATTCACTCATTTCCCCTCTCTTCTCTTCTTACTCTGTCTCACATCTCGTAAACTACTAGTCCTCATTTCCTGCATCTACCCAGAGCTGTTCACTGGCCCAGCTGCGACTTTGCAGACCAGCGCCATCTTTTGTATGAGGCAGCCTGCTGCAGTGTCTCCCAGCTCATCATCCCCTGCCCCCCATCTGTCACTAATTGCCTTGAACTTGGAGGACAGAGAGGCTGTGTTCTCCTGTGGGAGAGTAAGCTCTGTCAGGGCATCTTGGCAAAGCACTACCCAATGACCACCCAGGAGCCGTCAGAATATCTGGGTTGAAGGAAGCCAGGGAATTTGGCTGGGCCTGGTGGGGCACGATAGGTGCAACTAGGGCATGGTTATGGCCCGAGCAGCTTTGTCATAGCCACATCTTTATTCACTAGCTTTGCTTTAATCCTTTAGGGGAGGAAATCAAGCCCCGAATTAAGTCGCTGTTTCCAAATGTCCCCATCTGCAAATCTCTGATGTGTCACGGATGGGTGTGGTGTTGCAGGATGTGTATTCTTGGGAAAATAACATTTGCAAAAGGGTGGCAGTCAGTTCCCCCCCCCCCCCCAGAGGCCCAGAGTCCTTTCCAGTGATAGATGACCCTCTAGAACAGGGAGCCTGGTCCTCAGCGCCAGAGGCTACACCCTGGGGCCTTTGCACCTCTGCTTAGCCCCAGCAGTGCAGGTGTACAAAGTACTCTCACACTGAAGATGGGTGAGAGACTACAACCCAAAGGCACTTCATGCCCCCAAAAGGCCCAGCCCTTCACCAGGCATCTTGTTTGCTTAACTAAACCCGCCTTTCTGCACAGTGAGGGAGATCCGGAGACAGAAATCTGAAGCCTCTCCTCCTCCTCAGCTCCCCCGCCTTTTCCTGGACCAGCTCATATTTTTTTGCCTCTGGCATCTGATATTTGCCTAGACATGTGGGATAGACCTTTATACTGGCTGCCAAGAGGGCAGCCAGCCAGGCAACATCAGTGAGGAAGCCACAGGCCCACGGCTGGCTTTTGTGATGCAGGACCAGCCCACATAGATCAGCATGCCATGTCAGGGACGGGCACCCGGGCAGTGGCTTCCCTAGGCAGAGAGGGGAGGCCCTGAAACACGTTAGCCTGTGTGCTGCCTTCAGACTCATCTGTTTCCTGTCCCCCTCAGTTTGCTTCCTCCCCTCCCCCACGTTCCACCATCTTGCTGTGGTCACATTTACCATGTCCTAACTCTGCTTCTCATCTGAGACCCTGCCCCACTCCCATGCCCCTAGGATGCCTGATTTCGCTTCTCAGCCCTCCGGAGCCACTCTCTAACCTTGCCCTGCATCTTCCAGGCTGTCTAAGATAAGACTGAAGCTCTGGCAGCCGCAGAGCTTCAAGCAGCTGCCTGCAGGTCTCATCTGTCCCTAGCTGAGTCTGAGACTCAGTGACTACAGCTGAAGGCTTCTCTGTAAGTGGCAGAGTTCTGTTCTCCCAGTCTTGTCCCCACATACTTTCGCTGCTGAATTGAGCATTGGACAATGGGGCAAGAGAAAGGGCCCAGCAGAGGAAGAACACGCTCCTTTATTCCTTCTGGAAGAACTTCTCTGGGAGCAGCCAGCACTGGTCCCATCCCCAGGAGAGCCAGGCTCGGTTTTGACCCCACAAGGCTTTGGCACTGGTGGGAACAGTCCTGGCTTCACAGGCAGAGCAGGTCTGTGTGGGGACTGCCACTCCGTCCTCAGAGCTTCTCCAGGTAGGACCCAGGGACGAAGCCACGCTGTCCATTCCGTTCCACTGTCCACCAGCCATCCGCCCCTTCTAGAATGACCACCAGGATGTCTCCTGCAGAAATGTCCAGCTCATCGGAATTCTGGGCAAGAGATGGTAAGTGCATGAGTTGGGAGGGGCCTCCTGGGTGGGCTGTGGCCTGGCACCCCCCACCTTGGCAATGACTGCATGTTTCCCAGGGTGAGCAGTTGGCTGAGTTGTCTCATACTTCCAGGGTAGTCCCCTTCCAAAATAGGCAGTGGGGCTTCCCAAGGGGGCCTCTGTCAGGTTGTCACGAACACCTCCTAGCCTAGGCTTCTCTCACTGCTCCAGCCACCACAGCACCTCTGAGGTGCTTGCTACACTCCAAGGACAAACTCTTGAAGGCTCACCGCACAGCCACTGCCATCCAAGTTCCCCATCACTCTCTAGACCTGAGTCCCTCAGTGTAGCCTCTGTTAGTACAGCCCACATCCAACCTGCCTACATGTGTGGAGATAAGGCCTGTGTCCAGGGCCTGTCTTCCAGCTCTGCACCTCACTTCAACCCAGGGTGCAGATCTCAACATGGCTGCCCTGTCCCAGTCCCTCTTTTCTCTGAGGATGTCTAGCATGGCTAAAGGAGTCATTTTGGCCTCAGTGTTCTGAGTCCACAGCCAAAGAATGAGGCCTGACCTCTATTCTAACCCATTATCCACAGGCAGCCCAAAGCTGTCAGCCTGTGCTCACATGCACATGATTCCTGGCCTTTCGGACTTGAAGTATGAATATTTGAGCAGATACTGGGCCAGCAGATGTGCACTAAGCTCTTCTAAGGAGAGGGTGCTGTGCTAAGTGCTCACACCCCATGCATATTCCCAGGCCCATAAGCCCTGGAGCAAGAGGAGGAGGGCCTCACCTGTGCAGTGTAGTCATAGAGTGCCCGGTAGTCCTGGGCTGGTGAGATGATGTTCCCCTGTGTCCCCTGCACGTCAATGGCTGCATAGACCAGCTCATTCCGCTCGGGAGTTGGGGCCAGAGTCTCTGTGGAGGCTGAGAGGAGGGTGATGCTTTGACCTTGCCCCTTTCTGAGGACAATGGTCCTGCTGAGGTGGGGCTTCTCCCCACCTCTCCACTCCCCCATTTACCAGCAGGAGCTTGAGAGGATATGGTTTTGGGACTCCCGTGCAGCAACCCGGAGAACCTGGAGGCAGGGAAAAAAGAGAGGAGGCCCCTTGCCTGACCCCACTGGCGGTGAAAGACTAGTCAAGGAGAGTAAGCTCCAGGACCCTATGCCAGCTGGAGTCCACCTCAAGTCTCCATGGCAGTAGGGCTCCCTGAAGGGCATCCCTGGCAGCATCTTCCTACACTGCACACTGTAGGTCATCTCAGCACCTGTGACTGGTAGAGCCCCTTCCAACTAGGCCCCCTCCAGCCTCCCTGTTAGGACTTTACCAGCCTGGGCCAAGACAGTTCTCCTCCCCTTGGCCCCACAGTGACTGGACTAGGTTACCCATAGGGCACAGCACTAGGACTTTGACATCTGACCACAGCCAGGCCAGGGAACTGGCCCTACAAAAACCTGGCAGATTCTCCAAGTAGACACTTGGCTCTGGGACCTGCTTTAACATACCCAGAGAGATTCACCACTGCTGCCTTACAGTCTGGAGGACTCAAGCCTGCCTCATAGTGGGGCCAAAGGGTCAAGAAGTCAGCCCAGGTATCTCCTCAGGCTCTCAGCATGTCACTAGTGAACAGTTAGAATATGAGTAATACTTGGATCCCCTTGGCCTGAGGGCTCCCTAAGGGTAGCCTGAGCATGGCATATCTCTACAGAATGCTCAGCACCACAAAGGGCAGCAGACCTGCAGGAGCTGTTTAGTATTAAGTGAAGGGAAGGGAAGGCTGGCCCCAGACCCTGGCAGCTGACGCCCACCGGCATCTCACCTCTTTATCATGCCGCAGGATGGCTGGACACCAGGGCTGCCGGCCAGTGGGATGACCTCCCGGTCATAGTAGTTCTGATAAGGCACCGGAGCTGCAGACAGCAAGCCCGTGAGGCCAGAGCAGTGAGGCCAGGCCGGGCCATACCACTGTCCCCAGGCTCACCCCCACTTTCTCATTCTGGCCCTCCCAAGAGAGATGACCAGTGTGGGTACTACTGAAAATGAGTGAATTTTTTAAAAATTTGTTTTCATGTGTATGAGTGTTCTGCTTGCATGTATGTAAGTGCATCTGCCCTGTGCAATGCCTGCAGAAGATGGCTATCAGATCCCCTAGAACTGGAATTATAGGTGGTTGTTAGCTGTCATGTGGGTGCTGAGAACTGAACCCCCATTCTCTGCAAGAGCAACAAGTACTCTTAACTGTTGAACCATCTCTCAAAATGGGTATTTTTGGTTCATGATTTTGTGTGGCCAAATAGGCCAGGAGAAGAGGAGGTCCCCACTCTAGTCCCCACCCTTCTTCCTGCTGCTTCCTGCTTCACCTTGCGGCTAGGGTACACCCTGAACCTGTTCAAGGGAAGCAGCCCAAGGGCACAGGCACATGACTCCACTGCCCCAACCTAAATCTATCCCACTTCCATCCAGAAACGAGCTGGAGGCCACCCCAGCATGGCATTCAAGGCTCAGAGAATCCTGGGCCAGGTCCAGGCTGAGGTGTCTTCAGACTGGGTCTTACCTGGGGGCTCAGTGCCTGTGCTCTTGGCCTGGATGAAGCCACTGATGTCACTGTCCACATTGCAGCCTTCAAGGGTCAAGCGCACTTCCTCGTAAAGCTGAGGGCGGGCGAAGAACAAAGGCTGTGTTCAGGCTTCACTTGGATACCTGCCCTTGCCTGGTCATCCCAATGTCCATCCTTGCCATAGTCGTGCCTCTCTCTGAATCTGAACCTTAAGGCTCAGCACTGACAGAAGGACCTTGTGGTCACTGCTCAGGTCTGCCTGACTGGTTGGAGTCCTCTCATGACTCAAAGACTAGCTCATTTTGTCCTCTGAGGCTCATGGTTTTCTATATTTTCCAGATGAGGGAACTCAGATAAGTGGCATGCCAAGGTCACAGAAGAGAATGCCCAGGAGCCAGGTTTGGGTCTGAGGTAATCTAGAGCCCACACCTGCTATGCTGAGGAAGTCAGCATGGACAAGAGTGGCCAGGGCTGCTCTGAGAACACTCATGGCTCAGGCCATCGTGGCAGAGGCTAGGGCTCCTGGGGTGGTGGAGGTGTTTTCACCCTGGCACACACTGTGTTGGGCTCAGTAAGGTGATGGAGGCCCCCTGGGATTACAGGGAGGGGACAGAGGGGAACCTAGATCAGGCTCCTGCAAACCTCCAGGGCTATGTCATCCACTCTGCCTAACCAGTAAAGGGGCAGGTACTATGCTCTGAGAACAAGGACAGGGACTTTGAAGGGAGCAGGGGAGGAGGAGAAAGGAGATGCCAGGCACCCACAGAAGTGCCAGCAGTGCCACATCCTGGGTGACACCACACTGCCTCTGCCACACAGTCTTGTTAGGAGAGGACCACAGAGGCCTAGCTATATGCTGACTGGCTCCATAGGGACCTGCGCATGCTGTGCTGCCCTCTCCCCACCCCCAGTACACACCTCATCATCCTTGACACACTGCATGGAGAGCTGGTTGCAGTGCACCCACAGGGCATTGCGGAGGATGGTCAGCCGGTCAGACTCCTGCAGCTGGAAGGCCTGGGGGTGGAGGGAGAAGGCGGAGTGCTGCAGGCCAAGCAGGTCCACTCAGCCCAGCTGAGTGACTAGCAGGGCCACCTTGCTACAGTCACGTCTGAAGCAAAGGTGACCCTGAAGGTCCTCACCCCTATGCCTGGGCCAGCTGCAGAGAGGTTAGGCTGCTAGGAGGGGTGGCTGTGAAAGGCAAAGGACTCCTCGTCCTAATTCTGGCTCCCAGGCTCTCCATCAGCAGGGCCTGTGGTGGGTTTTTGTTTGAGTCTCAGTTTGGGCTTTGTGAACAATATATGCCCACAGCAAAGGTACCCAGGGCATAAAGCAGGCAGTGAGGACACTAGACAGGCCTAGCACCAGCTCAGCCCGTGCTGGAAGTGGGATGAAGAAATGCCATCCCTCAGCCCCAGCCTCCCACAGGTAAAGCGAGGATGCACAACTCCAGCATCTGCATCTGGGGAGGTGGGGCTGCACGCCCGGCACGCACCTCGCAGGTGGTCCGGTGCTCCTGCTCCCATTCACGCCGCACTCTCTCCAGCTGCTCGATGCTTTGCCTGTACACGCGCTCTGCAAGCACAAGGGGCTCAGACAGGCCTGGTGGCTCCCAGGAGAGGTGCTCTCTGCCTGTGGCTCCTACAGAGCCCTCCAACATGCCCTCCCTCCCCAGGAGGCCTGGCTGCTGCTGGTCAGCATCTGCTTCCCAATGCAGCCCTTTCCAGGGAACTCTCAGCTCCCCACTGAGCTCTGAGGGCTGGAGTAGAGCCCTACACCCACAAGTTCCAAGCACTCATTTTCTGTGTCCCACCCCTTTACAGATGGTAAATTGAGGCCAAGAGGGCTGCTATGCACTGGAAGGAGAAAAGAGAGCCGGGAGTTGGCCTGGGAACCAGCAAGCTTGGGTCTTGACTCTGGGGTCAGCTGTCCCCTCTGAGGGAGCAGGTGTTGGAGAGGTGAAATCGAAGGGACGGTGCCTACCTGGGGACTGGATGGTGGTGGGAGGGTGCAGATATCATGTAAAGGACAGAGGAGCCGGACCCAGGGAAGCCTAAGTGTGAGCCTTAGTCTGTGTGTATGCAAGATGAAGGGATGTGGCCTTATGGGTCTCAGGCTCTGAAACCTGAATTCAGATGCTGGCACAATTATTGTCAGTGTGACCCTGGGCAGGTTACTTCACATCTTTGTGCTTCAGTTTCCTTATGTTAAGAGAAAACAGTTGTGGGGGCTGGAGAGATGGCTCAGTGGGTAAGAGCACTGGCTGCTCTTGCAGAGAACCCAGGTTGGATTCTCAGCACTCATGTGGCAGCTAACAATCATCTGTAACTCCAGTTCCAGGGCAGTTTGATGCCCTCTCCTGACCTCTGCAGGCATTGCATGACATGGGTGCACATACACATTAAATAAAAAACACTTTTTAAAAAAAGAGAGAAAACAGTCACAGGAACCTCACAGCATGGCTGAAGAAGAAACAGGCAAGAACTGTCTCTACATGTGGGAGAGCACACCTGTGGGGCAAGTGAGATGCAGGAGACACTGCCACCGGGTGGAGGCTGTGTCCTCAGCTGAGCAAGGACTGGCCAGGCTGCCAGACACTCGCGAGAGGTGACTAGGGCCACGTACCTGCCTCTGTGGCTGAGTCCTTGCACTGCTTGGCTTTGTTCTGGCTCTGAGGAGACAGGAGAGTGGCACTGAGCTCCAACCCAGGGGACCTGGCCCTGGAGCTACTTAGTGACTGGCACACCCTCCCCAGCCACCCAGGAACATCCAGGAGCAAAGTATGAGAGAATTCCACCATTCACTGGCAACCCTGCTGTACAAGGAGCCGGCTGGTTCCACTGAAAGGAAATGAAAGCAGAAACCTGCAGCCATGGTAGAAATGCAGATGCCAAGGCCAGCAGGAATGGCGCCCAGCATGCCCCTCCCCCACGTGGCCACTGCTGCATCCACTGACCAGGACTTGGGCTTTGCCCCATCTCACTCACAAGCCTCTGCCCTCTCTGGGCCTGAGATTTCCTGTCTGTAGTGAGTACAATGATTAGGGGCCCTGGTAGCTTTGTCACCCCTACCCTGCCCAGAGGCCAGTGCAGTCAGGAGCTTGGGCCCTGGACAACTTGGAATCTCTGGTCTGCAGCCTTCTAGAAAGCTCTGAGTCCTGGACTCGCCATTGTGGACCTGTTTTCCTCTCAGAGTTGTCTGAGGACCAGCATCTACTCTTCATTGTCCTGTGAGCTCAGGATCTGTACTACAGAGGACCTGTTCTTTGGGTGCTCCTGGCCGAGGGAACTAGGGTGACCCCACCTGTCCATGCTCTGAAGTTTAGGGGCACTCACTGCACAGATGTGGACACAGTCAGGAAAGGGGGAACAGCCAGCATGTCCCAGTGTAGATTCAGCCTGGAGGCATGTAGTAGACCCTCCTTGACTTCCTGCCTCTGCACAACTGTGGATGATGGTGACACCGCATGCTCCCACAGTGCCCTACCCACCTTCTCCACTTGCTTCTGATGGCCGTTGACACTAACGCGCTCGAAAGCCTGCTCAGCGTCATCCGCATCTCGGCACTTCTGGTCATACATCTTCTTGGACTGTGGGTGCGGAGGGGTGGGGCTGCACGGTCCAATTCTGTGTTCCCGTGGAGTGAAGCTACCAGAGCCCAGCCTCCCTCCTCCCTATGTGGGGCTGTGGTGGAAAGGATTGTCCCTCTCAGGGACAGGGATGTGAGGATTGGGAATGGTGATAAAAGAGTCTGATCCCATGGAGTCTTTAGGCCCTACTTGTCCAGGCCTTTGCACCTGCTACCTCTCAGCACCCCTTCCTGTGCAGTATCTTAAGGATACTGTTCAGGTCTCCCTCCTCCCTTATACACTTTTGGAGCCCTCGGCCTACTCTGTGGATCTCCCTTGGGCTACTATGTGAATGGTGTGAGTAGGACTGTCCTTCCCTTTAGGCAGGACCGTGAAAGACCTGGGCTTGCACACCTAGACCCTAAGCATCCAGTGAAATCCCCCAACAGGCCCATGCATATAGTAGACAAAGGTCCGAAGCAAGTCTGTCCCAGTAGCCCAGCCCAGGGCTCCAATGAGGGGCCAGACCCATTTACCTCCATTGCCTTCTTGTAGAGTGACAGCTTGCTCTTCTGGACACGGTCCATGACAGCCTCATACTGCAGGGGACACGAGGTTCTGAGCTGGGGGCTCTGGCCTCAGGATGCTCCCCTAAGCCAAGAGGATGGGTTGTCCCTGGGATGAGGCACAGCACCTCTCCTGGCTCATCGTGTGTGTGTGTATGACAGGATGTCTCCCCTCAGAGCTAGCTCCTTCACAAGTAGAACATGATGACAAAGAATTCCAGGCTTTGGATATGCCCAGTGTGTCCTCACTGTGGACCCCAGCCTGGCTTGGTCTGTATCCAGACAGAACCTACACCTACCACACACACAGACACACACTCATGCAAGTCATGATTCCTTCATTCACAAGCCTCTGTACACATCAGTGGTACACACGTGTGCAGAGTTCCACACACTCAAGTACATATAGCCCCCTTCCCAGCTGCTCACCCTCAGGCCTTCCTGCACACCCGGAGGGTGTTTGTGTGCACACACTCCGGTGTTCATCTATTCACAACCATTGGCCAAGTACCCACATACACATCCTCATGGCCATCCCATGGGTAGCTGTCTTCAGCACCCAGGCTCTTTTTCAGATGGGGAGAGTGAAATGGGACAGATTTTGGGGGTCAATAGGAGAATTCAAAGTGAATTCTCTGGCATTAGGACTGAAGTGGGTTTGTTCCTGGGGTCCTGCAGAGGGTTTGGCAAGCCACCCATTTATAAAGGTACAGACACTGAAATTCACATGTGTATTGGGCCAGCTGAGGACACAGTGTGCCCCTCCCTGCATCCTCAGCTAGGCTCTTACACACCACAGCTCTGCTCCAAGGGGCCTGGCATCTTTAGGGAAGGAACTGTTATCCAAAACAGCTTTTGCAGACATCACAGCCCCTCTGGCCACAGAGAGCTGGGATGAGCCCGGCCACGGCCAACCTATTGCTTCAGGTTTTCTGCATGCTCTTTGGCAAGCCCCAGATCAGAGTGGTCACCTGCTCTAGTACCTCAAGGCCAGGTAGCTTCTGAGGATGGCTTTTGGGGCTCTGCTGAGGAAGCAAGTTTCAAATCCTAAAAGCCCAAAGCTGGCCATTTGGGCAGACAGGTGTGTAACCACACTCTTGTTTCTGTACTCAGAGGCCTGTTTGTGAAAGGCTGATTCCCAAAACTAGAGGAGGACAAGAGAAACTGAGGCACAGGGAGGAGAAAGGGCCTCTATAGGACTCCCCAGGAACAGCTATAAAGTAGAGCTTCTTATCCTCCCCAGCCGCACCACCTATTTTCCATCTTCAGCTCTTGGGGCCTTTACAGGGACCCTCCCTGAGAGGTATGTGCCAACCCCTCTCCTCCTCTCCAAGGCACCTCCCTAATTTTCACCATGGGCCCTGGTCCAACCTGTGGACTATCCTGTACCCTGCCTGTCCTCCCTGTGAAGCAGGTGCTCAGCTAGTCAGACTGCCATCCCCAGCCCTGCAGCCTCCTGATATGCATCCTCCAGCCTGTGCTACACACTGCCCGTGATGGAGAGCTCATTTCCTTGCCATGAAGTCACTCCATGTGAGATGAGCAGGCCCCTACCCTCTGGTGAGAAATGTTTTCCACGCTCAGTGGAGGCCTAAGCCGTGCCCTGCACCCTTGAAGTGGTGTCTTCTCTCTCCCTGCTGAGCAGTCTTGCAGAGTACTGGCCCCCAAGTCTGCCTGTTTTCCAGACCAAAAGCCCTGATCTTGTGTTCAGAACTGGTTTCCAAGGGCTACTTGCCTCAAGTTGGCTCCTCTCAACTCTCAGAGCCATCCCCCAGCCTCTGTGGTCTGTGAACCAGGACATACAGGAAGCCCCACGTTATTCCTCCTCCCTGGCATGTGGTGGCTTTGGCATGGCCTCCATGGGGTTCTCAGGCCCAGAGCTCAGCCTTTACCACACCTCCCTTTCATCAAGCAGCCCTCCCAGCCAGATGCTGTCCACTCAGCTCAGCGGCTAACCTTAGCCACCTCTGGTCCCGCCTCACCTTCTTCCGCTGTTCTTTTTGCCTCTCACGGAACTCCTCCAGGCTCCGCAGCTCCTCACGCAGGGCCAGGGCCAGCTGGATGTGTGCACTGCCCACGTTCTCCGTTTCTAGGGTCACAGTGTGGCCTCAGCCACCCAGCTTACTGTTCCTTGGACCAGCCTGACACCCCAGCACTTCCCCTCTCACCCCCCACCCATATCCTTTAGCCTCAGCCTGGTATGAAGTTAGGGTATAGCCTATGCCCTCCCTCCCTCCCTAGCTAGAACCCAGTCACCTCTGTGAGGGACATGAGTTTTCTGGGCATCCCCGTCACCCTGCTGCCCATGTGGAGATGCTTGGAACTTACGCTGCTTCAGGGAGTCAAAGGAGGTCCTCAGGGAACTGCAAAACAGAAATCCAGGTCAGAAAGCAGGCACACTGCAAGGACCCAAGTCCTGCCTCACCCAGGGGACTTTTAATGAAAGACGGCCATCAGCTATACACGACTCTGGGTTCAAAGAGCCCTTTATCATGGTGTCCACCGTGTGGTTTCCAAACTGGGATTTCTGGAAGACAAAGCTGTGTTTGGAAATTACAAAACAATCAAACCTCACTGTGGCAGAAAGGGAGCCGTCCACCCCACCCTCCTACCCTGCTTCGAGTTCTCAAAGAGACCTGTCTTCAGAATGCACCCCTCCTCTGCAGACACCCCACAATCCAGTGCTGCCAAGATGAATCCAGAGCAGGGGAGGGCCATGGAAAGCCCTCCTAGCAGGTGACAGTGGAGGGTAGAGAGTGGGCAGGGGCCCCGGCGGGGACAGCTGCAGTGACACTAGTCCAGGGAGCGCACCGAGGGGAGGAAGCGAAGAGGCTGTCTGCAGAGGTGTGGGAGTGGGGCCTGTGCTCAAGCAGGAAGGGTGCCAGACGGAGCCAGTGACGCACTTGGGCAGCCGGGCAGGATGGCACAGCCTGGAATTTTTTTATGTGTATAAGTGTATTGCCTGCATGTGTAAGTAACCATGTTGTGTAATGCCTGAGGAGGTCCAAAGATGGTGTCAGATCCCCTGGAACTGGATTTACAGATGGTTGTTAGCCGCTATGTGGGTGCTGGGAATTGAACCCAGGTCTTCTGCAAGAACAGCCTGTGCCCTTAACCACTGAACCCTCTCTCCAGCCCCACAGTCTGGAGCTTTGCACTCCGCAGAAGCAGGGAGGTCACAAGTTCCAAGCATTATCCTGCGTTACTCAATGAGACTCTGTTTCAAAAACCTCATCCCCATCCACAAAAAAGAAATCTCTGGGGCTGCAGAGATGGCTTAACAGTTAAGAGCACTGGCTGCTCTTGTAGAAGACCTGGGTTTGAATCTCAGCACCTACATGGAGGCTAACAACCATCCGTAACTCCAGTTCCAGGAGATCTGACACCTCCTCTGTCCTCCACTGGCACTGCATGACATGGGTGTGCTGACAGACATGCAGGCAACACACTCATACACAAAAAGTAAAAATAAAAGAATTAAAAAAAATTTTTTAAAGCTGGGCATGGTGGTGCACACCTTTAGTCCCAGCCAGCACTCGGGAGGTGACAGTGAGCTCCAGACCAGCTGGGGCTATAGGGAGACCCTGTCACAAAAAGACAACGATAAATAATAAATTAATAAATCACCAGGTCAGTTTACTTGAACCTCACATTAAAAAAAAAATAGTATGTCTCACTCATAATGAATGGCTCACAAATGCATTATCTAAAAGTGGCACAACTGGATGTTCTGTATTCTCTCTGGCAGACATTGTCAGGGAGCGTTCCTAGAGTCTGAGGGTGCCAAGGGCTGAGTTGAGGCACAGGAACTTGCACCTCAGAACACAATTCTGTTTACTTGGTGCGGGGGGTGAAGAGAGGTTCCAGGCAGAAACAGGATCAGTAAGTAAGAGGCCAAAAGCTCTCAGGCGCAGGGCCTTTAGGACGGATGAGTGAGGATGGACAGAGATGGTGTGGAAGCCTGCCTAGGCAATCAGCAGGTGCTCCTGGGCTGCTGTCTGTTCTGCACTTCCACACACAACAGCAGCAGACCCTGGAGCCAGATGGCCAGGCTCTGCCACGCATGCATTGTGTGTCTCCCTCCTCACCAGGACACCTGAGATCCAATCAGTCCAGGTAGATATGGGGACTGAAGCCAGAATATGGCCAGGCCGACCGGGGTCACGCAGTGTCTGCCTGCCACCATCAGCTCTGCACAGCTTTTCACTACCTCTCTAAAGAGTGCTTCTCTTGCCCCCTCGTGGCAATACGTGGGAACGACACCCATCTCATGGCTTGCTTCCTGGGTGTCCGTGGGGGTGCTACTGCCCATCGGCTAGTGCCTTCAGGAGGCCAAGGTGTGCTTCACAGGGCCTCCCTCTTCTTCGACAGTTGGGGAAACAACCTGGCATGGTTAACAACTTGTAGATTGAAGCCCGAGGGAGGACTACAGT
This sequence comes from Eospalax fontanierii, assembly GCA_035773235.1. Classification (NCBI taxonomy): domain Eukaryota; kingdom Metazoa; phylum Chordata; class Mammalia; order Rodentia; family Spalacidae; genus Eospalax; species Eospalax fontanierii. The sequence goes on along the minus strand of CM069539.1, from coordinate 57,471,612 downwards.
TACTGCCAAACCCTTTCCCTGAATGACAGGGCCATAGACCAACAGCTGGCAGTAAGCCACCAGAATGTGGGCATCAGCACAGCCCTTTTGGTGTGGGCTACTTATGGGGTTACCCGCTTTTTGGTCTTTCCTGCCCACCCTCTGCCTGCCCTCTGAGGATTGCGAATAGGTATCCCACACCCCAGGAGCAGCTCTCTAACCCAGCATGAAAAGTGCCTACCAGTAAGGCGCTCTTTCCTAAGAACTAAGCCCCCTGCTCAAGTGTCCATGCTAGAGAATAAAGCAGGTACAATGTGACCCACTCAACATTTCCTACCAAGAGCCCTCCAGGTTGTTACCTGGTCTGAGCTGAGCCCCTGACAATGAGGCAAGTCTTGGAAGTCTTCTTGGAGGACGTGCCTGAAGGGAAGGTCTGTGGCATGGGCTAAAGAGGAGGAGGAGCTGAGCTGTAAGATGGTCTTGTTTTGAATATTTTTTAAAATTTATTTATTTTTATTTTATGGTACAAATGTTTTGCCTGCATGTATGTAAGCATATTTATATTGTACAATGCACATGGAGGCCAAAAGCAGGTGTCAGATCCCCTTTGGAACTGGAGTTAGAGGTGGTTGTTAGCTACCACGTGGGTGCTGGGAATAAACCCCAGGTCCTCTGTAGGAGCAGCCAGTGCTCTTAACCACTGAGCCATCTATCCAGCCCCGTGTTTGAACTCTCAAATTCTTAGCAGTTGGGGCCATGGCACATGGGAAATACTCCATAAATTTTTGCTGAGTACATAGACTGATAACAGACACTTGGCCCACAGCCAAAGAGCCAGCACTGCACGGGATAGCAGCGCTCTCCTTGAGTGCCACCATGCGCAGGGATCAGTGGGGATGCAGGGACACTTCATCTCACTTCATTGTGCACAGGCTCTGAGCGTGCCTGGTACTGCACCTCTGGGCCTTTATCCACACAAACAGGCAGGGATGCCCTCTTCGCCTGGGAGGGGTCCCAGTCCCCTGCTCCCCGCTCTGCCCTGCCCTCCTGTCCAGACCCTGCCCTGTGGCTGGGATCTTCCTATCTGGGCTGGAGCCTTCATTGTGCTTGAACCCTAGTTCCAGTTCTTCTGTGGGAGGAGGGTACATTAAAGCAGACTCTGCCTCTGCCCACACCCTGGGGTTCCTTTGTATGAAACACCCCCACCCAAGGCCCTGTCATCTCCCTGTGCCCTTCCCCCCATGACCTTGACATTGGGCCAGGGGTCAGCCTAAAGAAAATGGTTTAGGAAGCCTAGCTGGTACCTCTTCCCAAGTAAGCAGTGTTTAGTTTATCGGCTGTGTGAGAGGCAGGTATGCAGGGTAGGTGAGTCTCCAGAGATCCCAATGCTCACTGAACACATCTTGCTTGTCATTACAGGTGTCCAGAGGGCTTCCTGGGGCAATCATCCCTTTCACTGGCAGGGACTTAGGACTCAGCTGGGGGAGTGACTGTCAGAGGGTCCCACAGTACAAGGCAGGCAGGTACTACCACTCTTGCCTTCTATAACCAGACAGCAGGACACCCAGAGTTTCAATCCAGCCACCACGTGCTTCTAAAGTGCGCAGGAGAATGTACGCCTCCCACTTCCCGGAACACCCAGCTTCCGTCCGCATCCTGTTCCCTGTGTCTGGTCTCCCCTCCTGCTGTCAGCCCCCGATGACTCACAGCCCCCTGAGCATGCCTCACACGCTTGGCATCCTCATGCTCTGGTGAACTTGACTCCGTTCTCCTGACTGCCCAAGTCCTCCCCATGACATGAGGCCTCTCCTCTTTTTCTAAGGCCCACAAGTTATCCTCCTAACCTTGATATACTGTCTCCTTCATCTCCGCCTCGGGCCCTAGGCCTCCTCTCTGGATAGACAAAGTCGGGTTCCAAAAGACGTCCATGCACCCCTTGCATCCAGCTCCCAACCCTGCTCTTCCTTGGGAGGCCATCACATCAGGCCCTGCTTATCTGTACACAGCCCACTGGAGAGCTTCCCTAGGCCCCTCCCACTTTTCCCCCCTCTCCTGGATCCTGATTGGAAGCAGAAACTTCCAAGGGACCTGCCTCTTTAGACTTATTCGGGTACTCACTCTTGGGTAGTGCCAGGCACATCTTGGGCTTGAACCCAGGGAAACAGGTTTAAGGAAGAGGGTTTACTATATGGCTCAAGCCCTGGGGCCCCAGGGAGGTGGAGCCTTTTCAGAGTTTGGAGTCAGCACCTGTCTGACCCTCAGCTTACCTCTGTCCCACCCAGAGGAGCATCACACTTGCTCCCATTCCCCTAAAGTCAGTGACTCTCTCCTGCTCCGTCTCACCCAGGCTGGCTACACATATGCTTACAGACCCCACACATTCTACCACAGTGACCCTGATGGCTTTCCCCGAGACAGGTCCAGGGGTCCCTGGACCCTCTTCACACGCCACAGAAGGCTGTGACCTTTTCCTCATAAGGAATGGAGGCACAGTGCTGGGCACAGCCAGGCCCCACAGCTGGTTGGTCAGGTGTGCCCTCACCTGGCTCCTCTGCCCTTGAAGCCCAGGCAGACCAACACTTCAGGGAGCTACAGCAAGCAGGCCAGGGCCTGTCACCTGCCCCTTGGGTAAAGGGGAGGACGGGTGGCAGCAATGTCTCCTGCTCTTTCGAGTGCACCAGAACCTGACCTCGGAATGCCTGATGACAGCCACCCCTGCCAGCCCTGCCCACGCTACCCCACAACAGAAGGCCCTAAGCCCTCTGCAAGGTCCGAGGGTTCTCCGGAGGGGGGCGGAGCCACCAGCACACTTACTTGATCTCTGTCTGGCCACCAGCCTTCCGTGCAATCTGCACCAGCTCCTTCCCGTATCTCTCCTCGGCCTGGGCCCTGCAAGGACAGAGCAGGCAGTGTGTCCCATTCACTGCTGTTGGCTGACTGTGGCTCCAAAGTGCCCGTGCAGAACCTGAGTTCTCCCATGGTACTCTGGGGCAAGATGGCTGATGAAAAAAGTCGAGCCTTATCTTTCTGGGAATGAATATCAGCCATTCTGTATGATGGGCCTCTCAGGGCACATCCAGGTCTAGGGAAAACAGGCCTTGCTCTGCGTGCGTGCGTGCGTGCGTGTGTGTATGAGTGTGTGAGTGTAGGTGCACAGGTTCCACTGGTACACATGTGGAGGTCAGAGGACAGCCTTCTGTCTTGAGACAGGGTCTCTTTGTGGCTCACCATGGCATACACCAGGTTAACTGGCACATATGCTTCCAGGGATTCTCCTCCTCTCTTTCATCTTGTTATGGGAGGGGATTTGACTTCAGGTCTTCATGCTTGTGCAGCAAATGCTTTACCAACTGAGCCATCTCTCTAGCCTTGGCTCTTGGTTTTTGAAAGCAGACCCACAAGTATAGCAGGTGGACTGGGATAGGGTACTTAGCCACTTTCTGAAGCCTGAGATGAGGACAGCTGCCATCCCCACCTACCCTGACACCTGTCCCTGCTTACCTCTGCCTGAGCAGCTCCTCCACGTCCTTGCACATCTTCCTGCCATCCAGCAACCGCTGCAGTAGTACCTCGTAGCCTGTGTGGGCTGTGAAATCCCTGCACTGTAACATAGGACATGGAATGAGGACCCCAGGAGAGTGGCAGGGACCCTGCTGATCACCTCTGGAACACCCGCTCTTTGAGTTCCACATCTCCATCCAAGGTCAAGCACTTGCAGATGGCGTCTCAACCTCATACTGGCACATATATATGGGACACAGATGGCTGAGCAGGGGTTGCTGAGCCTGGCCTCAGAGTACAGGACACAGCAACACTGACAAGAGACAGTAGATGAGAGGGGCCCCACTGAGGCCCCCTGACAACAGCCAGTCCCCAGAGTCTCTCTCATAGAATGCCTGCTGCAGCGTGTGCCCTTGTGACCTATTAACTAAGTGAAGAAAACTGGTGTAGGAGGCAAAAGTGGCACTGGTCACCCAACACTGGTGGCCCGCCCCGAGTCCCACTCTTTCATTCCACACTACATGGCCTCCTAGGGGTCCCTGGGCACTAGCTGTGTCCCAGTGCCACTCTGGACTCTCTGTGTGGCCCCAGGTCATCCGCTCACAGCAACCTGGTGAGGAAGCATCGAGGAAAGCACCTGAACACAACCAAGCCCATCCTAGGTCACTTGCTTTTTGTACTTTTTGCTGGGACCAAGCCTAGGACCTCACACATGCTAGGTGTGCTTAGTGCTCTAAGTATTAAGTGACCCAGCCATGGGTCATCTCATAACTGAGGTCAAAAGGGCACCTTTGGGAACACTGAGAAGCAGTTGGTCTTATGCCTTGTTGCTCCACCCACTAGTGGATTTTGAGCATGTGTCTGAGCTGTCAGTGTGGGCAGCTAGAGGACAGAGGACTGTGAGGGTACGGAAGGTCCTGCAAAATCCCCAGAGCTGAGCCTCCCCATCCCGCCACAGTTCTTCCGGGTCCTGCATGCCTGGTTGACTCCAGGCCTGGGCACGGATGCGGCCAGAAAGCAGGGACATGTGTCTCTCACTGTAGCCCTGTATTCGTCAAACCTCCATCCTGGCGTTGGCGCCTAGTCTGTCTTCTTTTCTGTCCCCTTAGACTGTCTGAAAGTCTCAGTGACTGAAAGAAACCCCATATTACCTGAACACACACCCCAATTCCATTCCACAGATTTCAGAGAGGTCTTTCCAGGGTTATCCACACTTAACCTGTCTCCCAGTCCGAACCTGACTCCTTCCCCTGCTCCAGAACCCCTCAAATCATGGGTGTTTATGGGGGTGGTTAGGGTGGAGTAAAAATAAGAGAGACCGGGAGTGTGGCTAGCGATAGAGGGCTTGCCTAGCATGCAAGAAGCCCTGGGTTACATCTCCAGTACCACAGACAAGACAGAAAATCAAGGTAGCTTTCTGTAAGAGGCATTTGCCCTAGACTGTAGAAAGACATGGTGTGTTTTGAGAGTCAGATGTCAGAGAAGGGTGCCAATGGCACAAATGGCCTCCACTGAGCCCCCACCCCAGGTCCAGCCCACACTCAGCCAACTTGGAAGGGCTAAATCTCCAGGTATGCAAACTCACGCCCTCCTTCTGTGAGCAGCCCAGCAGAAAGCCTGGCCCAGGCTCAGCTGCCAACAGGAGGATGAACCATGTATCAAGGCCTTAGTTGGCTCCCTGAGACCCCAACACTGAGGAATTTCAACCTGCTGAAGCCCACTGCATCTACCCTCTTTCTAAGTCTAGGCTGGTATAGCTGTATCATCCAGGGCCAGGCCCCCATTTCTGTGGCTTTCAAAGGCAGCCACTTACCCATTAACTAATAAGTAGATCATGGCCCTTGGCCTCTGCACTCTGGGAACCCATAGGTCAAAGCTTGTGGCAACACAGGAAGAAGGTAATTAGGAGCCTCAGGTCCCCAGCCCTTCTCTGGGGGTCACTGAACTGGATGTCAATACTCAGGCCACAAAACCACAGACCTCAGAACTATGGAGTATCTGTCCAGTGTCGCTCAGCTCTTGGGCAACTGAGGCCCAGGGAAGGGGAGGGCCCACCTGGGGCACAGTAAGGACCAGAACCTGGACTCCCAGGGCTGTGATGCTCCACCCAGTGCCTCTGATGGGGACACAGGGCCCAGGAGGGCAGGCTAACAGGGTCTCTCCTTCATGCCTAGCCCTGACTCTCCAGGGGGACCTTTGTTCTGTCCTCTGAGCCCCAGACTAGAAAGAAAAGCCAAACCAGACCTACATTGGCCATCCTGGAGGAGGTGGAAGGCAGCAAAGGGCCCCGCAGCCCAGGTCCTCAGGAGCGCAGGTCCCCACAGTGCTTGCTATAGAACATCCGGCCTCTGTGTAGAGGCTGGCTCAGTGGTGGCAGAATGAGCCACAGTCACAAGTGACCTAGCTATTCCAAGGAAGCGTCTGGCCTCTCAGGGACGCGTGCCTTGCCTTCTAGCCCTGCCCCACTTCCCTCTTCCTACATCCCCACACCAGCCCCCTTCTTAGATGGTGGCTCTACTGTGACTCAGTGCTCAGTATGTTCCTGAAGAGAGAAGGCGCCAGATTCTATCAGAAATTGCTCCATCCAAAGGTCCAGTGCATCCGAAACCAGAGTCACTGGGGGATGTCCTGGCTTCCCTTCTCTTCTCACACCTCCCATCGCTTCCTGTCCACCTTTAGCCTGCGGTCCAAATCCTACCTGTAGTCCTGTCTATTGTTACATTAAAACGGAGCCCTCGTCGGAGGCTCAGCGGTTAAGAGTGCTTGCTGCTCTTGCAAAGGATCCAAGTTCAGTTCCCAGCACCCATGTTGGGTGGTTCACAACCGTCTGTGTACTCCAGTTCCAGAGGATCTGACATCCTCTTCTGGCCTCTGCAGGCACACACATGTGCACATCCATTCACACAGGCACACACATACATGTAAATAAATAATAAATATTTTTAAATTTTTTCAATATTTTATTATTTTTATTTTATGTGTATGAATATATTGCCTGCATGCATTTAGATGCACCTGTGTCAGCAATGCCCACGGAGGTCAGAAGAGGGCATCAGATTCCTCTAGGACTGAAGTTACGGACTGTTGTTAACCTCCATGTAGGTGCTGAGAATCAAACCCAGGTCCTCTGCAAGAGCAGCCATTGTTTTTAACCCAAGTCATCTTTCCAGCCCACCCCCACCGTTTTTTCTAAATGGAGCCCTTGTTGACTTTAAACTGCTAGACCTTTACTAAGAGAAGAACTTGCAGTTGTAAATATGGATCTTCTGCAGCCCCAAAGTGGCTCTCCAGGATCTGAGAGCCATTCCCAGGATGCATCCATTCAAAGGGAGTAACCGAACCTGGCTTGGGTAATTTCCAGCCAGCAAACACTCAGGCCTAGCCTCATTTACCTTCACTGATCCTTTTCTTTTTTTTGAGTCAGGGTCTCACTATGTTGCTCTGACTTGCTATGTAGACCAGGCTGGCCTCTAACTCACAGAGACCTGTCCCTACCTCCTAGGTGCTGGAATTAAAGGTTTGTGCCACCACACCTGGCCTTACCAGTGTTTTGTACCTTCCCCTAATCTGGATGAGCCTCCATGCCCTCTCTCAGTTAGTTGCTTTCAGTTTTCTTTTAAAAGTCACTAACTCTGAGCAGGGCATGGTGGCACATGTCTTTAATCCCAGTACTTGGGAAGTAGAGGCAGGTGGATCTTTGTGAGACTGAGGCCAGCCTGGTCTCTACATAATGAGTTCCAGGTCATCTGGGGCTATAGGGAGACCCTGTTTCTAAACAAATAAATGAATAAAAATTAAAAATAAATACAATATTTTTAAAAAAAGAACCTAAGGGTCATTTCTTTCGAAACTACTGACTCTTCATTTGAACCTGCCCAGGTGTCACGTAGGTGACCTTCTGACCTCCAGAAGCTGAAAATCCACCCTCAGATAAGCTAATGACACCACTTCCTATGTGTTCGAGAAGTTTGCACATGTGCAGACCACATAACTTTGCCTCCAATCCCCGTTCCCACACCTCCTACTTCCTGACCCCTTAAACATCCCCAAGCCCTGTCCTGTAAGCAGATCTGAGGCTTGGGGCTCAGTCAGTTTGTGAATACACTCTTTTGCAAACAAAGCTCATGGCCTCAGTGGCTGGCATACTGGCTTGGGGGGATATGATGTTAATGAGCTAGCTGTTGAGTCTGCCTTCCACACAGTATTCCAGAACACTTCAGCCACTGCCCTGCCCCAGACCCAGCAAGGAAGAGGCAGCAAGGCCAATGAGGGCAACTCAGCTGGTTGAGGACAGAATTTTCAATATGACTGAGGTTGGCCAGTCCCCAGAGATAGCCCTACACCAGTCATTCAGTAGACTAAGCTCATTGAGACATTCAGCTCAGAAATGGTTTTGCTATGAAACATGAGAAAACTAAATGTGAAAAGATAACTTTTGGTGGGAAGACAGCCCATTCAGTAAAGTGTAAGCATGAGGACCTGCATTTGATTCTTAGCACCCACATAAAAAAATTCAGATATGGTGGCATGCATTGTAATCCCACCTTGAGAGACTGTCTCAGTCAACAAGACAGATGGAAGAATGACACCTGAACTTGTCCTCTGGCCTCCACATACACACGAAAACACACTCGGACAGACCAATATGTGTACCCCATATGTGCACACGTTTACACATATATATGACCACACACATATGTGCTCATGTACACATTTACATACATACACACACGATAACTTTTGAATCTGGGCATGGTGGCACATGCGTGCAATCCCAGCACTGGAGGCAGGAAGAAAGAACAGGAGTTCATTTCTGCCCTGGGCTATGGAGTAAGATCCTGCTTAAAAAAACAAAACAAACAACAAAAAAAAATAAGCAAACAGACCCCCAAATCCCCAAGTCAAAGCAAAAGATATCTTTTGAAAATGATTGCTCAAATTGTCTCCACCTCAAAGCAAGGCTGTTTCAGCCCATGTGCCATGGGGTCCTGGGGCCTGAGCTGTGCCACGTTGGTCAGAGCGGCACTACCAAGAGAAAGAAGCACCAGCAAATAGCCAGAAGCCACACTCAGCCACAGGGCCTTGGGACAAGCCACCCAGGCCAAGGTGCTGGGTGGTAACTAGGCACAGTCCCTTCCTCTGGGAGGCCCACCTGAATCAGATATGGGACCAGCCTTGCCATCCCTGGTGTGTGGGCCCCAGAGAACCATTCAGGTTTCCTGAAGGATGGGCCTAGGAAAGCCAAGAGCAGGAAGAGGCATTTTCCTGCCTCAACCCTGAGGGAATACAGCAGACATTTGGGTGTTTTCTCCTGCAAGGGTGGCCAACTGACTCCTTCTTTGGGGGCTGTGAGTGTGCCATTCCAAGCCCTTGAGTCAGCAGAGCCTGCCCCATGCTCTGCTGGTTGGATAGAGAAGCAGCTTCCATCACTGCCACACTTCCTCCTTGTCCTGTTGGTATCACTCTCGGTGGCTTCAGGATCTGGCTGCAGGGACCAGGGCCCTTGAGCCACTTCCCTTCTTGGACCTGGTTTCTTTAACAGGGATGTGGGGGCAGGAGGCTGACCTCTCTCCTGTCTCTGACACCCGTCTTTCTATCTGCCAGACCCAGAAAAAGGTGCTCAGTGCTGCTTGAGATGATGGAAGGAATTCCACAACCTGGATGTGATTCATCTCTGTGGCTCTGGCTGTTTCCAGCCTCTACCTCCTTCCCTGTGAAAATAGGCATAACAGTTCTCTCTAAGTGGAATTGATCTAAGAAGCACATAGAACTAGGGTGATCTGGAAAGGACGGTGAACACAGATCAGAGCTAACCCTGAGGTAGATACTGGGGTCCAGATTATGATCCCTCCCATTTACAGATAAGGAAAACGGGAATCTGGAGTCACCTGGGGTCCTACAGGACACAGCAAGACTTGAACTCAGACTGTTCAGATTAGGGGCATGGTCCTTAATCTCCACTGTTTCACCTCTCTACAAAGGCTCAGGTAAACGCCTTAAAAATCATCCTTTGTTGATGGGCATGGAGCCAATGCTGGACAGTGAGTCCTCCTGCCTCTCCAACCAGCACTCGGCATATTGCGTGGCTGTCCACTTCTCCTCCTCCCTCAGCCATTTGACAGCAGGGGCTCTGCAGCCACCATGCCTGCCATTGCTCCAAAGCAGTTGCTAGCCTCTTGTCAGAGAAACTCAGTCACAAAGGCTGCTGGGAACGTGACACGGTGAGCGCAGTGCTCTGGAGAAGGTAAGATCCAGGAAGACGGAGGCTGCACCTACCTGGCTCCCTGTAGGAGGATCTAGAGCCCAGCGCCTGTGCTCTGTAGTGTTCAGAAATGCGCAACATGAAGGGCAGGAGAAGCACTGGGGGGCCTTCTAGAGGATGTGGTTCTATGACTGCTGGTTCCTGAGCTGCCCCACAAGGGGCCCAGCCACTTGCTTATGGATTCAATGACTCATCACTCAGCACCCTTAAATAAGCTACCAGGCTTGTGTCCTCTACTTCTGACAGAAGTGCTCTGAGGCAGGTACTGGGACATTCTACAGGAATGATACACAGTAGCCAGACTCTTCCACTGTCCCACTTATTACCTTGAGGAGGGGTGTGCTCCCACAGTTATCGGCTGGTGAACTGCGGAAGGCAAAAGCAAAGACCAAACATTCGGGTTTGGCTGGACAGACAGATAGATGGAACTATGGATGGACAGATGGCTGGCTGGCTGGCCAAGGGCCTCAGTGAGCATGCCAATTGCTGTCCTAGAGAGTCTGGAAGGAAGGTGAATAGGGAAAGTGTTAGAAACCCAAGCTCTAGAGGAATGCCATCCTCCCTACAGAGCTCTGTGCGCCATCGGGGTAGAAGGAACATTGTGGCTGACATCTCCAGAGGCCCAGGCCTTGAATCGCAGAGGTGGAGACAGGGTAGCCAGCTCCAGGACAATTCAAGGAAGGGCTTCCCAAGGGTCAAGTAGTTCCCAAAATGAAACACAAGGCAAGCTGCTTGATGGGTCACCCTGCCACTGGCGATGTATAAGCAGGCCAAGGATTCACCAGAGAGGACTCAAGCCTTGGGTGACCTGCTCAACTAGATGCTTTGTGTCCAGGTACCTCTGGCCCAGGCATTGGAAGGGCCCCTGTGCAAGCTGATACGTGGGCTGGGGTGGGCGGTGCCTTGCAGTTTTTCTGAGATGGCTCAGGGTAGGTGTTAAAGAGAGGTCCGACAAGGCAAAGACGGACTTTTAAGAGTACACAGTATACCAGATGAATGTAAATTGAAGTTCTGAGAAACAAAAAGCTGCATCTGTGTTAAAGAATCTATGAGGCCAAGTAACTGAACTTCGTGACTAGGAGTGTTAAAATGTTGCAGACTGGAGCCAAATTTCCTTGGACTATTTCCAGTTCCTGTGAAAGCCACTTATTTCCCATCCATGTCTGACCTTGAATCCTTTCAAATGTAACCCTAGCAGGGCTCCAGTTTCCACCAATGCAAAAACTAAGAATGTCACCAGTTAGCATCCGAAGTAGATTACAGTTTCCCCGACTTTGCCTACTTGTGGTTCCAACCAATGTACTTGGTAAAGGTCATGATTTATTACTTCCTTTCTGCTGTAACTAATAAAATCTCATATAACCACTTGCATTGTGGAAAGTGTCTTTTGGGGCAACTTGAATTCATGCTCTGGGGTGATGGTCACTCCTATTTGACTTAAGAACAAACTTTCTTAGTCCCTGTGAGGGAGAGCTGTTCTGTGTTGAACTGGGTGAACTGGTACTTGAGGCTAGAAAGGTGTTTCCAGAGCCCCAGCCCTATACCAAGCTGCAGTCTGATAGGCCCCCCGGCCTTGCAGAGCCTCTCTTTTGCATTGCCTAATCTGTTAGGCCTTTGGAACATCTAGGTCTACACTGGGGCTCCAAAGTGCAGGGCTGAGGTTGAAGCCACCCTGCAGCCTCTGGGGGCACAACAGAGAAGTGTGAGCTCTCAGGCATTCTAGAAACACAATGGGGATGCCTAGGTAAAGGGCCTGCTGAACTTGGTCACACTGAGAATAGGGTATGGCTACAGTCCTGAGGGTGGGAATCAAAGAGGTATATTCTGATGGATGGGCACACCAGGCTTTTGACCAAGGTCTGGCTGGCTGGTAGGCTTTGTGTTTTCAAATGGGCCTCAACTGTGAGGAAGGAAAGGTCCCTATCACACTCCCAGGAAGACTCTGTTTGTGAGAGCTGCTGTGCCCCCCCCCACCCACCCAACCTGTTCCATCCAGTCTCAAAAGCTCAACTTAACCTCTACTTTTTTCTGTTTTATGAAATCCATTGCTAGAGATGAGGAAGAGGGGACGTCTGAAATGGGGGGAGGGGGAGCCCTGTGGTGGGAATGAGCCCTTTCAGTGAAGAAGCCTGGAGGTCTGATGCCCACTTTGAAGGCAGCAGCCAGCAGAGCCACGAGGTAGAGAGAGATCTGGTGTCTGAAGGAGGGCGTGCACCTGGCCAGGGCAGAAGTATCTTGGGGACACAAAGGACGAGGTAAGTTCCAAGTTCAGAAGAAAAGGGGTGGGGGACCTAGTGGGGTACAGACCACTATGAGGCAGGTGCTGCTGCTACAGGAGCCCCTCTAGTCCTCAGAGACCCTGCAGAGTTAGTGCTGCACTGGGATTGCCCCCATTCCAGATGAGAATCTGAGGCTCAATGAGACTGCCGACAGACCGTCTATGAAGCCCTGTCATGTTGATTGAGTATTGGCAAGACTTGGCAGAGGGTGAAACAGGAGGCAGTGGGGAGGGAGGAGCCAGGGAAAGAGGAAGCAAAGCTGTTCAGAACCTGAGACCTGGAGGAGACACAGACCCTACTGCAAGGATCCCAGATTGTCCCCATGGGAAGGACAGGCACCACTCACAGCCTGCCTTTAGCTGGCCCACACAGGGCTCCTGGCCAGTGTGTAAGTGACCCCCCTCTGGGAACGGGAACTGGAACTGGACAAAAGCCCAGGCATTGTCCTTGAAAATGTCACATCCCTCCCTTGTCCTACTGTCAGAGGACATCCTAGAGGAACTCTAACCTGAGAGGGTATCAGTGACCATACAAGAGCCCAGGTACCTGATTGGTTCCATGCACACACGGTAACCTTGGGCTAGCTAGTTACTTAACCTCTAGAGCTGAGACTTCCACTTGTGTAAGTGGGGATGAACATACCACCCCTTTCTAGGAGCCTTGAGGACTGCACGAAACGATTCAAGAAGGAACCTGCACACTTGAAGCACTTCCGGAAAATGGTGCCTCTTGTGGTTAGCACATGGTGACTAAAAGCCAACAGGAAAGGACATTGAAAAGAAGAACTGGGGTCGGAGCCTGGCTTGACACATTTTTTTTCCATCTGGAAAATGGGGTGAGCAAGCGTACCTTGTGCCCCTTGCAGAGTTGGTGTGGCGCATCCTGCTTGTGGCTGGGAGTCACTGTGGGGTGAGGACCGGCGGCCTCACTTGGGCCTAGAGTTTTCTTGAGAGATTGGGTCTCGGTGCTGCAGGAAGTCTATTCCTACCCTTCTCCCTCCCAAGACCTCAGTGGACATGGGAGAAGGCCTCTCAGACTCCTTTGCAGCCTTAGTGGGTTCTAGACTCAGACTGATCCTTGAACTGGCTGAACTGCCTAGGAGGCTGAGGCTAGCCGACCATGACACCTGCAGTGAGTGTATATATGAGACTCCTTATCTTTGCTGGGGCAAGGCTTGTGTGTCTCCCAGTGTCAGTCTTCAAGCCACAAAGTTGGTTTTATACCACAGTGTTTATGGACAAGAAACTAGAGGTGCAAAGAACTGAAGGGCTCCCGGGTCCGCCCATGAATGTCATAGATTCCAAGCAGAGCTTTCTTTGAGTTCTAAGGTCACAGCCAAAGAAAAAATATGGCACCTGTTGGGCATAATGCAGGGTGGGCCTAGCTAGGCCACCTGCCAGGAGGAATGGAGGAATGGCTCTCATGGGTGTGGTGCTCCACACCAATTGGTTGTGAAGCCAGTTTCTGCCCAGCACCTGGAGGGAACCTGATCTACCTGGGAGCAAACGGCGATTGGCTGTAGCCAGGACCTCACCCCATAAGGTTATTGGCTAACAAGACCTATAAGACTCTCTGCTCTTTCTTGAATAAATGAGTTTGCAGCAGACCACCACTGCTGGCTTTCCGCTCTACTCCCCGAGTCGGTGTTTTGATTCTGTGCCTGCTCACCCTGTCACCCCACGGCAGAGATCCTTCGGTCCCCCGGGCTGGCACTGAGTGTTGGGACCCCCAATAGGCATCCTCTAAGAAAAAGGCTTCATTTGAGAACTGGGAAATTGCCTTGCCCAGCACAGCCAGTTGGCATTGCAGAGAGTCACACGACCTACCTGGGAAAATGCATCTTTAACAGCAAGTAGCAAGTGTTGTCTGTCTCCTCGGGTCTAAGAAACTGGGCTAGCTGAGGTCATCCTGTATATCAGTAATGTTTATTTCCAGGGCCAGTTTCCACCATTTTCCCCATGAATGTGAGCATCATTACAGGTGCAGGTACTGTGGGTACCGCACCTCCCTGTGTGACCCTGTACTGGCGGACCGCACCCCACTGCACTGCATTAGACCGCACCACACAGCACATCTGTTTTAGTCAGCAGCTCTAGGAATACTAGTTTACACTTTTGTGCCTACCATCCCAGCCTTACTTGCCTGAACTACCCCCAACTGGGTCTTCTTACCAACTGTAGTCTAGAGTCCTTCTGCTGGGTGAACAGGCCCTGAGCTCGTCCATTGCAAGGGACAAAGGTTCAAGAGCATCCAGAAAGGAGCACCATTTGCTCTAGAGGCTGTGGTCCTTGAGTGCATGGCCAGAAGGCCAATTTTTCACAGGCCCCTTAGGTCCAGGCAGGCAGAGGCCATGGTGGCATCAATTGCCAGCAAAGCCTACCATGATCCAAGGAGAAGGTCAGTGACTCAGGCTGCCAGGCTTCCTCCAGAACCTCTTTGAAGAAGAGTGGGAGCCGGGACAGGTTCATGGAAGCCTGGACATCGAAAGCCTGCCAAGGAGCCAGAGGTAGGAGGACACTACTTAGACAAACCAACCTTTCTGGGGTTTCTCTAATGTAGGATATCTCCCTAAGTAAACCCAAGGTCAGGATATGATAGGTGTTTTTTATGAGTGGGTAGCCAGGCCAGACAAGATTAACCCAAGGAAGGTCTGAAGACCTCAGCTTTCTCACTTATAAAATGGGAATAACAAAAGCACTATACCGAAGACCCCAACTAGCCAAAACAATCTTGAAAAATGAAACAAGTTTGAAGATTCACACTTCTTGCTTCTAAAGCTTACCATAAAGCTACAGTAATCTAAACTGTGGCACTCACACAAAGACAGGCTTATTGAACAGTGGAGCAGGATAAAGAGAAAAAGCCCTCCTGCCTATGGCCAATTGATTTTTTAAAAAGATTTAATTTTCAGTTCTATTTATATGCATGTATGCATGTCTATGTGAGAGTATTCAACATGTGTGTTGGTGCCCACAGAGGCCAGAAGAGGGCATTGTATTCTTTGGAGTTTCATGCAGTTGTAAGCCACCTGATAAAAGTGCTGGGAACTGGACTGGGGCCTCCTGGAAGAACAGGAAGCACTCCTAACCACCAAACCATCTCTCTAGCCATTGTCTATTGATTTTTCAAGGATGCTGAGAATGTCCAATTGAGAAATGACAGTCTTTTTGACAAATATCGCTGGGAAAGCAAGAAAAGAATGAAGTCAGACCACCCTTATCTTATACCACATAAAACAATGAAGGTGAAATAAGCCAGTGACATAGATATAAGATCTAAATCTGCAAAAATCTGAAAAGAAAATAGAAAAGAGAAGCTTCCTGACATTGAATTTGGCCATGTTGTTCTGAATATGAAATTAAGACAGGTAAGAAAGCAAAAGTAGATAAGTTGGATTCAATTGAATTTGTACTGTTTGTGCATCAAAAGGATAACATCAGGAGAGTAAAAAGTCAAGTTATTCTGTCTAAAAGGACAGAATAAAATCTTTACAAATGACATACCTAGGGATAAGCATCAAGAACACACATAAAGAACTCAGCAACAAGATGAGTGACAAGATTCAAAACTGGGCAAAGGCCTTGAAGACACGCTTCTCCAGAGATGTACAAATGGCCAACAAGCACAAGAAAAGTCACTAGTCATCAGGGAAGTGCAAGTCAAAACCACAAGAAGACACCATCTCACACCTACTAGAATTGCCATGACTCAAAAAGAAAGAAATTAGCAAGCCCCAGCCAAGAGACAGAAATCGGAACTCTTTTGCATTGCTGAAGGGAATATAAAATAAGGCAGCCAGAGGCTGGGACGTGCTGTGTGCAGAGGACTGGAGTTCAGTTCCCGGCATCCACACGGTGGCTCACAACCACCTGTAACTCCAGTTCCAGGGGATCTGGATCTGCCCTCTCTCAGTCTCCTCAGACATTGCGTACATGGGTGCACTTACATACATGCAGGCAAAAGACACACACATAAATAAAAAATAAAGAAAAAGCTTAAAAATAGGGCAACCATTATGAAAACGAGTTTGCCAGTTAGTCAGAATGTTGATAATGGCGGTCTGGGGTACAGCTCAGCAGCAGAGCACTTGCTTAATGTGTGGGTGGCCCTGAGTATGATCCCAGCATCAAAAAAGAAGTTAAACACGTAATTACCATGTGATCCAGAAATTCCAATTCTAGATCTACACACAAGAAAACTAAATGGAACATTATTCATGAAAGCAAAAGGAAGGCCGAGCCCAATGGATGAATGCAGAGAATAGGCATACGCTCTGTCTGTCTGTCTGTCTACCTACCTACAATGGAATATTTTATTGGGCTATAAAAGAAGAAAAAAAATCTCTGGCAGATCCTACAACATGCATGAGCCTTGCAGAAGAGAACACATGTTACAGGACTTTACTTGTATGAATATGGGTACTTAGAATTGGCAAACTCAGAGACAGAAAATAGAGTAGAGGGGCTGGAGAGCTGGCTCAGCAGCTAGGAGCACTGGCTGCTCTTGCAGAGGACCTGGGTTTGGTTCCCAGCCCCCACATGGTGGCTAACTCCTGTTCCAGGGGATCCGGCACTCTCTTCTGACCTCCATGGGCAATATACAGCATGGCTGCACTTACATACATGTAGACAATACACTCATAAACATAAAATAAAAATGATAAATATTTTTTAAAAGAAGTAGCGTAGAGCTGGTAGAGCTGAGCGTGGCGGCCACACCTGTAATCTAACCACCCGGAGGCCCAGGCGGGAGGACAGCTGTCCGGGCTGTATAGAAAGATTCTGTCTCAGAATGAAAACAAAACACAAAAAACCAAGAGGTGGCGATGTAGCTCCGTGATAGAGTGCTTACCTACAAGTGCAAGGCCCTAGGTTCAAATTCCTGAACCACATACACAGTAGAATAGAATTCAATAAGGGGTGAAAAGAGGCTATTGTTTAGACGATAAATGTCCTCCAAAGGCCCGCCTGTCAAAGGCTTGGTTGCCAGCCTGTGCCACCACTGGAGGGTGGTAAAGCCTTCAGAAAGCGGGCCCTAATGGAAGGAAGTTATGCCACTGGAGGCCTGCTCTTGAGGAGGGCACTGGAACCCCACTTCTCTCTCTCCCCCTTCCTGCCCTTCCCTCTCTCTTGCTCTCTTTCCCCATACCGCTCTCCTTCCTTCTTCCTGGGTCCCGTGAGGTGAGTAGCTTTGCTCAAATGGTGTTCTGGCTCGCCATAGGCTAAAGCAATGGAACCAAGTAATTAGGACTGACCCTTTTGAAACAATGAGACAAAGCAAACCTTCTCTCCTTTAAGCTGATTTCTCAGGTATCATGTCATAGCAACAAAAACCGAACACAGAAAAGAAAAGGGAAGGCCTTGTTTAGGGGACAGTTTCTGTTCAGTTCTGCAAATAATAGATGTGCTTAAAGCCACTGAGTTGTATCCTTAACAGTGGCTTAAAACAGTCAGTTCTATTCTATATACGTTTACCACCAAAACCCAGACTTCCAAACATTCCTGCTTCCCAAGTAACTCAAATGAAGCCACGACAATGTAAAAGCCCAGTGAGTATTCCTGTCAACAGTGGGCGTCATCACCACAGTTACTTGCCTTAGTAGTATTCCAGCATGGACACACATTTAAGGCCTAGACTGGACCCTCAGAAATTTTTATTTAATTAGTTTGGAGCTAGGCACTGGGATTTTTTAGAGCTGCTGTCCCTGCTCCAGCTCTGAACTTATCTCCACTGATGGCTGTCTCAGTCCCTCTGCAGCCACACAGGCCTCTCTGCTGTCCCTTGAACATATTGTTTGTACCTGTCTTAAACCATTACTCTGTCTTCCTCCCTAGCATGGTTCCATTTCCTGTTCCTGTTGCAGCATCTGGGAAACCCTGAGTCCCATCTGGCATCCCATCCCCACATTGCTCGCAAGTATCTGGGGTTATTTCCCATCACCTGATAGTGGCTTGGCCTGTCAACACCTGTGGGAGAAGCTGTCACCCCACTTATTTTCTTCATCACCCAGTACTCAGGGTACCAGGCCTCAGCAAATTGCGCCCCCTCCCAGTATCCCAGAGGTTTCTGTCACCCTGGCAGCAGACAGGCGCCACCTGGATCCAAGTCCCATCACTGGGAAATCCCTGGCCCTATATACCTCTGTCAGCCCGTTTCCGCTACGCAAAGCAGGACTAAGAACACCAGGCTCACAGCAATAGCATACTCTACATTCCAAAAAACTGAAAATAAGAACTTGGAAATTTTTACCATCAAGAAATGATACGTGTTGGAGGAGATGGATACATTTGACTGATATGAACATATGCAATATATATATATATATATATATATATATATATACACATTATTAAAGCATTACATGGCACCTGTGTTAATATACACACTTTTTATGTTTGTATGTGTGTGTGTTTGCACAAGTATGTGCATGGGGCAGCCAGAGGTCAACTTTGGGTGTCTCTGTCAATTGTTCTTCATATTATTATTTGTTTTGAGACAAGTTCTCTCACTGAACGTGACTGTCCAATGAGCTTCAGGAACCCAGCCAGCACTGGGGTTAAAGATGCATGCTGCCTGGCGGCTTTTACATGGATTCTGGGGATCTGAAATCAAGTTCTCAGGCTTGTGCGATAGGCACTTTACCAATGGGGCCATCTCCCCAGACCTCAAATTTTATGTTTGTTTTTTTTTTTTTAAATGCATCAATTGTTTGTTTTAGAGAGGATCTTGCTATGTTGCACAGGCTGGCCTTGAACTCACAATTCTCCCATCTCAGCCTCCCCAGTGTTGGGATTACAGTCATGTGCCACCATGCCTGCCTGAAAAGTTATTTAAATAAATAATAACAACCACACAGGACTCTTAACTGTAACCAGGGGAGATTACATGTGTCATCTTGTACTTGAAGCCAAATAAATTACTCTCCAGGGGTGGAATAGCATATGAAGCTGTGGACAGAATTAAAGAGGCATTCTGGAAAGATCCACATCTTAGGCTCACTTTGGAGACAATATCCAATTATAACTCTGGGTTCCTTGAGCCCGGTTCTGGCCCAGCTCACTATGGTGAGCCAGAGATGGTCCTCTACCACTACCAGGAGCCTCCCCTTCTTCTAAGCCCTTACCATAGATGAGGGTAGCTCTTATGGTTCTAAGACCAATGAGCTATGTGGGGATCAGAAAGGTGTTTCCAAGGCTACCCAACAAGTGAGGATGTGACCAACAAGGCTTCAAGAAAGCCTGCTCCCTTGGAAATCCAGAAGACAAGAGCAAAGACCCTGTGAGGCGGTGGCTTTGCGGTCACACGGAGGGCGCCCTGGCGTTGCAGCCCTGTGGGCAGGAGCACCACTCTTTCTAGCTCAAAGCCAAGGCAGTTTTGACTTCTACCCAGAGCTTCCTCCTTGTGTACTTGCATTAGCCAGGCTTGGGGTGAAGTCGGAGGCACTCCAGCTATAGCGGAGCCACAGGCGCCTTTGGCTTTAGAGGAAGCAACCACCTAAAAGAAAGTATATCTTCTACCCCTTAGGGAACAAGGCTTTCACTGCCCAACTGGGCTTCCCTTCTACGGGCTGCTTTGCACAATGTCCACCATGCCTCTCTACTTTCCACACCTTTGCCCTCCCGCCCCCAGCTCCCCAATCCCCACCCTTTCTAACATCCAAACAAGGCCCTCCTGAGCCATCCAGATGCTGAAAGAACCAGAAAAATTGCTTGAGTTTCTGGAGCCTGGAGTGCAAAGTGGGTCATCTAGAATCTCATTATATTTTCCCCCGAGAAAGAAATAAAAGGTGAATTCTTGAGCCAGTAAACCCCGGAGTGACAATGGGCAGGTACTGCAAAAGCAGAATAGAATCAGCACAGCTACAAACCTCTGCCATTGACTAACACCTTCAGACGGCTGGCCACACCTGTGCAATGGGCACAGTAGGACCAAACTCTTAGTCCCTGGCAGCCCACATGCCACAGAATGTGCACAGCCTGAGGAAGAGGTAAGGCTAGCAGACCACAAACCTAGACTAAAAATACCTTCTGGGTCTTCAAAGCAGGAATTACGTGGTTTTGATTTAAAATGTTCTCCTTTTAATGATGTACGTAATCTATATTTACTTAACAAAAAGTAAATAAACCGCCCGCTGGGGTGGAGAGATGAGGAAGAAGAATCAACATCTTCCAGATCCACAGAAACAAGTGTTAACATTGTGGGAACCATTTCACCTCATTAGATTATAACTGAACCAAATACAAGCCTGCTAATCTCCCTAGAAGAGAGGACGGGGTCAGTGACGGAGACCAGTAGAGACAAGCTGAAGTCCCTAAGCGGCCCTGCACATTTGACCGGGCTCATCTTCCTGGCAGGATACAGTTGGGCACACATGTGGAGTGGCCCTCTTGGTTTTGGCACAGAGAGAGGCACTCAACAAAAAGGCACTTCTGCATTTCTCTGAGGATGACTTAAGCAGTGAAGACAGACAAATCTTCACAGAACTTGAAATCGATGACCTCTTTTGCATTCTGATTTAATTTATTGAATGAGTATTACATTTACATAGTTCAAAACTCAGTGGTATGTGCATATATATTATGAAATGCTCACAGCAACCCGTACTGACCCTCATTAACCTCTCTTTCCTCATTATAGCAGCTTATCATTTTCACTCATCCCCTGTGTAGCCTCCCAGATATTCTTGCTGTAAAGACAAGCCTAGGCAAGTATCTGCTGATTCCCAATAGGTTGCATATGAGACCCAGAATATCTTTGTACTTTTTACTTATTACAAACACATCTTACAGATATTTTCAGAGAACAGTCCCTATTTTTTTCTGATAGCCACAGTCAGAGAGATGTAGAAAGTAGCTGGTAGCAGCCAAAGCCAAGACAGCCAGGACTTCCTGCTCCAGTCTCCTGCACTCCTTACAAGTCCTTGTTGCTTCCTAGCCACTGTCCCACAAGGAGTCACTAGACCCCTTGACCTTCAAGGCAATGAAGACCTGTCAGGGCAAGTTCTTCAAAGCCTCTCTGGTTTTGACTCCTCCCCGTAGGCCTAGGCCCTTCTGAGTCACTTAGGTCTCTCCTTCCTTTATAAAAAGGCTCCTACTCACCCAGAAAACTGTGAAACAACCCAAAGCAGCTGTTCACACCAACAGCTGGGATACAGGCCCCACTCTTTAAACCAGAAGTACCTCATTTCCTAGAAATCTACCCAAGGAAATAATCATGAAGTGAAAACTCCTTATATTCAAAGATCAACCCCTTTGTATCACTGGCCAGAGCAATAACTGGGAGTGACTTAAATGTTCAACACTAGGGGATTTGATAAATAAATCACAGCACGTGAGGAAGGCACATCCATATCTATCATTCATGCAAAAAACCTGAGGGTCACACCACAGTGTGAATATTCCTAACACAACTGAACAGTACACCTAAAAATGGTTAAGATTGTAAAGGGCTGAGGATGTGCTTAGTAGTGGAGGACTTACCCAGCATGCACAAAGCCTGAGGCCCAGAATTGGGGTTGGGTGGGCGTTGAGATGGTCAATTTTATGGGGTCAGTTGAAGAATATATCCCTGCCCTGCCAATCTGATTCTTGAAGGGAAATACGGACTTGGACTAACATAGCTACCACCCATCAGCCAGCTGGTTTTGCAACGTGCAGTTCAGCCTGGCTTCGCTGTTCCCCCGAATTCCTGGGCTGTGTGCAGTAGGATTTTTGTCTCCCACTAGTTTCCAGAGTTCTTAGGCTAGCTGCTTCATGTTACTTCATTTTTGTTGTTTGGAGAGAGGGTCTTACTATGTAGCCCAGGCTAGCATCAAACCCCTTACGTAGCCCATGGTAGCCAAACTCATCATCCTCCTACCTCAGTGCGTCATCATGAACGTCACCTTTTGGGAGTGCACACCAAAACAGAGTCCTATTGAAAACAGTGTAGAAGAAAATGCAAGACTGAGGAATGCATGTGATCTACTTGATTCGAATTTGGCCAAATTTTGTGGCCCAGTGGATTTGGAAATAATGCCTTTCAGTTCCCTTTTACTGTAGATAGCAGAACAATTTCCTGTTAAGTAACATAAAATTTTGAATTCACATTTCAGGCTTTTATACAATCATAGAAGGACAAATTCTTCAATTGAATACATCCAAAAGACAAGTTATTCAATTGACCCATTTTACTTAAGAGTATTTTACCACAATTTAAAACAAAATTTTAAATATTAGAAACATAAAAAGAAGAATACAAATTATGTGCATAGTGTGCTCATGCCCCTGTAAAACAATCTTATGATACTGTTACTATTTGTGTGATGAGATGTAAGGGGCTTTTTACTACTATTTTTCTACTTTCTACTTTGGGTCTCATATTAATTGATTTTGCTTTTAAAGTTTTTAAACATTTAATCTTATTTTATGTGTTTGAGCGTTTTGCCTGAATGTATGAAAGTGTGCCCATGTGTACCTGGAGACCAGAAGAGGGCATTGGACCCCAGAACTGGAGTTAAAGATGGTTGTTAGCTGTCATATGGGTGCTAGGAACCAAACCCAGGTCCTTTGCAAGAGCAGCTACTGTGCTCTTAACCTTGGAGCCATCCACCCCAATCCTTGATTTTGCTTCTTTAGAAGACATATTCACAGTATGAACAGTCCAGGGCAGAATGTCAACAGCCTGCAAATGTTGAACTATCTTGATGCTACACGGCCATGACAGACAGATCCTGGGCAAGACAGGCTGAGGTGGGGCCTCTCTGTCCTCTTCTCTGAGCCTCCCAAATGGGGAACTTCAGTCTTAGAACTGGGAAGGGGAAGAGGCACCGGCAGCTGAGGGGACTGCAGATGCAGGGAAGGGGCAGGCCCAGCCAGGAAGGGCTTATATGACACTGCACGAGTGGGAAACGTTCACGCTTCTTGTTCCTTAGTCCCGGGCCGCAGGTGAGGGCTCTGCCCATGTGTAGCTCAGTCTCTTCTAGCCCTTACTGTTCCTTTAACTACCCCAGAAGGGATAGTTAAAACTATCCCTAGATTTTTCCTCTTAAAACAGTATCTAATAACTAAATTCCTTTACAAAAGCCACTGGCTGTACAGATCCCAAGGGCAGGGATGCCGGGGGCGGCGGGGCGGGGCACTGATTAGGCTCTGATGTTCTAGGGCATATCTTGCCTGGCCTAGTCATTTTCGACCTCCAGCTCTATAACTGAACTGTGACATCCTTGAGGCAAAACAGTCTCCTTCAGCTGGATGTGGGGGTGAATCTCAGGGGTCCAGTATAGGCCATCTAGCACAGAATTCTACTGAAAAAATTTGTAGGGGCCAGTGTACATACCCATGTGTGTACATACACCATAAATGAAAACGTAATTTTAAAAATGGAAAAGCACATATTTGTAGAGGTTGGAGAGATGGCTCAGTGGTTAAGAGCACTGGCTGCTCTTGCAGAGGACCCAGGTTTGACTCAACAGCCATCTGTAACTCCAGTTCCCGGGGACTTGACACTTTCTTCCGACCTCAGCAGGCATTGCGTGCCATGGGTACACTCATACACACGCGAGCAGTATACTCATCTACATAAACAAAATACTTAAAAACATTAAATAAGAAATTAAGTATACATATATGTGTGTAGAAGGAGAAAAGGAGAAAATGAGTTCAGGTGGACCATGGGGAAATGCACAGGTCACTCATTTAATCTGTAAGCATTTACTGAGCACACACTGGTGCTGTGGAAGGAAGCAGGTAGAGCCTGACTGCGATGTAGTTGGGCTGCTAAGCCACTGGCCAGCTAGGGCAGTGGTTTTCTGAGCTTTCTGCACTTGTGACCCAGTACCAAGTGGGCTGCATTCGGCATAAACTCTCAGTGGGGAAGCCTGGTATTCTCAACCTCCATCTGGGCTCAACTGACAGGTCCAACTCCGAGGCTCAGCCACAAACTTCCTGCAGAGTGGCAATGATTTTTATCATGTGTACAACCAGAAATCAAATTATCCCTTCCTTCCTGCTGTGGCCAGCCCACCCTAGCTCACTCCCCCACAGCAGCCTGCCTCTGAACACTCTGCACAACTAGAAGCAGGCTTATAAACACCAATGATCAGATTTGAAAATGTAGGCCTAATGAGGGTCACACTGACTGTCCCCATCACTTGTAAGTCATTATATCTACTTTTTGGGGGAGGGAGGACTTAAGTCGGGGTCTTGCTAGATATCTCCAGCTAACCTACAGCTCTCTGTGTAGTACAGGCTCGCTTCAAACTTTACTATTTTTCTGCCTCCACCTTTTGAATACTGAGATACTGAGATTACAGGTGTGTTGACACCATGCCCAGCCTATTATATCTGTTTTTAAATAATTTTTCTGTCTCCTCTGCTACCAGGTGAGAATGCCTCAACTGGCTCAGCCCCACCAATGTTTATCTCTCATTAACTATGAATTAGGCCCCATGCAGACTTCCGCTAATGGCTTTATCGATAGGATCTCATGAGCACACTTGTTTAAACTGTGGTAAAATTAGAGTTTGTGGGCCCTGATTAAAAGCTTTGAGGCAGGGCTAGCGAAATGGCTCTGTAGGCAAAGCCTACATAAGTGTGAGGACCTGAGTTCCAATCCCAGAACCCAGAGTCAGGTAGCTCACGTCTCCAATCTCAATATGGAAGGCAAAGACAGGAAAATTTCCGTAAGCTCAAGGGCTAGCCTAGTGTACGCAACGACAAACAACAAAGAGGCAGAGGCCCTGACCCTGACTCAAATAAGGTAGAAGGTGAAGACTGATGGCAGAGGCTATCCTCTGGCCTCCATACATGCACCCATATCACACACAGAATGCAGAGAGAGAGAGAGAGAGAGAGAGAGAGAGAGAGAGAGAGAGAGAGAGAGTGTGCTAGCTCTCTTTGGGACTTCTCCTATGAGTAAAGTATATAAGCTTTGATGAAAGCTCTTAGAACAATGTCTTTAACTCCCAGGAAGTCTTTGCTGCCCTTCTTATTGTGACTGACGTCAGAAACAGGGCTGGCTCCCACCAATGTTCAAGATAGATGAGGTTGACAGATAACTGAGATGCTCTGGGATTAAATGCATCCCATTGATTTCAAAGGTTTCTTTCCATTATGTAAAGACTAGTTATTCTGCGCCCCCCTCCATCTTTCTCCTTTGAGATGAGGTCTTGCTATGCAGACCACACTTGCTCTGAATTTGCAATGATCTTCCTGCCTCAGCCTCCAAAGTACTGGGACTGCAGGCATCTGCCATCACTCTAGGCTCAAGATTAATTGTTTTCAGAGCATGTGTTGCCAGGCTTCAGGGTTCAAGGGCAGTGTGAAAGACTTCCTCTGTCCACTTCTTTTTCTTTTTTCTGCTTTCTGTAGGAAGCTGTCTCCTAACTCAGGCCCAGGGAGCCAGTGATAGAGAAGAGCAGACACCTGAAGTAAGCCCAGAGGTGTGGCAAATACAGGACTTGAGTGGGACACCACCCAGGAAGCTGCCCTGGGTGTGTTGGCTGCTGCCACCACCACACCCTGCTCCTTTATGTGTTGTTCTTTTGTCTGGACCCTGCCACTGGGCCTGCTCCTTGGCCCAGCTTTGCCCAAGGAAGGTGGGCCCAGGGTTTGAGAGTTAGGATGGAGACATTAAAGGTAAAGGGTCTCTGGCCTTCCCTGAGCTGCAGAGCTCTAAGTCAGAGCAGCAATGTGGTGAGTCACACTCTCAGCCCCCCTCCCTGGGGTGGGGGGGTATCTGGCTGTCTGCTGAAGCAGTAGGCACCATGGAGAACCAGATGGACAGGCCAGCTATGCCTTCATCTGCACCTCTGGGCTGGTCCTACACTCTGTTCACACAAATGGGGAAACTAAGTCCAGGCAAGGCTCTCGTCAATTGCATGAGAAGCAGGCCACTTAGAATCCGGCTGTGGGCCCCAACCTCAAGCAGAACTAGGCGGAAGGGAGGAAGGCCAGGGAGGAAGGCCTGGCTCTTTAGCAAGATCTTATCCTCCTGGCTGCTGCAGCCCCAGGAAAGGGCCCAGAGAGAGCCAGGCAGGGCTGAGGCTGAACCAGCAAATGAGAGAGCCATAGTTCTCTGTGGGGTCAGAGACTCATGTTTGCCAGTTCTAACCAGAAAGGTCTCAGCTTGTCCCCAAGAGCCATGAAGGACAGGCAAGGCTGGAGGAGCAGAGGGAAAGCTGAAGGACAGGGAGAAACAAAAGAGGTTGTGCAGGCTACGTGGCTTGAGCCAAGCCTGTTTACCTCCACTCCTGGCCAGGTGCCCGTATTTCATGGACTGAAGACTTGATTTACACCTGTGCTGAATTTGAAAAAGCAAGCATGAAATTGTTCAATTCAACTGTGTCCTTCAAGGACCCCTCAGTTCTGCAGGGGAGCAGAGGTTAGGAGGAAAAAGAGACTTAGTTTTGGCAAGTTGGCAAGGTGCCAAGGCTTTACTGCATTGGATCACTTCCAAGTGTCAGAAGTTCATTTTTGTTTATCTCCATTATATAGATGAAGAAACTGAGGCCCAGAGATATAAAATGACCTACCCCTTTCATATAAAGCCAAGACCCTAATCAGAGTTTGCCGAGTATCCACACCTCTGACTTCTTCCTTTAATCCTCCTTCTCAAATCGTCATTCACATTAGACTGTTCTGGAAGGCTCCTGTATTTAGGATGGGGTGTCTCAGGGGAGAATCAGCTTGAAGGACCGAGGCGATCCCCTGCCTATGGGGTTGATGTGTGCAGAGAAATCAGTATCCCAGCCAGGGTCCCTCCTCTGCCTTCCGTCTCGGTGAAGATCATGGCCCAGGCCACCTCCACAACAGTTAAGACCAAATGTCACCCACTATTTTTAGGAGACCACTCCCTTCACAGAGCTGCATCTCCATCGTCACCCTCCCTGGAACATTCCCACCCCTCTGGACTTGCTCGCCAGCCCTGCGGGTTCCACTCACCCAGAAGGCATCTCGGAACTGTAGCTGAGGCATCATCCTGGGGCGGCTGCTGTGGCAAATGCAAGTGCTCCTGCCTCAGGCAGGGCCGAACAAGGGCCAGGAGCCAGGAGCACCGTCCCAGTCCCAGCAAGGCTGGCCCAGGGCCCCCTCCCAGCTGGCGCCGTCTGCAGCACTCAGAAGGCAGCCACAAGCCAGAGACTACTGCCGGAGGGAGGAAAAAGGCTCAACCTGTTTTGTTTGGGGTTAGAATCAGCAGCAGAATGAGGAAGGAGCCCTGCCCTGTGATGAGAGGGTGGGCCACAGTGTCTGGCTCAGTCCCCGCCAGCCCCAGCGATAGAGGACAGAGGCGGAGACCCGGGGCTGGGAGAGAGGCAGGCTGTGCACAGGCCAGGCAGGCAGGCAGCCTGAAGCCAGGACAGGAAGATATGTGCAACCTCCTCCAAGCAGGCACAGGGCCCTCACCCACAGGAAGTAGAGCTGCTCTGTTCCCCTGTTCCCCGCCTGCCACCTGCCAATCTGCTGCCAGCCTCTGCATGCCCCTGCCCATGTTCTGGACCAGTTTATCCTCAGAACCGTCAATTTAAGAGGCTTGGAGGCCTAGCATTGTTCAGGTCTCAATGAGGCTCACTCGGGCCTAGATCGTGTATTTGCCTTAGCTGTTCCATACCCTGGACTAGGCCCTGCCCTCAAATTGCTCACAGTATGGGAGAGATTCAGCTGAGTTGCAGGAGGTGTGGACCACAGAGGTGAGTGAGTTAGTACCCACCCCACCTGAGAGAACAGCCTGAGGCCACATGGGTCCTGGTCCCAATGAAAGTCTCTACCGACGCCATCTTCAGTCTGTGAACCTGATGGACGGAGGTGAGGGTGGAGGTGGGGGGTGTTGTGTTTGTAGAGCCAGATTCTAGCTCAGTTTTTGTTTAGTTCAGGCCTACTCTTTGGTATCTGAAGGACCCTGACTGACATTCTAACTCTGAGCCTCAGTCTCCCATCTTTGGAAAACATCAGAACACTTGTGGAATTTCTGGCTATGCAGGACAGGTGTTGGGGAACACTGGCCTGAGACAGGGTTTGCCCACTCAGCAGAAGAGGCTGGCAAGGAGTCCTGCAGCCAGGGTGGGCTAGAGAAAAGGATGAATCAGGGATTGTCCACAAATCACCACCCTCACTGAGCTGATCAGGCAGATGAGACGGCTGTAGAAGAAACAATTATGCTCCCAAGTGCCAGTTACACATGCCAGGGCTTAGACAGATGGGGCACACCCAGG
The DNA here is from genome assembly GCA_035773235.1 of Eospalax fontanierii. Lineage (NCBI taxonomy): Eukaryota > Metazoa > Chordata > Mammalia > Rodentia > Spalacidae > Eospalax > Eospalax fontanierii. Next base: position 57,443,402 of record CM069539.1, on the reverse strand, counting down.
ACCTTCTAACGGCCACCCAAGGGGAAACAGTGGCTGTGACCCTGGAAACCTTTATCCCTAGAATCCCTGGACTTAGCTAATAAGCATATTTTTAAGACTTTTTTTTTTTACTTTGATTTATGTGTATGTATGTATGTGTGCCACATGTGTGCAGGTGCCTGAGGAGGCCAGAAGAGTGCATCAGATCCCCTGGAGTGGCCTAACATGAGAATTGGAAATCAAACTCCAATCCTTTGGAAGAGCAGCAAGCACTCCTAACTACGGAGCCCTCCTCCAGCTCCTTAGTAAGCATTTAGCTTTGCAGCACCCAGATTTTCTGTTACAGCTACAAACAGCTAGTGGTGTAAACTCACCTTGAACTCAACACAGGTCCTGTGTTGAGGCTGACCTCTCCTCCCTGTGGAACACTACTTCTAATGCCATGGACTTCCCAGCTCAGTTTCCCCAGCTATGAAATGGGATGACCTTAAGTGCCGGAGCAAGCCCAGAAGCCCTCTGCTGCTCCTCTTTATTGCCAGGCAAAGTCCCAGCTGGGCTCCCTCCCTGCCTCAGGTGTTCTTTCTATTTGCTGTGTCAGTCAGGCTTCCCCTCTCCTCAGAGGCACACTTCCCACTCCAGATTCCCTATCTTGCGCCCGTGTTCCCAGCCTTCTTTGTTTTTCTGAGACAGGGTCTTATGTAGCCCAGGCTGGCCTGAACCCCTGGTTCTTTGGCCTCTGCCTCCCGAGTGCTGGGATTGCAGTGGTGTGTCCCACTGTGCCTGGCATCCCAGTTTTCTTTCTGGCTTGTCTTGGTCCTATGGTCTTCATTCCTGGCGCAAATCCTCCCATCTCTCAAACCTCCCACCTATGAGGCCTTCTTCCTTCTCTGGTAGCACTGGTCCAGCCAGGGCAGTCCTTGACCAATGGCTATGCGGGTTGTGGGCCAGAACGGTTGGGGAAGGAAGTAAAGGGAGGAACACCTGCGGTTCTGTTAGAAAGAGGCCTTCCTGCTCCCTCCCCTTGACGTTTTTGTAGCTCCTAGGTCGACTCGGGCAGTTTGGCTCTGGAACACTAATTAAATGCCAGGTGCAACATGAAGCTGTCGTCTAGTCCTCATCCATTCTGTGCTCAGGCTTTAGACAACAACCTAGTGATTAACTCACACATCTGCCTCACGTTCTCAGGGCCAGGAAGCGGAGGGCTGGTGTGCTCTCGGGTCCTTTCATGCTTTCTCTTCTGCTTAGAAGGTTCTTTCAGCCCCACCCCAGCCTCTACCCAGGCCCAGCTGCTTCTCTTCACATGTCACTTTTCAGAAAAGCCTTACCTGACCAGTGGATGGATGGACTGGAAGACAAAATGCAAACAGAACTGAAAGCAGACACACACCCATGTGAAGAAACTTAGAGGAGTTCTCCAACCCTGGAAGAAGGGACACCGTCATGAACACAACCCTCCTCAGTGGAGCTGATGCCAGGCTGGAAGGCAGGGCTGGAGGCCCTGAGATCATCCCTTGAAACCCAGGAAGAATCAGAAACAAGGGCTTGGAGACTTGAAGAGGGGAGGGAGCAGGAGAGACAGAGGCTCAGAAAGCTCCTCAGTGACATCCAGCAAGGAAGGAGGCCCTTGCTATGAATTCCAGTGGAATGGCCTCTGGTCTGAGAGACATTCATCCTATTCCTTCCAGTCCCAACAGGCTTAATATCTGCCTCTCTGCAGGAGGCCAAGAGACACAGCATCTTCTTCCTGGAGGGAAGCCTCTGTCCTGGCAGGGCATCCTTCAGATGCCAGTGAGCTGTGGCCAGAATGGCACTCCTGAGCGGGTTGTTAGTCCTCAGGCAGGTGCACTTCCACGGTACTCCCCAGGGCTGTCTGGTTACCCGTCCGTCCTCTCCATGGTTAGCTGGGGACGTTCTAGTACCCGATCAAGGTGGTCTACTGCTCCTGCCAGGTGGCTAGAGGCACACACATCCTATGTCCTGGGCACCCTCTGCCCTGCTCCAGAATGAAAGAAGTCCCATTGCAGTGTGCCCAACTATATTAATGGAGGCTTCCTGCCTGGGGACCTGAGCAATGGAAACGTGCTGATTGACAGGCAGCAGACTCTGTTGAAGAGTAGGTTGGGAAGCCCTCTCACAGACTGGAAGCTGGGACTTGGTTAAAGAGACCAGGTGAGGTGGGAGTTGAACAGTAACAGGAAGGGTCCACTGGACTCTAACTGTACCTGGCCCAGAGCTAAGCACTTCACATACCTTTTGTCTCATGCAATCTTCCTGACAATTCTGTGAGGCCGTATGGCCCCATTCAGCAGGTAAGAAAAAGGTCTTTCATACCTAGTGTGAGCTGGTGTAGAGGAAATGATAGGGAAGACGAGGAAGTCAGGGAGTGAGGATGACGTCATGGTGAGGGGTGAGGTCTCAGTTGATGGCTCTGCTTCTCTGGTGCCAGGAACCATCCTCACCCCAGTGTCCTCAGTGGGGCAAAGGGTGTAGCCCTTGGTCCTAAGACGAGGAGAGCCATTCTGTGTTTCAGGTCATCTTACAAAAATAAAGCTTCTAGGGATGGAGAGATGGCTCAGCGGTTAAGAGCACTGATTGCTCTCGCAGAGGACCCAGGTTCGGTTCCCAGCACCTGTATGGTGGTTAACAACTGTCCATGGCTCCAGTTCTAGGGGATTCAATACCTTCTTTTGACCTCCATGGGCATTGCATGACACAGATGCACTCCTATACATGCAGGCAATACACTCATAGACATAAAAATAAAAATAATAAATAAAAGATTAAAGAAATAAGTTTTCTCCCCCCTCAGCACTTCTCAGCTTTCATATTAACCACTTGCAGCTGTGGAGAGTATGAGTCTGAGTTTCTAAGCATTGACTGTCGTTAGGATTCTTGAAGGCCACCAAAGAGGTACAAAATAACCTATTAGCAGCAGGTAAGATTCCTGGAACAGAGGCCAAGCAGGCAACCTAGAGAGGAACACTTCTGCAAATCCCAAGATTTATCAGCCTCTAGCTCTCTAGTCTGAGGACAGAGACCACTTGAAGGTTCTCAAATGGTGGAGCCATTACAAAACCAGCTCCCAGCCTAGTCCTACTGATGTGACAGGCCAGGAAGTCAGCAGTTTCGATGTTTCAGACATTCAACTTTGGATTAGATCTCCAGCTCTTATCTTATCACCTCATTTCACAGATGGGAAAACTGAGGCCCAGTGTCGAAAAGATCAGCCGGAGGGAAAGAAAGCATAACTGTTCCCTATCCCTACACTATCCTTTCTGGTCTGTTCCGTTTTATTTTCTCCACTCTTGGCACTTGTTTCTCAAAAGAGCTCTTATACAATTGTTCAGCATCCTTTCCCTGATTGGTTTGATTTTAATTTGGTTGGAAAATAACTTGTTTACAATAAGACAAAGCTTGACCTCAGCCCAGTTGTCTAATTATCACTAAACACTTGGGATTCAGAGACAGGAGGTCTTGACTTCTGTCTTGGCTTGGCCAGAGAATCAATAACCAGAGATGTAAGAAAACATGTGCCAGGGTCAGAATGGGTAGACCCTGGTATGCCCAGGGAGTAGAGCTTGTGAGAGGGTGAACAGAATCAAAGCCATGAGGGCTTGTTTATGCTTAAACAACATGGTGGTATGGGCTCATGCAAGACATCCTGAAGACTATGAGCCAGCACAAAATGGTTGACACTGGATGTCCTAGGACCCTAAAAGTAAACAGCGATGTAATCACCTTTGTGACTTCCTATAAAATGTCTTTTGCACCAAGAACACTTGCCCTCTTGCTTGGTGGCTACCTGTGTGCCCTTGCATGGATAAAATAAAGCATATCTTATTTGCTAATGACTCGGTGAGTCTTCTTCAATCTTGTGGCCTTAGACCTTTTGTCTCTGTCACCTGCCCACGCTTCTACAGGAGGCCAGCCCTAGACTGAGCCCAAGAACTCTAGCCTTGGGTAAGACTTGGCTTCTTCACATGCAAAGCAGGGGTGAGTCAATCATGTATTTGACAGGCTTGTCCCAAAGTTTGGGTAAGACATGTATAATGTGCCTGTATTAGTGTTTAATAACATGAACCCAGGCCTCTTCACAGTAGGCTGGAAGCCCACAGTAATGACTGTGCCTTAGACAAAGCAGTACTAATACTGCCAGCCCCATCCACTGAGGCTCCAATGGAAAAGCTTCATTCCAAGACTTCAAGCAGCAGAACCCATCTGAATATCAGCTGGGAGTCAGAGCAGCAGTAGCTTTTGTCAGACCCACGACACTCTACCTTTTCAGAATGCTAGTGCCTGACTCTCCAGTTCCCTCCAAAGTCCAGCCCCCAAAGCATCCTTCTCAGGGTAAGAGTAATTTTCTCATGCTCTGTTTGTAAATTTTTATTTTGATATTATCTTTTAGATTTATTTTATTCATATTTATGCATATTTTGTGTGCCTGCTTGTCTGTTTATGCACTATGAGCATGCCTGGCCCGCAGAGGCCAGAAGCGGGTGTCAGATCCCCTGAAACTGAAGTTAAAGCAGCTGTGAGCTGCTCAATGTGAGTACTGAGAATTGAACCCTGGTCCTCTGCAAGAGCAGCAGATGCTCTTAACTGCTGAGCCATCTCTCTAGCCCCTTGATGGAATTTTAAATCTAGAGAAAATAAGAAAGACTCTGTTCCCCTGATCATTAGTTTGTTTTGCCCTGTTGCTTTACTATTGTTTCTTTGTTTTTATCTATGCATATTAACTTATTATATTATTTGAGTAAGCTGAATACACGGTACCCATTCACCTAATTCTTCAAGTGTGTGCTTCCTAAAAATAAGAGCATTTTCTCATATGACCTCAGTAGAATATTCAAAATTTGGAAATTTAACATGAAAGTCAGGCAAGATAACACACACCTTTAATCAATGCTTGCACTTAAGAGGCAAAGGCAGGTGGATCTCTGTGAGCTGAAGCCACCTGGGGCTTCAGGAAGACCCTGTCTCAAAAAGACAAAAAAAGACAATGGCCTGGGTTGTGTGCTCAGCACTGCAAAAAGGCAAAAAGAAAGGAATAAAGGATGAAGGGAAGGAATAAAAGATAAGATATAAGATAAAAGATACAATTAACACTAATACAACAGTATGTCTAGCCTACATGCGGTATTTATTTCCATCAACTATAATAACCCGTAATGCTGTTTTTTCCTCCTGGTCTCCTTCAATATGTGATGGCTTCCCAGGGGCTTAAAGAAGACTTTCATGACCTTGACCCTTCTGAAGGAAGATTGCAGGCCAGTTATTTTATAGAATGTCTCTCAATTTGACTTTGTGTCTAGTTTTTTCCTTGTGATTAGGTTCAGCTGATGGTTCTGGGTGAAATACCACATCCAGGATGGTGTGTCCTCAGTGCATCTGGAGGCTCATAATGTCAATTTGTTCCGTTTGGGGAAATGTTAACTTTGATCACCTGACTAAGGTGATGTCTGTCAGTGTTAACCATAAAGTTTCTGTTCTATTCTTTGTGGTTAATACGTGTCTTATAGGAAGAGTCTTTGAAACAAATGTACAGATCGTGTTCCTCACCACAGCTTCTCCCACTAGATGAGCACACAGTGATGTGTCTAACTGTATTATTATAGGCTAAGGAAGAGTATTCCTTTCTTCCCATTTATTTATTTAGCTATATTAGTGTAGACCAGGAACCTCCATTTCATTCAGTGAGTTGTGTGTGTGTGTGTGTGTGTGTGTGATGTACATGTTATGTGGGTCTATGCACATATGCATATAGGACCATATGCACATGGGTGTACATATGTGTGATGTTCACTAGAGGTTGACATCAGGGCCTCTCTCAATCATTCTCCATCTTATTTTTTGAGGCAAGATCTCTCACTGAACCTTAAGGTTACCAATTGAGCTAGACTAACAGGCCAATGACCTTCAGGGATCCACCTGTCTCTGAACATCCCCCTCCCTGTTGTGTTATAGGAAACTGAGGCATAGGATCTGGCACACATAGAGAAGGCACCAAGAAACTTATGTGGAGAAATTGGGAAAATTAATTACTTACTTGAGCTGAGTTTCCTCTCAAAAAACTTGAGTCCCCAGTTTAGTTCCTTCACAGTTATTATGTCTCCTCATAGTAGTATTTTGTTACAACATTGGTGGGCTTAAGTTGCAGACTATCTGACTATCAGCCCAGATACTTACCTGCCCTAAGACCACCAAGGGGAAATTCCTTCTGCAAGCATATTTGCAGATGCAGATATTCAGATCAGAGGTCAAGATACTCTTTAACAACAGAGTTTACTGCAAGCAAGGGAGCTGCAAGCAGATGTTCCACAGATAACTGTGGTATTCGCTTCTCAAGCTAGCTTTCTCCATTTTGGCTTTGATTCCTTTTCAACACAAATTTTAGTAAGAATTCATAAAACCACTATAAGGTGAGCACTATAAAATATACACATACAAAACTGATGTTAAATGCATGAGTATATTTCTTTTCCCCTTCACTGGTACTGGGGTTACAGATACTTAATTTTTATGTGGGTGCTGGGGATCTGAACTCAGCTCCCAATACTTGCATTATAGGTACTTTGCTAACTGAACCATCTCCTCAGCCCTCTGCTCAATGGGTTTCAATCTGTTTCTACTATTTGTTGTGATGCAAAAATGTTTCCAGACTTAGCCACTACAAACCCTACTGGATAGTTTCTATTTTTTTCTGCTTTGGCCCCATTCTTTATTTTCTGGCCCAAGATATTTGAAGGTTATCCAGTAAGTTACATGCCCTGAGCTCTGAAATCCCCCTTTCTCCCAGGATGAATCTTTGGTTCCTTTCAGTGGTGATTTCAGAGCTTCTTAAATCATTCCTTGTTACCTCTTGTCTTTCAGAGACTATTTGGCATACACTTTGGGAGGCAAGTCAAGGTTTGTATAAGCAGATGACCCAAGAAACCTTAAGTTAGGGTTCATACCAAGCCCCTACAAGGCCCATGGTTTGCAAGAGTCTACAGAGACAAAAGACCTATTACTATTATCACTATTGCTAATAGCACACATCTACAGTCAGTAATTGATATGAAGAAGGGCCAGGTCATGTGGGTATCATACCAGGCTAGATGTAGACTTCAAGATAAGGGCACTTGGGGTCAGACCATCCTTCTTATGAGAACTTAGCCTCCCTGCTTCTCTGACTTCAAGGCCTTAAGTCCAAATCACACAGAAAAGGAGAGAAAGGGGAAATCATATTCTTTGCCTTAAGTAGGCAAAAAAAAAAATGATGTCACTTTGATGAAGCAGAGTGTAAATTAGCAGAACTAGGAGCTAATACAGGGGCTGGGGACGGATGTGGTGAGATATGTCCATCAGATGTTTCAAAACTGCCAGGCCAGAAAATCAGGAACCAACAGGCTCTGAGGATGTGACTCTCCCGACTAGATAGAACTCCTCTGCTATAAACACAGTGATCTGTTTCTTCATTTGCTTTTCTCTATGCACATTGCTCAAAGGATCTTGTCAAGGCATAGGTCAGACTCTCTAAAGCTTCTCTACATGATTGCCATGTGCAGTTGAACACATGCCTCACAGACTGAGGTGGGATGGATGCAGATATGTGGTCAGATTTCCCCCTTATGGGAGGACCTGCTGTCCGGCTGCAGGGAGGAAGGTCAGCTGACGATCTCAGCTATCAGTTCTTTCTGAACCTGTCTCACCAGAAGCTTGACCCTTCCCCAGGCCCACATCTGGTAACTGCAGGAGTGTAAAAGTTCAGTTATTAAGGCTGGAGGCTGACAACTGCTCCACAGTGCCTTGTGATGGCTGAGTCTTGGTGGAGCCTGCAGTACATCTTGACTTTTCTTTGCCCAATCCTACATCCACTGACTTACTTTCACAAGTAAGCCTCTCTAAAATATGTGTTCCAATTACTGTTGGTGTTGGCTTCTGCAGAACCCATCCTGAAACAGTGGGGCATCCAGCCGGTGGGGATAAAGAGCTCAAGACTGGATCCTACTCCTTACATGAGAGGAACAGGGGACTTTGTCTGCCTCAGCAGGTACCACTTTCTGGTCTTTGCTAAGGTCTAGTGTGAGCTGCAGTCCCATGTCCCTCCTTGCCTTCGCCCTTGGACATCCCTACCTGACTTCCTTGTGCTTGCCTGCCAGCTGCATTAATCACTCTTTTTTTCAGTAAGCCCCTTTTCTGTGAATGTATTGTTCCAATGAATCCCAGAAAAGGCTTCCCATTGTTTGAAGAACTCCAGGGCAGATCTTTTTTCCTATCTCTAGAGGGGAAACCATCTGGGTGGGTTATACTTACTCAGGGGAACAGCCTAGGGGGATCATTCATTTCTTCAGGTAGTTGCGAGGCCAGAGGCTGTTCAAGATGGAAGGATACCTAGGCTCTTCTGCAGATGGATAAACTAGTGCTATGCAAGGCTAAGGTTCTTGTCACAGACCCAGGTGCTGCATAGATGATCAGAACCCCCTAGTGCCCACTACTGCCTCTGATTGCTGGATTCACCTTACATACTGATACAGAGCCAGCCCTCTCTTCTGGATTTCATCCCCAACTCTTGATCTCCACCCCTCTCTTCCCTTCCGCCCCTTTCTTCTCCCCTGATGCACCACACAGCTTGGCAATCACTTCCCACTCTTTTCTGCCTCCTCCGAATCATTTGTTGCCTTTTCTACCCTTGGGCATTGACCTTGACTTTCTGCCCCATTATGTATAGAGTTCCTGGGGGATCCTGGTTGGTTCAGTCCAGGAACACACATGCTAAGGCCTCACGCTGCAGCATCAGCTTCCAGAGAGCAAGAATTTATGCCAGTACCAACCGGGAAAGTGCCGTCGCATAACAGCACACGATTGGTATGCTCCTACTGTGTTCTGTGTGAAGTTGTACACTTTCCATTCACTGTCTTGTGGCCTTTCAGAACTGATTGGGGTAGTAACATCACCCCATCACACAGGGGAAGGGATGGGTTTCTGGAAGGAGGGCTGATATGGCCACCACTGTTGATTAGTAAGTGAAGGAGTTGGTGCTGAAGCCTCAGGTTTGTAATTCAAACCACTCTGCCTGTCCTTCCTTGCTTCCTCAGCCTCCACACAGACTTAAGGACTCCCAATGCCATAGCTGCTATTGGCACAGCAGAAAATCATCTCACAAAGCTACCATGGTATGGTGGTTTGAATACAAAATGCCCTCCAAGGGTTCAAATATTTGAACACTTGACCCTTAGTTGGTGGCAGTGTTTGGGAGGTCATGGAGTGTTTAGTCGGTGGCAGTGTTTGGCACTGTTTGGGAGGTCATGGAGTCTTCAAGAGGTGCAACCCTGCTGGAGGCAGTCTTTCTGGAGGAAGTGTGCCATTGGGGGCGGCTTTGAGAGCTCCTAGCCTTGCCCTTCCAGTTCACACTCTGCTTTGTGTCTGCTGTTGAAGATGTGAGCTCACAGCTTCTGCTTGCAGCCTGGCCTCCCCACAATGATGGGCTCTTATCCCTCCAGAGCTGTAGGCCAAAATTAGCTCTGTCTTCCAGAAGTTGCTTCTTGTCATGGTGTTTTATCACAGTAGCAGGGGAGTAACTGGTACACAGGGCAGTAAGTATGGTTAGATTATTGAGGAGTTTTACATGTTGATATTCTAAATCTGAGAACCCCATAAACAAGAAATCTAGCTCAAGAATGCAACAAGAAAGATGAGAAGCAATGAATACAAAGATATTCATAACAGTATTACTTATCACAAAGGACAAAACAGAAAAGAGCTCAAATATCTAAGGCTAATTAACTTATGGACCACTTCACTGAAACTACATCACAGTCAGTGAAAAGATTTATAGAGTTTTATAATGACATGATGCAAATGTTTCTGACATTCCACCAAATAAAAATACCAGCTTATAAAATGATAAATATGGATTGGCCTCAGCCATAAAAACACATTCTATAATTAAAAAATGAAAAGTGAGTGTGTCTTCAGTAGCTCCCTCCCTCTGGGTTCCCCAGCTAGGGGCCCACAACTCAAACACAAAGCCATTTTCACTGGGATGGTGTTTTTGTTTTTGTTTTGTCTTCCTGCTCACTGAAGTATGAACAATTCGGGAGACACAACTGGGGCTTAGTCCTCTTTGGAGCAGTGTCCAGAATGGAACATGATTCTGAATGCTGCCCAGCCCATCTCTGTGGAATTAATGAGAAAAATAAATGAAAAGAAAGGCTAGGGAGGGTGGCCCAGGCCTCAAGCTACTGATTTCACTGGAATCAGAGCCTTCTTTTTTTATTTAATTTATTTTGAAAATATTTTTATTATTTATTTTTAGGTTATGTCTGGGGGTTTGTGCACATCACTGTAGTGCTGGAGTTACAGGCTGCTGTGAGCTGTCTGGTGTAGGTGCTAAGAATTGAACTCTGGTTCAATTGGGTGCCATTATGCCTGACCAGAGTCAGTCGGGCATGGTGGCATACACATTTCATCTCGGTACTCAGGAAGCAGAGGCAGGTGGATCTCTGTGAAGTAGAGGCCAGCCTGGTCTATATATTGAGTTCCAGGATGGATCTGAGGACCCTGTCTCAAACAAACCAAAAAAAAATTTTTTAATTCTCTATTACTTGTTTAAAATTTTTTTCCCTTTTAGACAGGATCTTACTCTGTAACTCAGGCCAATGTAAGAATCACAGCAATCCTGCCTCAGTGTCTCCAATGTTGGAATTATAGGCATGCACCACCCTTCCAGTTCACTCAGTGCTGAGAATTGAACCCAAGGCTTTGTGCGTGCAAGGCAAGCACTACCCACTGAGCTATTACCCCCAACCCCAGAGCACTCTTGACTGGCAAGATCTTAAACTTTCACCCACATCCCCTCCTAAAGCCTTCAGCAGCCTTGTCGGTGGAGCCTCACCAGTGATTTCCTCTGGGTGGTCAGGCTGTGTGGGAGAAGTGGTGTCATCACTCTGTGCAGAGGACTTGGGACTGGATGCCTGAACAGCCACTCAGCAACGGGCACCTCATGTACATCACTTCCTCCGATGCTCACAGCAAAGAAGTGTCAGAACCATTATCTTCCATCAACATTTAAACAAACACAGCTTAGGGTTTGGAATTTGTTTGACCTCTTATATCATGTTAATATGCAGAGCTAGGATTCAAACATCTGTCTCCAAAATTCACATTTTTGTGAGAGATGACTACAGAGATGACTCTGGGCAAGTCCTTTTTTCTGGTAAGACTTTTTTTCTCCCTGGGAAATGAGGCCTCACAGTAAGCCCCACTCTCTCTTTTTACTCAGACAGTCCATAATCCCTGACCCTGATTTCTTGACGGAACCTTGGGGAACAGAGACTTCAAGCTACCCAAGTGAGGCCATGTCCAACTGAGTCCTCACAGGTGGCCATGGGCAAAAATGGGAGGAAAGCTGCCATTCCTCCTTAATGCTTAATGCTGAGAGAGCTTGGGGCTTCTCAGTTTTGTCATAGACACAGTGCACTGGGGGCCATTGCATATGCCCAACCCCATCTGCTGCCTTAACTCCTGAGCTGGCATCTGAAGATTATTGACAGGCGTCACACCAAGAAATACAACTGTCATCCCTTCTCCAACCTAACCCTTAATAATAGCCTACACCAGCACAGTCTCCCATCAAGCCAGTAAAGTAGATCAGGAAAAGACAACAGCCTATTTTATAGGTGTGGCCTTGGGGCTCACAAAAAGACAGTATCTTTATACAAACTACCCAGCAGTTAACAGTGCTGGGACTGTCCTCCCAAGCCTGTACTTAGTGCTTGTCCTCCTTGTGTGATACATTCATTAACCCTATCCTATAGGCAGGGCACTGTTGAACTACAAACTGGGCAAGATGCAGCCTCTCTTGCTCTTGCAGCATTCACAGTTCAACAGAGCAGGTGAGGAAGGATGGGGTCTCAGGTAGGGGTTAGTAAAGCACAGGAAATGACATGTCAGAGAGCTGCTGGGAATGGCCTTCCTAGAATGAGCTGCTTGGGACATCTGAATAAAAGGTTGGTTGACCAACTGACTGAGGAAGCTGTTAGTAACCAGGAGAGTGCAGTAGTGGCTCTCAGAGCTGAGCCATGGGACAGGGGTCCAGAGTGCAAAGAAAATGCTGTCCCCAACTTTCCATCACTTGCTGTGTGGTTGGCCTGCTGTGGATAGGACCAACCTGTGTCCCTGCTAGAGAGAAGAGCAGATAGGCGGGAGATGGAGCCTCAAGGCCCAGGAGGGTGTGAGGAACATTTAGCCTCTTTTGGATCATGTTTGAATTGTCCAGGGTTAGATTCTGCCTGAGTCTTCTTCCTCAGCTCTTTTGAGTATTCCTCATTGTTGATGTCAACCCATCACAACAGGTTGTCTCCTGGGAGGCTCCCTCGGTTCAGGCCCAGGCCCCGGGATATTGGAGGGTCGGCGACCCCTGGCGGTCAAAAGGGCACAGTGGTAGAAATCAGCATCAGTCTCAGAATGAGCCAGGGTGCAACTCGGGTGGGTACCAGAGTTCCCTGTGATGGCTTCTGTCTGGTTAGTGAAGTCACTCCTACAGACATGCTTCAGAGGCAGAGACAAGGTACAGGGACCAAGAGGTGGCAACTGATCTGGGTGTGTACCCGCCCTCATCTTCTGTCAGCCTCTTTCCAGCTCTACTCAGCTCCTGATGCTGAGCTGTGGGACCAGAGCAAGCTCAGTGTTTGGAACTTTCACATAAATCCTTTGGAAATGTCAGACCTTTCAACTGGACCTCAGCGTGGCTTCTCCCAGAGCTGCCCCTTGGTTCTAACTGTCATTTTGAGAGTTGAGGAGCTCTAAGGAGGATGAGCTTCAGACTTGTGGCTCTTCATACTTTCAGAATTATGTCTCTTCCTGGCTCAGACAAGGGATTTTGGCCTCTGCTGTGCTAACATGTTTGCAGATTTGTCTTTTTCTTAGTCTTGTGATTCAGAAATCCTGTTTCTGTTCCCGTGATGGGGAATGAGATGCAACCCGAGTCCATCAGCTTGGAGTGAGTAAACCATGTTGGGGGCACTGCACCACTCCTGAGAAGCAGATGCACCTTCGAATCGCAGGAGATGGAGGAGATGCTAGAACACAATGCCATGGCCATGCACTCAGAATGCATGGACAGACTCAAGCTTGCTTTTAGCACTATGCTATTGCCTCTGGCCTCCTAGCACCTAGGGTGAGACTTAAAACTCTGTTCATTGGTTAACATAGTTTTACCTTAATTTTATAGACCAACATGATGTGTAGCATCTCCTTATGTCATGTACTTTGTAAATAGCAACTTTTGAAGATTTATATACATTGAGGATATTTTAGTAGTATTTTTCATGATGTAGTATTCTTTGTCTCTATCAAGAATACTTTTATTAACAGGTACCATACACATAACAACTATTGGGGGGCATTTACAAGGACTGAGTTCCATTTCATTTCATTTACACAGACCATACCACATACTCCTGGTTAGGCCCACAGAAACAAGATGCAAATTTATTGCTTTCTGAACAGAAAGCTTCAATAGAATAGAATCTGCCAAAGAACAAAGTCCAGCATCAACATAAACTTAATACTCTGTGTACTAATGAATAAAATCTAAAGCTGAGTTATAGGTTGTGCCATTATGGTTAAAAGTTATTAGGTGGCTGCAGAGATGGCTCAGAGGTTAAGAGCACTGGCTGCTCTTGCAGAGCACCAGAGTTCGATTCCCAGCATCCACATGGTAGCATAGCTAACAACTGTCCATAACTCCAGTTCCAGGGGATCGGACACCCTCTTCTGTCTTCCCCAGGCACTGCATGTCACAGGTGCACTTACACAGGTACAGGCAATGCACGCATACACATAAAGTAAAAATAAATAAATCAAAAAAGTTATATTAAAATCAAATCCCATTTCTCAAAAAGTTGCAAGAAGTGCACCAAATTTACAGACCCCACTAAATTATGTGTCCGTAAAATCTGTACACTCTCCACACTTGTTTTTCATGACACAAAGCCTCCATAGGAAGTTGGGGAGCATTAATAGCTTCACACCTTTCCTTCTCAAGTTTACTTGAAAAGTCAAGGTCTGAAATAAATACACAAATATACTTCAGTACCTTAAAGGACTATGACATTTCAAACAATCTCCCATTTAAAGAATTAAGACTTTCAAAGCTGAGGACTAGAGCGGTGGCTCAGCCTTTCAGAGTGCTGGCTGCTCTTGCAGAGGACCCAAGTTCAGCTCCCAGCACCATATTATGGCTAACAACTGTCCATAACTTCAGTTCCAGGGGTTCCAATGCCCTCTTATGACCTCCATGGGCACTGAATGACATGGGTACACTTACATACATGCAGGAAAAATACTCATATCATAAAACTAAAATAAATAAATGAATTTTTAAAAGACTTTCAAAGTTAAAAAATACAAGGATGAAATCAACAGACTTTGTTTCTACAAGTTTTCTAAAACTAGAAGGTCTCCTCCTGAATATGGGCCTTAAAGTATGTCAGATACCCCCATAAAGAGCTGTTAAGCACCCAGCCTTGCCTCCTGCACATCTTCTACTCCAAAAACAACAGAAAGAAAAACTGGGCTTTGCTGTCTAGGGCCACCTTGCCTGCTCACAGGAGGACTAGCATTCTAGAGACCTAGGGTAGGTTTCCAGAATTTCTGATCTGTATGAACAACAATGGGCACTTGTTCCTCAATGTATCTCTTCAAGGCAGCTGACTGTGAGACACTAGCATGTCCAGCAAGAGCTTTCCAATCCCGAGCTCTGTGAACATTCCGGCCTACTAAACTAACAGGTGAGCAGTGGTCTTCTTGTTGTCCTGATCAGTGCATAAATTAGAAAAGTAGCTTTTGGTAGATCTGCAGAAACTCTGGGTCTTAGGATTAGCTAGAGGGGTGCTTGGGAAAGAGGCCAAAGTGCAGGTGGCAGTAATGGGTGACTTTTGTGAATGAAAATTCCCAGAAAAACTGCGTCTTGAAAACTGAACCTGCTGCAAAGGCTGATCAATTGACTGGAACTTCAGTGATAGAGTTCAGAATATTGCAGATCCAAAGCCTAATTGTAATTAGACAATTTATCTTAGGCTATATTTAGCCCTCTAACTAGCCACTCTTTGCCCACCTTGTTTCTGACTTAACATCTTGTGACTAACAGATAAAAATCTTTTGGAATGTATTAACTTAAAAAAGCCCTAACTCCCACCAACCAAAAGGCTGAGTGTCATCAGACAGCATCTAAGGCCTCTAGCTGAGCTTTCTCTTTTGCTATAACTACCTACTTAATGTTTCCACCAATATATTTTAGAAGTATTTTGAATTATGCCTTTTCTTTGTTCTGTTAGTATAAAAACTTCGTGAAACTACTTCCATGTTGGATCATGGAATCTGGGCTAATCGAAATCTGTTCCCAGGCTGTGCTCACTCAGTTTTTATTCTGGAGTCAAAGTCAAATATATCTCTTATGCCCTTTGATGTGTAAGTTGTGTTTCTGCATTAAACTTTATTAATTCGTATTAGTTAGACAATAAGGTGCACACATGTTAGAATAGGGTGGTGGCTGTCTTGCCTTGCTATGTTATGATCATGTTATGAACAGCAACCAGAGCTGGGTCAGTGGGGACATAGGCAAACTTTGCAGAGATGGGTGCTGGAGGTGGTAGTCTTAGGACCCCAAATTCCTTCAGTTGTGTCCTCTGGTAGTGGAAGTTCAGCATAAATCAATGGAAACTGGGGGCGGGGGGTTATTGCTAAATAGCGGTCCAGCTACATGGCTCTCCTCTTTATCTGTGGATTTTTCCTTTCCTGTAGATTCCATGGAAATGGCAGGTGTTCTTTCTGGTTCTCTTTTCTTCCCCATGGTTGTTCCTTTCTACCATTTCTCTACCTTCATCTGATGAAATGGTTTCTTCAGATCTTTCATATCTACAAATTCTTTACAATAAACTGCAGCAAACTGGGTAATGGTTGTTTTGTTTTGTTTTCTGTTTTGTAGCCCTGGTTGATCTTGAACTCACTAGTATATCAGGTTGGCCTTGAATTCAAAGAGATCTGCCTGCTTCTGTCGCCCCAGAGCTAGAATGAAAGGTGTGCGCCACCACACTGACTGGTTTACCACACTGACTGGTTTGGGTTTGAGAAAAGCTCTGCTAATTCTCTCAAGAAGAGTCTTGAGGCCATAGAAGAGACAAATCTGGACTTTGAAAAAAATCATTTTAGCAGGAAGTCTGTAATTTAAACTTTCCTCTGGTCGTGCTAGGCCCCTCCTTGCCACTGGACCAGTGTGGCTCCTGTTGACAAATATTAATTTTTAAAGATAAATTTTAGTGGACATAAGAGCCAGCCACTGTCTTAACACTGGAAAAAATGTGATTGATCTGTTGATCTGAATTCTAACAATTTGACATATAGTGTGTTATCCCAGGGAATTTATCAAAATATTCTAAATCTGGGCAGTACTATTTTCAGAGAAAGGATAGTGTCGCCCCCCACCCCCACAATGCTTAATGACTTAAAAAAAATGTACCTCTCACTTTGTAATCAAATATCAGTGCTGGACAAGCCACAAGAGATCCAGGTTCAGAAGGGAGAGAAGGCCTATATGTAGGTAATAAACATGTCCAGTGGACTGGCCCAGTGGAGGACTTTTCATTCCTTTCTCTTCCTCACTGCACTCTCCTGTCCTCCCACTTCACTTCCTGTGCTGTTTCCTCCAGTGTCTTCTTGGAATCAGCCAGACGCTGGTCTCTAGAGGATTTGTGTGTGCTCACTGGAGCTTCTTTGCTCTAGTTCTGTACCGTGGACGCTGGCACTGTGGTGTCACTTATGCTGAAGTTAGACAAGCAGTTCTGTATGTTCGTGCCCATGACTCAGATGCGCCTGTGTCTGTTGGGTATGTGGCGAGGTTTAAGGAGGTCTATGAATTCCTTACACAGCAGCTGTGCAGGCAGCAGCAAACTCTCCTCACGTGCATCTCATCATGTCCTCCAAGAACAGATCTGGAAGAAAGCAAACCTACCAAAACTGCCACTGCTTTACTAGGAAACTCAGCTTCCCAGAAGCAGACACACTCTCCAGTAAGCGAATGGCTTGGCCTGGATGTCAGAAGTGTGGCATGGGCAATTTTGCTAATTTCTGTCACAAGGACTGGCCTTTGCTTTTAGATTTGGTTCTTCTGAGGACACCTCGCAGGAGCAGGGCATTTAAGCCTTCAGATGTGACAATTACCTCTGCGCTTCCACCACTTTATGTTGAGGTGGGGAACTAAAGAGGGGCAGTCTTCCAAGGACCGGGGTGTGAGACCTCCCTAGAGTTCATCAAGGCTCATATTAGGTCCTTCTGACAGGAGCATCTCAGAGGGTTCTTGTTCGTGGAAATGGAACCTTTGTGAAGGACAGTCTGATGAAGATGCAGGTGCTGAAGGTTAACATTTCGCACTTCTTCCATCTGGGGCTCCTTGTGATGCAGCTCCAGGTTCTGTCAGGCATCCAGGACATGAGCATGGAGTAGCAGCAGGTGCCGCCTGTAGTGGGCATCTCTGAGCTTATTGCACCCTCTGCAGCCTCAGAGAAGGGGTCAGGACATCCAGAACCACTCATGGCTCCGTGGGCTGGGCCAAGGCTGCTGCTGGCTGAAGGTGGGCGGAGACTGGCACAGGGCCTGATGGTGGTATGAATTTCTCTCTGGCGCGAATAAAGATGCCTGCCCCTGCTAGTAAGACTGCTGCTGGTAGTATAGTGGAGAGTAGGTTGGTGGCTGGTACTCAGCGACTCCAGAATGAGAGATGCAGGGCTGTGCACACGCTGCCCCTCACAGGAGAGGGGGAGGATACGCAGTTTCCCGTTGCAGGTCATGTCGTGGGGATCCTGAAGGATTGTGACAGCGAAGATATGAGCACCCCAATAAAGCGCTCAGAGGTGCCAACTCTGAATCCCTCCTCCCCCGAGGCCATGAGCCAGGAGGAGACGTGTGCCTCCCAGCTCCAAAGTCAGTGTGCAGGTGAAACTGCAGAGCATATGTACCAAACTGTACACATTGGAGTGGCATCTTCCCTTTTCATTGTTTTTATTTAATAGTATTTAATTGTTATTTGAAATTTCTAGAACTTGGCTCTTCACTGGTGTACCTGAGTGGCAATGCAAGGCTATATGCCATTCACAATATATTTTGTTCTCAAAATTATATTTCAGTTTTAGTGCAGATTAAACTCATTGCATCTTTTAATATGTTCTTTTGTCCACTGTATCTTCTGTAAATTGGCTTTTGAATCTAGACTTATAGACTGAATTTTTGGTAAGGATATTTCATGGGATACCTGTAATGTGGTGATACTAGCAGATATTGCTGATTAGTGCCATCACCTACCAGTTCCCCGATGGTGATATTCTTTTGAGGGGGGATTAGGAAGAAGGCACCTGGTGCTGAATCTACGTCATATTCTAAGTACATGCTCCATCACTGAACTACATTCTCAGCCTTCTGTCATGCCTTGATTAACAAACTGATTACTTCCTATTGTCTATTTGGAGATCTAGTAGTACAGTCTATAGGAAAGGCAGAGTAACTGTTCAATTATTTCTCTTCATCTCTTTTCAAACATGGAACACTCCAAAAATGATCCCTTAGATTTGTTTTAGTGTCATTATGAACTCATGGAATTAAACATGTTTGGTCTGCTTCAATTCACTGAAGTTCAAGGTTTTACAAAATTTAACCTTTTATTTTTTGTTTTGTCAGGGGCCATGTGCCTGCCTTGAACTATGCCCTAGTTTTGGGTTAGGGCAGAAGACAATCACGTGCACAGAAGTGCTGTTGGAAGCAGGAGTTTTCATTAGGCAAATAATTTACATCTGAGGAGAAATTTATTTTTCACCTAAGACTGAGGTCACATGAAGATCTTTGAAGGAAGCCAATCACATCTTGAGTAATTTTGCCTGTGTTAGTATTGTTTTGCTCACCTCACAGTATAAATAGGGGGGACTTAATAAAGGCAAGCTGCTTCAGTGTGACTGACAGCCCTCCTGAGTCTGTCCTGTTTTCTCTCTCTCTCTCTCTCTCTCTCTCTCTCTCTCTCTCTCTCTCTCTCTCTCTCATCTCTATCTCTACATTTTCTCATCCTCACTCCCCACTTTGGGTATGGTCTGATTTCTGCCGGCGGGCTCCGGCATTATTTTATGAGTATTTTGCTAAGCATGTATGTAAGTGTACCTGTGTGTGCAATGTCCATGAAGGCCAGAAGAGGGCATCAGATCCTCTGGAACTGGAATTACAGGCCATTGTGATCCCCTTGGCAAGGATGCAGAGATCTGAATTCAAATCCTCTAGAAGAGCAGCAGGTGCTTACACTGAGTCACCCTTCCAGCCCCCAGTTAATTTTAAAGGTAGAAAATATCATAAATTCATAGTGATACTTTCACTTCAAATTCAAGACTAAGGAGGTTTTGTACACCCCGCTCCCCAACGTGTATCTCTTTCTTCTCAGGTCAATAATTTCACTTCTGGGGCTGAAGAAATGACTCAGCAGTTGAAAAGCCTGCCATGCAAGTATGAGGACCAGAGTTCCAACCCACAGAAACCCATGTAAATGCTGGGTGGTTGTAGGAGTCTGGCTTTAATTCCAGCCTTGGAAAGTAGAGACAGGGAGCCTCAGAGCAAGTTGGCCAGCAAGACTAGCCATATCAGTGAGCTCCGGGTTTGACTGAGACATCCTGCCTCAGTGAATAAATTGGAACAGCAATTGAGGATGATTCCTAACCTCAACTTCAGGCCTCCACATGCACGCACACACATGTGCTAGTATATCCCCCCTACATGTGCCCACACATGCAAAAACAAGCATACATATATATTCTTTCTCTCTCTCTCTCTCTCTCTCTTTCTCTCTCTCTCTCTCTCTCTCTCACACACACACACACACACACACACACACTCACACATTTCATGGGGAAATGGGGAAAAAAGGAATCTCACTTCTCAGATACCAGGAATTCTAGAATTGGAATTTTGCTATTTGCTCTATCCTAGATTGCACACATTACAGTCTTAGAACCAGTACAGTTCTCCTACAAGTCAAGTGACTACTGAAAGTGGTTTAAGATTTTTTTGTTTAAATATTTGTTCTTTTGTCTGTATATTAGGGTTGTTAAGTCACATTATTGCTTTGGAATAGTTCCTTTGTGAGCCTATTCTACCAACCAAATGCACATTTATGTTCACTTGTTTTTTTTTCCTTTGTAGGGATTCTTTTCTAATTTAATTTTTTACTTACATAAAACATCTGCTTGGTTCTACTGTCAAATACATAAATGTGTTCCAATTAAGTCCAGTTTCTCTACCTCTACTTCATTCCTGCCTCTTCCTCCTGTCAAAAGAGCATCTTGTTGGTTTATCCTTCCATTCTTCAATGTCTGTTTTAAATATATGCATGTTTATATATTTGTTATTGTACTTACTCAAGTATTTATAAACACTTTCCTTTTTAAAATTTTAATTTTATTTATATGTATGTCTGGGTTGTGTATGTCTGCATGACTGTATGACATGTGAGTGCCAGAATAGGCCAGAAAAAGGTATCAGATCCCTAGGAGCTGGAGTTGCAGATGGTTGTGAGCTACCCTATTGGGATGCTGGGAACTGAACTTGAGCCCTCTGGGAAAGCAGCAAGAACTCTTAACTCTTAATCTCTCTAGCTCCCATACTTGTCTTTTTTTTTTTTAACCTAATAATTTGTTATGATTAAGATAGTCCTCATTCTTTTTCAGTGCTGTTTGGTGCTTCTTTTACATGAATTTATCATAGGGTTTTGTTTGTTTTGATCACCCATTGATTGACATTTGAGCTGTTTCCCATTACAAATGGTCCTGCAATTAATTGTTTTTTGAGTTTCAGTGTGAGACTATTTGGATCCAAACCCTAGACACTGTCATTTCACAGAGGAGCCTTTCTCAAATATAATAGGATCATGACTGGCACTGCTTAGAACCTATCAGTGACTGCTGAACAATCCAAAGATAAGGTCCAGATAACACTCTCCCAGGTTCTGCCCATCCTATCTGTCCACTTCTGGGTGCCTCCTCTAAGCACCTCCCACAGAGCTCCACACTTCCTGACTCTGCCTTTCTAACTCGGCTCTGCTTAGGTTTGTTGTTCTCTTCACCAGACTAACTAGGTAGCAGCCTGTGACAACCCACCTCCCACTCTCCAGTGATGCAGGGATTCCGGAACTGAAAGTTTTTTCTTTTGATTTTTCTTTTGTGTGTATGTGTATAAAATGTGTGTGTGTGTGTGTGTGTGTGTGTGTGTGTGTGTGTGTGTGGGCAGAGGTCAGCCTTGGGTTGTATTCTCAGGATCCATCCTCATTGTTTTATAGGACAGGGTCTCACTGGGGCCTACCAGTTTGGCTAGGCTGACTGGCCAGCAAGCCCTGGGAAATCTATTTCTGCCTTACTGTCAGTGGGTTTACAAATGAACACTGCCACATCTGGCTTTTTACGTGGGTGCTGGGGATCCAACTCATGTCCTCATGCTTGGATGGCAAGCACTTGGCTGACTGTGCCATCTCCCCAGCCCCTAGACTGTGATTTCTTTATGCCAACCTTCCCCTCAGTTGATGGTGCCTTCTGAACTGGGGTTAACTATTTCCTATGCTCTAAGTACTCAATACATGTCTGTTAAATGAATAAATAATTGTCTTTTCTTTCCAGATGACACAGATAAACCTCTTGTTAATCAACGAAGCAGCTGGACTGTAACAAAATCTCCTAGTGTCATGCTTTTTGTTATCCTTTGGAAGGGAAATCTTCTTCTTCCTGTAGAAGTTTAGAGCTATTATCACTATGGGAAGAGAAGACTTTATGATCCTGAAGCTCAAATAGTATAAGAATTTTATGACAAAAACTCCTGTTCTGTTAGAAAGCCAAAAAGTGCTGAGCAGGGAAGGGAGGGCCCTGGCTGGACAGCCTTCAGAGCCGTCTGTGGGCTTGTCTCACATTTGACCTCTTCAGAGTTGGGTAAATTCTCATGCTCACCTCTGAGACCCCACTGTTAGAGATAAAATCCGAGGTCCAAGGACCTCACCAACACCTCACAAAAAACTTGTGGACAAAGTGAAGTTGACTCAGCAAGGCAGATTTTACTTTGCAGAAGGGTATGCTGCATCGCCCTCAAGAGCAAGCAAGCATGCCCGACCTGGACATCTGATAAGCTTTTTTCCCGAATGCCAGAGTACTGCATCTTTTCTTCATTGGCTGGGGTCTGCCATCACAGTCTTTCCCAGTTGGCTAGTTTGAAAGAATCCCTTGTCATAAACCAGAAGTTTTTACAGAGTTTGAAAGAAGACTAATATTTAATGTTTCTTACAGGGCAGCTCCGGCAGCCTTTAAACTATCGTCACAGTGGGTTTTCCACAGTATGGCCAAATTAACTCTGCCCACTGGCTGGCCTTTTGGGCCTGTCTACCTTCTCTACCTTTTCCTCCACCTGCACCAAAGCTGGGTGCATCTTGTTGGTAAATTCTAATCTCACCCATTGCCCTCCTTGCTGGGGGTCCTTGGTTCCTACGGGGTCCTGTTCACTGGAGACATGGGACTGCTGCAGCTTGTTTTCTCTTCAACATTGCCATTTTGTGACATAACATCCCAGGAAGCTGATGGGTACCCCAGGAGGAGCCTGAAGAGAAGGAAGAGCAGAGCTCTGATTTGAAGTCATCATAGAACCACAGAACCAGAGGCTACCATTGGAAGGGGCCATGGGTGTCACTTCAGAGGTTCCAAACCTCTGGGAATGAGAGGTCTCATGGGTGAGCTCCATGATCTCTCTTCCTGATCAGCAAGGAACCTCCTCATGGATCAACCATTTAAGTTGAGGCACCATGAAGTAGTATTTCAGTTGAAGGAAGAGTTCTACTTAAAAACTGTTAATTGAACTGTGTATGGTGGTGCACACCTTCAATCCCAGCACTCAAGAGGCAGAGGTAGGTAGAGCTTTGTGAGACTGAGGCCAGCCTGGTCTAACAGAGAGAGTTCCAGGCCAGCTGGGGCTATATGTAGACCCTATCTCCAAAAAAAGTCAATTGTTCAAGATCTATAAAATGTTGACCTTAGTGCAGTTTGCTTGAGCCAGTTAAGATGGCTCAGCAAGTTAAGGCTCTTGCCACCAAGCCTGACAACCAGAATGGGACCCACAGGGTAGAATGAGAAAAAACAACTCCTACAAGTTGTCCTTTGACCTCCACATTTGTGCTGTAACCTGTGTAACACACACACACACACACACACACACACACACACACACAAAGTACATGTAATTTAAAAATTAAAAAAAGAACTGCCTTCATTGTGTCATCTCTGTCACATGGTCATCATATTTACAGACTCCTGGTGCCAGGCACCTCCCTAACGTCCCTCAGATGCCGTCCATTGCTGGGTGCTAAAATGTGGCTTTACAGTTCTCTGTGTTGTCTTGTCCGGATTCTCTCTCCCACAGGGCTGCGGCTACGAAGCCTGAACTCATGCTCTCCCCCTCCTCCCCTCATCTCTTCTCCATATTAAACATCCTTGGGGCCTCTCTCCTCGCCTTTGATATTTAACACACCATTGCCTGCCCTAAAGACATTCTCTTTGTCAGAAGTAAAAGTGTTTTACTACCATCACTCAATTTGCTGTGCTGCCCTTCAAAATAGCAATTGTTTTTTTCTTTAAAGGTGTTCTTGTGGGGGGGGGGATATTTCCAATTATGAGTTCTCACCTTTTTAAAAGTGTGAAGATTCAAGGAGGCCCCAGCAGATTTGAGATTTCCTCCCTAGGCAGCTGCAGCCCTCTCTTCTCGAACCTCCCTGCTGGTTGAAGCTATCAGATCAGACAGGGTCACAGATGATTTCACAGGTGCAGCATTGGCAAACAAAGACAAAGTAAGCAGAAGCAGATTAGTCCAGGACTCTGAAGAAACCCAGCAATCACCTGGATCACTTGCTAAGACAGAGGTCTGGGTTCCCCCTAGCGGTTCTTCTTCAGGAAGTGTAGGGCGCAGTCTGAGAATCTGCAGGTCCACAGCCTCCCTGGTGATGCAGACGCCAATGATCCTGGTCTTAGGGCTGATAAAGCTTGGAGAATCACTGGATTAAAGAACCATGGTGTCAAAGCAAAGCAAGGTGCCAGAGAAGACAAGGATTTGCAACCCCAGCAGGATAGAGTATGACTGCATGCTCTCTGCACCGCCTGAGCCCACTTGGGCTGGCAGGTCCTTCCTCCCCACACCCACCCAGCATCTCCCCAAGGGAAGTGTCTAGGGTGGAAGTGGAGTACTGGACATGCCATTTCATCTCAAAGAGTAAAGGACACTTTCCCTCTGGATCTGATTTGGGTCACTAAAGAAACTGATAGAAGGGACTAGAGAGATGGCCCAGAGGTTAAGAACACTTGTTTTGCCAGAGGGACCCGGGTTTGATGCCCAGAACCCACATAGCAGCTAACAACCATCCATAACTCCAGTTCCAGGGAATACGACACCCTCTTCTGACCTCCTCGGTATTGCATGACACAGGAGCACTTACACACATGCACAGATAAAAGTAATAAATAAAAAATATAAAAAAGAAACCAATAGAAAAATATCCATTTTGTTCAGTAAGTGGCAATAATTAGAGAATAGAATAATCATGCATTTCAATGCACACACATGCCAGGTAGAGTGGGGCATGCCTGTGATCTCTGAGGCAGACGCAGAACAATAGCCACAAGTTCGAAGCCAGTCAGGGCACACAGTGAGACCTGAGCTTGAAACAACAACAAGAACACAAAAATAATATCTGTATGTGCTTCGCTGGTCTCCAGATCTTTCTTAAAGACTTAAAAATGTAAAATTACACAGCTCTCTTGTTTTGTGTGTGTGTGTGGGGGGGGTGCTTGAATTTGAACCCAGAACCTCACATGCTAGGCAAATGTTCTAGTATTGACCTATGACTCCAGCCCTGCAAAATTCTAAGAAATATGATCCCCTGGATATAGGTTTCTAAGCAAGAATTACTTTAAAATGGCAATGACCACCACCTGATTTGGCAATCCTGGGGCTGGCTAGTGAGGAGGGGAAGCCAGCAGGGAGCCAGAGGACAGAGCTGGGCTGTCCTCAGCAAAGAGGTGTTAGAATTGGGGGGAGGGGTATTGGTTTAAAAATATTTAACACCACTTCAGCATCAAAGACTAACGAGTAACTGCGAAATTTCCTGGACTCAGAGGGAAAGCGATTCAGTTTAAGGGGCAGGAGCTGTCAATTGGTGGCCGGTGTGTGCAGAGAAGCAGGCTTCATCTCTAGCTCTTAACTTCACTGCTGAATTCACCTCACCTTGCAGCCCTATTAAAACCTTGCCCTTTCGTTGTAGAAAGTGACTTTATTGCATCTGGAAATGCCAACGTTTTCAAACCACCATCAGCTCCCATCAGAACTTAGAAGGGTTTTAATGAGAACTGGATATTTTCTGTTATAACCTTTAAGAGAAACTGCTATAGTGTCTACTGAGGTTTGACGAGAATGGGCGTATGTCAGCAGGTTCCAGAGCTTTCCTTCGTGCTGTATCTTGGCCATGCTTGCTTCATCTTTTTTATTATCTAGCAAGGGAAGATTTTTTTTTTAGTCTAAACATTCTCCCACAAGAAAAATAGTTCGCTTCTATTGAGCAATCAGCCCAAAGAGCCTGTTAATAAAAATTAAAGTATATTTTAAAATTAAAGGTAGGTAAGAGTCAGTCTAATTTATATGACTCATATTTTTGCTACTGGATAGAGCATAGAGTGTCTTATCTGTTCTTGCTTTGAAGAAGCTGATACAAGCCTCCTTCTTTTAAGAAATATTTTATTTATTTGCATTTGTATGAGTGTTTTGCCTGCATGTATATAAGTGCACCATGGGTGCAGTGCCTGAAGAGGCACTGGGAACAGGCATTAAGGACTGGTGTTAGCAGCCACATGGGTGCTGGGGTACTTGGGTCTCTTGAAAGAGCAGCAAGTGTTCTTAACCTGCTGAGCTATCCAGCTCATGAGGTTTGTTTCTCTTTTAAAAAATATTTTATTATTTTTATTTTACGTGTATGAGTGCATTGCCTATATGTATGTAAGTATACCCATGTCATGAAATGCCCACGGAGGTCAGAGGAGGGTGCTGGATCCTCTGGAACTGGAGTTACAATTATTAGCTGCCATGTGGGTGCTGAGAATCAAACCTGGGTCCTCTGCAAAGGCAGCCTGTGCTCTTAACCACTGAGTCATCTCTCCGGTCCTAAGGTTTGCTTCTTAATGATAACTGTCCATTAGTCTTACCAGAGATTCTGCTCCTCAAATGTTCCCACCCAGTTCTACTATAGTTGCTCTACCCAAGTGCTTCATCAACTTTTCGGGGGAGATGCAAATATCTCACTCTAGGGAGGGCACCAATGGCAGATCAAAGTACAATTCCACCCACATCTACCTTGCTGAACCAATGAGTTTATTGGGCAGGGGCAAGGGTACTTACTGGAGCATGAGTGATCCCACAGACTGGAAAGTCTTACCTCAGCATGGATGACTTGCCTGTACTTCTTAGATGGCGTCCTCCCTTCAGTTAATCTTCTACACTATGTACTCTATCACCTCCCAAGAAAGACCACAAGATTGTATGCAGCCTGGGCAGAATTACACACAGCTGGGAGCGCAGTTTAGGAGGGAGCCCCTGGAAAGTGAGGTAGGGCCTAATGACCCTCCCCAACCCCTTTTTCTGTGAGGCAAGGTCAACAGGCTTGATCTCGAGATTCTCTTGCAAGTAGTCACAGCTGTTCTGATGAAGATGGAAATGGCTGTTAGACTAGGACAGTGTTCTACAATACCAGAGCTCATTATTCCTTTCCAAACAAGTTCACATCCACATAACTGATCTTCTGCCTCCTTTCCCTCCCTCCCCCAAACACATTCCCAGTCCCTAGTTGAGCTTTTATATCCCTTAAGCTCACTTCCAAACCCCATCTCACAGGAGCTCCGCAGAGCCTCCATCCCTGCCTGATCCCCTTGCGCCAGGCACAGTCTCACAGTTGTCTGATTCATGCTTCTTCCATGTCCCCTCCGACCTCCCAGCTCTTGTTTGTTAGTTATCGATCCTGGAGCTCATGTAACCATTCATTCATATGAGGTTCCTGCTTTTGCCCTAGGAGATAGTTGTTACTGAACTAATATATTTAGGACTTTGTGTACCACTGTTCTTTACATAAGAACTTGATTAATCCATGCCTTAGGTAAATACAGAAGCCCACTGATCCCTTTAATAGTTTAAAAAGAAAAAAAAAAAAAGACTCAGAGAAACTAAGTTGCTTGCCCAAGGCAGGCATCATAGTTTCTGAGAGAAACAAGTTAAAGTGGATAAGTACAATGTTAGAATATGAATGTGTAATGGGAGGCCAGGCGGGTTCAACCATTCATTCATTCATTCATTCATTCCATAAGTGCTGGGGTACCACCTACTGTGTTATAGTCACTATTCTAGGTGCTTGAAAACTATGGAAGAAAACGAAGACTCCTATCCTTTTGGATCTTTTCCATCCCAGTGGAGGAAAATGGACAAAGAGCACATACGATCTAAGTCTGTGGCAGATTTGAAGGTGATAAGTACTATGGGAAAAAAGAAGGGAAGGGCTCAGATCTGTGCGCTGGTGGCGGTTTGCAGCAGTAGACTGGGTGTGTGAAAGTGGAGGTACCACGGGTTACCCACTTGGATATAAAGGAGTTGCTACAGGGATCTCTGTGGACAAGCATCCCTGGGAGAGGGAATAGCTGGTGCACATGTCCTAAGGCAGGAACCAGCCTATTGTGTTTGAAGAATTTCACAGTTGTGGTGAGTGCAGAGGGAAAGAAAGGGGAAACAGTTGGAGATGGTCCTATAGGACTTGGGAACCACTGTGAGGACTCTGGCTTTTATGATGAGTGAATGGAGGGGAGAGAAGAGGTACTCACACTGTGAATACAGACATGAGATGTCCCAAGCAATAACTGGAGAGGTGGCTAGAAGTGGCTGGATTGGAAATGGGATTAGAGAAAGAGAGATGTGAAGGTGTGTTAGCCAGGTTTCCACTGCCACAACAAATATCTCGGGTAGATCTACTTAAAAAGAGGAAAAAAGTTATTTTGACTTACAGCTTGGGAGGTTTTAATCCATGACCCATTGACCCAGTTGCTTTGGGCCTGTGGGGGACGGGGCACGTGGTAGAGGAAGCTGGAATGGAATGTTTCCAATATGGGGAACAGAAACAGAGAAAGGCGATAACTGGGTCCAGCATCTCCTTCAAAGGCAAGCCCCCACATGACTAGAAAACATCCCCTAGGCGTGGTAGCCTTCTAGCCTTGCAGTAGCCCTGGGGGTTGGGGAAACCAATTCCTTAACAGATGGGCCTTTCTGGGACCCACATCCAAATACATCCAAACCATACACAAGGACTGCAAAGGTTTTGTTTGGGAGAGCAAGGAAGACTTCACTGAGGCTGCCTTCAAGGTCCAGTGACTCCAACTAGAGCCCTTTACCAAAAGTGATGCTGGTCTTGTTCCACCGAATCCTAGTGCAGGGCTGTTTGCACAGCTCCAGCATTCACAGTGTGGACTGGGGTGTCTTTAAGGTTCTTTCTTCTTCTTTTCTGTTTTTGTTTGTCTTTTAGGACAGAGTCTCTCTGTAGTCTCAGATGAACTGCAACTAGCTATGTACCAGGCTGGTCTTGAACTCACAGAGATCTGCTTACCTCTGCCTCCCGAGTGCTGAGATTAAAGGTACGTGCCACTTTGCCCAGCCTTAATGGTTCATTCTTGAAGTGCTCAATAAAAGGACAGGAAGCAAAGAGTGGAAAAAAGGAGGGAGGGAAAGAGTTTATTTTCGAGTTTTTTTGAAGATGTATTTTATGTGTATGTGGCCCGTGTCTGTTTTGTGTGTGTGTGTTGTGAAGCCACCTGATGCTTTGGGTGCTGGGAACCAAACTGGCCATCTGGAGGAGCAGCAAGTACTCTTAACTGCTGAGCAGTCTCTCTAGCTGGAAAGAGTTTCTTTGGATTACAGATTCATTTGAAATCATACACCCCAAAGTTGAAATAATTCTTTAAGTTCAATTAATGTTAGCAGTATACTTTAAAAAGCTGCATTTTAAAATTCCAACAGGCATTTTTTGTCTTTCAAAGTTAAATTGTTAAATCCATCATCATCACTTTTAAGTTCTTCTCATAAAAAGGCAATGTTTCTTCCTGTCTGTTTAAATCATATTCCACACTGAAAACAGTTATGTAACTTAGGAATGAAAACAATGTTATACCTTCCTTTTAGTCTATCCCCTGGGAGACTGGGGCAAAGAGTACGCAGGAAATACACTTAGGTGGAAACACAACACTTTAATTAACGTTTCTTAATTAACTTGGAAAAAAGAAAATTCTTCTCACTAAATGTATGAAACATCAGGTACACTTCAGCTCCAGCCAGTTGCTAAGGGCAGCAAGCAAAGGCAAAATGTTAGAACTAGAAGGAAATTTAAAGATCCACTAGTTAAGATCCCTTCTGCAGCCCTGTGCTAAGAAAACAGACCTAGGAGAGGGCGACAGGACTTCTGACAAAAGCCTACTGCTTTCCCCAGTAGCCAGTTGTTTCCTCTGAGAGCAGCTGTGAAAATCAAAATGTATGGGCTTTTCAAACCAATAGAACAACTTGTAGCAACTCAGAGACCAGTGATTCTAAACAGAGCAAAATGCTGGGGGTGTATCTCAGTGGTCGAGCAGTTACTGGGAATGTGCTGCCTTTAGTCCTCAGCACACACACAAAAAATAGAATGTGATTTTGCCTCATTTGAGCAATGTCTGGTGTCCTATTTTTTTGTCTGTTGCAGAGCTGGGGACCAGTGGTGCCCACTGGGCAGAGGCCAGGACACTGCTAGGCATTCTAACTATGCACAAGAGAGCACTTCTTGCTCCCAACAAAGAGTTATTCGGTTTAAAATGTCAATAGTGCCAAGGCTGAGAAGTCCCGAACAAACCAGGCTTCTCGTCCTAGTTGCATGTTAGGTCCAGTGAGGTTGCCTTGAACCAAATGAATCAGAATCTTTAGAAATGGTGATGGAGGGACAGTGGTTTGAAAAGTTCTCCAATGCTCTTATGCATCCATATTTGAGGGTCACTCATCAAACCCCTCCAAACCATAAAGCCAGCAGCCAACCAAAGACAACATTTAGCTTCTAACACATATCTGAGAGAAACTGAATAAAACACAAAGCAGGTGCAGTCTGGGAGCGTAAAGAATGAAGGAACCAGTCACCCCACTCCAATCCTGTGGTTTACTGTAAGTTGGACAATACAAGAAGAGCCAGAGTATGAGGTACTACAGCAAAGAGGGGCCAAGGGAAGTGAGCAGTTAGGAGCAAGGACTCCCCGGGCTGCAGCCAACACTGTTTGTTGGTGATGTTGCTGCATCTTGTGTGTATATGGCATACATTTGCGTGCCTATGTGGATGTGGGGGTGTTTACCTGTGTGTGCCCATGTGGAGGCTAAACGTCAACATCCATGTTAATGTCCAGTTATTCTTCACCTTATTTTGGGGGACAGGGTCTTTGAACGTGGAGCTTGCTGTTCTGACTAGCCTGTCTAGGCACTGAGTTCCCAAGATCCCGCCTCTTCTTCCCAGTCCTGGGGTTACAGCCACTACTCTCATCTTCTGCATGGGTGCTGCAGATCTGAACTGTCTTCAAGTAAGCATTTCACCCATTGAACTATCTCCCCAGCCCTCCATTTTGCATTTTAAAAATAGTTACTTTTAATTCTTCTTTTCAAAACAGAGTCTCCCTGTGTAGCTTTGGCTGGTTTCAGTCTTATTGTGTGCCAAAACCCAATCCTTTTGTAATCCTGGTAGGAGTGAGGATATTCTTAAGAGACACTTGTGTCCCTTCATTTGGCTCTCACACTATTGAGGTAATATAAACCCCAAGCAACTGGAATTTCCCCAGGAGTCTCATGCTGGAAGGAAGAAGAGGATGAAGCTCGTGCCAGCCTGTGGGGAATCAAGGGAGTAAGGGCCTGTTTATATTTAGACAACATGGTGCTGACACAGATGTGAGCCAGCAGAAAATGGCTCACATCAGATGTCTGGGGACCCCAAAAGTAAACAGTAATGCAATCTGTTATATTACCAGTTTGGCAAAAAGTCACATTTGTATGATTTCCTATCAAAAGGCTTTGGGACCAAGGGCACAGGTGCTCTTGCCTGGTGGCCCCCTGCCCAGTGCTTGTGTGCCCTCACCCAGAGAAAATAAAGCATATCTCATTTCCCAGCAGCTCTATGAATGTTGTTTAATCTCCAGCCTCCTACTGACCCTCCATTTTTGGCTTCTGAACTTGGCCTCCACACAGCCAAAGGAGGAACTTGTCTCTTGGAAAGAAATTTCACATTCATCTGAAAACTTGTCTGACTACCATGAAGAAGAGCCTAGAGTAGAGACATGGGCCACTGATCCCCACCTTGACCAGGACTGCTTAGTCACACACACCTCCTGCCTTCTGGGTAGACCTAAACCTCAGGTCAAGATCCTGAAGGACTTGGAGGACACCAAACCTCCTTGTTCCTCTTCCCAATATGCCACGTTGAATGAATTTTCTCTTTTCACTGTTACTTCTTTAATTGGCCTAGTGAGGATGGGTGCCTTGGATTTTACGACTCCAGGGCCCAGACTCTGATTCTAACCACTCTGGTTATACACTTACCTATGCCTCTCACAAGTTGATGTTACAAGACCTACCTGCCTTTTCCTCCCAGGTGCTGAGATTAAGGGATTAAAGGTATGTGCCACTCCACCTAGCCTGCTTCTTTTTTCAGTATATTTTTATTAATTCTTTGAGAACTTCACACAATGTATTTTGAGCATATTCACCTCTACCACTCCCCTAGCTCCCCTTTTTCATTTTTAAGTAGTCTCTAAGACCTTTTCTCCTCTTTCCTAGATAGCAATTTTTAACCCTAAACAGACCCAATGATTCTGTTAGGATCATTATGTTGTAACATCTGCTATATTATTGTGGAATGAAATTCATAGGTAGTACAACTTATCTACATATACATTTTAATTAAAAATATTTTATTACTTTTATGTGTATGAGTGTATTGCCTGTATGTGTATAAGTACACCTGTGTAGTACAATGCCTGAGGAATTCAGGAGGAGAGGGTGTTGGATCCTCTGGTACTGGAGTTAGAGATGGTAGTTAGTTGCCATGTGGGTGCTGGGAATTAAATCTGGTCCTCTGCAAGAGCAGCCAATGCTCTTAACTGCCGAGTCATCTCTCCAGCCCCTACATACAGTTTTTATTTAAGAAATTTTAAAAAAATTTATTTTTATGTGTATGAGTGTTTTGCCTGCAAGTGTGAAAGTGCACCTGTGTCATGCAATGCCTGTGGAAGTCAGAAGAGGGTACCAGATCCCCTGGAACTGGAGTTACAGATCTCTGTTAGTTGCTGGGAATAGAACCCAGGTCTTCTGCAAGAGTAGTCAGTACTCTTAACCCCTGAGCCATCTCTCCAGCCCCCTACATACAGTTTTTAAAGATGAATATGCACTCATCTCCTTCTGTCCCTGGAGGACCTCCATCCTGTGGCCTGCTCTGAGCTGAGAGGCTTCCTGCCACAAGCGGCACGAGCCTATCCCTCTGGTTCTCAGCTTCCTGTTGTGCCAGGCCTGTGTATTGAGAGGAAATGCAGGGCAGGAGGAAAGAGATGAAGGCACTGATTGCCTGCTCCACCAACACTTACAGAACTGGCCTATTTGTATAGTAATGGCTCACCTAGGGTGGGCTGGACTTCATCAGCATATATAATCAAGGGGCAGAAAGACCCTTCTGCTGTTGCTTGCCCAAAGAAGTATTACCACCCCTATTAGGTCCTTTAAATCTACGTGGCCTCTGCAAATAGTGTGGCACTGCTTAGCAGGGGGCTGGGTAGGGGTGGGTGGTGCTGGGAATGGTGGGATGGTGTCTGCATTTTAATGCTCTAACTGTAATAAAGACAAACAAAAGACATGTCATTAGAGAAGTACTATTCAACATGACTTGGCATGACTGTACCTGCAGCACTCATTTGTGACCCGGTTTTCTGCAAGATGAACACTGAAAGCGTTCTGAATAAAACATCACTTCCCTTTGATTTACACAGCGGTTGAATTTCTGGAAATGTGCTATATATCAAAGTTCTATAAAAAGACTTCATCTAAAGCAGATTTTGATTCTAGGCTCAGATGATCATAAGCAGATCTTTCACCTGCATGAATGTCTACTGGGGCACTGTGACACCACACAGGACAAAGAATTAATTACTTCTTGTGCAAGGCAGTCCATGGAGTGCAGCTTGATGAAGACTCACCATACTCTTTAAAATCACAGTCTCATTTTATTTTCATTGGTGCCAAAAGAATCAGGTACTTGTTAGTCAACCAATTTCATACCACCAATCCCAGTCCTTGGCAAACACCAACTACTTTCTGTTTCTGTACATTTCACATAAATGGAATTATATACTATATATTTAGTGACTCAATGGTCAGAGACCACAAGACAAGAATAGACCAAAATATTTTAAAAATGTTTAGTCAATGTAATAAATTGATACATATCAATTCTCTCACCTTGTAACATTTCATTAGTAAGTTCATTCAGTAACTATTCTGTGCTATCACACTGGAGAGACAATGTTGAAGGCAGAGTGTAGCCCTCCAGCTCGACTTCTGTTTCTTCTTTAACTTTGGCATAGCAGAAGAAGATATGCTGACTTCTAGCTCAGTTTCTATGATATTTCTTTTTGCCACATGAAAGCCTGCAAATTTTGTAAAATATGTAAGATGCATGTCTATCATGTGAAGGCAGCAGGAGAAGCATTAACACAAATCATGCCCATCTCTTTCCTCCTCTAAGCTCCCAGTAACTACTGTTTTGCTTTGCTGGGTTGTGTGGAGGTTTAGTTCTGCTCGGATCATAAATGCTAGGGCTGAAGAAGCAGAGCTGGAAGACTGTTGTTATGTGACAATAAAGTAACTTAATAAATAGCAACGATTCCCTTCCCTTCTTTACTCTCATGGAGACTGTCATGTTTTTTTCTTACAGGGTACTTTCACAAAATACATCACTTGCATATATTTGTTGTCCATAAAACAGCAAAATGTGAATTCAGATAGGCTGGCAGATCCCACAAAAGAACTTAGTGCTTTTAGTGTGTCACTGGAATGGGACCATATTTTTATCTGTGTTACCAACCCAAACTAGCGCCTAGCAAAAAGTGATGCCCTCCGCTCATGGGAGCCTGATCTCAGAAAAGAAGTAAAGACTTTTTAAAATTTATTTTTATTTTTTGTAAGAGTGTTTTGCCTGCATATAAGTGCACCACATGCATACAATATCTGCAGAAGCCAGAAGAGGGCATCAGACCCTTTGGAAACTGGAGTTACATATGGCTGTTAGCCACTATGTGGGTGCTCTGAACTGAAGCCCCATCCTCTGCAAGAGCAGCCAGTGCCCTTAACCATGGAGTCATCTCTCCAGCTCCTAAAAGCAGATTATTTTGAATATTTTATTTATTTTTATTTTATGTGTAGTGCCTGTATGTGTGTAAGTGCACCTGTGTTGTGCAATGCTCAAGGAGGTCAGAAAAGGGCGTCAGATCACCTGGAACTGGAGTTAAGGATGGTTGTTAGTTGCTGGGTGGGTGTTGGGAGTTGAACCTGGGTTCTTAGCAAGAGCAGCCAGTGCTCAGTGCTCTTAACTGCTGAGCCATCTCTCCAGTCCCAAAGATTTTTGGGGGGCGGGGGCGGCGGGAGGGAGAGGTTTGGGGATTAGTGAGTTCTTTTTGATTCAGGGTCTTCCTGTAGTCTTAACTGGCCTGAAACTCGAAATGTAGACTAGGATGGCCTTGAACTCACAGAGATTCACCTGCCTCTGCCTCCCAAAACAGATTTTTTCAAAGGCACACAAAAACACAATTAAGGCTATGAGAAGCTGGGTATGATGGTACACACCTGTAATCTCAGCACCTGGAAAGCAGAGACAAGATCACTTCAAATTCAAGGCCAGCATGGCATACGTATTAGGTTCCAGGTCAGCCAGGGATACACAGCAAGGCCCTTGTCTCAAAAAAAAAAAAATTAAATTCTATTTTAAACTTCTTTGAAATAGTTGGCTTTCTTCCTTTGCCTTTTTGTTTATTTGAGACAGGGTCCAATGTACTGTGTAGCCCCAGGCTGGCCTGGAACTCCCGAAGTAGTCGGGATGGTCCTGAACATCTGACCCTCTTACCTCCATTTCCCTAGCTGTATGCAACCATTTCTAGTTTAATGCAGTACTGGAGATGAACCCAGGGTTTTGTGCATGCTAGGTGTGCTGGACACCACCAATTGTCAACTTGATGGACCTGAGTAAAGGGAACCTCAATTGAGGAATTTCCTCCATTAGACTGGTCTGTTGCCATGTCTGTGGGGTATTTTCTTGATTCTTGAGTGATTTGAGAGCCCAGCCCACTGAGGGCAGTGCCACCCCTGGGTGAGTGGTCCTGAGTTGAATAAGAAAGCAGAGTGGCACAAGCCAGGGGAGCAAGCCAGTTAGGTCTATGCTTCAGCTTCTGCCTCCAGGTTCCTGTCCTGAGTTCCTTTGCTGACTTCCCTCAATGATGAATTTTGACTTGGGAAATGTAACTAGCACTGGGTAAGCATTCTTTGAACTTAACCACATCCCCAGCCTAAACACTAATGGTTCTTTCTATAGTTATGAAATATCTGGTTAGCACAGGAAAAAAAAAAAAAAAGATATGGCAAACTCTAAGTATTCCACAGTACTTACTTACTTTTCTTTAGACTTGGGCAGTCTTTCCTCTGCCCCCAAATAAAGCAGACATTTTAGTGGCTGCTCTGGAGGCTCATAATTGCCGCTCACTGAAATCAGTTGTAAAAAAAAAAAAATCACCAGTCATGAAAGTTAGTCAGATGTTTATGAAACAAAAACACAATGTTGAAATGAAGAAAATTATTTGTCAAAGTTGCTTAAAAGTTTGATTCTAAGTGACTTTCTTTAACCATTTTCAAGGTGGAAAACATCTCATAAGTTTAAGTAGTGTCTCCCTGTAGCCCCAGCTGGCCTGGAAATCACTATGTAGAGCAGGCTGGCTTCCCTGTCACAGAGCTCCACCTGCCTCTGCCTCCTGAGTGCTGAGATTAAAGGTATGTGCCACCACACCCACACCTGGCATGAAATTTCTCCTTTTAAAGGAGTTATTATAAGACAAAAGTCTTAGAGAAACAATCGCATAAACTTACGCTTACATTTAAAATTACAAAGGAGAGCCTGAGAGATGCTACGTGCTTGCTGCTAAGCCTGATGACCTGAGTTTGATCCTGGAAACTCATATAGTAGAAGGAGAGGACTGATTGATGAAAGTTATTCTTTGACCTCCATAAACATGCGTGCTATGGCACACATGCACACACTAAATAAAATAAATGTAATAATTTGTTTTTAAGGTTTAAAATGGCAAAGAAATACTGTGGAAAAGGTAAAGCTACTGAGACAGAATTCAGGAAATATAAATCCAAGCCACAGTAAAATACTACCTCATGCCATCAGAAATTCTACTACAAAACAAACAAAAATAGCCAGAAAATAACATGCTAGGATGTGGAGAAACAGGATCTCTTGTGCACAGTTGCTAGGGATGTAAAATGATACAGATTCTGTTGAAGACATTATGGTGGTTCCTCAAAAAGCTAAAAATAGAATGACATGACCCAGCAGTTCCACTTCTGGGTATACAGCCCAAAGAACTGGAAATGGGGACTCAAAATAAGCAAGTCACATAAGATAGACACTGTAAGATTCTACTTCAATGAGGCACCTAGAGTCACAGAGGGAGTGTGGGATGGTGGCTGCCAGGTGCTGCAAAAAGAGGGATGAGGGGTACCTGCTTGATGCGTACTTTCGGTTTTACAAAATGAAATTACAGTGACGGATGGAATGATAGTTGCCCAACATATGAACATATCCAATACCATTCAACTATATACTAAAAATGACGATGACACATTTTATATTAAAAATTTTATTTTTAAAAAATTATTTTACTGTGTATGAATGTTTTACCTGCATATATGTAAGTGTACCTATGCCATACAATGCCTGTGGGGGCCAGAAGAGGGCATCAGATCCCCTGGAACTGGAATTACAGACAGTTGTTAGGAATTATGTGGGTGCTATGAACCAAACCCAGGTCTTCTGCAAGAGCAGCTGGTGCTTTTAACCCCTGAGTCATCTCTTTAGCTCTTAAATTTTTTTTTTTAATTAAAAACTAGAGACAGCAAAACAATCACTGTGGGAAAGGTAAAACTACTGAGACACAATTATTTGGGAAATGCAAATCCAAGCCCAATAAAATACTAATTCACACCATTAGGATATCAAGAGGTTAAGGCAAAAGAAATGAATTAGGGCACAGAGTTTTGTTTTGTTTCTTGACAATGAGTTCTTACCATGTTACCCAAGCTGGTCTTGAATTTGTGAAGCCTGTCTCACCCTTCCAAGTGCAGGGATTATAGGCACAGGCTACTGACTACAGCACTGACTTTCAAGTAAATGAAACCATTCTGCATGATACTAGTCATTTGTGGTTACATGACATATATTTGTATAACACCAAGAATGAATCTTAATGTAAATCAGGGACTTTGGGAGATAGTACATGAATACAGATTGTCACAAATGCCTACAGGGCAGGGCAGGCCATGTACAGTGAGGGAGCTGTGCATGGACAGGAGCAGGGGTTTTGTATGCACTATACTACTGGTCTAATTTCACTAACATAAAACTGCTCTTTAAAAAAAGCTACAGAAGGGTGTAGATTTAGCTCAGTGGTAGCGTACTTGCCTAGCAAGCACAAGGCTCTGGGTTAGTCCTCACCTCTGGCCTAGGGAAAAAAAAAAAGACAAAATTACAAAAAACAAAACCAAAATATCAACAAAAAAACGTGAGAGAAAGAAGGCCAATATGCCATACTGGTTTTACAGAGCACCCTGACTTCCTTTAAGTTCCTATCACTTACTATAGCTATTTGCTGCTTTATAAATTTGCTCAGTCAGAGCTACATATGAACCAACTTCTGTAAATCTTGCCCACGTTCTGATTTTGTTACCTAATGTAAGTGATTAGTCCTTCAATCAGAATTGGTTAATAATAGTTCATACTATTTTTACTTTTAGGCACATGGATAAATTCAAATTATCCTAATTCTATTAAAAGTAAAAGTTTATTTTATAAAGAATCTTACTTAAAATTAAAATCCAAAGAATTGCAAATTCTTAAGAATAAAAGATTTCTAGCCAGGAGTGGTTGGCAGATGCCCAGCATGCAGAACATAGAAATAGGAGGTTCACAAGTTCAAGGCCAGTCTGAGTGACACTATCTCAAAATACAGAAAATGAAACAAAAATTTTTTCCATTTTGTTTTGGCAGATGATCCTTTTTCCTGCAGGTTTGTAGAAGCCAATTGCTCAGTGCCAAATCTTCACTTAGGATGGGTTCTTCTGTGGTTAAAAACATGGCCAAAACTTACCCAAGTCTCGTACAACAGAAGTTTATTTTGATCATATAAAGTCCACTGTGGATCCATTTGACCTCTCTGTGGTCACTGGGCAAGCAAAGACATTTTGATTTTGTGGCTCCACTACTTCAACTGAGTTTCTTTCACAATGCCTTGATAGAGAAAATGGACGCCACTGACCTCATCAGGGAGCGACAACTACTTCCACACACACTCAACTGACTGGAGGTGCCCACCTATAAGAGGATTGAGAAGCATAGCTTTCGTCATGCTAGGAAGAAGAGTAGTAGGGATACTGGTCAACACTAACATCACCAAAAGTCTCTATCTGCATGCTATCTAGACTGTGTGCTAACTCCAAACTCAGTAAAAGCATCTCTGCCAAGGATTGAAATTAAATCTCATCTGATAGTCTAACATTTGTGGCACGAGTTTTGGGGAACCTATCCAACAGAACAGCTAACATGCTATTAATCAAACCAACTATTTTAAACATCCTAACATCAGTGGGGCTCACAAGTGGCAGATGGATGATCATGGGAGATTCTTAAATTGCTATAGCTAGGTGGCAATGTAAGGTTAAAATAAAAACAATGCACCTTACACAGCATGACTATCAGTAAGGGTGAGACTACAATTTGTACTCATATCTGATGTCAGCAAAGGTAGGGCAGTAGCAGCAGGTGAAGTCAGTTCTGTCAGAAAGAACTTCAGGGCTTTTCAAATACTTAGGAACTTGCTAAGCCTCCAGAATACTGTGAATGCTATATGAGACAATTTTAGCCTGAAAAAAACTTACCACAAATAAATGGAATTTAAGAAAAAGGAAATACTCTAGGTCACAAGTAGGAAAAAATGTCTTACCTTACTTTTCTCTACTGCAGTCAAGGTTAGTTGATATCCTGAATGTTATAAAAACTGACCATTTAGGTGTAGACAAATGCTTGGGAAGTTATGACCTTTACTTCCATAGTATTGAAATTGAGCTCTAAAAGTGATTCCAACCTGCATAATTTTTAAGAGTATCTAGGACTGGGTTGTTCATAGTTCAGTAGGAGAACATTCAGTCTAGAATGCTAGAGTCTTTGGCTTGATCTCTAGCAGTTCAAACAAAACAAACATATTTTTAGCCCCAAATGCAAAATCATACTATTATAAGAGCATCAGAAAATGTCTCAGGTGCACATTCAATTATGATATGATTCTTTTATTTTTTTTTTTAAAAAAAGCAATGTAAGAGTATGCACCAAGAATAATTTAACAGTTTTGACAACATTCACTACCCAAATAAAGGAATGGATGAGGCGAGATAATGTATAATACAATAAAACCTGTGCTAAATTCAAGGTTTAGCTGGAAAAATTAACAAACAAACATATAAAAAGATAGGACAGTTCATTTTTAATCA
The DNA here is from genome assembly GCA_035773235.1 of Eospalax fontanierii. Lineage (NCBI taxonomy): Eukaryota > Metazoa > Chordata > Mammalia > Rodentia > Spalacidae > Eospalax > Eospalax fontanierii. The sequence continues at coordinate 57,403,454 of CM069539.1, read as the reverse complement.
GTCAAAAATGAAAAGAGGTCTGGACAATGTCAATTTCACTCGCCATAATGCTGTAGTTATACATTAAATATAATTACTATCTATACATATGCAAAAATATAAGGTTCTATTTCATACAACAAAACCCCTTATAGAAACCAACTTAAAATTAAGTAGAACTTCTCAACATTAACATGTGAGGTCATTAACATGTGAGGTTTAAGTACTTCTGAAGTTTCCTTTAAAGGTTTTTAAAATAAAACACTAAACCTAAAAACACTGTCCTTTCTGTTAGTTCCAAAATGAAATCTACTTAGTACAGAACAAAAACTGATAGCTTCATCACATGCTACTTAAATAATATTGTTCAGACATGTCTAAAATCCTCCATTTTTCAAGTATGAAAACAAAATTCAAATATTCTACAACACAGTACTAAACAGATGGAATATTTAGGAAAGACTTTGTAGTCATATGGCACAGTATCAATGCTTTATTTCTTCAATACGTCTTGAAATAAATATCAAGTTTTCCTTCTAGAAGGCAAAAATTATAGCCTACATTAAGATTATTTTGACTGTGGTAAGATTTAAGAGTGTAAAATACAACATCAAGATTTCATCACAAAAGTAAAGCTGGTAACAAATTATAAAAGGATCTCCTCTTTGAACTTGGACACTGTCAGTGTCTAAAGCTCGTCATGATAGAAATAGTCATCATGGAGCTGTCGGCCATAATCTGTGGCTTCACTTGTCAGAAACAAGTCCTGATTTTCCAGAATCTCTTCTTCAGAGAGCTTTTTGTCACCATTTAAATCCATCTCATCAATTAGATGAAGAGCCTTAAAGACAAACCAAAATAAAATAATGTCTATATTAAATATTTTTAGTAAGATGTTCATATTTTACTGCAATCTGTCAAAGCCATTTAGATCTGCCAGGAACTGTTGATATGTAAGTCCCCAAAACTACTATACTCTGTAATTATGGCCAACTACTACTTCTCCATTCACCCCTTTAGTTAATTTACGCTAGGTGCTGCATCACCACATAAATCCCAGATGGGTATCTCAAAATTAAGTAAAATTACTATAATCCAGTTTGAACCTCCAAAGGCACAATGCAAACTGTTATGATTAACACACATTGTTAACTTCCTCGTCTTTCTGACAATATCAAAGTTTTAACATTTAATTCAAATCATGACACAGCATCCATCCTAATTCCATTACTGATTTCTTTAAAATTTCCAACTTCCTTCCTATCAGTGGTACCAAGTGTGTGTAAGGAAAGGGGCAGAACAGTCATTCTGCAGCACTCACCTCCTCCTGTGCAATGCCCTGATTATTGGGTACAACCCATGATAACAGCTCTTGGGGATCCAGCCTGCCATCATTATCCTTGTCATAGTCATTCACAAATCTGTCCTTCTCAACAAGTATCCATTCTGGATCCTCACTGGCAGCTTAAGATAAAAAACACAAACATACAAGAATATCACGTGTATCCAACAAGAACTTTGGTATATCCCTAGAATAAAGGGAATGAATTTAAAATTTACCACATAAAGGGAACTTAAGGAAACAGAATTACTTAAATGAAAAGTCTTGAAGTACATACAAATAAATGGAAATTTCCAAAAGTGACACATAAGCTAAAAGAACTGTCTTAAAATAGCTGTGTATTTCAGAAGTTAATGATTTGTTAAGTGTTGCTACATATTCTGATTTCTAGTTTTCATAAATCTGATTTACAACACTTGGCCTAATCTTTTACTTAATAATAATAAATTTGTTTATGGACAGGGTCTGTAGTTCAGGCTAGCCTCAAACTCTCTACATTGGGTGATTCTGCACTTCTGATTCTTCTGCCTCTATTTCCTAAGTGCTAGGATTATAGGCAGGTGCCACAATGCCCAGCTCACACAGTGCTAAGAACATAAGTCAGGGCCTTGTGCATGCTAGGCAAGCACTCTATAAACTGAACTATATCCCCAGACTTGGGGTAATGTTTTTATGTTACCATGTGACAATTTACTCTCCTACATGCATACAGCAATCTCTCATGTAAGTTTAAAGTGACACTCATAATAATAAACCTGGATAATCAACTTTAAAATTGCATTATTTTTGGAACTTCTAAACAACAATCCTGAAAAAGGACAGTAACTTAAAGAAATGGACTTTCCTCCAATTTCAAATGTTTAGTGACCTTCTATAGTCTGTAGTATTTTATGTTACTTTGAAAGATCTGCATGCAATGGCATAGGATTTTGTTAAAAAAAACAATCCTCCTTGAGTCTGGAGAGATGGCTCCATGATTAACAGCACTTGCTGTTCTTGCAGAGGACTTAGATTCATTTCCCAGAACCCACATGGTGCTCATAATCATCCATAACTCCAGTTCCAGGGAATCTGATGCCTTCTTCTGGCCTCCGTGGGCACTGCATTGCATGTACATACAAGCAGGTCAACACACAAACACACACAACTTCCTTCTCTTTTTTAATTGACAATAACATATTTGCTGGAAAAATGTTTGAAACTAGACACGGAAATAAAAATGAGCAAGGCAGCATCTCAGAGCAGCAGTAATCCGTGTCACACTGTACTTAGCTGTTCATTTTCCTCAGCCAACGAGAGCTCGCAACAAGCAGGACTGCTTTCCATTTCCTTCTTCATTTCACTTCCCCACTCCTTCCACACTGCCCCAGGTAACTTACTTGGATCCCGCCTGTAGTCACCAAGAAATTCTTCTAAACTCACATATCCATCACCATTTTTGTCATGTTCTTCTAAAGCCTCTTGAATGACGAATTCCTATTAATGATTGTTAAAAAGAGAAGAAAAACTGTCACAAAAATTTTAATCCCACCATCAACTGAATCAATCCTATCACAGAACTTCAGAAACAATCACTTTGGTTGTTCATACTTTCAGGAAAATGCTCCTAAACACTGGAATGTGGAAGAATCCCCCACCCCAGTAACAAGTAATTTTAAATTCAGCATCTTTATACTGCTGATACTGTGAAGAATTCTCTCTCACACAATCTCAGCACTAAACACAGGCTCCTACGTTCTATACATTCTCTTTCAAGAATTCTTTTTCCTTTCCAGGATACCACCTCTGATCACCCTGTCTTTTTCAACTCCATTAGCTTTCCAATCCAGTAACAGCATGGAAAGAACTCTGCCTTAAGATTCCTTTGCAAAGAACTATGGTTCTTTCTCTTAAGTTGGAAACATGTCAGCCTTTACCCCTAAACTCAGCCTCCTTACCACTTCTAACCTACATTCACCCACGCCAAATCTGTCCTCATTCAAATCAAGGCTCTTACCAAACCATCAATCCTTCATTTGCTTCCTAGTGTCTGTCTTCTCTTTTACTTACTCTGCTCCGGCCTTTCTCAAGCCCTCAATTATCTTCTTTGCAGGTCCTTCTGGCTTCTGCGACATTCTTGTCCCTAGGAATTTGCTGCACTTTAACAACCATCTTGGCTCTTCCTGCCTAGTTTCCTGTGGCCTGCTTCCATGATTCTCATTCCTCACTTCCTACTGCCCCTCACTACTTATTCTGGATTTCAGTATCCAAATTGTAATGAAAATATATTCTCAAATCTCCAATTCTAGAAAAATCAAGGGCTTCATCTAGATCCATAGAAATACCACTAAAATACATATTATTGTCTTCTTAAAAATCAAATTTTCCAAATAAGGTCTTAACCTAGGGATCCAATGATTAGTCTTAGAGAAAGGAGCTGAGAATCCCCTAAAATTATAAACCAGTATTTTGTGTGATACATGTATTTTTTTCTGGGATACTGCCATAGTTTTTGTTTTTGTTTTTTTAAATTATATTCCTAAGGGAGTATGTAATCCAATAAAAGTTCAGAATTACTGATCAAAATTAATATTCTTTTATTCAGGCAACATTACCGGGAAACTGTAGATTCATTTCAATAATGTTGCCATGGTAAAAACAGTTTTTAGAACTGTATGAAAGAAACTATCTTTCAATGCTAGGCCTGGTAAAGGTAGCAACCCGGCAGGCTTGTTATTCTAGCTACTTGGGAGCTAAGGAAGGAGAATTCAAAGTTTTAGGCTGCCCAGGCTACACAATTGAATTCAAGGTCAGTCTGGGCAACTTATGAGGGCTAGAGATGTAGCATGTGGGGAAACCTGTGTTCAACCAATACCACAAAAATGAAACAAAAACCTTTCAAATTAATTTCTAATTTTAATCCAAAGTAAAATCACTTAACTGATCTTCACCCCTGCCTAAACCAATGTACCCTTAAAGGGGAAGAGGAGTGCACAAAGCCAACCAAGATATGTAGGAATAGACGAAGCTGCTCTGAATGAGACTCCACACTGTGATCAGACATCTCATATGTGCCATCATCTCCAGTGCAGCATGAAAGCTCAGTCAACAAGGACCCATCTGACACACCCCATTCTTTCAAAGATATGGTGTCACTCTTACTTAACTGATAACTTCAGGGTCCTCTCTGCCTCTGACTTTATTTTGTAAATCAACATTCCTGATATTGCTATTATGTGTTCTTTAAAATGTTGCTGAAATCGGTACCATCCCCTGCCAGGACCACATTAGATAATATCTATTATTTAATTGCTTTCACGGGCTTTTCCCATCTACAGTAAAATAACTGTTCCCTGCTCTTCAGGACGATCCAGTATTCACTGTTTTTCAGTTAGCTTGGCCCAACTTGGTTTTGGCATTTAAATTATACCTAGCAATGGTCTTAAACTAGGTCATGTCTTTTGTGCCAAGTGAGAAATTAGAAATTTCACAATGGCAAGGAAAATGGCACTAATGACAGCACTGCCTTGCCGCTGTGCCACTGAGAAGATCGACCTGCTTGTTATTCAAGACGGCAGGTTTTGGCCATGACCCACTTAACAAAAAGCTACATCTTCCTTCTAGAAAACATCCAAGCAATAAAGCTACATAGCTGGAGGTTTACATCACACAACAGACCTCAGCACAAACATATGGTCTTTAGAAAGGTTTATTAATATGATGGGAAATAAAGCTTTTCAAGAAGCTTGTAAAGACCCAGGGCTCAACCAGTGTTAAAGCATTAAACCTAGAACTCAATGATTTCAGTTTCAAAGAGATGGTACATTACTCATTTGTGGTGCTAGGGATTTCACCCTCTGCGTGCTGCTGATGGCAGTACTTCTTTTAAGTACTAAAGAGATGAGAGGATTCATTATGCCTAAAGCAGCAAAAACAGCCTTGCACTACCACCATCTTGTGAAAACTGATCAAAATATGATCCAATTTCTCTAGACCAAAATTCTCACAAGTGGAATTGTAAACTACATTAAAGTTCTAAGGATACTAACTTTGAAACCGCAGAGGAAAGCCTAAACTACCAAAGGGATGAGGAAGGCCTTTGATAATACGGTTATGACTGAAAGTAGACAGAAGACTGTTTCACATGTTTGGAGACAAGAAAAATAATAACAACAACAAAAAATCCTTCACATCTTCTTCTCAGGAAACCACCTCACCACCACCAGAACCCTCTTAATGCTTCTAATCTCACGCAGGGAGAATTTTAGAGCATTCCGAATCTTCCTCTCTCAAAATTCATTTAGGAAACAGACTTTAGCCACTTACAATTCTCTTAAATTTTTGTTCCTTACCGTCATATAATCAACTTCTTCAGGACGCTCAAAAGCAATAAATTCTTCAAGACTCAAACCAGGATCAGAATCCTGGTTAGCTTTTTCAAAACGCTTCTTGTCCTTTAAATGAAGCTTTGAAAAGTAAAAAGAAAAAAAGAAAATGCAGAGACTGGTCAGTCAGACAAACGCAGACTGAGATTCCAGCAGCGACAATTCGTGCTGTGCTATTCTGGGCAACCTCCTTAACCTCTTTGGTTTCTTCTGCCATAAAATGAGAATAAGACTCTCTCCCAAGCAACTAGCATGACAACTGATATCCTGCAATTAGTAAACCTGAAGTACAGAGTATGTTGTAAATGCTGGCCAGGGATGATGACACACACCTGTAATCTCAGCACAACAGAGGATAACGCAGGAGGATCATGACTTTGAGGCCAGCCCGTACTAAATAGCCAGACCCTGTCTTAAACAACAATGAAACAACTAGGTTGTTGATGGAATAACTGAGATAATATGATTTGATGAAAGCTACAAACATTTAATAATTCATCCTGGCAATTCTGGAATGCCTCTAAAACAATAAAATACCAAAATAATAAACTTAGACAATAAATTAAGATCTGGTAGGGTTTTAAAAAACTGTTTTGGGTCCTCTAAATGATTTTTGAAAAATATGTTCACATATACCAGAAAAAGGGTCCCCTTATAATTGAGAACCTCATACTCTAAGTACAGGTACCCAGTACCTAGAAGTCTGCTCTTAGTAGCTCTCTTTATACTGCTAATTATGTATGTTCAGAAATAAATACTTCAAAGGTCTAATTAGGTCCCATTTTGGAGGCTAAATAAACATACATTCATTTTCCTCCTTACAGTATGTTCAAGCAGAGAAATGGTTCAGCAGCAGTTACCAGATTACAGTAGTTTCTAATAAAGTTTCGATGGCAATTCTGTAACCAACAGCTTTGAAAGCCTGTGGTGCTCTATAGCTAATCTTGCATGTTTCTATTTTGGTATTTCTGGGAATAGCCTTCTGTTCAAAAAACTTACATGCAGTAAACTGTATTTTTAGTGTAATTTCAAATGTTTTAGAAGTTTAATTTACGTGTTTCACTACTGAAAAGAAATTCTGTTTTCTAGAATAATAGGGTCGGTAATAGTCATATACTTAAATACTAGGAATTTTACTGACACTCACTAGAGAGACTCACTTCTCCCCTGAAGAATTTGTTCTTAAGCATCTAAGACTCCACAATCCAGTCATATTTTCTCATTTTTAACAACAACAAAAAAAATGTTTCCAAACAGCTGCTTTTGTGTTCTATAATTTTAAACATTTTAAACCAAATAATTTACATTTTATATTCATGTTTAACATGGAGAAAAATAAACAAGAATTTTAGTTACTATGTGGAGTTAAATTCTTTTAAAATAAGCTACTGTTCAAAATACCAAGTGTGTAGATTTCTTTATGAAAGAACCCTTCAATTCCAAGCAAAAAAAATCCCTGTTCCAGCAGAGCGCGATAAACTTGGCCAAATTTGCCTATGGAAAGAAGGATCTCTTTCAAGAAGATGAAAGAGGGAGGGAGGAAGGAGGGGAACACGGGAAGGAAGAAGAGAGGGAGAGGGAGGAGGAGAATGAAAAGGAAAGAATTTTTTTTCCCCCTGTGTCACATTTCATGGCCATTTGAATGTAATTATTTAACAGTGCATATTGCTGGGCATGGTGGCACACACCTATGCCAGTAAATGGGAGGCTGAGGTAGGAGGATCACGAGTTTGAAGACAGTCTGGGCTACATAGCAAGATCATATCTCTTTCTGTAAAAGAATGCCTTATATTAAATTACAGAAGTCAATAATCATTGTTTTGAGTGGTAAATTAAAAAAAATAACAAAATTCAACACTCTTCTTTTTATAAAATCCTTATATTCTATTAGAGGACAAAATGCTATATACAATAACAAAAAGGAAATCACATTAATCCTTTATGTCTACAAAGAAACTTATGAAGAACAAAACTGTCATCTTTTGGTAGAAAAATGATTTGCCATGAGGAAAACATAATCAACTATCCTAGATTAAAAGCCTAGGTCCTAAAAAATCTTATAAGCCATATGCAATGATTGTATTTTAGATAAATAAATGCTTATACATATACACTCAGCAGTTGATTTTAAAACGTAGAATAGCGAGGAGGCTTGGTGGCACACATCTTTAATCCCAGCACTTGTGAGGCAGAGGCAAGCAGATCTCTGTGAGTTCAAGGCCAGCGCAGCCTACATAGTAAATTCCAGGCCAGTGGGACCCTGTCTCAAAAAACAAGTACAACAACAACAAAGTTAGAATACTGAGCTTTTGGGGTTGGAGAGATGGTTCAGTGGTTAAGAGCCTTGGCAGCTCCTGCAGAGGACCTGGGTTTGGTTCCCAACACCTATTTGGCAGCTAATAACTATCCTTAACTCCAGTTTCAGGAGATTTGATGCCCTCTTCTAACCTCTACCCGTATTGCACGACACGGGTACACTTATGTTTATGCAGGCAACACTCATACACATAAAATAATTTTTTAAAATTAAAGAATACTGAACCTTTGCCAGGCAGCTCCCCAAACTTGAATTACCCTGCTTAAAAGTGCTTTAGTAAGTGTTTATCATATTATACAGAAAAACTCTTTCAGACATTCACAGTCTGAAAAGCCATTATTCCAAGTTGTCTATATTCTTATACAGAAACTTACTAAAAATAGAATTCAGGTACCAACTGGATTTTTAGTTTTTTACTAAAAATTCTATATAGAGAATTTTAATTTATTCAGAGACCTAATTACTTCCTATGGTTACTTTATTTTGTAAATCTAGTGTGTATCTTTGAGACTGATTCATTATGATTCACCCTTCATATTTTATTTTGAAGAATAATGCCCACTGTGTCTAGGTTCATCTTTACACTCCACACCAATTTTCACAAGGTTATATATCATCATATTCTAAAAGTATAATTAGAACCTCAAAAAGACAAGAGATATATTCTTCAGCTGTGAAATAGTAACCAATAGTGTTTCTATTGGTAAGTGTTCATTTGGGGAGATTAAGATCCATCTAATTCATTCTTTTTAAGGTTTATTTATTTATTGTTTGCTTTTAGAGACAGGGTCTCCCTGTAGCACTGAGGCCTGGGACTCATTATGAAGGCCAGGCTGGTCTAAGTATGTGTGTGCACTTGTATGATTTTATGTGCACCACATGCATGCAAGAGCCCTCAGAGGCCAGAAGAGGGAGTTGGATCTCCTGGAACTAGAATTATAAATGGTTGTGAGCCACCATGTTGGTACTGGGCACAAAACTCAGGTCGTTTAGAAGAGCTATATGTACTCTTAACCACTAAGCCATCTCTCCTGTCTCCTCATTTATTCTTAAAAGCTAGTCTCATAACCAACATGTGCTAAATACTTATAGGGAATGTAGCACTATAACAAGCCATTGTGTTTTATTAATAATTAATATATCTCTGCAAAAAGATTTAAATGTCAACATCATCCTGTATTACAAAATTTCTTACTAAGAATACAAAAACACACATTTTAAATTTAAAAAAATTTATTTATGTGTATGAGTGTTTTGACTGCATGTATATATAAGCACATCTGTGCACGCAACAGAATAAGGTATTGAATGCCCAGGAACTGATTGGAGTTACAGATGGTAACTCCAGATGGTTATTAGCTGCCAATCAGTGCTGGGAATCAAACTCGGGTTCTCTGCTCTTAACCCTGAACCATCCCTCTAGCCTCCATACCTTTTTTAAAATTAGAAATTTTAATTTTAGTAATATTTTGCCTGCATTTATGTAAGTTTGCCAAATGTATGCAATGCCCGCAGATGCCACTAGAGGACATCAGGTCCCCTAGACCTAGAGTTACTATTGTTAGTCACCATGTGGGTGCTGGAAACCAAAACCAGGTATTCTGCATGAGCAGCCAATCCTCTTAACTGCTGAGCCATCTTTTCCCACCCCCCAAAAATAAACACTTTTGTGTGTCTGTGCGCACGTGCTCATGCATGTAAACACAAATGCTTTTTTTGGTGGAACAGTAATTCTTTGGAGGGCTAAAAAAGCCAGAAGAGAGGAGGGAACAAGCAAGCAGGCAATTACAACTTAACTTAAGCTTTAAAAATAATGTGTTTAATTTCTCTTGAAAAGTCTTGAAGAGGACACTTTTTAGACAGATGAATCTCATCACCATTTTTTTTCTCTTTAGTACTACCCAGGTTGAAAAGACTGATAGACACTCTCTTTATTCTGCTGGAAAATAAGGATTCAAATAAGGAAAAAGAAAAAAAACCATTTTATCCTCTGAATTAAATCCTAACTAATCTAAAGCTGATACAGTTAAAAAATGTCTAAACTTTTTTTCTTGGCAGGGGGAGAGTGAGGTTTTGAGGCAGTCTTTCTGTTACCCCAGCTGTCCTGGAACTTGTTATGCAGACCAGGCTGGCCTCAATTTCACAGAGATCTGCCTGCCTCTGCCTCCAAAGTTTAAAGGGGGTTTAAAGGCACATGCCACCATGCTCAGCTAACCTTTTAAAAGTAAACTGTACATGTCTCTTCTGTTTGAAACAGGTGTTTTACTTAAAAGTTTTACATTTACATGTGTGTGTGGGGGGGAGTGATACCACCTAGCTGTCTTTCCAATGCATGGGTCCCAGGGATCAAACTCAGATTATCAGGCTTGGAAGATAGCACTACTATCCACGGAGCAATCTCACTGGCCCAAGACAGGGTCTTGTCATGTCTCAAACTTGAGATCCTCCTTGCTTTGCCTCCCAATTCGGGCTACTTTTCCTATATTCTCTCAGATGGAAGCTGACAGCTTATCATTCCAACTGCTACTAGATATTGTTACACCTACTATTATTACTCTCACCTTAAATGGAAATTATTCTTATTTTTAGAGATGAAGAAACTGAGGCACAGGGAGGTTTAGTAATTTATTCATACAACTGCTAAGTGTGAGAGCTGGGTGTGAAGCCAGACAGACTGGGTTGGAGGCTAGAGCCCTTAAACTGCACACTGGTGACATGTGGATGGCGTAAGAGTGGTCATTAGCCAATAAATCACCATACTGGACTTAGTGGCAATTATGTGATACACGTGAGCAACACAATTCTAAACTAAACAGCATGTATAATGATAAATACCATTATGAAAGTTTAAAAAGTTACAAAAAACAAAGATAGAAAGGTTTCACTTTAATTGATATTTTAGGACACATACTTTGCGACAAGGTATTTGCTTTTGTTTTTATTCTTCTTAAAAATTATTTTATTTTTATTTTATGTGTATGACTGCATTGCCTACATGTATGTAAGTGTACCCATGTCATGCAATGCCTGCAGAGGACAGAAGGGGGCGTTGGAGCCCATGGAACTGCAGTTACAGATAGCTGTTAGCTGCTTGGAACTGAACCCAGGTTTTCTGGAGGCACAGTCAATGCTCTTAATCACTGAGGCACCTTTCTAGCCCCTACTTTCATTCTTCTGTATATTAAAAATAATTTTTTAAAAACTAGCTTTGAAATATGAATTTCTCAAGCTTAGAGTTATTTGTATCAATATACTTTAGTCTAACAGACTTGCTATAGGCCTTTGAAAATTCTTACTAAAACCTAAATAAAAACTGCCTTTCTTACTTCTGCCTAAGTAGCCTGCTTGTGTTAATGAGAACACTCAACAGAACACAACACTGAACTGTAATCTTATTATTGTAAATAATGTGGCATTATGGGAAGTCATACTGTAACTCCTCATAAAATTTAAAACAGAATTGATTCGATAATCTCATTTTTGGAAATATACCCAAAAGACTCAAAAGCAGAAACTAAAACAGATTTATACATCACACTCAGTACTAGTCAGGGTAGGAAGCAGTAGGGGAAGTTAGTGGTAACAGTAGATGGATCTAACACACATCCATTGTATAAATGTACAAATTTTCCAAGAAATAAAAAAATACATAACCCAAGGAGATCAAACGGCAGACAGACACACAGCAATGCAGACAGACCAAACACACACACACACACACACACACACACACACACGTGCGCGCACACACACACACACACACGCACACACATATATATTTGGTCTTTTTAGAATATGTCCTTTCTGGGCAGAAAATTTTGGCACATGCTATATCATCATAATGGATAACTTTGAGGACATTATGTTAGAACTATACCAGTCATAAAAAAGATGAACATCGTATGGTTCTCTTAAATGAGGTTTCTGGAATAGGTAAATTCACAGAAGGTACAGTGATGGTGATGGAGATGGGGAATTACTGTTTAATGTGTCTAATGAGTACAAAGTTCAGTTTTGTAAGATGAAAATTTGAGCAATCTGCACATGCTAAATGCACTTAACACTACCAAATACTCTTAAAAATGAGTAAAGGAGCTGGAAAGATGGCTCAGTAGTTAAGAGCACCCTTGTAGAGGACACAGGTTTGATTTCCAGCACCCACAGCTGGAATAACCGCCCATAGCTCCATTTCCAGGGGATCTGATGCCCTCTTCTGTCCTCCTGTGGGCTTTGCAATACATGGGTGCACTACATGCAGGCAAAACACTTATGCACGTAAAATAAAAATTAAAAATAAAATACTTTAAAAAATGATTAAAATGGGGCTGGGATATAGTCAAAAGCACACTGCTTGCCTAGCATGCACAAGCCCTGGGTTCAATAACCAATAGCATAAAAGAGCTAAATTGAGAAACAAAGACGGAGAAGATGGCTCAGTGGTAAAGTGCTTACTGTGCAAGTGTGAGGACCTGAGTTTGGATCTTCATAACCCATGTGAAGCAGGACATAGTAGCATAGATGTCTGAATCCCAGGACTCTTACAGCAAGATGGGAGGTAGAGACGACAGAACCCTAGAAAGCTGGTGGCCAGCTAGCCTGGAATATGCAGCAGCAAACAACTGACTGTCTCAAGTAAGGTAGAAGGCAAGGACTGACAACCAAGGTTAATCTCTGATTGCCACATGTGCCCTCAGTACATACATACACACACACACACACACACATACACACACACACACACACACATAATGGAAAATGTTATACTTATTTCACTACAATTAAAATTTTATTTTATATAATGTTTTCAAAGATGAGAATAGACTTCTTAGTGTGATATAAAAACTGATTGTTAAATGATGTTAAAAACAAAATAGTATCATCAAAACTCACTTAAAAAGCAACTCTGGAAATGAAGACAAACTGCAGCAGCTGAGGAAAACGGAGACAAGGATAATTTAGGCCCTGTGTTAAGAGTCCTAAATCTGGCTAAAAGGAAACCATCAAAATGACCACTGAAGTGGAACTGGTGATTGCCCAGTGAATAAGGCAATCTAGTCTAGGACCTCAGGCCCTCTTGTGCTCACTCAAGCAGAAGGATAAAGAGAACTGATGTGATCAAAAGAACAGCTTGTACTCACCTGCCTAAAAGACTCCTCTTCTGCATCATCCAGAGCAGTGTTTTCATCAAAGTCAATCACACGGTCATACATCTGGATGTTGTATTCATCCCACGTCACAGTACCATCACTGTTTTTATCATACTCGACAAACTGCTGTTTTGCTTCTTGCACAGCATAATGCTTAAAAGACATCTGTATCCACTGACTGAGTTCACCTAGGAGAATTTCCCAGAACACATTGAAATGTTTACAAGAATTCTGATCTGAATGAAGATTTCTAAACTTCTTCAAAAAGTTAACTTCAATGTTTGCAAAAACTGAAAACTGGCTTAATAGTATTGCTAGAAATAAAGATGGGGCTATGCAGAATATCCAAAAATATTTTAATATGTGATTTAAATAGAATGAAAGCTCCACAATACAGTCTGGATCTGTGGGGTTTTGTTTTGGTTTCCTATCTTTCCCTGCTATATACTAAATGCCTGGCCCAATAAGTATTTCTTAAATAAATTGCCAAGTAACCAAAATAGCATTTCATTTTTTCTTTTAATTCAAAAATTTGAAGATAACCTCTGTTAACAACCATAGGTTTCTTAAGAAGCACAACTATTTGGGGACTAGAGAGATGCTCAGTGGTTAAGAGCACTAGCTCTTTTTAGAGAAGACCCAGGTTTGAATTCCAGTACCCACATGGCAGCTAACAATCACCTGTAACTTCAGTTCCAGGGGATCTGACGCCATTTCTGTCCTCTACAGGCACTCACAACATGGGTGCACTTATATACATGCAAGCTTAACACTCAAACACACAAAATTTAAAAAAAAGCACAACTATTTGAAATGGCTATTAGAAAGTTTTTTTTTTATTAATGAAAGGAACATAACATTTTTCTTTAAATATATGTAGTGTGTATGAGTTTTTTTTTGTTTTGTGAGACAAGGTCTCATTATGTAGCCCAGGCTGAGGGTCAAACTCAAGACCCTCCTGCCTCTGCTTTCCAAGTGCTGGGATTGATTATAGGTCTGTGCCATCATATCTTAATGAACATGTTAATAATAGGAAGTTATTAGACATGGCCTAAATTGCAAACAGGTATTCAAATGACTGAAATCAGAGAAATACTGCTATGGTATATTTCCTTTAAACACCATAGGTCATGTGGAAGAAATTCTAACAAAGTAGCAATTATGATTTCTTTTTTTTTCCTTCAGATAGGGTCTGGTCTCACTACGTAGACCAGGCTTGGCCTTTAAGTTACAATGATCCATCTACCTCTGCCTCTCAAATGCTGGGATTAAAGGGTAGTCCCACTATGCCAGGCAGCAATTATGACCTGTGCCTTTCTTGTGATAGCCCTTTGTCTTACCTTAGTTGTAAGGCATGAAGAAAGTTCGTAAGTCTCAAATGCCCATTTTCAGATCAATTAAAAAAACTATGAGGTAATTACTACACTAAACTGAATGAATTATAGAATAGGTGGGGGATGCAACAAACATTTGCAAGAAGAACACGCGTATACAGCACTTGGTTTAAAGACTGGTATTTCTCTTTGTTTGGGAGAGCTCAGGTATAGAAAAGCAGAGGTGAGTTCTCCCCATGAAACTCTGAAACTCTAATGATTATTATGCAACCATACACGGAACAGCTGTTACACACCATGTTCTGCTTCTCTAACTTCAAAGCAAGGCAATTATAATCATCATTACTTCGCGTTTACACATAATGAAACAATCAGAAAGGTCCAAGGAGGTTTCACAGCTAAGAGTCCAGATTAAAACCCATTTTTGGCTTCAAAACCTAAAGGTCTGTGGACTTTCATTACTTCTTAAGAACCTCTAAACATTTTAATGATGGAGTTCCTTCCCTATTGCCTAGGCTGGTCTCAACTCCTATCTCAAGCTATCCTCTTATCTCAGAGTCTCTCAAGCAGTTGAGACTACAAACAGTAGTTTGGGTCCAGTTTGAGACTCTCTACCTCTCATGAACCGGAGTCCAGTCCTGGCTCTCAGAACAAAAATTAGTGAAATTCTCTCAAGGGTCCCCAAGTAGATTCTGTGTTTCCTTAAGCATCCCAAGTCTGGCTTCTATTATAAAGAATTTAGTGTGGTATATCAGAGAAGAGAATGGAGCAGGGATCAGAAACATGAGCCAGCATTTCAGCTTTGCCCAAAGTAGTAGTTCAGCATCTCAAGTCTTTGTTTTCTCATCTATAAAATGAAGATCTGGAATACTTAAACATGTCTAGGGTCTGACAAGTACCACAGTTTTCTAAATCAACTCCAGTGTAAACAAAGGCAGACCCATCCTTATACTGGCTGATAAGTTCAGAGGTTTCAGCATTGTTTAAGTAGCAGGAACAAAACCTGAGGGCATCAACATGAACACTTTATTGATAGTACACCTCAAGCTCATCAGTTTGCTGTTCCCTCTCTAGTAAATACATTCTTTGGATCCTGAGCAATATTTAAATGAGTTACAGTCAAGTAGCCTACAGTCACAGTCACAAACTTCTGAATTTTTTGAAGATTTGGAATAGTATAAGATTCACTTGAATTAAGCAATGAGGAGGGGGTTATTGCTAGAAATTTGTTTAGAACATTCTTTTAATAGTCTATGCAATCCATTTCTGGAGCATTTTGTTGTTGTTCATTTTGAACTGAGCACTTCAAAAACTGAATTAAAAAACTAAGACACCTGGGTTCTAGTCCTGGTTCTGCCACTTATTTGGGGGATGGGGGTGGACATCACTGTCTGCATCTCTCTTGAGAGAGAATAAGATAAGGCCCCTACCAGTTCCAACATTTTATGTTGCAAAAAACCAGAATTCACATGCAACAGGTTTTTTCCTATCTGCTTACAACAAGCAGATTCTTAAAATTCTACAGATCAAAGAGGCGTTGTATCATATAATGTCTTTAAGGTTTTCAGCAAATGTCTCCAAAATGAATCACACTGATGACAATGGCAAAAGTGATGCAGAAAAGAGGGTGTCTCAAGGTATGACTTGCACTTCTACTGGGCCAATGGCGTTTATGTATCATTGGAGAAAGCGCTGAATTTTATTTGGTACCTTGTAAGACCTACTTTTCATAGCACAGTAATTCTAGTTTGTAAAACACTAGTAATCTACATCCAACAGATATCCAGTTTAAAATGTTCGTTTATTTCCTACAAAGCGCTTTCTCCATTGTTGGTGGAGCAAGGCAGTCCTTACTTTCAGTGAGAAATCCATCTGAATCCGAGTCAATTTTCTTTATGATCGACTGCAGTCGCCTCTGCTGCTCTTCGTGGCCAAGTTTAACATATTCATCGACGTCTTCCTTCGGGGAGGGAAAGGATATGCAGGAGAACCAAACATTACAATCAGTGCGGCATAATGGTGGAGTAAAACAGGGCCTTCTTTACCGCCTTTGCCAAAGGGCTTCCCGGTGACCCACACTTTCTAAGAAGCCCCCACCACCTCCAGTGATCCTGAACCCATCTCCAGGAACGGAAGAGATCCGGCCCTAGGGCTGCGAGAGCTCGTCGGGCTTTACAGGCCTCAAGGACCCCGGAGTGCAAGCCCAGCCCCGCCCGGCCCCCATTGTCAGGCCGCCCCTGCCAGGCCTCGCCTGGTCGCCCCTCTTTGTCCGGGTCTGGCTTCCTCACCTGGACGCCCAGCAGCGCCTCGCGGTCGTAATCCGCCCGGTGCTCGCCCTGCGGGTAATGCAGCTCCTCGGCCTTGCTGGCGCCGGCCACCGCGGCGTACAGTAGCAGCAGCCCCAGCACCGCGGGGCTCGGGCCCAGACGCATCACGCCAGCCCGCCGGGGACGCTGGAAGCCGGGAGGAGGAAGGCAGGCGGGGCCCCGGCCTGGCAGCGGCGCTTTACGAGCGGCCATCGAGAGGCGGCGCCGCGTGTCGGGGGCGGGGGACACAGGGCGCGGAGGGAGCAGGGGCGGACGGCCTGGCTCCCACACTCCTCGTCCAAGGACTGCTGGCGACCCAGCCGCGGAGGCGCGGCCCTACCCTATATGGCCGCGGCAGGGGGCGGAGCGCCTTGCGGGCCTCTGATTGGGCCGTGAGGATCTGGGGGCGGGCCTCTGTCTACGGCTGCCTACCGGCGCCTGGAGGCCGGCTCCTGGGCGGGCGAGACCCCCATGGGTCCTTTTACCTTTGCCGCCATACCCTGCGGTAAACAGTCCCCACTTCACCTCCACCCTGTATTTTCCCTTCAGCCTCGTTCCTGGCAGA
Organism: Eospalax fontanierii; assembly: GCA_035773235.1. NCBI lineage: Eukaryota > Metazoa > Chordata > Mammalia > Rodentia > Spalacidae > Eospalax > Eospalax fontanierii. Next base: position 57,386,100 of record CM069539.1, on the reverse strand, counting down.
AACTCCCTGTTTAAGTCATGCGTCCCTCCTGGCTTGCATCAGTGAGAAAGCCAGGAGATTTTGATGAAAACAATACAACACTTTATCTCGGAAAATCTTTGCCTGAGCAATCGACCGGCGGTACCCATTTCCCAAGCTTCAGTGTCCTAGTTATGTCGCCATAGCAGGAGGTATAATCCCAGGAATGGCAGCCAGAGGTTTGTATCTGATGCTGAATTTAGCGACTTACTAATAGTATGACCTAGCTAAATTTCTTGGCCCCTTAAAAATTTATTTGCTCATTTATAAAATGGGCATAGTTTTTAAAAAGACCTTTAGAAAGTCATCACGATCGAATTAAATAATGTAATGCCTTTAGAACACTAATTGGTTATTACTGTTGTGGAGTGTTCAATAAATGTAAGCGTTTATCCATTTTGGAAGAAAACAAAGGATAGTTGTACAGAAAAATAGCTTACTGAGTATCTTTATTGATAGGTAAATACATGTATTCGTGGTTTCTATCCCATGCCTTCTTCAGGTTTAAACTAACTCAGCAGATCTTATTTTGAGATCTTTGGGTACCTAAATGGCTCTCTGCACAGGGTTCAGTGGTATGTTAATCGCCAAATCCTATGCAGAATTTTATGCCTGCGTACGTTTCTGGATAGAAACTCTATGGTTTTGCTTTCTTCAGAGTTTCAAAAGGATCCAGGTTGCAGGATAAGTTAAAAGCTCCTGAAGAAATCCTGAGCAACTCTTTACCTCTTAAGTTCATAAACCCCATTTTTTTATTGAAAATTGTTTGGAAACAGATTACAATAAAGATATTCATTCAAGAGAAGCCAAACCATTGTCATGCATATGTAAATCATTAGTTATATTCAAAGAAAAATATTTTTAAAAATAAGTAGCCTGTGAAAAAATTATGAGAGCACGGATATCAATTTTCAAATTTGTTTTTATTTACATTTTTATTGGGATATAATTTGTAAATTTTAAAGTGCACAGATCTGAAGTTTGTAATTCAGTGATTTAGTGGGGGGCAATAGCTTATTCTATAGCCCAGGCTGGTTTCAAATTCGTGATAATTCTGTCTCCGCCTCCCAAGTGCTAAGATTATAAGACCATACCCGGAAATTCAATGATTTTTTTGAGGTGAATATTGATACCTATGAAACCTGCCCAGCACATCAAGTCTCTCTCTTCCCTAAATATCTACAGCCACGAACAGCACTATCTGTTTATAGTCTCAGCTATTCAGAGGCTAAGGCAGGAGAATCACTTGAGCTCTCAAGTTCAAACCAACCTGGGAAACACAAAGATCCTATCTGGCAGAGGGAGGATGGGGAGGGATGGAACAGGTACAATTCTGGCCTGTTTCATCAAGGATAGATGGTTCCTGTTTTTTAACTTTATGCAGATGGCATCATACAACATTTACAGCTATCATAGTGTGTTTTGCCTTGCTAGGAAGCAGTGTGATGCCATAGGAAGATCACAGACAACTCTGAAATTAAACACAGGGAGCCTGAACCTTCAGCCTGCAGCTTACCTCTCTATATAACCCTGAATGAATGACTTAAACTCTATTAAAGTGGAATAATAAAAAGCCATCTGATAAATTCGGTATGAAGAATGTATCTACTACTCTTTGTGAAGTGTCTGACCCACTTTCTTTTTTCCTCTAGAAAATTTCTAGTCTATCTTTCCAGATCGCTAAGTGTTTCCTAAAGGATTCCTCATCTTCCTGGAACATAAAGCTGTTCATCTCTTTGGTTTCTTTGTTCTATTTTGTGTTTTATGTGTTTCTCTGTTTTGGCATTTAGCATGGTTTATTGTGGCTGTTGGCATTGCTACAAAATGGTGGGAAGCTTGAGGTCAGGAACTTGGTGATTTCTCCTACTGGCCTTACAAATAAGAGAAGTTCAATAAATTTTTGTAAGATGAAAGAATTCAGCTACACCGACATTCTTTTAGAAATGTGTACCACGGGTACTAGAGTTAGCTTTGAAACTCTTTTCAGAAAAGGAGTTTGTAGATTCCTCACTTTTTCAGTTCAGTAGTTGTTTTACAAGGAACTGTGGTTTTTAAAACAAAGCAGTACTCACCTAACATATGTGGAGTGTATACTTGTGTTTACAGGCCTTTCCACCAGAATGAAAGAGATTTGGCACAATAAACAACTTAAGTGGAAAAGCCAACAAACTCAATGAGTTTACAACTCACACAGATGGAATACACAAAGAACAAAGGAGTAGAGGTAGGGTAGTGAATGGGCAAACAACTTAGACTGAATGATCACACAATTAGGGGGATTTTGTTCATTGTTTAGTCTTTGTTAGTCTTTTTAGAGGAGATGTGAAAATTTCAGGATCATGGTGGAGTCTTAAAGGATGATACAAAATACATAGGTAGTAGGTATGTTATGATGCCCAGAATGTATTTTCATCACTAAGCAGAATCCAAAGTGTATAAAAATACTCATAATATCAGTCACTCATTAGAAGTACTTCTAAGACATACAAAGCGATTGCTTTACACCGAATAAGCTTCCCCTAAATTAAACACAGATCTGTCCCAATAATCAAAGATAGTTTCCTCCCTTATTTCTGGCAGTTCACATTTATGGCTCTCTACCACTTTCACTGGTCCATCTCTGGCCCTAAAGTCAGTTTAGGTAGCAGATATTAGATAGAAAATCTTTCCTGACTTGCTCTCATAGGGTGTCCATATATCCCAGCTGATATAGTTATTAATCATGCTTTTTCCACACTGAAAACTAGCCCAGAAGGAGGCGGTGATAAAGTATACGGTCGTCTTAACACTGAGTCTCACACTCAAGCTGTCCAGCCCCTACCCTAGGCCTTTCCAAGCTCCTGTGTTTTATTGTCTCAGAATCCTTTCCCACAGCTTGACCTCGGCTTTTCAACCATGGGTCCTTGAAGTTTTAGTCAAATGTATTAGCAGTAAAAATTAAGAACATAGAGAAGGAGGGGCAAAGTTTGGCTGAAGATGGCAAAAGGGGCCGGAGGAAAAGAGGAGAACACCATGGCTGAAGCAAGCACTTCATATGAATTTTAACAAAATTGATGAACTTTTGGCATTACTGAGCTAGTTCTGAAGACAGCCACAAGGGAGGAAATCCTGAGCTGTTAAACTAAAGTAACTTTGAAGGACAGGCTCCCTGGACTTGGTAGCTCTGGAAGATATATAGGAAGAAAAGTCCGGTTTCACTTCATGGGCAGACCATGTACTTAAGCCTTATATGATTGTGAGTCTGACATAGAAAATGTAGTTGCTCTAATTGTACCTCCATCACAGGAGTGATTGGTCTGCAGTTTTTTAGGATTCAGGATCAAATTCAGGTCTTCTGAGGCTGGTTTCTGGTCAAAAATAATAGCAGGGGTTAGGGTGACAGCTCACTGTGCCAAGCATGAAGACTTGAGTTCATATCCCCAGCACCCATAAATGCCAGCTATGGCAGTGTCCATCTGCCTGTTACCCCAGCACTGTGGAGGCCGAGATTGGTGGATCCAAGAGGCTCATAGGCCAGTTAGTCTAGCCAAAATGGTTAAGCTCCCGATTCAGTGAGAGATGGTGTCTTAAAAAAATAAGGTGGAAAAGCAACTGAAAAAGACACCCCAACATCAGCTTCTGTTCTTCACATGTGCCCACAGAGGCAAGCACACACATATTCATACATGTATCACCCCCCCAGCACAGTGACAATGAAGTGCAGAGACCAAGAAGCTATACAAATAAAGCATGCCTACATGTTTATTTTAAGAAAGTTGGTATGCAATCATAAAAAGAAAAAGGTTATAAATCTCATTCTCATAAATAATTACTAGTAACATTGATGTATAACTTACCAGAGTAATATATATGCAACATTTTACTCCATTGCTGCAGTACTGAGATGGGATAATTTATAAAAGAACAGAAATGTATTTCCATGGTTCTGGAGGCAGAGAAGTTTAGGATTAAGGTGCGAAGCAGAATTGCATCCAGGGAAAAAGGCTCTCTGCTTCCAAGATGACACTTAGTTGCTACAAGCTCAAGAATGAAGGAATGCTGCATCCTCACTTGGAAAGACAAAGGGAGCAAACTCCTTCTTTCAAGCTGTTCTGTAGAGCATTCACGAGGGCACAACCCCATGACTCACTCGCTTAAAGGTTGCACCTTTTAAATACTCTGTTGTATTGGGGATTACGTTTCAACATGAATTTGGAGGGAACAAAAGCATTTGAGCCATGCAGACAAACATACCTTATACAAAAGAAGAATGCAAAAGAAGATTCTGATGTCAGTGACAAGAAAGCTGGGGCATATAGTCCAGAATGATTGAAGCGGCCTAGGAACCCCTAAAATTCCTCACCAAAATCCATATTTCTTTTAAAAATATTTTGTTTACTTGTTGACAATTTCATATATTTATATAATGTATTTTGATCACATTCCTGCTCAGTTTCTCTCTCATCTCCTTCCCACTCACTATGGACCTATTTTTCCCAATACATTCCCCTCCATGTCTTTTTTTTTTTTTTTTTTTTTTAAGTATAACCCACTGAGTTTAATTAGGGTTGCATGTATGTGCACAGATGTGAGGTTTACTGGATCATGAGCAATTTACTGATTCCATTTACCTTTCACCCCTGAAGAAAAAATGACTTCTCCTGTTCCTCCAGCCACCATTAACGCCCAAAGTTCCTCAACTGGGGGTGGGGCTTCATGTGGTCCTCTCCCATCCCCGCTGGGGAATACTCCCGTTTCATCTCAGCAGTTTCTCTGCAGCAGTTCACTTTTGTCCGATGGGTTTTTCTTCATCTTCTGCTTCCCTAGTTGTGTCTCCTTACTCTCTGTCTCAGACACTGCCCCACCTGGATCCGTCCGGTTGGTTGCTTTGTTTCATAATACTGAGAACATTTCTGAGAACCAAAGGCCTCCTACATGCAAGGCAAGCACTCTACCAGTGAAATACACCCCCCTATTTTTTTTTTTTTTTTTTTTGAGACAGTCTTACTAAATTGACCAGCTTGACCTTGAGCTTGCTCTGTAGCCTTGAACTTATGAATTTGGATCCAACAGACTTCTGGGAACATGCAGACTATTTTAGAATTGAGTATAACAAGTTAGGCTTTGAAGTCTGATCCAAAATATGACTCATGGTATCTACTCAGAGTTTACTTACCATATTCAAAGTGAGAGGGAGCTCGTATGTCCTGGCTAAACAAACGTTCCTTTGCCCTCCACTCCATAGGAGATTGGAATCAGAATGGGGAAGTGGAAATATTGTGTCTATTATACCAAAGAGGCCAGATCCTGCTGCTCAAGTCTTCTTTCATTTCTCATTACATAACAAGATTTACTGTGATACTTACATACCTTTGCATACTGTGAATTAATCATCTCCATCCGCCATTCTTCTATCTTTATAACTATTGTGCAACTATTTCCTCCAAATCACAAAGAAGGAGACTCATAAGACTCAGGAAGCTCAGAAGGATTTACAAGACCCCTTTTAGAGGTTACATGACCACTCCCTGAGGTTAACAGTTAATAACTGCTGGAGGAAAGGACAGTTTACAGTTTTGTGGAGCTGCTTGCAAGTTGGTCAGGAGCTATAGGGAAACAGTTTTTCTAGGTTGTCACTGATATTGGTGTGACGTTAAGGTACACCTGAATCACTCATGTACCTGTAAGTTAACCTCAATAAATGAATTGGTTCACCAAGCTTTATTTGTATGGAATTGTTTCTTTGGTCTCTCATCAGTGCCCTATCTGGGATGGACAGATGTTTGTTCATGTGTCTCCAGGAAAAGGTGTGCAGCGACCACCATCCCTACACCATTCTTAGTTGCTAGTGTTAGAGAGCAAGTAGCTATCTAGCTGGGATAGACTATAAATTCTCTAGTTTGTCTGTTGAAAGACCCACATTTCCAGTTTCACTGGTCAATCACCTGATCATAGGCCCACCCTTAGGAAGGTGGGTTCAACTTAAGTTATGCTAAATAGATGGTTGGAATACCAAGTGAGTTAATGAGGCGGCGAACTTTTCCTGCCTGGAATCCCACCTCCCAGCGCAGTTCTTCTGGACCCAGCCACAGACATGTAGCTCTTTGTAAGTCTGCCCACTTTTCAGAAAAGCGTAATCTTTCCTTCTTTTCTTCAGATTCCTTTTCTAAACATGCTTTCTCTAAGGCTTTGGGCTGCCCTAGCATCTTATATTTCTCTACTTTTTCTCTAAAGCTTCTTCTCCCAGCCATGTGGCTGCCAGTCTGCCATGTGTCTGACTTCCATGCAGGCTCTAAATCTGCATGACTTTTTGTTTCTTTTTTTCTCCCTCCATTCTCCTCCACCAGGCAGATGCTGAGATCCCCAGCTTGCCTGCCTTGAGGATTTTTCTTTAGATTCCAATAATATTGTCCTGAAGCTTCTGTTTAGGTCCATTCTTAAATTCTTTTATGAATGAGACTAAGAACCCACTAGGGGACACTCTGTTTCTCCCTGTTTCACTAGAAATCATTCACTCTTTCTCTCTACACACTAACACATGCACACCTGCACACTATATTTCCTTTATCTATTCATCTGCTGACAGGCACCTAAGCCAATTCCATATCTTAGTATTACGAATAGTGCCATGATAAACATGAACACACAGGTAACTCTTTTGTATGTTGACTTCGTTTCTTTTGCACATATGCCCAACAATGACCACATGGTAGTTCTAGTTTCAGGGTTTTGAAATTTTTTAATTTTATTTATTTATTTATATAGGTTTTTTTTTTTTTGAGACAGGGTCTCTTTGTAGCCCCAGCTGGCCTAGAAATGGCTATGTAGACCAGGTTGGCTTTAATATCCACCTGCCTTTGCCTCCTGAAATTAAAGGCAAGTGCCAGTATACCTGACCCTAAAATTTTTATTTTTAATAATTTGCATTTGTGTGTGTGTGTGAGAGAGAGAGAGAGAGAGAGAGAGAGAGAGAGAGAGAGAGAGAGAGAAAGCTTGTGCATACGAGTACAGTGCCTGTGAAGGCCAGAAAAGCTGGAGTTACAGGTGTTTTTGAGCCACCTGATGTGGGTGCTGGGAACCAAACTCAAGTCCTCTGCAAGAACAGTAAGTACTCTTAACCACTGAGCTATTTCTCCAGTTCTGATATTTGCCATTGTTTGAAGAACATCCATACCAATTTTTATAGTGTCTGGACTCATTTACGTCCTATCTCTGGTATATAAGGTTCCTTGTTGACCACACCCTTACCAGCATTCATTTGTTTGCTTTATTGTGATAAAAGTCATTTTAGATGGGGTGGGATCTTGCCTCATTACAGTTTTGATTTGTTTTTACTGATGGTTAAGATATTGAGCATTTTTCAAGTATTTATTGGACATTTGTATTTTCTCTTTTGAGAAGTGTTTGTTCAGATGATTTGCCAGTTTTAATAGTTTTTTAGTTATTTCTATATTCTGAATACTAATCTCCTATAAGATGAACAGCTAGAAAGTATTTTCTTCCATTCTGCAGACTGTCTCTTCATTCTGTTGATGGTTTTGCTGTGCAGAAGAAGCTTTTTGTTTATTCATGTTTTAAAATTATATTTATTTATTTGTGTGTGGGGTGTGTGCATGTGTCACACAGTGTGTACCGTGGCTTGTATGTGGAGAGCAGAGGACAGCTTGCAGGAGGTAGTTCTCTTTCCATCATATAGGTCCAAGAGATCAAACTCAGGTTTTCAGACTTGGCAGCAAGCGCCTTTACTCGCTCAGCCATCCAGCCTCAAGATGCTTTTAAGTTTACTGTCTTCCCATGTGTCTGTATTTTATTTGTGTCCTGTACTTTTTGGAGTCTTATTTTTAAAAAAATCATTGCTTGTACTAATATCTTTGTGTTTCCCCTATGTTTCTCTCTAGTGGTTTCAGAGGTTCAACTCTTATAATAAGGTCTTTGGTTCATTTTGAGTTGATTTTTGTACAAGGTGAGAGACAGGAGTCAAGTTTTAATATTTTGCATGTGTTATCCCAGCATCATTAGTTGAAGATGCTGTCTTTACTCCAATGAATGTTTTGTGCACCTTTGTCAAGAATCAGTTGGCTGATGATTGGAATTATTTCTGGGTTCTTTATTCTGCTCCATTAGTCTCTACATTTTTGTGTATTTTTTATTGAATTTTTATGTGGTTCACCCAAATCATCTTAATGCTGGTTTTGTTACTAGGTCTCTGTAGTATATACAAACGCCAAAACACCTGCCTTATATTTCAGTTTTTTCTTTAAGAGGAATGAGTTGTGTCTAGAAGGGTTAACTAATTTATAGACAAGAAAAATTTTTTGCCAGAACCAAGTTATTCTTCATCTTTCTCCTTTTCCTCTTTTTCAGCCTTGACAACTCTTTTTTTTTCTTGCATCAGGTTTTCCTTTAGTGCCATAGGCAGCAATATCCTTTTGCTGTTTCCTTCATCTTATCAGCCTTCTCTTCTTAAGGCTGCTTGTCATCTGCAGCAGTATTGTTTCTTTGCGACACCATCAATAAATAAGCTGGGATGTTCTCTGATTTGGGGGCAATGCTCAGAACAGAACAAGAAGAAAGAGGAAGGCAACCTTTTTGCACTTCTATTTCTGTTTCCCCTTTGGGAGGGATATATACCCATGTTTTTATTTCTCTTTTGTAATGAGCCTTGTCTGCCTTTGCCATTTCCTTTTTCTTTAGCAGGCTAACTGTTGCATCGGGTCCTCCTTCTTGAGCTCCTCCCAGCAAATTTGCACAAAGAATTCGTGCAATGACAGCTGCCTCTTGGTTTCTCAGGACCTTCTTTGCCGTGTTCAGTTGTTTTCCTCAGGAAGGCACACAGTTACCCAGTTTGACTGGCTATCACTTGCCCCAATGCCGTCTCTACCATTATTATTTTTGCTCCAGATTGCTTTGACTATTTGAAGCCTCTTATTCTTTTGAATGAATTTTAAGGTTTTTTTTTCTTCTAAATTTATGAAAAACATCATTGGTATTTTGCTGGACATGAAATTGAATGCATAGATTACTTTGGGAAGCATGGGCATTTTAATAGTATTAATTCTTTCAACCTACGCCTTCTTCGGAAAAGCATGGAAGTGGATATCTGTGTTCTGAAGTTGTGAATAAGTAACATTTGTCAATTGTGTAGTTGTGCTTTTATCTCACTGGTTTTTGTCTGTGTGTCATCACCAATTACTGAGATTTTTTTTCATAATCTCCCACTGCAGTTGCATATTTCTCCACTTGTTTAAGTTTTATTGATTTTGCCATGTATTTTCAGGCTGTATCATTAATGACTTCCAAATTTCTGGTTATAATGTCGCCTTGGTATCTCCTGTGTTTTATCATTATGACATATTTTCTGTATCTTATTAAATTGATACACTAAAACATAAAAATTGAACCTGTTAATGGGGGAACATATAATGTTTGATTTATGAATACAAAGTATATAATGTTTAAATTATGTTAGACATAGTATATCATATCTTTGTAGTGAATACTGGAATCCCTTCTTCTAGCTCTGTGAAATGCACAGTACATTATTGATGTCTATAGTCACCATACTCTTCAGAAGGGCCCCAGAGCTTCTTGCTTCTATCTAGTTATAACTTAGTATCCATTGACCAACCTTTCCCCATGCCACCTCCATCCCATTCTCCCTATCTTTTATGAAGAATTTTGTCATTATTACAGATAGTATAATTATATCGAGATGTTTACATTTTTTCTATTCATTTACTTTAGATCTTACTGAATTTTTTACATTTATGTTTGTTTATTCAAATACATTAAGCCCATTCTTAAAATCTTTGCCTTTTTTCTAGAGACAGGGTCTCCATATGTGGCCCAGACTAGCCTCAAACTCATGATTCCAGAATGTGCAAATTCTTTATGCAGAAAACTTGAGATAATTTTGAGAGCTAGTGTTCTAGGGAATTTTGTGTACTCTGCTATGAAGATATTACCCCAAGTTATTTTCTAAAGAAAAATGTAAAAAAAGCTTTTTTAAAACCTCAAGAGTACATCTATGTTCAAGGATTAGAAGGCTTTAATGTTGCAAGGATGTGAATTTTCCCCAATTTGACATATATATTTGATGCAGTTTCTTCCAAAAAAATTTAAGCCCACTATATCATAGTGACCAACAGTGGACTTTGGAAGATTTAATCAAGTACAATCCCAATTGCAGAGGCTCTAACCCTTAGTATGGCTGACAGCATATGATGTGAAGCTGTTAATTTAGAGGATTCATTTCTAAGAACTTGAACAAGTATAGTTTGTTTTCATATGGGATGGAGGAATGTATATAATTCACAGTCTTGTTCCAGTACAAAGTGACTCAAATCATATGGCTATTCCATGAAACGTCACATTGGATATACATTATCCTATACTGTATCATATTAACCAGACTTGATGACAAGAAACGAACTTGACTTTGTATACTTTGTTAGGGCATATGCAGTCCAGATGATGGAAAATAAATCCTACAAAATACAAGATGGGTCTGGGGAAATGGCTCAGTCAGTAAAGTACCTGCCTCACAAACATGAGGACCTAAATTCAGTCCCCAGAATCCAGGTAAAAATGCCCGGCATGGAGGTATGCACTTGTAATCTCAGTGCTGGTGAGGAGGAGATGGGAGGATTCCTGGGGTTTGATGGCCAATCTAGCCAAATTGGTGAGCTCCAGGCCAATGAGAGACCCTGCCTCAAAGAAAGTTGATGGCATTCCTACTGTGATGCTGTCCAAAAGTTGTTCTATGGCCTCCACATACACACATGCTCAAATGTGTGCCTCAGCACATACTTGTACACAAGCACATGCACACATATGCACACACATACACATAAAATACAGGAGCCTCTCACATCCATGTTTTAGTAGTCTAATGGCCAATGTTGATGTAATATTACTATATAATCTATATTCCACAGTCAAACAAATTTCTTTATCATTTAAATGAGTCAGTGTTAGTTTCTATAAATGCCAACTAATTCAAGGTCTTAGATATTACTACAGAATACTTTTTTCAGAACTCAACTTTAATTTACGCTATTTTCTTAGTACCCTATGACACCAGGTACTGTACCTAATCAGTATATTAAATTAATCAGTGTATTAATAGCTCTTTATTCCTGATTACTTATTTATGTCTGACTCTCCTACCTAAATTAAGCTACTGAAGGGAATATACGTATTTTTTTTTCTCACTAGACAATCTTTACTGACTAGCACAATGCCTGACACATAATAGATTCCTGGTAAATAGTTTTTAAGCAACTGCATCCTTGCCCTTGAGTGACAAGTTAAGTAATAATGTTCCAAATTGTTATATTCTCTACTTCAGTTGAAGGCAATATCAGAGGAGGTTCAATGCAGAAAGTAGAAATCACTGCAGGTATATTTTTAGGAAGGTATTTATTGTAGAAAATTGAAGTTCACTAAGGATTAACAAACCAAGCCTGGACTGGTAGAAAGGATTCTCAGAAAAAATGAGAAACAAGACTATAAAAATATGCCTACTTCTCAACTCATCTGAACAATTTAAAAGCACCCCCATAACTCCTCTGAAATAGGAGCCAGGAATCAGCCACTGTCACCATGAGGCTGACTGTACTGTCCTTGACACCCAGAAAGCTACAAAATAGCCAGAAAAAGAGTCTCAATTCCCAAGTTTTCCTGTCAGTTTGAAGGGTGGGAAGATAGGTCTTGTTTCACTTCACTTTGCCTGTCACGGTTCATGGATTCACCCCACCGTCATGACTACTTTACATTCAGACACCTAGCAATGAAAGTCTGGAAAATGTAGCTTTCAACTCTCTAGTCTTAGCTTTGCCAGAAGATGCCTTGGGGACTGAAGGGCCAGTTAATCCACAGATGTGACCTCTGCCTCATGAAGCCGCTGATGCTGGACTCCTGTGTGCAGTCCTCACCCCTTTCTAACATCAAGATGCTGCCCATGGATGGACGGAAGTCGCACTTGTTCCTCGTGCTTACACAGATGCTTACGCTTCCTTGGTGCTCTCAGAGATCGGGGTGAAGCACCCTGACTCTACTGCTCCCGAATCACAGACCCTTTAAACAGTTCTCCGACTAAGAAAACGGCAGGCACACAGGCAGCATGGGTTTTTCCTACACTAAAAACATTGGGTTAACTTATAGAGATCTATTTGGAGGAAAGTAAGAAAACAGAAGCCCAATAGACTTGTCAGAAGAACGGAAAGAGAATAGTGCTTGTGGTCATGTGGCTCTCGATCTGAACCCAGGTTCTGCCTTTTACTAAATGCAACATTTGGATCAAGCTCCTCAATCTCTCTTTATCTTGGTTTCCTTGTCTAGACATACACGCGTGCACATGCACACACACACACACACACACACACACACACACACACACACTTCCCTCATCTTGCCCTGACTCTATTTTACAGAGTTGTGAAGGTTAAATTAGATAACATAGGTAAAGTGCAGGCACATACAGTGCACAAAGAAATGTAAGTTTCTTTATTAGTTTCCTGTGGCTACTATAAGAAATCAAGACAGATTTAATGACTTAAAACAGCACATTTGAGGGTATATGTTGTATGTGTCAAACCCAAGCCTCATGCCTGCTAAGTAAGTGCTCTACTATTAAGCTACATGCCCAGATATTATTTTATTTTATTTTTAAAATAGCACTGTATATGAGAAGTCTGAATCAGCTTCATTGGGTCAGAATCAAAGTGTTAGCAAGGCAATCTTTCTGGAGGCGCTAAGAAGGATCTGTTTCCTTGTCTTTTCCAGTGTCTGGAATTTCATTTCCTGTGGGCCTTGTCTTAACTAAAGCCTGCTCCTCAGCATTCCAAGCAAGAGACATAGGCTTTTACTTCAGCCCTCACTATTGATTGTGTGAATATCCTTTTTATGTGTCAGTCTCCTTTTGCCTTCTGATTGTGATTTACAGTTAATGGCCATTGGGATAATCTAAGGATAATCACACTCATCTCAAGATTCTCAATATACTCACATTGAATTCTCAGTATCCTAGGATGTAACATCCACAGGTGCTAGGGACTTGGGTGTCCTTTTGAAGGTTATTATTCAGCCAACTACAATTCTTTTCATCTTTACTATTTCAATTATTGCTCCTTTTACAGGATTTTCTGGCATCTAAAGCAGTATTGTCCAAAGGAAATATAATGTTAACTCCATGTGTGATGTTAATTGTTTTAGTAGCAACATAAAAATGGAGAAAGGAGAAAGATAGGCTGGAGACATGACTTAGATAGCAAAGCGCTTGCCATGAAAGCGTAAGGACTTAAGCTTGATCCCCAGCACCTGTATTTAAAAAACTGCAGCATTCACATAAAAAAGCTGGGTGCTGTGACATGTGCATGTGATCCCAGTGCTGGAGAAGAAGGGACAGGAGATCCCTGGGACTTGCTGGCCAGCCAGTCTAGCCAAATCTTCAAGCTCCAGGTTTGGTAAGAGGCTCTGTCTCAAAAAGTAAGATGGAGAGCAATTGAGAAGGACACTCAACATCAACCTCTGGTCTCCACACACATGTACATACATGAGAACACGCACACACACACACACACACACACACACACAAGAAGAATGGGACAGGTGAAACTAATTTTACTGCCAGTGTGTATTTAATCTAATACAACTGCATTATCATCACCATGCCATCAATGTTAAAGCTACTGTCCTTAAATCTGGTAATGAGTTGGCACTTACTGTAAATACTAACTCAGATCCACCACAGTTCTCCGTTTTACAGTCACGTGTGCGAGCAGCTGCTGTGTTACACAGTACAGGACTATATGTTCATGAAATCCAAAGAACTGGGGCAGACTGGACTGTGATCCCCTCATACCTGGCTCACATTTTAGTGCCTGTGGTTATTGTTATGCCCAGGTTACAGCCCCCCCTCAGGGACCACCACGGAGGCCAGATCCGATGCAAGTACAAAAAGGATCTTTATTTACAAGCTCGAGCCCGGTCCACAATCCAACACACCGACGCAGCGGGTGATAGGACAGTGGCCCCGAGTGGAAGGTGAAATGATCTTTTATAGGGTTAAAACAAAGGGAGGAGGGACAAGGGTTGGGATTGGCTAATGGAGCCTACTGGCGCGAAAACAGCTTACAATGATAGGTTATACATCAAAAGGCAGGTGACAAGGAAGTATAGTTTCTTATTGGTGGGTCTGTCCTGGGATGTGCTTACCAGAGTATGCTTCAAGGTCTTGGGCTTGTTTGGGTTTTTAATTTATGTCTTGGTCATCCTGACCAGACTCTATGCTTTCCCTCTAAGCCACGACTAAACCATCTGAAGGCCATGTCCTTGCAATCATTTAACTAGCGGAGAGGGAAAGAGTTTCTGAAGCCAGGAGGCCAAGCTTATGTGGCTGAGGCTTTTTCTAACAAAATGGAGTCAGATCTGCTTTAACTTTATATCTCAAGCTTGGAGATCTTCTCAGTTATCACCTCTAGAAATCCTTTCTGCAAACATCTACCATTGAGATAGCAGGTGTTGGTTCAGATCCCTTTTGGTGTGCCAAAGCTGCCCCTACAGAACTAGACTGGGCACAGCATTCACATTAGACTAGGAACCCACTAGATTCATCATGAAAACATAATCCACCCTAGGGATTTAAGCAAAGCAGAGGAATTTTAATTTAAGGTATTATACTAGTCGATGTAAGAACTCAAAAGTCAAACAGCAGACAATGAGACAAACCACAGGCCAGTGCCATTATGTAGCTTCTGCTAACTGTAGAAATGGAGAGAGCAGAGGGCAGTATTATTAAGCCTCAAAGTGGCATCACCTAGAAGGTACCATGCAGCAAACTTGGATCATGGATAGAGGAACTGCTCAATAAACAGGGAAGACATGAAGGAAATGGCCACTACTGGACATGCTGCCTGTGGAGGAAAGGACAGAACCATCCCGAGTGTCTGCCACTGGTCTGGTGAAGAATCCTACAAGATGTAATTTGAGTTAGAAAAGATCGGGCAGAAAAAAATCAGAGCAGGATCCTGAATAAGCATCATTATCTGCTAATGCCTTACGAACTGGAGTTGCTGAGCACAGGCCTTGTCTTCCCAGACTCCAAAGGACAATTCTAGAGCTTCTCACAGTGCTTTGCAGAGCTTTCTTAGTTACATTGTGCTTCAGTTGCCCCCAGTGGGCACTTACTGTCCTCTGCTTTATCTCTGGCTCACGGTCTTCTATTCCTGCCCATACTTCTCAGGCTCAGCTCCTACACAAAACCTGCACCTAAGACCTTTTTTTCAGGCAGGAATCCAAAACGAGCCAGGAACAAAGATCTCTAAACCAGGGGAGTCTAAGGATATGGAGACGAGGAATTAAATTCTATGGACAGTTTCCAGACTCTGGGCATTATGATGGCAGTATAAGAGAAACAGCGCCATCTGTTGGTCACTGGTTCAAAGCAGACACTTCATCTCAGAAGGCCTTGTCTCTAACAGTGCTTAATTTATAACTTCCATCATCCATTCCACCAATCTGGTAGGCCATTTGTTCTCAGATAAGAGGGTATGTGAAAAGATTAGTCAGTTCGAAGAATGTGAACATATTTCTCTTGCTTTCAAATTCAATTCTTGCCTAGAAGAAATTTTGCATGAATTAAAATGACAGAGCATCATAAGATCACGACTTTCCATAGGTCCACAGACGGTGATGCTGCAAAGCCTTTTAGGACAAGGAAATATAAAGTGCCTACTCTCGAAAGAACAGTCTCTGCTTGCCATTATGGAAGAGGCCTAACATAATGAACATGTTCTGAGGAGTGGTGCCAAATCAGGATCTCAACACAGGCTTTGTTGCTGGCAAGCTCTGCTTTCAGCCTCAGAGAAAGATATCCATGTGCCGATACCACGGATCGTCTTCCTTCTCCTGCCATGGGGAGTGATGCATGGAGCCACCGAGGAAGCACTGCTGTGGCTGAATACATACGCTCGCCAGCATTCCCAGAATGTCTTCTCTGTACTGGAGAGCTTGCTAGTCAATGAAGGCCCTTGGTAAGAATTTACATGGGACAGAAAAATCCTTATACTATTCATCATTTTTGAGATGTCCAACCATGATTTTCCCTTGGATTTCTTGTTACCAATATTTCAATATTACAAATCTCTTACTAACAGATAAATCTGTGTTTCCTTCCAGGTAAGATGGGCATACAGATGTTCTGCCACGTCTTCCCCATTACGGGAATTGCCTTTTGCCATTTTCTTTTGAAGCCTGTTGTGAATGGAATGGTTCCCCGACAATTCATTGTAGCTGATGCCAATATATTGCACAGATCCATCTTTAACTCAAACCTAACTTCCTTTTCATCTGACAAATGGTTAACAAGGAATTTCTCACTGGGTCTCAAAGTCTGAACAACCTACTCATTGAATCTACTTCTGTCTTCCTAACCTTCTCAACCCTCTTTGTGTGTGTGTGTGTGTGTGTGTGTGTGTGTGTGTGTGTGTGTACATGTATGAAATGGGTGTCAAGGATAAAGGTCTAAGCTGAGTATCATTTTTAGTTGCACTACACCTTTTCTGTTTGTTACAAGGTCTCTCTGTAGCCCTAGCTGTCCTGGAACTCACTATATAGGCTAGGCTGTCCTCGCTCTCACTGAGATCTGTTTGCCTCTGTCTCTCAAGTGCTAGGATTAAATATATGCACCACCAAGTGCAGCTTTTAAAAAATTTATTTTTATTATATGTGTATGAGCGTTTTCCCCATATGTATGTAAGTACACCCTTGTCATGCAATGTCTGCAGCAGTTAGAGGAGTCAAATCCTCTGGAACTGGAGTTACAGATGGTTGTTTGCTGCCATGTGGGTTCTGTGAATTAAACCTGTATATTTTGCAAGAGTAGCCAGTGCCCTTAACTGCATAGTCATCTCTCCAGGACCTCCTACCTTAATTTTTGAGACAGGATCTCTCATTGAAGCTGGAACTCACTGATTCAGCTAAACTGGCTGGCCAGCAAGCCCCACGGATCCTCTTGTCTTCTCTTTCTCAGCACAAAGATTTCAGTTGGCTTTTTACATGGATGGATCTGAACCCGGGTACTCATGCTTGTGCAGCAAGCACTTTACTGACTGAGCCATCACCCCAGTCCCTCAAACCTCATCTTTTACATACCTTTTTAGATTAATGATGGATTGTTGGCATCCATGCTTAATCTAATGGCCATTCAAGATGGGCAGGCAGCTCAGATTATGTCAAATTTCATCCTATCAGTAGCCCAGCTTTATTAGAATTCAGGACTCCGTCAGCAGAAGAAAGCACGCCATTTTGTCCAAACCCTGGGATTCTGTGATTTAGATTTTTATCAAGGTTTGCCAGAGTGTCTATGTGGCATTCTTATCTGCCACAGATACATAGGGTCTTCTGGACTATTAGCTTTGAATAACAAGGTGACTTTTTCTACCTGATGCAGAACCTTTTCAATTTCTGGGAGATGGTTTCTTAGTAAACGGGCCCACAAAATACACTCAGGTATAGCATATGTGATATATATATATGTTTACAGTTTTCGGATATACAAAGTGTGGAGACATAGTTTCATTACTAGTGACAGCAACATTCTTGACCTTAACCTTGGTATTTGGGGCTTGGTAGGTTTGGGCTTTGGGGAGCCACTTTGTATACAGAAGAGTGATTAGCACTATCTTTGGTCTCTACCCAATAGATGCCAGTAGGCATTCATCTATCCTCCTCCAGTTGTGACAACTAAAAATGCTTCGAGACATTGCCTGTTGACGTTTCCTAGTGAGCACAATCTCCTGTGGTTGAGAACCGCAGCTAGGCTTGAGATATACCAATGTTCCTTTCACTGAAATTTTGTGTCTCTGGCATGTGTGTGTTACATTAAGGCATCTAGAACATCTGTTACTTCCTGTACACCATGCCAATCATCCTGATGTGATCAGTGTAGTGTATCACCACGATTTCTGTGGGAGATCTGGAAGATCACAGCCAGGACAGTTTGAAAGCTGACACATCAATGAGGCAGCACAGCGAGGGTTCCTGTAAAGGTTCCTCATTCCTGACAGATGAAGAAGAATGCTAGATTTTACTTTCCTTGCTAATGGAATGAGTAAAAAACGACTGGCTAGATGAAAAGCTACATATTAGCTGGTAAGAGAATGTGGATTTTCTTCAGCAAAGATACTACATCTGAATCAGATGCTGCAAGTGGAGTAACCATCTAGATTTACCTCTAATTAAACAGGATTTCAGTAGAGGTATGATGAAAACAATCATTCTTATATTTGAGTCAAATCTTTACTTGTTTCTTTTGGCACACTATTCTGTTAGAGACTGGCAGGTCCAGGGGTGTCCACTTGGTTCTACCTCTCATAATAGTCTTCTCTTCATGGCTCAGGGAGCCCATGTAATGATTATGCCAGCTACAAGTATGTATAGTTCAAATATGCCTTTAGGAAAGAGAAGTTCAGAGTGGGCTGAAGGAATACATGAAGTGTGATGGACTTGGCATAAATCTCGTTTATCATCCAACTACCCAAAGCCTTTAGTCATCCAGGAGTCCCCAAAGACAAGTACAAACTCAGATCAATGTGTATCAGTCCCTTCAACATCTGAGTATGTCCCTTCCCTCAGTGCACATGCATCCTGCTGGTATCCATCAGTCTTTTTGAAAAAGGGCTTGGAGAAATATTAATCCTGCATAGCTGTGACCATGTTGCAATGTTCTTTCTTCTTCAAGACCTGGCCCTGGGTAGAGAAGTAATTTGGGTTTGGGAATTAAATGGCAGGCTTTCCGTTAGTACACAGGAACTCAAGCGAGGTTTGACTAACTTACTAGCTTTGTAGCTCTTGCAGTTGTATAAATCAAGTCCTTCTCAAGAAGGCTAACCACCTATTTCCTTTTGTAAGATCCTCTCATCAGTTAGTGATCCCTGAGAGTTAAATATCTTGATTGTCACTCAATCCATTATGAAAATTGCTCTCCCTTGTCTTTGATGGGTAGTAAGTTAATACACATGGCCTTTCACATTATCAACAGTTCCACTGAAATAAGAAGACATCTTTCATCCATAGCCCAGAGAGGACAGGCAGTGCAGAACTTTTAGAAATGACTAGGCATTGTGTTCCTCACAAATGTTTCCTCATGCTTTAGTCATTCTAGGCCCTTCCAGAAAGTACACAAAAAGAGTCATCATGTTACAGGTAATCTCTCCAACATTCCCTTTCATATATGACACTGTGTTTTAGTTTTTAAGACACATATCCCAAATTAGCCTAAAATGCCAAATTCTTGTGCCTTAGTCTCTGAGTGCTGGAATTACACACTCAGTGTGTGTCTCCATGCCCACATCTAAGCCCTCCTCCATTTTTGAAGACAAGGTCTTATTATGTAGACCTAGCTGGCCTGGGACTCACTATATAGACCAGGCTGGCCTTTAACTCACAGATGTTCACCTATCTATATCTCTCAAGTGCTGGAATTAAAGGTATGTGCCATTATATCTGGCCTTTTCTTTTGTGAATTATTCTAAAATTCTTTGAACTCCCTTTTCCACACTATGTAAGAACTGTCCTGGCATCTCATCTTTATTGAATGAAGGCTGCTACTGAATCCAACTCCTGGTTAACAAATCAAGAAAACCGTCAGAGGTATTTCTAGCTGCTGAATTTAGCATCCTAAAATCAGAATCTTGGGTAAGGATATTCATAGTATGAATTTAGCTTGACTCAATTTCTAGTATATTTTTTCTGATAAAATGTACTTAGAATCTACTCTTACACATCTTCCAAGTTACTACCAATGTAAATAAAGTAGATACTCAGTGGTTTCTGGTGTATGAATTTTTTTTGCTAGTCTTTGCATTTTTGTCCTGGGTCACTAGATTTAACTTCAGAAGTAGGTATGGAGGGAGTGAGGGCTGGAAGTGGAGTTGGATGTCTCTTCACAACGTATCTGCTGCAGTGTAGAGTCATTATAGGATCTTTCAACAAGTGATGGTCAGTTTCTTCAAATAGGAAACGTTTAGAACTAATCTATTCCCATCCCAAGTCTCAATGACCTATTCCTTTGCAATTGATGTCCTAACTTTCACACAGACACTTGGAAAGCCATGAATTCAATTTGACTTTACTCTAGAAACCTGTATAATAAATTTGGTTCTTACCTTTAATCAGGATCTGTTAATAAGGCACAAGAAATAAGAATTCTTTGGGATCATAGAAGCTTTCTGGTTCTATGATCATGTCTTCAGCTGTCTTTAAGGTATGGGTTCATTTTCTTTTTGATATCTGTCTTATGCTTTAAAATTGTCAGTCCAGTTCACAGGCCCTGTAATTAACATTACTAGCACTTGACAGAATACAACAGCTGAAAATTTTCTAATTTTGTAGTCTTCAAATAGTTCAAGTAAAAACAGATACTGACTTGTGCAATTACACTACCGTTGCTTGTTATATACTATTAGAATTCCATTTTTACTTGTGAGAAAGTTACCACTGCATTTACATGAAACAGGTGAACAAATTCATCCTCCAGTAAACAAGAGGTGTTGTTTCTAGATCCACAATTGTCAGACAGAGGCTAAAGCCATGACAGGAGCATTCCAGAAAATGCTAGAGCCATTACCCCCTGGGGATGAAACCTGTGGAAAAGACAGAGGAGAGAGATGGGCATGGTGGTGCGTGCCTAGAATCCCAGAACTTGGGAGGGAGATCCGAGGATCACAAGTTGGAGGTCAGTTTCATCTACATTGGCTATTTGAGGCCACACTGTGCTATATGAGACACTGGCTCAAAAAGAAGGAAATGAGGAGGAAGAAGAAGAGGAGGAAGAGAGGGAGGAAAGGGGGAAGGGGAGAGAGAGAAGGAGAGGAAAAGAGAGAGGGAGGGAGGGAAGAAGAGAGGGAGGGAAGGAGGGTGGAGGGAGGAAGGGAGGGAGGGAGAGAGAAACAGGGTGGTTTTTACTTCCCAGCTGCCCTCTAGTTTTCCCCAGTATCTTTCATTGACTAAACTTCCCTAGAAGCCAAGTAGCAAAAATTCCAGGGAAAGTAAGTTTCTTAGAATGCAGAACTGAAGTTCAAGACAAGAAACGGATCTTAGAACAGTCAAGGGACTAGTATAGCATAATATATACAGCATAATAGAACAGTGCCTCATTCTACCCAAATATCACATATTCTCTATTTTCAGTCTCCTAATAACATCTTTATTCTCTTGTTTCTGAGTCTTTGTTTACCCTCTTAGCCTTTCAGTTTGCTCTGTGAAATAAAGCCAGTCTTTATTTCAAAATCCAATTCAAATCCCTTATGTGCTGTTATTTAAAAAAGATCTATCCAGATAATGCCCTCTCTCACTTCCAGGCTCCTCCAGCACTACTTCACACAATAAACCCTTGTGCTTCTGGGCTTGGCTTGGTGGCGCATGCCTTTAATACCAGCACTCAGAGGCACAAGTGATCTCTGTGAGTTTGAGGTCAGACAAGGCTATATAGTGATCTTGTCTTAAAAAAGAGAGAGAGGGGCTGGAGAGATGGCTCAGCAGTTAAGAGCACTGGCTGCTCTTGCAGAGGACCCAGGCTCAGTTCCCAGCACCCACATGGTGGCTGACAACCATCTGTAACTCCATTTCCAGGAGGTCTGACATTTTCTTCTGACCTCCAGGGACAGTGAATGACATGGGTACACTTACACACATGCAGGCACTATACTCATACACATAAAATAAAAATAATAAATAATTTTTTTTAAAAAAGGATAGACAGCCTGACCAAGCTGGAAGTTGGCCTTGCCTATTACATCCTGTAGAATTTCCATGCTGAAGTAGCTTCTTTTGCTAATCTGTGAAACTGAGCATCAAGTCACTCTCTCCAACCCCTATATATACTTTCGATGACTGACAGGGTTAAGGTTAAGCACCTGATACCCAAGACAGCCTATCAATGAGCCGGCCTATAACCTTTAATAGGATTTGGTGGAAAAACTGACCCAAGAATAGGCTTCCTTTTGCGAAGATATGACAATGAGTGTCTGACACAAGACTAAATGTTTCTGTCAGCACCCCCAACTCCAACTTCATAAACCCAAATCCTAATCTCCAGTATGATGGTATTAAGAGGGAGGCCTTGAGGAGATTAAGTCCAAAGGGGAGATCTCATGAGTGGGGACTGAGTCTTTATAAACAAGGTTGAAGTGCTGTACATTGTGGCACTCTGGAAGATAAGGAAGATGGATCACATGTCCTAAGTCAGCCTGGTCTACTAGCAAGTTAGAGGCCAGCCTGGGCTACACAGCCAGAGACTGTCGAAAACCAACCCCTGCCAAAACAAGCAGACAAATATGAAACAAACAAACAGTAGGAAAAATTCTCTTGTCCCTTTGCTGTGTGAGGACAGAAGTCAGCCACTTACGAACCAGGAAGGAAGGCTTCACCAGGTTCCTAATCTTACTGGCGTCTTGATCTTAGACTTTCTAACTTCCGGAACTATGCTAGATAGATATTTCTTTTTTATAAACCATCTATCTAATCCATATTATTTTGTTCTAGAAACATGAACAAAATATACCCAAAAGCAGAATTTTGCAGTAGACTCTTGTATAATCCTGTCTCTTTAATCACCCAATAGTATAGGTATCAATTGCATATATATATATATATATATATATATATATGTGTGTGTGTGTGTGTGTGTGTGTGTGTGTGTGTGTGTTCTATTGAATACTTAAAATCTGGATTTGTAGCTGAAGTTTTTTTTTGTTTTTTAGTTTTTAAAAAATTATTTTTATTTTATGTGTATGTGTTATACTGTATGTATGTCATTACACACATGTTGTGTGTTGCCCAAGGAGGCAGAAGAAGGTGTCAGATCCCTTGGAAGTGGAGTTACAAATGGTTATTAACTGCCATGTGGGTGCTGGAATTCAAACCCCAGTCTTCCACAAGAGCAGCTAGTGCTCTTAACTACTGGGCCATTGCTCCAGTTTCTGTTTTTTTTGAGACAAGATTTTACTATATAGCTCTCACTGGCTTCAAACTCTCAATAATCTGCCTGCCTCTGCCTCCAAAGTGCTGAGATGAAAGGTGTTCACTACTACACCTGGCTATAGCTGAAGATTTCTACTTAAATATAATTCATTTAAATTCACTTAAATATAATTCATTAAACGTGTATGTTCAGTGTCGATCTTACTGAACAATGAAGATCTAGAGAGAGTGGGCACCAATGGACAAAGGAGAGCTGGGAGGCCATGGTATAAGGCTAGAGAGTAGATTCTGTGAATGATTCTGTGCCTGGGAGGAAATACAGCCAAATGCTAAAACAGAAAAAAAAAAAAAAAAAAAAAAAAAAAAAAAAAAAAACATAGAAATCAGGGGATCTACCCAAGAGAGGCAAGAGTGACTTACTCTCAAGCTGTGTGCATTTCATCTGACTCAGTTTAGTAGGGTGATCACTTGTCTGCTTTCAAAGAAGTTTGATGATCAAAGTTTGTGCAAAGTACTTTAAGAAAGGCTTGAAAAAGGAGCAAGCAATCCTGCTGCCAAAAAACAGGAGGATCTACTTCATTCAGATAGGCCCTAGAGATGAGAGGGAGTTTGATATGGATGAAACAGTGGAAATACGATTAGAAATGCGAAAAATAGAAATTGGTGCAGGTTTTTGGCATGTTAACATCATTCTCGATAATAAGAGGATTCCTCTGTTCTTTCTGTGATTCGGAAGTGAAATGAAGTTATGCTTAGTCTTATTAATAATGCTGAAAATACTATGCAGTACACTAACATACCATATTGTTTTGAAGAAGTCGGTCACCTATAGTAAAAGATTACAGAAACTGTGTTTAAAATCCTTAATTGTTCATTCCATAAGTCTTGGTTTTGTGTGGTTTATAGGAATTGAGATAATCGGTAGTGTACTTCTAATTCGATTTATATAATTAGTGTGAACTGAAAATAGTAATTGAGGTAAGTGTAGTATAGATTTAAGGGATTTATTAATATGAAAAGGATATGAAACATTTTTGGAGTCTGGGCCAGACAGATTATTCAGTTGACCTTACTATAAAATATGTGATAATTGATAGCACAGAAAATTTGGAATTTCTAGAAGGGTACAATTGCTTCAGTTCTAGAAATAAGAGGATTTAAACCTCTATTATTTATTTAGTGAGGAAATTCGTTTATCAGATGTATTTCTATATTGGGTGGGTTATTCAACATATTAGGTAAAATATATATCTTGTACATAGAGCCAAAGTTATAAGAAGGACATTTTTTCATAATAAATATATTATCTGGTCATATTGAGTTGATGCTCAGATTCATAAACTGTAACAGTGAGGCATAGAGTTTTAGTTATAAAATTGGTATTAAAAAGTTCTGGTGGGTGGGGCTTAAAACTGTTCCTAGAAAGTATATAGTTGTTAGAACATTTATTATAATGGTGTTGGCATACTTTGCTATAAAACTAGAGAAAATAAACCCAGAGCATATTCAACATTAAATTCTGATACTAATTCCAATTCTCCTGTATACTTAGCCTTTGCTAGTGAGAGATAAATTGAATTATGTCTACAAGTCATATTGGGATGTGTGTGTGTGTGTGTGAGAGAGAGACGGGGGGGGGAGGTTTGCATACATGCCATGGTGCTGTTGTGGAGGTCAAGAGGACAATTTTTGGGAATTGATTCTTTCCTGCCACCTTCTTGGATCTGGGGATCAAGCACCTTTGCCTGCTGAATCATCTCACTTGCATCCAACTAAAAGTTTTAACCAAAAAGGTAAGTTTGTTTATTGTTTTAGAGGAATAATGATCCATAGTAGATTAATGAGTGTTCTCACCTTACTACTTCATGAGAAAGTCAATCTCACTCACTGGAAATAAGAGATATTTAGACCTCCATTTAACCATTCATACAAGATCCTTAATTAATGGACACATGATTGTGCTGCCTCTGCATGGTCAAGATATGTGGTCATTAATTGGGTAGAGGCAGGTGGATCTGTGAGACTGAGGGCAGCCTGGTCTATATAGCAACCAGGGGTGCTAGGAAGACCCTGCCCCAACCCCTCCCCCCAATAACAAACCCACAAACAATCACCAAAAAATGTATGACCATTAAATATACATCACTGGCCAGGTAGTGCCTCTAATACTGGTAATGCCACGGGCGATGCTATTGGTGAACAGGCACCATTCTTGTTTGCTGAATTCCTTTTTTCTCAATTCCTTTCTCTTCAATTTCCCTATTTCTATTCTGCTGTCTTAAAAGTAATAAATTAAATAGAAGCTACATTAGTAAGTCTGTCTGTAGAGCTGTGACTATCAGTCAGCCTTCACTCTGATATACACTTAAGGATGGAGAATAAATTTTTATTACTACTATTAATGGCATCTCACATATTAATACAACAGATTAATCCTCTCATTTACATAGGAATTAAATGTAAATATTGTAATGAATATAACGTTTTTGTTGAGCTTGAGTGTGGCTGCCTTTAGGCTGACAATGAA
Organism: Eospalax fontanierii; assembly: GCA_035773235.1. Classification (NCBI taxonomy): domain Eukaryota; kingdom Metazoa; phylum Chordata; class Mammalia; order Rodentia; family Spalacidae; genus Eospalax; species Eospalax fontanierii. Next base: position 57,360,593 of record CM069539.1, on the reverse strand, counting down.
TGTCTGTTTATATGCTTTCTATTTAAGGTCGTATCTGTTCCAAAGACCAGTTCACTTTAGGTTAACATTTAAATTTACAATGAAATTGAGATTTCTTTGAGTACATTTAGAATTGAACTAAAATTCTGATCTCGACAACCACCTATCATCAACGTCTTCCAGTGCCTTTAGGTTTTCACTGCAGAGAGATTTTGCTTTATTGGCTAGGTTTATTCCTTGGTACTTTTAAAAAACTTTTGATGGGAGGAACTATTTTGAATGAGTTATTTTTTCCAATTTCTTTCTCTGCTAGTTCATTGTTAGTATATGTAAAGCTACTAATTTTTTAAGTGTTGATTTTGTGTCCTGTAACATTACTGAAAAATGTTCACTGGCTGTAACAGTTCTCTGGTAGATTCCATAGGGCCTTTTAATTATAGAATCGTGTCATCTGCAGATAGGGATCATTTGACTTCTTCTTTTCCTATTTTATCCTTTTTATGTCTTTCTCTCATATTCTTGTTATAGCTTAGAGTTGGAATACTATATTGAATATGGAGGTGATAGTGGCCATCTTTGTCTTGCTCCTAATTTTAGAATTTTAGTTTTCCTCCAATAGTATAATGTTTTCTCTAAGTTTGTTGTTTATAGACTTTATTATTTTGGAAATATACTCCATCTATTCTAATGTCTCCATAACTTTAATCATGTGGGCATGTTGAAGTTTCTCAAATGTCCTTTCTGCAACTATCAAAAAAATTATGTGATTTCTGTTTATAAGTATTTTTACATTTGTATCTCTCTCTCTCTCTCTCTCTCTCTCTCTCTCTCTCTCTCTCCCCCTGTGTGTGTATGTGTGCCAACTTCTCATGGTCAAGACATATCTTCTTACTGCATTCCTGACTTTGGTTTGAAAGTATGTTTTTGAGAATTTTCACATCAGGGAAATTTGTCTGTAAGTTTTCTTTTATTGTTGTTGTAGTGTCTTTATCCGGTTTTATTATCAGCATAATACCGGTTCAATAGTTAGTTTTCAATGTCAACTTGCTTCAGCCTAGCATCACTTGGGGAAAGAGCCACAACTGAGGAATTATCTGGATCAGGTTGACTTGTGGGCATAGGTGTATGATGGGCTATCTTGATTGTTAATTGATGTAGAAAGAACTAGCCCATTGTGGGTGGCACCACTCCTTGGTTTGGGTCCTGAACTGTGTAAGAATGGAGATGAGTCAGGCAAGCATCAGAGAGCAATAGTGCATTTGTTCTCTTTGCTCTTGAGAGTGGATGTGGTGTGATGAGCTGCTTGAGTTCCTGCTTTCACTTCCTGCTGTCATGGACACAAGGAAGGTAGTTCATAACTATAAGTAATCATATTTTTTAAAAAAGAGATTTCTACCAGGCCTGGTGACTCACACTTTTAATCCTAGCACTTGGGAAGCTAAGCCAGGCAGATCTCTGTGAGACCAAGGCCAGCCTGGTTTACATAGCAAGTTCCAGGTGGGGGGGGGGGGCACATCTCATAAAACAAACAAACCCTAGAGAGTTCTCAAATAAATAGTCTTATGATGAACCTAAAAGCTCTAGAAAACAAAAAGCTAATCCCAAGCCCTGTGGGTGGCAAGAAATTATCAAGATTAAGGAAGAAATTGAGAGTAAAATAGCAAGATACAAGGTAAATTAAAACAAAGACTTGGTTCCTCGAAAAAGTTAAGATTGCTAAAGCCTTCGCCAAACTGACAAAAGAAAGAGAAGACCAAAGTAACAAAGCAGAGATGAAAAGTTCTTCTTCCACCCCTTTGTAGCTGCAGTCATATGTCATATTCTGCCTCTTTGCAGGAGGCTGGCCCGAATAACTCTGAGCCCCTAAGCACCTTTGGCTCATTTTTCAGCCCTCCACACCTCTGCCAGGGTGACTGGAAATTACAGACATTTCCCTGGTCTGTGTGAGACAACCCTGTCCTGGAGGCCAGTACTGTTCCAAGTCACCAGAGCTTCTCTGGGGAGAAAAATCACTAGAAACCCAAAGAAAGTAACTGAAATTGGCCCTGGAGAGCCCCAGCAGGCTCCTTGCCCCACCTCTAAGAACTTCCACCTGGGGACACCACTCTTCAGCTAGAGGTGTTTGCTGATTTGTTTGTTCTTGTGTACTGCTGGTTTAAGAGGACACCGAGTATCCCGGTCAGATGCTTTACCAACTATATCTCTAGCCCTTTCTGTAGGGTTGCTTAGGTTTGCATTGAACTTATGCTATAGCCCAGGCAGGTCTTGAATTTTGCAATCCTCCTGCCTCAGTCTTCCAAGTAGCTGGGATTATGGGCTTGCATTAGCAGATCCAGCTGATAGAAATATCAGAAAACATTTCTTAGACTCAACCTCACCTCATTTCACAGATCTAGGTCCCATGGGTCCCTAGAGGGCGCTGAGGGGAAGATGAGGGCAGAGTGTCCTGCACTGTAGCTAACCCCCATTATTGATGAAAATCATCAGAAACCAGAACTGCCTGGATGTCTAACCGGGGGACAAATCATGCTCAAATTAATCTCAGTCCTCTTCATAGGGCACACTCCTCTAAAACCAGAGGTTTCTTGGCAGCACCAGGGCCACCAGGTAAGACTGGATAACTAGGAGACACAGGCGGAACAGAAGTACCGCAGGGTGTTGATTGACGTGAGGACAGGTCATAGACACAGGGTACAGAAGTCTGGGGGGAAATGGGGACAATGAAAAGTGGAGGCTGTCAAATGCTAAAGCCTCTCTCTGCCCTTAGGGGAGCCTTCCAGCCTGTCGGGTGAAGTTGTTCTCCCAGAAGGACATGGGGCAGAGCCAGTAGTCTTCCGGTGTGAAGCAGGAGTGCAGGGCTACAGGGTGGTGAGCACCACGAAGCCAGGGCACAGAGCTGGGCAGCGAGACTAACCGGGCTGGAAGTGCAGAAGCTCACGTGCTGAGGCCAGCCCCCGTGTGAAAAGCAGGAGCTGCTGAGGAGCATGGCATGGGACCCACATCTCAGATCTCAGCACTTGTTAGCAGAGAAAGGAAGATGTCTGCGTGTTTGACATCAGCCAGCCTGGTCTACATAATAAGGCCTTCTGCTAAAAAAAAAATATAGAGAGAGACATCAATCAGTTTGAGCTGCTATCCACGCCCACAATCTAGGCAGCTTAAGAGGCTGACGCGGGAGGAACATAGTAAGGTCAAGGCCTACCCCAGCTGCAGCATGAATTCAAGATGAGTCTGGGGAACTTAGAAAGATGTCTCAAAATTAAAAGTAAACAAAGAGCTGGGTGTTGCTCAGTTGCATCTAGTATGTTCAGGTCCTGATTTCAATCTGCAGTTTGGCATGTTGGGACAAGGGCTCAGCCATAGCCAGCGGTTAGTACGCACTCTGTGCCAATGTCCAGGCTCATTGTACGCCAGGGCTCTGAGCATCTGGGATTTGAGCCAGACTGGCTCTGGGTGATCTCCTCTTTTTTCCCTCCTATCATAAGATGCCATCCTACCTACAGCTGGATAGGAGTCAGATAGAATCTGGCCTCACACCAAGAGCACATCAGCGAAAGAAGTGTTCAAAGGCTCACAAGCTCTAGACTGATCAGGGTCTAGCCCAGGTTTGGTACTATTTCTGTTGTAGACCAAGGTTGACCCTTTAGTCAGGATCTTCCTGGTTTTCTGACAGGGTCCCCTCTTCCTTCCGGTTTCACGGTCCCCACAGGCCACACATTACCCTATATACTCCTGCCTACAACACAGCCAAGTGTAGAAAAGCCCTATTTTCCTGGTGACAGGGCTTTTTCTGGCTGCATCCTGCCTGGCGACAGGAGGAGGGAGTGCATCGGGGCCAACTTATGTCCTTGGCTCAGAGAAAGGATATGTTCAAAGGGTCCTGGAACGGGTGGCTGGGCACGCTAAACCTTCTGGGCATGCAGAGCCAGGTACAAATTTGTCTAGACACATAGGCAGTGGGGCCAGCAGATGCACAGGAGCCTTCCTGGTTGTAGGGATGGGGCACCAAATTGGGGTTCCCCTTCCTGCCACCTTCCTGGCTCCCAGAGCACACTTTGGTGGCGGAGGAGTCACATGGCACATCCTACTACCCACGACACCTTAGTCTTCCTAGACCCAGACTTCAGTTCTTCATCAGAGAGGGGTAGTGTGCTGTGACAACCTGGGGCTTAGACTATCCAACCGGAACAGAACTTGGGGCTCCCAAGAAGACCATGGAGAAAAGGATGGGGCCCAGCCTCTGTACAGCTTCTGCCCAGCTCTCAATTGTGTATATGGCACTGGAGACCTCAGCTGTGGGTTACTTCAGGTCTGACACCCTGGCTCCCCTCCAGTCCCTGATGACGTCTTGGCTGTAGGGAGGGCATGAGAGAGACAACCTGACCGTTCACTCAGCACTGCGATTCCAGGACAAGAGTTCCAGGCAGGGAGGACGGCCAAGTGAAGATCTACAGGCGAGGGACTGGGTCACGGCTGCTCACGCTGGAGGAGGGAGGCCACAGCCCCATGTCTCACCTTCTCTCGGTCCCCCGCTGATCTCAGGGCACAGCCACAGTTCCTCCACGGAGGAGGAGTCTTGGTCACAGTTTTGGTAACAGTTCTGCCACCTCTTCATCATCTAGCTGTTTGTCATCCTTCACTGCCATCATCTTCTGAGCCAGTTGACAGAGCCAGAAGCATTCTGTGAGCCTGTCTATAACCTGGCTGCCCCTGCCCAGCTTAGTCCATTTCTAAGAAGACTCCCTGTCTTCCCAAGGAACCATGATGCTCTGGCAGGACTCCTATACAAGACATTTAATCTCCAAAGCTGCTTTTGTTTCTGCTTGCCCCTCAACGTGTATTCTTACATGCTGATTTCTACATGCCATATACTTCCTCTATCTGCCAGACTGTGTGGTCATAGAAGATAAGTTTTTAAAAAGTCATTGAGTTGGTTGTCATCATGCTATATATGTTCAATTGGAAGGTGAAGGCAGCAAAATCAGGAGTTCAGGGCTAATCTCAATTACATAATGGGTTTCAGGTCAGCCTCAACTATATTATCAAGGCTGGCCTGGGCTACATGAGAACTGTCTCAGAAACAACAACTGAGAACAAAAAAGACATGATTTCCAGGGCTGGAGATGTAGTGCTGTGGTAGAGTGCTTGCCTGGTGTGCACAATGTATACTCCCTGGTCCAAGAACAGAGATAAGGTTTGTTGCTTAAATGTAATGATACTGTGTTTCCACTTAAAGGCATCCTTACTAACATCACATATGTAGTCAGTGTTCAAATTTTCCCAACTGCCTCTCAAGTATCAGCTTTAGATTTTTTCTTGAAACCAGGATCCAGATACATAGCATGTTTCTATAGCATGTTTAATAACTATGACGTTTTTGGTATTTTTGAGGCTGGCTCTCACTATGTAGTCCAGGCTGGCCTCCAACTCAGTGACTTTTCACAGTGATGGGATTCTAGTATGGACCACCATGCTCAGCTGGTCCAGTCTTTATAAAAATTCTTGCCAGATATGACAGCTTCCACCTGTAATCTCAGCATTTGTGAGGCAGAGGCACAGAGGATGACAGTAAAGTAAGGTTATGTGTTCTAAATAGTGAGTTCCAGGCTAGCCTGATCTACATATCAAGACCCTATTTCCCAAAACAGAAACAGGAACGAATTTATCAGATTAAAAACAATGTTTTATTAGCCATTGATGGCCTTTGGCTAGATCTATCATAAAAATCATCCCTCATGGGACTGGAGAGATTGCTCAGTGGTTAAGAGCACTAGCTGTTCTTGCAGAAGATCGAGGTTCAAATCGCAAAACCCACACGGCAGCTAACAACTGTCCATACTCCCAGTTCCAGGGATCCAACCCTTCTGTTCTCCGTGGGCATTGCATGACATGGGTACACTTATATACATGCAGGCAACATACTCATACACAAAATAAAAACAAGTCAACCAAAAAATCGTCCCTCAGGCTATGCTTGATGGCACATACTCGTAATCCTAGCATTTGGGAGGTAGAAGCAGTTAGGATCAAGAGTTCAAGGACAATCTCAGGTATATAGTGAGTTGGCGGCCAGACTCTACAAGCTCAGACCCTGCCTCACAGAAACAAAGGCAGGTTATGGAGATAACTGTTTGAAGAATGCTTGCACAGCATGCACAAAGCTCCTGGGTTGATCTCTAGTGCTGACTAAACTAGGCTAGCTGCTGCATGCCTGTAATCCCACCACAACTAAGTTGGTGGAGGCAGGAAGATTAGAAGTTCAAGGTCACCTTCAGTTCTGCATCCAAGATAACTCACTCAATATAATCTCCACATCTAGCAATTTCCCCACACATTTCATAATTTCACTTTTATTTATAACCGAATAAAATCCATTGTGAATATGTACCCCATTATTCTTATCCATTCGTCTGTTGATGGGCTGATTCCATTTGTGTGGTTGTTTTTGTTGCTACCTTCCAGCCTAAGTACAGGCCTGTGCAAGTTTCTGTGTGGTAGGATAAAATATTTTGGGTGTATTCCCAGGAGTGGTGCAGATAGATCATTTTTTTTTTTTTTCAGAAATCTCCATAGTGATTTCTGTAACGGCTGCACACTTGACACTTCCACCAGGGTCAGATAGGATTCCTCTTTCCTCATATCCTCTGAAGAATTAGCTTGCACGATGGTAGCCATCATTTCTTCTTCTTCTTTTCTTCTCTTTCTTTTTTTGTTTCAAGATATTTTATTTATTATTTTATGTGTATTAGCGTATTGCCTGCATGTGTGTAAGTGCAGTCATGTCGTACAATGCCAGAGGAGATCAGAAGAGGGCGTGAGATCCCCTGGAACTGGAGTTGCAGACAGTTGTTATCCACCATGTAGGTGTTGGGAATCGAACCCAGATCCTCGGCAAGAACAGCCAGTGCTCTTTAACGGCTGAGCCGGCTCTTCAGTCCCCATTGCTTTCTTTCCCTTCGGCAATGTCTCAGGTATATGTATATAAGATGGTTAGCCATTCTGACTGCTTTTTGATAGAATCTCAAAACGGTTTAAATTTGCCTTTTTCCTGATGACTAAGAATGCTGAACACCAAAAATGACTTAATGAATATTTGTGTTTTGTCTATGGATAACTGTCTATCCATTTCATTAGCCCACTTATAACTGGCTATTTTGATGAGACTGTTTGTGTTTAATCTTTGCAGTTCTTACCCTGTAGTATTAATCTCTTATCTGAAGTAGAACTGATGACGATTTGCTCTCATTCTGTAGGCTTCCTGATCAACTGCTGATGGTTTCCTGTGCTGTGCAGAAGCCTTTTAATTTCATTTGCCAATTCCAGGTTACTCCCTGCGCTACTGGAGTCCAAATCAGAAAAATCTTGTCTGTGCTTGTTTCTTGAAAGGTTTCCCAATTTTTCTTCCAGCACTTTCCAAGTTCCTGGTTTTAAATTAAGTCCTTTGATCCATGTTGAACAGACGTGGACCTAATTTCATTCTAGTATTTTGCCAGTGCTGGGTTTTTTGTTGAATCTTCCTTTCGTGTTTGTTGCTTTTGCCTGCGTGCCTTAGTGGCCTGCTATTGAGTACAGCAACCTGTTTCTGCTGCCAATGCCTCCGTCCTTGATTGACCAGAAGCCAAGTTTTTCAGTTTGTTGACTGTGGACTGAAGACTTGCAACTCTCCAGTTATCCTCCAGGCCTTCATCGCCCAGATTGGGAATGCTGAGCTAGCCAGCCTCATGGACTGAGAAGCTACCGGATTCCCTCTCTCAGTCTCTCTGTCTCTGTCTCTCTCTCTCTCTTCCTCTATCTCTGTCTCTCTGGATTTGTGTCATATAGGGTTTTTGGTAGTCCAGTTGGGCATCAGACTTGATATATAGCAGATGATGGTCTGGAACTCTCTTGATCCTGTTTCTTTTGCCTTTTGAGTTCTGGGATTAGAAGTTTTTACTACCACATGCCTTTTTATTGGCTCTATTTAAAAGATGAGTCCTGGACTTAAGAACACATATATTCATTGAACCAACAGTGGGTCTCTGAGATTAGAAGAAAGTAAAATCTACTCACAATATGAACCAATTTTCTGTCTTTTTCTTTCCTTACATGTTTTACATATAAGCTTTTTCTTGTCAATATATTGCTATGTTAGAGATAGCTGAATAAAAAATCAGGAACAAATGAAAATATAAAAGATGATAATTGTAAGATGCAATATTTACTTCCTGTGTAATACAAATGAGTTCATCACAGTGACTTTCTTTTAAAGGGTTTCATGTAGCAACACAGCATTTTGGATACCAACATTAAACCGTAAATGCAAGCTGATTCTTAAACTTTAACCTTCACATACTTTCTTTATAAGGCAATCTATCTCAGTGCATCCATGGACAAAGTTGCATTAAGTGTGGAAACTTTTTCCTGTCTTCAGCATGGAGGAACTGTGAAGTAACTCCCTGTGAAGCAGAGGTCCCCTGTACAACCCTCAGCAGCAAATGGTAATTAGAGGCAAGGCATTTCTACAGGAAAGGGGCTTGGACTGCTGTTCTTGTTCTCTCTCCGTAGCCGAGGATGGGCCTGGCATGAGGTGAGCACATATTCTCTGTTAGTTGAACAATACTTGAGGGCTCTGCCACCTTCTTTTAAACTCATTATACTGTTTTGAGTGTGATCATCACGACAGCTCCATAGTGATTGATGGTGTTGCTTTCTCATTGCTTTTCTGCAGTTGACTTCGTAGAATTACTAATGTTGACTTAAACCCTGCTACAAAACTATGCATAAGTCCTGTTCATGGGCTAGAGAGATGGCTCAGCAGGTGCAGGAGCATGACGCCAAGCCTGATGACTTGAGTTCGATGCCCAGGATCCCCACAGTGGAAGAAGAGAACTGCATGCTGTCCCCTGATGTCCACATGCCAGACATGCAAATGCTTCTCTCCACCACAAATAACAATGTTAAAAATTTTATACTTTATGTGGAGTATAGAATTATAAATTCAATTTTAATACTCAGGTGGATGATCATATGCATTGTATAAGATTTCTCGTTGTAGGAGTTGTAGTAGTGTTGCTTGTTTTAAGGTCATCACTTTTGTCCGTGTGAGTAAAGTGAAGGAGGCAGAGGTGTTTCCAGGTTTCCTTTATATCATTTATGTTTGCAGTGACTGTCATAACACCCCGCATTTCATTACTGATACTGGTACTTTACAGAAGTTCAGTATGTTTCCCGGTCGTGTCAATAAGTAATTATCCTTTTTGCGTATCAGTTTGATTGATTTGTATTCTTCCATGTAGAATGGCCTTTCTGGGCTTGCTTTTGTTTGTGTTGTATAGTACATTTTCTTGGTTATTCTTCTGAGATCTTATGTTATTTACTAGAAATATTTTTCTGTTGGTTAACAAATGCACTTAGGGCAACAAGTTCATTGTCAGGGAAACTTTAGCTATGTTTGCTATCTCTTCTTAAAGTAGTTTTGGGATTTGAACCCAAGGCCTTGTTGGTGGTACGGAAGTGTTCTACCACCAGAGCACATCGCCATCATTCTGCAGATGTTTAATTGCATGTTTCCATAGCAGGGCCAGTGGGACAGTCATTTTCCTGTGATCTGTAACTATGCTTTCTCCTTTTCTCCATCTAGTCTGGTGAGTCATTTGGCAGCGGGAAGGAGAGCTCTTGGCTTTGTTCTCATTGTTCTCAGAATAGCAAGTCTCACATTCTCCTCGTTGTCTTCAGTGGCTTCTCCTTTAAGGAGATGGGCATCCTGTCCTTAATGTACGCCCGAATCCTTCTTCTATCTTCTCCTTCCATTTGGGATCGAGTCCAGTGCATATGTTTTCTAGACTTCTGTTTTGAACTTACACATTTAGAATAAATTGTGCACATAAAATGGAACAGTACTGCTCCAGTAGAGTGGTCACTGGAGTTACATCTCTACTAATACAGTACTCACAGGTCATTGATTTATTCTTTAACTTTTTGTTTACATCTACTTATTAATTTGTGTGTGTGTGTGTGTGTGTGTGTGTGTGTGTGTGTGTGTCCCCACACCTGTGACACAGAGTGCTTATGGAATTTGGACGATAACTTTCAGGAGTCTGTTCTCTCCTTCCGCCTTGTGGGTCCTGGTACTGAACTGGGGTTTTAGGCTTGATGGGAAGCACTGTTACTCGGTGCACCTTTTCAACTGGCCCATCAATTTGACTTTTATAGTGTATTTTTGGTCGGTCCTGGATGAGCTAGAAAAAAATAGCCCATCTTTCTAGACATGAGAAAGATACTGGCAGATACGGACATTTGTCCTGTGGTTTGCAGGACCGTGAAGAGGACCCTTTCTGATTTAACCACAGTGTGTGCCCCCTACGGTTTTCATATGTTCCATTACTAGGGATAGCTGACTTTTCTTTTCATGGCTTGTTTTCACGAGCGGACCTTAGAATGCACATGACTGGATGGGTTCTACATGTTGATATTTAAAATTTTATATTAAGCAGTATAATTTTTATTTTTAAGACTTTTACCTCCTCAGAACAATGTTTTCATAAAATTATTTTTGCTCTTATTTATTCAGGGAGTAATATTTCATTCTTTGTATATAAAATGACAGAAAAATTTCTCAGTAAAGTCAGAAATGTTGACAAGGAACTTTGTAGTAATATCCACAGATGAGATGAAATATGTAATTCGATAATTACCTCCTTAGGGAAAGGATGTAATATGTAAAATAGCTTTATAAAAATATACTCTTATTAATGTGTGCATGTGTGATGTGTGTATATGTATCAGAGTGAGCAAGAGCATACCAGAGTACATGGGTGGAAGTTTGAGGACAACTTTGAGAGTTAGTTCTCTCTTTCCACCATGAATTCTGGGGCCTGAACTAGGGTTGCTAGGCTTGTAGAGCTGCTCCAACACTACTTTTCATTTTTTGGTCTTTGGGGGTTAGCTCCAGGTGGCCTGAAACTCGTTATGTAGACAAGGGTGGTCTTGAAATGTGGTCTGGATGTCAAGTGAGAATTGTGACATCACTCTGCATGTTCTATGACACGCTAGTGCTGCGGTGGTGATGTGATTATCTATATTCAGGGCTCAGTGCTGAACACTTCAGTACTCCTCAGGAAGCACCTGGTATAGTGCAAGCTGCTATATTTTGGTGGTTATATTTTGATTGTGGTAAATTTTACAATGGGGACAGGCTGTTCCTGTAAAGATATGATAATACCAGCCACTAAATGCTGTCTGTTTGACTTGCCTGGTTAATAATTTTTAAAATTTTTCTCAAAATTATATACAGCTTGGATAATGATTTATAGTTTTAATCTAGTTATGTATTTGATTCTTCAGTAAAGAACGCGTTCTTAACTTTTCCATATATATATATTTATAGACTTATATTTATATATATATAAATATATAAATTCCTAATATAGCTTGCTATATCTAACTCTTCCTTAATAGGTATCTCCTTATGCAAATGTAACTCTTTTGTTAGATATCTTTTGATATAATTTAGGTAGTATGTCTTGAAATGATTCATCACAGAAAACTGGAGTGAATCCAAAATGTTGGAGATGTTTTATGGCATTTTGCATAATAACATGTAGATATCTTTAACTTTTCTTTTTTTGCTTTTTGGTCTTTTGAGACAGGGTCACGCTGTAACCCCAGATGCCCCAGACCTTGCTATGTAGACCAGGTTGGACTCTATCTCATAGAGCTCTGCCTTGCTCTGCCTCTTGAGTGCTGGGATTAAGGGTATGCACCACCATGCTTGGCTCTATGTTTAGTTGTGTGTTTTTATTTTTAACAAACATTCTCTTTTTCTTCTTCCTGAATTTTGTATTTTATTCAGGAAATTATAGGCATGTATTTTCTATTTATGTGAAAGTTCATAGGAATGTGAACTTTCATTGAACTGAAAATCTTTATTTTATGGGTAATTTCAGTTGCCAAAGATATCAATAATAGGTAATTTTCTAACCCAGAGATATCAATTATAGATAATTTTCTAACCTGTTTTCTTTCTGAGGGATGGCAATGCATTATCTATGAGAAGTCACTAGTTCAATATGTAAAGTAGAGAATTCAGATCAATTGTAGAAATGACTAAAAACATAGAGGTTTAAGATTGATTTCCATTCAGCATTGAGGATATACTGTACAAATGACATATGAGGACCAATGAGAACTGCTCAGAGAGGTAATTCTGTTAATCTTCTCTCGACTTGTATCTCTGAGAAGATTGCTAACTCCTAAAGCTGTTTCATATTTTCTGTGGCTTCGTTCTCTTTACCCTTAAGGCACTTTGATCTCTTTCCAAAAGTTTGTCTCTAGGCTTTTCCTTGATTTGACCAATAGCTAAACATAGAAACCCATCTATTTGCGAAACAGCAATAATGGAATATGGTGGATTTTCTAAGTCTTGCAATACTCATGGAAACAGGCATTTATTGACCACGGTTCGGATACTGAGCATTCTGGAGAACAACGCTAGCCTTACTTTAGGCATGGACACTGTACACTCGGGCCGACATAAGATTCATTTTCAAACGTTTCACTGACTCTGCCTTACCAGAGTCAGGGTTAAAGGAAAGTGGCTGGGTCCTAGCAGACTGATGTCATAGACGAACAATGACTTAGGAATTTGGAATCCAAGGCTGTCATGAATCTGACTCAGGCTAAGCTGTGAGAACTATGGCTGTCCATTTTCCTAGTAACTAAACTTCCCAAGCATTTGCACTACATGTCTTATGTTTATTAAATCACTCACCAAGAGTCCTCCTTTACTGTTTGTGTACACCCCCTGGGTGGAATCAAAGACAGATTGTGACCAAAGTACCCAAGTTCCTGTGGTCTCGTGTAGAAGAGCCAAGATGGGAATTCAGATGTGTGGCACTGAGCTGACACTCTAAGCTGGTGACCTGTGCTCATCATTCAGCTGTGGGGTCATCAGCCACCACACAGGAAGGTCAATTGTAGGTGTAAATGTCTAGATTTCTACAAGCCCATGGAAATCCTATACATTATTCACTTTTATTTTTTTATCTTCTCTGGCTTTCTGTTTTCCATCAAGGTGGACTGTCCAGCAGTAGTCCAACAATGCTTGTCAGCCAACTACATTCATTAAGTCCAGACATATAGACTCAGTCCATAGATTTTTGTCCATACAAAACAAGGAGCACTGGGTAACTACCAGCAGTGCCATGAGCTGACAGTTATTTTGTATTGTTCTAGCTTTTGCAGAAGATGATCAGATGAAGGCATCACGAAGTGAGGCGGCAAACTCATTTAAGGTAAGGACATACAGGCTAATTTCTTGATTCCATTATTAATATAAATCACATCTGAATAAAACTGATCATGTACAATATAGGTATTCAAATGTTTACTTGGGAAGAGGAGAAATGAAATTGCACCAGGTCACACCTAACTTGAGGGTGTGCAAAATGCCAGCATAAGGTGTGTCTAGGACGCCTTTTCTTCTCAAACGCTCCTCTTCAGATTTAATATTGTGTAATTTTCACTGAAAACCATAGAGATACTGTCTATGAACTTGAACCTTTCTGCAACTATTGATTCCACTTTCTCCTGGAAGTTCTATGTTCCGTTAGACTGTCTTCCTGAAATGTTGAAGTGGCAAACAGTTCTTGTGTTCATTACAGGAACACCGAGATGGTTAGACCTTTAAACGTGAAACAGTGTAGACATTTGGGGTATGAAGTCACCTCATGCAAGGGATTCATCTCACAAGAGCAGGTTGTTAGAAAATTTCTCTGTCATGTTATCGTGTAGCTGTGGGAAAACTTAGTAGGGAGATAGGGTTGTCTGATCTGCACTGAATTGGAAAAATATCAGAAATACTTATTTTCTTTACAAAAGACCCATCCTCGGGTGTTTTGTGACAGCATCACATACAGACAACTACAGAATATCTAAAGTCATCATTCTTCCCCATCCTATTACCATTACCCCAAGTACCAGTAGAGTCAAACTCTGTGGAAGAGGATTCATAATGTTTGGGCCTAAAAGTGTTTCTTTTCTCTAAATTGTAGGTGGTGTCAAAGAGGAAACACTATATGTATTATGGAATCATTTTTAAAGACATATTTCAGTTAAGAATTTTATAAACACCACTTGTCTTTTTACTGTTGTTTTTGACATCATCCTGTCACAGCTCATGCACATGTACATTTTTTCTGAGTCAGGGCATCACTGAGTAGCAAACAGGGAACATGGTATAAGATAAAGAGCATTCAGCTTAGCTTATAAGAATTCATGCCATTTTGATTCCAAATCATTGTAAGGCTAATAACATTGTTTCTCTTAGAAGTAGTACATAGATCCAATATTCTCAAAACATATGATTAATCTGGCTTACAAAGTAATGTAAGAATTTCAGTTTGTAAAGGCTCAATATAAAGAGGCTTTCCCAGAAGTCATTCCCACAGGAGGCGGTATGCTTCACCTGTTAGAGGCATCAGTGTGAGACTCACTCTGTCTCTTGACTTTCTTCCAGACAACAAGGATGAAGAAGAAAAATCTGAGAATGTCAGGAACACCCCAGCTGATCTAGAGACAATGCAAAGCCTGAAAATAAAGAGAGAATTAGTGGTAGGTAATGGCATTCCTGGTCAGATCTGACAGGAGAGGGTCCAGGAGTAGTCAGGGAACATCTACTGCTTGGTGGCAGAGGAAGAAAGGCAATGTCATGTACTTCCAAAATGGCATGAGCAATGATGGGGAAGGGATTATTCTGGATTATAATTCAAGGGAAGCACTCCTCCTTCATGGAGAGGACATGGTAAGAACGGCAGCGAGGGGAGGAGACCAGCTGCTCACGTACTGTCTGCCTCCTCAGTGTGGGAACAGAAGTGCGGCTGGGCTCCAAAGCCTTGAGATCTGTCCCCAGTGACTCACTTACTGCAGGAAGACTCCACCTCTTAAACGTTCCAGACCATTCCGAAACAGCACCACTGTCTGGTGAACAAGTGTTCACACACCACAAGGCTATGGGGGACAGTTCACATAGAAACCAGAACACACAGTGTTGTGTATGTTTAGGGGCTTGGGTAGACTGACCGTCTCCTATGTGATCTGAATGTTACATAGATATACAAGGGATCAGGTTCTCATTTAATGTCTCTTTGTCATTCCAAGTACAAAGTAATGACATGTCATCTGGTCCAGATTTTAATGTAGTTTGTTGTAGCGAGGCAATGAGACCCAAGCCTATTTGCTTTCCTGCCCCCTGGTCTTCCTGGTGTTTCTATCAGTAAGTATTTTAGTTACTTCTTCTGAACTATCTTTTGTTGAAAGCACACTTAAGAGACTGGGAATCTTGACATCAGCAACCAGTTGTTCCTATCCCTCTTCACGTCCTTTCTGAGGGTGCGTGGATAGTTCAGTCAGCAAAGTGCTTGCCTTGGAAGCACAAAGACATTCCCATGACTTGGCTGATGACTAAATGAAGATGCCCTCATATTTGTGAGGTTTTAATAATGAAAGAAGGTGAGTTTTCCAGGTCTTACAATACTGGACATTGTATATGTAATGTTAATCCACCCAGTGCTCTGCTGTTCCTCTCATTCAAACACAATCTAGTCACCCTGGTCAGGAACAGGAACATTCTAGAGAGCAATGCTGTTCTTTAGGTGTGGATACCGAGTATGCAGTCAGGTCAACACAGGGATTGTTTTAAGACTTTTATCTGACTCTCTGCTGCCTGAGTTTATGTGAAATTCAAATTGACACTCTCAGGATAATCAGTCAAGCATGCTAAGCTGTGAAGTCTGTGATGATACACTCTAACATAACTAGACTTCCTGAGCATTTACACCACATGGCCTGTGTCCATTAGGTCACTCTGGAACAGTACAAACACATGTCCTCTTTTACTTATGAAGCACATTCTCTGGGTGGAATCAAGGATACACATGACAAAGGGACCCAGGCTAATGATGCTTTTAGGTAAAAAGGCCCCAATTCTGAGGCTCTAAACGGATAAGCTGTGCTCATCATGAAGCTGTGGGGTCATTAACCAACAGAAAAGATGGTCCGTGTTTTGTGTAAACTTCTGGATTCCTAAAGTCTGTAGACATTCAAGTCAGGAGGGAGAGTCCACACTAACATAACCCAGGGCAGATATTGCTGCAAGTATGTAGGATTTCATTGTTTTCACACTTAGGAAGGCACATAGGAAGAGCCAATGCTGAAACAGCTTTGAAGATCACCATTTGAGAAGCACACACTTTGTGAGTATTGGATCATTCCTCATACGGACCTAGAGCCACTGAGTATCGAGGGGAATCTTTAGTCTATACATTTAAAGGCAGTGTAAAGTGTAACACACGAGTTCTGAGGTTTTTTGAACTCACACCTTGGGAGCCTGACATAGAAGTACTTAGAGTATCTCTCCAGTGTCAACAGAGGCTTCACTCTTCTTGAAGTTCTCATGTGAAGCTATGTTAGCAGTGCTCAGCAGAGGCCAGATCATCATTCTTCCCCACCTTAATGTGACTTAGCTCATCTGAACCTAACAGACACTTCAAATACTGAATACAAAGGATGTCCCAGTAAGGAGAAACAAATGGTGTGTAATGGCTACTTTGAAAGAGTAACAGTATCAGTATCTTCTACTCTTCAATAAGCTGTTATTGCATACAGTTGTAAATATATTGTTCTACCTGGTATTAAATTCCTCTCCCTGGAACAATGTGAAAATTATTAAAATTAGAATCTTATATGCGAGGACCAGTGACATGGCTCATTGTGTAAATGAGCATGCCTAGCAAGGTTGGTGACATGAGCACACTTCCCAGATTCCACAGAAAGACAGAACTATAGAAGAACTCCCTCAGCTTGTCTTACTACCTCCACTCAGGGGCCGGAGCACATGTGCCAGCACACACCATGCATGCACACAGTGATGACCATAAAAAGTAACCTAATCAGAAGTTATTATTTTACGTGTGTGAATGTTTTGCCTGCATGTATGCCAGTCCACTGAGGCCAGAAGAGCAACCGATTCCTGGAACTGGAGTTTCAGATGGTTGTTAGCCACCATGTTGGTGCTGGAAACTGAATCCGGATCCTCTGCAAGAGCAGCCAGTGCTTTTAACCACAGAGCCATGTCTCTAGCCTTGTAATTAAAAATTAACGTCCTGTGAGCTTAAGAATGAATGCAGACTCTGTGGTGGATAAAATAGGTTTGACATATGTAGAAAGTAGTGTCACTTTTTCTGACTTAAATTTCTTGCAAGAAATGATAAAAACCTGTCATTTCATCATAATATTCACTTTTGTGTTTACTCAATAAAAGATGGCTTCGTCCATGTTCTTTTCTCATCATCTAGAAGGACAAAACTTCTGTTCCCTCTTGTTTTCTTTTTCCCAGCCAGGACATCAAACAGCAGCCCAGCCCCATTGGGTTGACCAACATACTCACTGAGGCTGGCCAGATAGACTGAATCTACAGTCCAATGTCCATATCAAACCAATAGCCCTTGGCATTTAATAAATACTACCATAACCTGAGAGCTATTTTATGTTCTTTTAGTATTGCCTGAGGAAGACCAAATGAAGGCCACACATGAGGAGGAGGCAAATCCATCCACTTCTAAGGTCAGATGATAAGATAGTTTATTTTGATGATTTCTTCTAAGCGGGTATCACATTTGAATAGTAAAAGTGAACGTGTACAGAACAGATTAGAGTCTACATAGAAAGGGAATTAAATAAAATTGTATCACGTCATGCCTCACTGAAGAGAGAATGCTGGTGTCAGGCTCCACAGTGTTTACAGAAACCCTTTTCTTCTGGTTAGACTGTATTATTTTCACTTAAATGGTGACAGATGCATTATCTACGAAAATGCGATACTTTTTTCCTATAAGTATATTCTTCTCTTAGGAACTTCTAAGGTCAAGAGGATTGGAATGTTTTCTTAAATGTTGATTTAGTGGAAGATTCTAATATCCATTAAGGGGACATTAAGGTAGAAAATCTTTAAAGCACGAAGCTTGGGGTAGATAACTGGGACTCGAAAGTATTCCTTAGAAGAGATGCATCTCACAACAGCAGCTTGTTTTAAAGTTTTCATGCATGTTTCTTCAGTGAGTTTTTCTGCCATGGTAGAAGCCAAAGAGAAAGGGTTTGCTTCATCTGGGCTGAACTGGCGAGTCTGAAAAAAATACCTTTCTTCACAAAGGATGCATCCCAGGTGTTTTCTGACAGAACCAAACAGCAGACAAATACAAATCCTTGGCTTGACCACTCTTCCCCAACCTGTTTACCATTGCGTCCTGTCACCAGGGGAAGCAGAAACATGTGCAACCCGAACTCAGCATGATGTGGGCCTAAGAGTGTTTTCTCTAAATTGCAGGTGCAGTCGAAGAAATGGCATCCTTGTATGTATTCTCGAATGACTCTCCATGGACAATGTAGATAAGAATTGTGAAATACTGGCTGTCATTTATCAGGGCATGATGTTTTTTGAGTAACCTGTTGGTGAAGAGGATTATCAGTTTATTTTAAAATAAGACCAACCAAAACCCCAAGTACAAAGAATGTTCCTGTGTGTGTTTCCCTTCCATTAACCAACCCTAATTGAAATGTCAGTTTTCTAGTGACAACAGTCAGCATTCACAATTTACCTACATTAATTAGTTTAAACATCATCACAGCCATGTCTGGTGGATTTGTTTCTGTGCATAAACCACCACAGAAGAACCAACCAGGACAAGGAGGCAAGTGAGCAAGCTGACCACCTAAAGAGCACAGGAGTGAAATATGTTCCCAAACATGTGGTATGATATTCATGATCATAGTTATAACTTCCAATCATCACCCATCACGACATGAAGATCTAGTTTTCCAGTCCCAATCTACAACATATATAACGAGAAGATAATAAACGATGCCATAGTAGTCAAAACCCAAGGTAGCATCTATGTTTCAGGCTGTAGATACTGCACAATGTGAAAGCCCAGGTGTCCTGGGAAGTTTTTGCTCAGTTGGTGGAATAATCAGGTGGTCATGGAGGAGGGCTGTTTAATCCAAGCACCTCATATACTGGGCTGTTGGCCCATAGGCCTGTAGACCTAGCATTTCAGAGGGGGATGACAGAGACTGGGAGTTCAAGATCATCTGGAGTCCCAGATATTTCTTAGACATGGGATACTGACTGAAAAGAGAAACCTCTACCATCACAACCAAAACAGAAAAAGTCCACCTGCTTCGAGTCATGTAAAATCTGACCATGGGGCATGCTACATCAGAAAAAAAAGTGTGTCATTATTGGGTTTCATGCAAATGCTTTAGCATATTGAACACCATTATCACCAGCCCAAAGAGATACATAGTTTAGGGCTAATTTCAACTAGGAACTCCAATTAATACAGGGTTATTAATATGGGAGTAAGCATTCTTTTGTTCATAAACTTTCCATGATGAGCTAGATTGTGCTCAAAAAGGGCTTCTTGCCAATATGGATGGAAAATTCCACAAGTTCCATCCCTAGATGAAGAGCTACAGTCAATCAATGTGTGCTGAGAGAGGGAGATTCAGTTTTCTCCAAGAACAAGCCTGGTGATAGATTATTCAAGGGATCAACTGTAAAAACATGCCTCCAGAAGAGGATTAATTAATGGACTCAGTAAGGTGTGTGTGTGTGTGTGTGTGTGTGTGTGTGTGTGTGTATGTAACAATAGTTGAAGAGGTCACGAATTTGAAAGGGGGAAACAGGAGTTAGAAGGGGAAGGTGAGAGGTAGAGATGATGTAAACATAATATCGATGTATGGAATTCTAAAAAAATTTACAAAACGAGAATATGAAAAAAGCATTTATTGTCACTAGTGGTCGTCTCTATTGTAAACTAATTAGGAGAAAATCCACCTTATAAATTTATACTGTCATCACTGAAATATATGTCATTATTTCTAAAATGTTTCCCAGCACCCACATGACGGTCAGCAGCTGTCCACAACTCCAGTCCACGATCCCATGCCCTCTTTGCCCTCTGCATGACTTGGGCCCACTTACATACTGCAGGCAAAACACTCATGCACATAAGGTCTCAGTATTTTTAACATTATTTTTATCTTTACCAACCATGTAATAGGTGTGTGGAGTATTCACTGATTTCTGTGATCTTCTGGAATTCCCCTTGGAATTAGATGAGGACACATGGAAGCAACTAATGAGTTCCCATTTTTAAAAATGTTTTATTTTATGTGCATGCTTGTAAGTGGACCTGTGTCATGCAGTCCCCACAGAGGTTAGAAGATGATGTCAGATCCCGTGGAACTGTAGTTATGGATGGCTCTTAGCCACCATGTTGGTCCTGGGAATCTAACCAGGATCCTCTGCAAGAGGCCAGTGCTCTTAAGTGCGGAGCCATCTCTCCAGTCCTGAGATCACATGTTCAAACAGAGCAGTGGTGGGTTTTCCTGTTATTTATGCCACTGGGCTGACCTAACTCTTTGTTGTTAATGCATTCCAGTTTCCTCTCTGATGGAAAGACTTCAGTCAAAGCACAGGAAGTCATCAAAACACAGTGAAAGGACGGCTGCAGAGGGTCACGATGGCGCTGGACCCTCCTGCAGTGCAGCTGTTCAAGGTGTTGTGGAAATTCAATTCGTTGTTCAGCGTGGTTGCGGCTGATATGCATGTCTATGAAAAGAGAATGAAATGAATAGCACTGCTTTATAACACGTCCAGAGTATGTACATGTGTGAAATGGTGCACATCCTTAGGATTACTGTCACAAATTCAAATGAATCTAAACGTCCGCTTTGGTTTTCTGTGATGAGTGTTTCTCATGTGAGGCAGTGTGTCTTCACCTGCTATGCGCACCGATGTCTGTGTGAGTCACTCTCTCTGCTGACTTTGTTCCAGACTTCTGTGAGGAAGACAACCCGTATAATCAGGAGGACCAGGCATCCGTAAGAAGTCTGAAAAGCGAGGAGGGTGTTGGTAGGTAATGGCATTCCTGGCCAGACACAAAGTGGAGGTAGTGTGTGTGTGTGTGTGTGTGTGTGTGTGTGTGTGTGTGTGCAGGAGCAGTCAGGTATCCCTGCTGCTTGGGAGGCAGAGGAAGCAAGTCATGTATTTGCAAATGGGGTAAAGCAGTGATGAGCTTCTGTCACGGAACCACGGTGTTTTTCTTTCCTCGGTCCTGTGACGGAATGTCTGAGAAGAGGCAATGTAAGGGAGAAGCGGTTTAGTTTGGATCATAGGTCCAGGGATCACTGCTTCATGGTGGAGAGCACATGCAAAAGACAGGGAAGGGGTGGCAGCCTGGATGGGGGCTGACTAGTCACCGTCCTATCCACACTCAGGAAGCAGAAAGCAAACAAGTGGGGCCTCAAGTACTGTCCACTGCATCCCTTCCTCCAGGGAATCTCATCCCTCTTAAGGTTCCAAACCCTTTCCAAAGAGCACCATCAGCTATTGTTCACGTGTTCAGATACATGAGATTATGGGGAGCGGTTTCATGAAAAACAGAACATGTACTGTATAGAGTGAGGTCTTGTATAGAACGACCACCTCATGTCTCATAATCTGGACGTTAGGAAGAAATACAAGGGTCAGTTTATTATTTATTTATTTCTCTTTGTCATTCTCTTACTGTTTCTTACTTCTGTTTGTCATTCCAAGTAGAAAGAAATGATATGTCATCTGGTCACTGTTCTGATGTGGTTTACCATCATCTAGGTCATCAGATCAAAGCCCATTTGCTTTCCCACCGCTTTGTCCTTGAGGTGCTTTCATTCGTAATTATTATAGTTACTTTCTACGTGCTACCTCTTGGTGAAAACACACTTAGGACATAGAGAACCTATTTGATGGTAGTGCACCTGGGATTCTGGTGTTCATCTGATTTAAACATGATTCACAATAGGCAAATGGAACACTGTGGAAAACAAAGCTACCCTTAATTTAGGCGTCAACACTGGGAAGATACTCAGGTCAACACAGGCATCATTTAAAAACCTTTATCTGCTTCTGTCTAACCTGTGTCTGTGTGAAGTTAAAGTTAATAATTTCAACTAGGCAGGCATGTGTCGTAATGGAACAATGGCTTGAAAACTGAGAACTCAAGGCTTTTGTGCATCTCTGAAGCATGCTAAGCTGTGTGTTCTACGGCAGTACATCTCCCAATTACTAACCTTCCTGAGCATTTACACCACATACCTTACATTCATTAAATCTCCCAGGAACAGCACACACATCTGTCCTCCTTAGGATGCCTAGTTCCTGAATGGAATAAAAGACACAGTGATGAATGAGCCCAAGCTCATAGTTTCTTAGAAGAAAGGGCCAAGGTGGGAATCAGATATGTGGTCTCTAGTTCCAGACCCTAAACTGTTGACCTGAGCTCATCATTCAGCTGTGTAGTCATTACCTCCTATAAAAGAGGGACCATCTGTGTAAATTTCTTCATTTCTGAAACCTGTAGCTACCCAGGTGATGAAGGTGAGTCCTTGCTAACACAGCCCAGGGTGACCTTGCTGTGAGAATGTCAGGTTTCATCAGAGCCATGATGTGGAAAACACACAGAATGGATGGGATACAGAATGCTGCTTCTGATGCTCTCCATTTGGGAAACCCAGATTGTTAGTACTAGATGACTCCTCACACCTGCCCTAAATCCAGGGAGAAATGGGGAGATCCTTTAGTGACTTGTTTTGTCATGAGACACGGTCTCCCTGTAGCCCCAGCTGGCCTGGAACTTGCTATGAAGGCTAAGCTGGCCTCGATCTCACAAAGATGCCCCTGTCTCTGTCTCCTGAGTGCTGAGATTAAAGGCTTGGCTTGTGTATCACTTCCAGTTCTTTAGTGACAATTAAAATAGTGAAAATGAGACCTGCAAGTTCTAAGGCAGTGTGAGCTATACAACCCTAGTGACGTACAAGTGCTCACAGTAGCACTCCAGGAACTCTAATTTGCAACTGTGTCACCAAATTCTAATGGTCAACAGGAGCCATAGTCACCTTCCTCCTCAGTTTATTATCAGTTGGCCCATCATAAGCTGGACAGACACAATGAATACAAATGACACAGGAAAGGAGAAATAAATGATGTATAGTGGTTACCTTAAAATGTAGTTGGGCTGGAGAGATGGCTCAATGTTTCAGAGCACTGGCTCCTTTTGCAAAGGACCTGGGTTCAAATCCTAGCACCCACATGTCGGCTAATAACTGTTGGTAACTCCTGTCCTAGGGGAACCTCTTCTGACCTCCAGGGACACTGCATGACAGGACAGCACTTACACACATGCAGGCAATACACTCATAGGTGGGCCTGCCTACACACATTGTGCGATTGCTCAGTCTCACACACACACACACACACACACACACACACACACACACAATAATAAAAGTAATTAAAAATATTTTTGAAACAGGGTCTCCCTGTTGGTCCAAGCTGGCCTGGAACTCATTATGTAGACCAGACTGACCTTGAACTCACAGAGATCAGTCTGCCTCTGCCTCCCGAGTCTGGGACTAAAGGGGTGTTCTACTACATGTGGCTCGTAATAGGAAATTTTAGAAGGCCATAATATATGCTTAAGGATGAACAGAGAATCTGTTTATGTTAATCTGTGATGGTTAAAATAGGTTTGATTGGTTCTCTGGAAACCTGTGTCAATTTTCTCGACTTCACAATGGTCTAAAGAAGTGAAAGAAATCTGTCATTTAATAAAAAGATTAATTTCAGTGTCTATCTAGTATGATTCAATCAACCAATCAATATAATGGATTCATACTGTTTCAGATTCTCAATATTCAAAAGGACAAAAATGTTGTACCTCATTTTGTCTTCTGTCTTTCCTTTTCTCTGCCAAGAAGGATGGTGTAGAGCTGCTTGACCATGTTTGTTCTATTTTAAATCAACTACATTCATTTAGTCTAGCCATATAGACCAAGTCTGTAGAACATTGTTCAGATCAAACAGAGCTCTTGGCATCTCACAAGTAGTACCATGGGCTGAGAGTGATTTTTGTGTTCTAGTGTTTTCTGAGGATGGACAGACCAAGAACTCCCAAGAAGGGAAGTCAGCGTCATCAACGGCCAAGGTAAGATGACGTTTTTCTAAGACAGTGTTTAGTTTCATGATTTCTTTTCTTGTCAACAACCTTTTAAAAAATTCATTTTTTATGTATGTGTGTAATGCTTATATATATATGTAAGGGCACTCATGTCATGCAATGACTGTGGGGGACAGAAGAGGGTGACAGATCTCCTGGAAATGGAGTTACCGGGTGGTAAATGGTTTTTACCATGATGTAGGTGCTCAGAAGTGAACCCAGGTCTTTTGTAAGAACAGTCAGTGCTCTTTACTGCTGAACCATCTCTACAGCCCCTCATGATCATTCTTTTAAAAGTAGATACCAAAATTGAATAATAAAATTGATCACGTATACCATATGTATTAGGAAGAAGATGAAATGGAATTGTACCAAGTCATCCTTGATTGAAGATGTTATAGGAAATACCAGCGTAGGGTTTCACAGAACACGTAGGGGAGGGCTTTTCTTCTGACTGCTTTCCACTTTACAAGGAAATGTGTGACTTTTACTCAAAAGTTGACAGATATATTATTTGTATGTGTATGAACGTTTTGCCTACATTTGCATACATATGTATGTGTAGCACATGCATGCCTGCTGCCTTAAGGAGGTCTAAAGAAGGAGTCAGATTGCCTGGAACTGGACTTAGAGAGGGTTGTGAGCTGTCACGTGACTGCTGAGAACCAGAGGTCTGGTCCTCCGGAACATTAAGTGCTCTTATTAGCTGAGCCATCTCTCTGGCACAAGAATCGTGTCGTTTTTATGTGAGGGTGTTCTCCTCCAACCTGTTGGGGACTGAATAAGATAGTTGTAAATGTTGATGTGATAGGAAGTTCCTGTGTCCATTATAGGGACATTGAAGTACTGAGACCTTTACAGCAAGAAGCTTAGGCCTGGCCATGGTGGTGCACACCTCTGATCCCAGTGCTCAGGAGGCAGGAGCAGGCGTATTTCTGAGTTCAAGGCCAGCCTAGTCAACATAGTGAGTTCCAGGCCAACCAAGGCTACACAGTGAGACCTTGCCTCGAAACAGTACAAAACAAAACAAAATAACCCAAAAAACACAACCCAAAAGACAAGAAGCTTAGGTCAGATAACTTGGACACAGAAACACCCATAGAAGAGATTTTTCTCATAAAAGCAGGTGGTTATAAAGTTTTCTGCCTTGTTTCAATAATAGCTGCAGAGGAAACCTTAGGGAAATGAAAGAGAGATGGTTACATGATGTGGGCTCCATTGGCAAAAGTATTAAAAATACCTAAAATTTAAACACAGAAATCAGACTGGTTTTTTTTTGGGGGGGGCAGGAAGCTTCACACAACAGACTAAAATAGAATACCTTTTGTAATTTTTATTTATTTGTATGTTTGTGTATCAGTGTTTTGCCTGTGTATGTATGTTAAGTATACCACATATATACAGTGCCTGAGGAGTCCAGAAGAGGGCACTGGATCCCCTGGAACTAAAGTTTCAGACAGTTGTTAGCTGCCATGTTGGGTGCTATGAACTAAACCAGGGTCTTCTCCTACAGCAGAAAGTACTCTGAACTGCTGAGCTGTTTACTCCAGCCTTAATAAAGAATCGTGGCTTGCCCACTCTCCTCTATGTTGTTTACCATTGCCCCACATTACCAGGAGAACCAGATCTGTGCAACCAGATCTCAACATGATCTGGGCCTAAGCATATTTTCTCTAAATTGCAGGTAGAGTTGAAGAAAGAACCATCTGGTATGTACTATGGAACTACTCTGTTTGAAGATAGTAGTTGTGTAAATAGTGGTTGCTGTCCAGTGCACTATAATTTTCCGGAAAACCTACTGGGAATGTGAATTTAGTTGAAAATGACAGGAACAATAACAAGAACAACCCAAACCCTAAGTAACACATTACAGTGGTATGCGTGTCATGGCTGCATTCAGCATAATTCATTTGGGATTCTGTATATCTGGAAATGTCTCCAAGTGTGTTTCCCCTAATGGATATTCCCCAATTTCAAATGTCAGTTTTCTTGTGAAAACACACAGGTACTCTATTTACCTACATTAATTAGTTTAAGCATCATCCCAACCATGTCTGGTGGATTTGTTTCTCTTCACACCCACCACAAAAGAACCAACCAGGACAGAAAGCAAGTGAGCAAGCTGACCACCTACAGAGCACAGGAGTGAAATGTGTTCCCAGACATGTGCTATGAAATTTGATGCTCCAATGTATAACCTCAAGTCATCACCAATCAAGACATGAGCCTCACAATGGAGGGGTCCTAGCACTAGCAGAAACCTAGAACAAATCCAACCTACAGAGAAGGCAAACACTGCCATGATCATCACAGAAGTCAGAAACATGAAGGAGCCTTCCAGGCCTTCAGAGAGAGATATTCTCATCTCTATCTGGACATATGGAGAAAGTCCAGGGGCACTAAATTAGGACTGGAAGGATACCAGTGTATCATTAGGAGATCCAGGAGTTAATCCCTAAGCTCCCCATAAACTGGGGTGTTTGTACATAGAACTTCTTTCCTAGCACTCCAGACAGGGAATATATAGAGATGAAACATTGAAAGTCATCTACAGTCTCGCGCATTTCCTGGCCAGCCTAGATGGGGACACAGAAAACTATCTCAAGACAGCAACCATTACCACCACAACAACAAAAGAAACAAAGCCCCTGAAAACTTAGAAAAGTAAATGCCTAACTTCCTGTAGTCTAATTGAAGCTGAAATAGAAAGGACTCTACATTGGAGAATAAGGTGAATGTATATCGTAATTGGTTTCACTGCAATATACTTAACTCCTGGGACAATTGGTGAAATGCTTTAACCTATCAGACACTATTATCACGAGTTCAAAGAGCCACTGTTTAGGAATCCTGACTAATAAAAACCCTAATAATAGAGTTACTAAATCTGACTTCTTGGATGATACACCTGTAAAAAATGAGCTAGTCTCTCTGCTGAAAATGTTTATCCTTACTCATAACTCTTATCAGTTGACTGATAACCAGGAGCATGAGGATCCAAATAATCAGTGGATTTATAGGGTCGTCATTGAAAATGATGACAGCATGTCATTATTTCTAAAATGCCTTGTACGTCAGTGTGTCTGTGTATTCAGGTCTTAATGGAGATTCAGACAAAGGGAGACTACAGAAGATTCTTAGTCCTGCCCACGGAGGACATGTGGAAGGAAGACGCATAGTGTAGAAGCTGGATGGAGAGGTAGAACCAGCAGCAAAAGTGCCCACCCAGAGCTAGTCCCATCTCTGCCATTCTCTCAGCCAGTCCAGTGCTGAGGACAGTTGCCACCAAGAAAGTGATATGAACACAGTTCACCAAATGACCACAGCACTCAGTTGACTTTGAAGACAGATTCAGAATTGCTTACTTGAAAGTTAGCTCCTTTTTTTTTTTTTCTTTTCCAACCATAATGAGACAGGTAGTTTGGAATGCCATGGAGGCTGAGTCAATATAAGGATTCCTTCTAGTGTGGTTATCAGGTAATTAGGAACAATGAGAGGCAAGTGGCATTGTGACAGATGTGGAGGAAGGCCATACAATTGACCTCACCACAGACGTTTGTGATTGTTAAGTTTCTGTACACCTGATACAACCTGGAGAATTCTGGAAAGAGGGAACATTTGAGGAATTTCTGTCATAAGACTGGCCTATTGCCACGTCTGTGGGTGTGTTATTAACTGCTAATTGATGTGAGAACGCCTAGACCACTTCCGTGGTGCCAGTGCTCTTTGTTGAGGACTTATGTGGGTTTGACTAGTAAGACTTAAAAAAATAGGTCCTCATAGCATTTTAGTTTCTTTGTGAAAAGATCAGAAAACTGAGAAATTGCACAAATCTCCTGTGTGCTCTTAAAAGCATCTGGATGTTGCCTCTCAGACATCACGCCCCCACACTCAGTCATACTGCTCTTCTGTGGTAATGTATCACTCAAATAGAGAGTTCACCTACTGGCCATGTAATAGGTGTGTGAAGTGTACACTGATCCCTGTGATCTTTCCAAAGTCCCCATGGAAACAGATGAGGACAGCTGGAAGCCAGTTTGAGATCAAATGCTTAAGAAAATTCACAAGTACTAGTTTTCCTGTGCTATTTGTGATATTAGGCTGACATAACTCTTTTTGATGTGAATGCATTCCAGTTTCTGTTATGATGAACAACACTCATTTGAAGCATGGCAATTCATCATCTGCGGAAGCAGATCACCAGGAACCAGAAACCACCTATAGAACATGTCGAGGTACTACAAAATGCAATAATTAGTCTGAGCTATTCACAGTAGTTGCGGATTATCGATACTGCATCTTGTGTGTAAAAAGAACGACTAGAACTACTTTACTTCGTGAAAGTGTTTATTTACCTAGCGCAGCATTAGCACTACAGCCACAAAATTGAAAATAAATTTAAACATCCAATTTGGATTTCTTTGACTGCTATGAGCCAGGGAAAGCTGAGGTGTTTCTCATGTAAGGCAGTGTGTCTTCTCATGCTGTGTGCACCAGTGTGTATGTGCGGGTGTCAGTCTCACTACTTACTTTGTTCCAAATGTCTATGATGAAGATCAAGTCAACACTCAGACTCAGGATGACTGGGCATCTGTAAGAAGTCTGAAAAGTGAGGAGGGTGTTGGTAGGAAATGATAGGAAATTCTTGGCTAGATTGAAAGTGGGGGTCGGGGACAGGTTTGTCCAGTAGCAGTCTAGGTTTACCTGCTCCTTGGGAGGCAGAGGCAGCAAGTCAATTTCAGATACTTGCACATGGTGTAAAGCAGGGATGAGCTTCTATCACCGAATCACTGTGACTTAGTTACCTTCCTCAGGGCTGTGAGCAAATACCTGAGAAGAGGCAAGAGGAGCATTCTAGATGGCTTCTCAGGGATCACTGCTTCATGGTGAGAGCACATGCAAAGGACAGGGAAGGTGTGGCAGCATGGCCAGGGGCTGACTAGTCACCCTCCTATCCACACTCAGGAAGCAGAAACTGGTAGATCTTTGTGAGTTCCAGGCCAGCCTGGTCTACATAGGGATTTTCAGGCCAGCCAGAGTTGCATAGTGAGACCCTGTCTCAAAAATAAGTAAATAAATAAATAAATAGATAAATAAATAAATCAATAGGTAAGTAATGAAATTTCTTCTAAACAGAGCCACCAGTTGGTGACCAACTATGCAAATACACGAGTCTATAGGGGATGTTACGCATTCCAAAGAGATCATATAATATATAGATTATGGACTTGTGTTGATCTCATGTCTCATTATCTGGGCATTACGTAGAAAGTGAAGGGGTCAGTTTCTCATTTATTGCCTCTTAGCCATTTCAAGTGGAGAGAAAGAACCATGTCACCTGAACAAGGTTTTAACGTGGTTTGTTAACATGCAGGTGATCAGATCGAAGCCCCTTTTCTTCCTGCCTCCTCATGCTCCCAGTGATTTCATTAATAACTAATAGAATTACTTTAGTGTTCTTCTTTTTGTGGAAAGCCCAGTGATGATATACTCTATTTTGACAGCGGGGAAATCAGACAATGCACAGAGATCACACAGAAATCTGTGCAGACTTGAAAAGAATTTTCTATGTCTACTGGTATAGAAATCGAATGGAAAACCCTATTTTTTATGTAAAGATATCACTAACAAACACCTGTTCCTAATGTCGGAGCTGGAGAGATCGTACAGTGGTTAAGAGAATTTACCATTTCTCCATTGAAACAGCTTCAGTTCCCAGTACACAAATGGTGGCTCAAAACCATCTGTATGTGCAGTTCCAGGAGATGTGTAGCATACATGGTCCCTGCAGCAAACTAATACAGTAACATATATGTCACCACCGAAAACTCACACATGTATAATTATTAAAAACCTCATTGACAAATGTAATAACGTAAATATCTTCTATTCTATTCTTCAATAAGCTGTATTTTTATATTATGGATGAACAAATGTAATTATATCTTGTGAATGATATTAAATAAATTATTAAATAGATTTTCATTAGAATAATGGTGTACATTATAAAGGTTGAAATTCCACATGCTAAAATCAGCAAAATGGGTGGGTGGGTAAATGAGGTTGATCTCTTGAGTTCAATGCCTTGAACCATCCTAAAGGTAGAAGACACACAACTCAACAAAGTGTTCTACATGATCCTATCAGATTCCCTGACAAACCAGTTTACATATTCATATTGTACACAGATAGACACAACTGATAAAAA
The DNA here is from genome assembly GCA_035773235.1 of Eospalax fontanierii. Taxonomy (NCBI): domain Eukaryota; kingdom Metazoa; phylum Chordata; class Mammalia; order Rodentia; family Spalacidae; genus Eospalax; species Eospalax fontanierii. The sequence goes on along the minus strand of CM069539.1, from coordinate 57,330,335 downwards.
TAAAAAGTGAAACTGCGTAACTTTAAAGATAAATGAAGATTCTGTGGGTTTGGACCTATGTTGGTTAAGATATGTTTGCCTGGTTATCTAGGCGCATCCATTTCCTGACATTAAATGATGTGAACTATGGGAGCAATCTGTCCTTTCCTCATGACCTTCATCCATTGTTTACCAAATCAAAGATGGATTGCTTAGAACATTTTAGATTCTTCCTTAGTTGGAAAGACAAAACTTCTGATTCCTAATTTGCTTTTAGTCTTCAATTGCTTTGCTTTTCCCAGCCCTGAGGATGGTCAGCGCAGCCCAACCATATATATATATCAACTATACCCATTAAGGCTAGTCATATAGACGGAATCTATAGACCTCTGTCCATATCAAACCAGAAGCCCCCAATATTGAACTAGTAGTACATGATCTGAGGGTAGTTTATTTTTGTATTCTCCTAGTATCATCTGAGGTTGAAGACAGGCAGACCTGTCAAGAAGAGGAGGCAAAGACCTCAATGGTTACGGTAAGATGGACTTTACATTTTCTAAGATGAAATGATTCTTTCATTTTTCATAGTTCACAGATGTGAAGAATAAATGTGCTCATTAAATAATGCTTACATAGGAAGAGGCTGAAAAGAAATGTATCAAATCACCATCGATTGAAGAGGATACAGAAAATGTTAGTGTTAGAGTCTACAGTGTATATTAGGGGACATTTTCATTGGACAAAGGATTTTCCATTTAGATTAAAACGTGGTTTTCACCAAAACTGGACAGGCTCTTTAAACTCTAGTACTGTATATTGTAGTGTCTTCTCCACTACCATCAGAAACTTCTTGGCTTAAGACAGAATGTTTTCCTCAAAAGTCGATGTGGTGGAAGGTTTCTAAGTCTATTGTTGGGGCTTGTAGATAGTGAGAACTTCAAAGCAAGATGGTTAGATGATCTGGACATGGAGGCGCCCTCTAAAGGGAATTCATGTCATAAGATGAGGTTGTGCTGAATACTGTCTGTCGTGATTCAGTGTAGCTTTGAGTTGCCTGATCTGGGCTGAATGGGCAGAAATATGAGAGAGATTTAGCTTCTAAGGGCATTCTAGACTCAGGGACTTTCTGACCAGAATATAAAGAATCTTGGCTTTCCCAAACTTGCACATTGTGTTTACCATTACTCCAAGTCACAGGAGAACCAGAAACCTGTGTAAGGAAACAGAACTCAGCCCAATGTATGCCTAAGAGTGTTTCCTCTAAATTGCAGGTGCAGTCGAGGAAACAACGAGCCCGTATGTATTCTTGAATGACTCTCTTAGGACACACTGTAGATAAGAATTATCTAAATACTGGTTGCCTCTGTCCAGCACAGCACTGATCTCAGCAATGTACTGGCAATGAAGATTGTCAGTTTGGTTGAAAAATGACAACAACCTCAACTGAATTCCTAAGTAGAAATTCACTGTCATGAGTATATGGTCTCTGCACTCACCTTAGTTGTCTTGGGATTGTATCTGTGCATTAGGAATTTCTGTGTGTGTATTTCCTCTGACAGATATCCCAGTTCTCCAAATAAATTCAAATTTCTGAGGGAAACAACTAGAGTTCACATTGACCTACATTAGGTAATCCATATATTGTCCGCATATAGTGCACATATAGTCCATATTTCTCCACGTACCCTCCACAGAAAATCCAAACAGAACACTGAGGTAAGTGGTCAGGCTGTCTCCCTACGGACTACAGGAGTGAAATGTGTCCCAACACGTGGTATAAAATCCTCTAAGTGATAGTGGGGGAGTCTGAGCTTTCAGGCAAAAACTCAGAACAATTTCTCTCTACAGAAAACCCAAACACTACCCTTACTGCCACAGTGGTCAAAAACCCAAGGCAGCCTCTATGGCTCCTCATGCAGATATTCACACTTATGAAAGGCATAGCTGTGCTGGGAGCTATTAGCTCATTTGCTGGAATGACAGTCTGTCATACAAAACCCCCTTAGTTCACTTCTCAGCACTGTGTAACTGAAGAGTTGTGAAGTTGGCCTGTAAATCTAGCACTCCAGAAAGGGGCTGCAGGAGCATCAGTAGTTGAAGGTCATCCAAGTCTTCAATATTTCCTATCCTGGGCTATCCTTGATGTGGAATTCTTTCCAAACAAAATCCACAACCACAACAATAAAGGAGAAAAGGCTTCCCTCCTTCTAACCATATAAAGGCTGAGGCACTATCCACCAGAAAACAAGAAGTGTGTCATAATGAGTTTCACTTCAACATTCTCTCCTTCTAGGAAGAACTGGTGAAATGCTTTTCCATATTTGATAGCATTACCAGGACTCCAAAGAGACACATTTTAGGTATTGCATTCAGAAAGAACTCCAGTCAACACTAGAACATTAAAGGGCACATAATTACTCTTTACTCATTAAGTTTTTGAAAAAAAATTCTATATTTTATTTTATGTGTATCATTGTATTGCTTGCACATGTGTAGGTATACCTGTGTCATGCAATGCCCATGGAGGTCAATGGAGATATCAAATACGAGAGAACTAGATTATGGATGCCTAAGAGGGCACGATGTTGGTGCTGGGAATCAAAGCCAGGTGCTCTGCAAGAGCAGCCAGAGCATTTAACTGATCAGCCATCTCTCCAGCACCTTACCCATGACCCCACTGACAATTAGATTTTAAAATGAACTCGACTGTGCCACAAAAGTTCTTACCCTCACTAATAGCCACTCTCCATGAAACTGGATACTGTGAACATAGGTAGTCTCTCCATTCAGTGGATTTATAGTGTCAGCACTGCAAAGAGCTGAAGAATTGCACAAACCACGTGTGTGCTCTTCAAGACATCATGTCCCCACATTCAGTCACAATGCCCTTCTGTGGTGTGGTATCACTCAAATAAATTGAGACTTTACATACACTGGCCACAGAAAAGGTGTGTGATGTGTACCCTGATCTCTGTCATCTTCATGAAGTCTCCATGAAATTAGATGAGGACATCTGGAACCATTTTTGAGATGAAATATTTAAAAATAGTTACTATTAGTAGTTTTCCGGGGCTACAAACTTGTTCAGCTAACATACCTCTTTGTTTTGAATGAATTCCAGTTTTTGCTTTGAGGAAAAGGCTCAAATTTCTCCAGAGCCGTTTACCAAATCGTGTTGAATCTACTGATGATTCTAGCACTCCTTCTGACCAAGGTACTGTGGAAATGCAATATTTAACCTTAGGTATTTACCATAGTTGCAGATGGTACGGCATCCTGTGTATAAAAAGAATGACTAGGATAACTTTCTCTAATTAGCGAAAGTGTTCCTTTCCCTAGCACAGCATTACCATCTCAACCACAGAATTGAAAAATGAATTTAAATGTCCACTTGATATTCTTTGATTACTATGATTCAGGGAAAACTGAGGTGTTTCTGAGGCTCTGTGCCTTCACCTGCTATGGGCACCAATATCTCTGTGTGTGTGTGTGTGTGTGTGTGTGTGTGTGTGTTACTCACTCTCCTTACTTTGTTCCAAATGTCGATGATGAAGATCAAGTCAACACAAGCACTCAGGATGATCAGGCATCTGCAAGGTGTCTGAAAACTTAGAAGGGTGTTGGTAGGCAATGGCATTCTTCCAGACTCAAAGCAGAGTGGGAAGGAGGCTGTCCAGTAACAGTCAAGGTTTACCTGCTCCTTGGGAGGCAGAGGCAGCAAGTCATTTTCAGATACTTGCACATGGCATAAAGCAGGGATGAGCTTCTATCACCGAATCACTGTGACTTAGTTACCTTCCTCAAGGCTGTGAGCGAATACCTGAGAAAAAGCAACAGGAGCATTCTAGATCGTTCCTCAGGGATCACTGCTCGGTGGTGAGAGCACATGCAAAGGACAGGGAAGAGGTGGCAGCATGGCCAGGGCTGACTAGTCACCGTCCCATCCACACTCAGGAAGCAGAAAGGATACAGAAGCGCTGATGGGCTCTAAAGCCTCAAGGTCTGTCCCCTGCCTCACTTCCTCAGGGAGTCTCCGTCTCATCAGTGTTCCAAACCCTTCCAGGGACAGGTGGGGTGGTGAACGTTTTAAATCCCCGTACACAAGAGGCAGAGGCAGTGAATTTTTGTGAATTCAAGGCCAGGCTGGTCTACATAGGTTATCAGGCCTCTTAAAACCTCACAAAAAGGACATACGTCTGTGCTGTTCTTGAGTGGTTTAATGAACTTCGTGCATGGGGTGTAAATGCTCAAGGGCGTTAGGTGTTGGCAGATATACTGCCACAGAAGTCATAGCCTAGCACACTTCACAGATACACAGGAGCCCTGGATTCCCAATTTTAGGCACTCTTCTTTTAGGAAATATGAATAAGTATTCTGAATGCATCAACTTCAGTCGAACACAGACACGATTGGACATACATCTTTGTGTGCGATAGATGTGCGTTGTCTGACTTCCCTGCTGTCAAAATACATTTTATGTAACTTCGGTGTGTTTTCAGCAAAAGGTAGGACCCAGGAAACAAGAATAACAGTTACTTACTAATCAATGCGCTGTTGGGTGAGGAAGCAGTAAAACAGATGGGCTTCGGTCTGATTACATAGATAATGACAAAGTATGTGCAATTCAGGGTTTGGAACTGTTAGCTAGTGATTTCTCCTGGGCGAGAGGGAGTAGATCTTTCATAAGATCTCTGGGAAGGCTGATGAGACCCCATCGCATAAACCTGCACTGAAGGACATCCTGGAGTAGAGAAGCTTAGCTTAATAGTGCTTAACATATACAACAGTGTCCATGAGGCCGGGTGGTGGTAGGTAGAGCCATGGATGGAGTGGGTGGGGTTATCTAGCTTTGATTGAGGACTATTATGTGAAATGCAAAAACTCCACAAATATGCATATATCTATCTATATATCTATATCTATCTATCTATCTATCTATCTATCTATCTATCTATCTATATATATATATATATATATATTTATAGAAGGCTGGCCTGGAACTCTCAGAGTTTCACCTGCCTCTCGGTCCCAATTGCGCACCACCACCCATGCATTATATGTCCTTCTTTATTATATGTCCTTCTTTACTGTGATTGATGCTCAATTGGGTGATACAAAGAGACACAGTGCCAAAGAGACCCAAACTCATTATGCTCTCAGGCCAAAGGTACGTGGTGCACTCAGAGTGTGGTCCCCTATTGTTATACACGGATCTGTTCGCCCGAGCTCATCAGTCAGATGTGTAGTCATTACCCACTACACAAGAGAGTCAGTCCTTTGGGTAAATTCCTGGAGAATTAAAATCCCTGAAGCCTAGGAGTGTCCACATTAGCATATCTCAGGGCAGGTATTGCTGCTGGATGCCAGGGTTCATCATAGTGTTGATGTGGAAAGCACAGAGAACCAGTGCTGACATAGATGCTCACTATCTGGAAAGCCCATAGTTTGTGAGTCGTGTATCATGCTTCAAAAGCACTTGCCCTAGAGCCGTAAGACATAGGGAGAGCCTTTTGTAACATCTAGAAGCAATGCAAGTGACCCTGCATGTTCTTTGGCTGTGTGAGCTACAGACCCTGTGATGGTATCTCAGAGCAGCACTCCAGTATTAACATGAGGACTCACCCTTCTTGAAACCTTTATATGAGACTGTGCTAACAACATCAGTGGTGAACAGGAGCCACTGTACTATTCTTCCCCAGCTTTCTGGGATTTGGCCTGTGGAACTTCACTAATATAAATCATGTCACTGTAAAGGAGAACCAGTAGGAGAAATGTGCATAGTGGTCACTTAAAAATGTAATAATGTCAGTATCTCCAAGCTAGTATTGTACATTGTGGATGAATGGAGCCAGTTCTCATTCCATCTTGCACCTGATTTTAAATCAATTGCTTTAGAACAGCTGTGTACTCGATCAAGGGTAGTATCACATTTGTGGGAGACAGCAATGTACCTTAGTGATAAATGAGCTTGGAATGAAAGTATGGTGACCTGGGTTTGGATCCAAAATCTCACCTAAAGGTACAAAGGAGAAACAATTCAAAATGTTGTCCTCTGACCCCAACAAAAAATTCCAGGGTAGGTTTTTGACACACGTATAAGAGACACAGGCCTATACAATAATAACATAACATTAATTAAAAGACGCCTCTGTTTTTTACAATACTGTCATGAACTTTTCATCACCCAGAAAACATTCTGTTCTCCTCTTCTCACAATGTTTTCCTGAAAAACTTCTACCTAAAAATTTCATTGTGTCAGTTGACCATGCTATGAAGGAGCACAGCATCTTTTCTTTTCTTCATTATGAGCATCTCTCTTTCATACTGGACTTTATTCCAACCACAGCAGCCACAGTAACTCTTAGTTCACAGCTGACAAACAGTAATCATGAAGGTAAAATTATGAATGAACAAGGCTAGCAGATTTACAAGACCTTAGTAGTCTACTAATTGGATTAGCCAATACATCTATGACTTAAAAGGAAATCCACAATATAATTGAATGAATTGCATTACAAAACATTCATTTTTAACAGGTATTATAAACTGAGTCATATATGCTGAAATATAAACAAAGAATCTCTGGTGTTCAAAATCTATTCAACTGGCTATGTACAAAGCAGTATCACATTTCCAGACTATATTAGTTTTGAGTTTGGGTGAATTATTTTTCTGGGAGTTTGTTATTGTTGCTGTTGTTTGACACTGGGTCTTCCTATTGACCCAGATGGCCTGGAACTCACTACGTAGATGAGCTGGACTTTGTTTTACAGAAATGTGCTTGGCTCTGCCTGAGTGCTTGGTTAAAATGGTCTTATTCAGTAGGAGCAATTTGTCCTTTCCTCATGACCTTCATTCAGTGTTTACCTAATCAAAGATGGAATGGTTAGCACCATTTTAGTATCTAGTCATTTAGACAGAAAAAGCATCTGTTCCTCATTTGCTTTCAGTCTTCTCCTGCTTTCCTTTTCTCAGCCCTGAGGGTGGTCAGCTGCAGCCCAACCACAGGGATAGCCACATAGACTGAATCTGTAGACCTCTGTCCAGATCAAACCAGGAGCCCCCAGTATTGACTAGCAGTACATGATCTGAGGGTAGTTGTTTTTGTATTCTTCTAGTTTCAATGGCATCTGAATACAGACGGTCCTTTCGAGAACAGGAGGCAGAGACCTCAATGGTTACGGTAAGGTAGACTTTAAATTTTCTAAGATGGAATTGTTACCTTTATGATTCTTTCATTTTTCATAGTTCACTGATGTGAATAATAAACGTAGACATTAAATAATGCTTACATAGGAAGAGGCTGAATGGAATTGTATCACGTCAACCTTGATTGAAGAGGGTACAGAAAATGCCAGTGTTAGAATCCACAGTGTATATTAGGGGACATTTTCATCGGACAAAGGATTTTCCATTAAGATTAAAACGTGTGATTTTCACCGAAACTTGACGGTCTCTATAAACTCTAGTATTGTATATTTTTATCAAAGTGCCTTCTCCACTATCCTCTGGAGACTTCTAGGCTTAAGACAGAATGTCTCTCAAAAGTCAATGTGGTGGAAGGTTTCTAAGTCCATTGTTGGGGCTTGTTAGATAGTGAGAACATTAAAGCAAGATGGTTAGATAATCTGGAAACGGAGGCACTCTCTAAAGGGAATTCATGTCATAAGATGAGGTTGTGCTGGACACTGTCTGTCGTGCTTCAGTGTAGCTTTGAGTTGCCTGATCTAGGCTGAATGGGCAGAAATATGAGAGAGATTTAGCTATAAGGGCATTCTAGCTTCAGGTATTTCTGACCAGAATATAAAGAATCTTGACTTGCCCAAACTTGCACATTGTGTTTACCATTTCCCCAAGTCACAGGAGAAACAGAAACCTGTGTAAAGAAACAGAACTCAGCGTGATGGACGCCTAAGAGTGTTTCCTCTAAATTGCAGGTGCCGGCCAGGAAACGACGAGTCAGTATGTATTCTGGAATGACTCTCTTAAGACACACTGTGGATAAGAATTATCTAAATACTGGTTGCCTCTATCCAGCACAGCACTGCTCTCAGCAGTGTGCTGGCATGAAGATGTCAGTTTACCTGAACAATGACATCATCAACTGAATTCCTAAATAGAAATTCACTGTCACGAGTCTCTCATCTCTGCACTATCCTTAGTTGTCTTGGGATTCTGTCTGTGCATCAGAAATTTTCTGTATGTGTATTTACTCTAACAGATATCCCAGGTCTCCAAACCAATTCCAATGTCAATTTTCTGAGGAACAACTAGAGTTCACAATTGACCTACATTAGTTAGTCCACGTATTATACATTTATTTCCCTACGTACCCTCCACAGAAAATCCAACCAGAACACTGAGGTAAGGGATCAAGCTGTCTCCCTGCCGAGTAAGGAGTGAAATATGTTGTAACACGTTGTATAAAATCCTTTAACTGATAGTGGGAGAGTTATAGCTTTCGAGCAAACACTCAGAACAATTTCAGACTACAAAAAACACAAACAAACCACCATGACTGCCACAGTAGTCAAAAAAACCCAATGCAGCCTCTATGGTTGGTGATGCAGATATTCACATTTATGAAAGACAAACAAGGCATAGCTGTGCTGGGAGCTATTAGCTGATTTGCTGGAATGACAGCATGTCATACAAAACCCCCCTTAGTTCACTCCTCAGCACTGTGTAACTGAAAAGTTGTGAACTTGGCCTGTAAATCTAGCACTCCAGAAAGGGGCTGCAAGAGCATCAGTAGTTGAAGGTCATCCAAGTCTTCAATATTTCCTATCGTGGGTTATCCTTGACGTGGAATTCTTTCCAAACAGAACCCACAACCACAACAATAAAAAGCAGAAAAGGCTTCCCTCCTTCTAACCATATAAAATATGAGGAAATAGTTAATATATATTTAATCATATTTATTATCTATATACTAGTATATATGTTTTATCATATAAAACAGGAAGAAGTATGTCATAATGAGTTTCACATCAACATTCTCCCATTCTAGTACGAACTGGGCAAATGTTTTTCCATATTTGATAGCATTACCAGGATTTCAAAGAGTCATATATTTTAGGCCTTGCTCAGAGAAGGAACTCCAGTCAACACTAGAACATTAATGTGCACATAATTATTCTTTTCCCATTATACATTTGAAAAAAAATCTATATTATTTATTTTATGTGTATGATTGAATTGCTTGCATGTGTGTAAGTGTACCTGTGTCATGCAATGCCCATGGAGGTCAAAGGAGATATCAAATCCCAGAGAACTAGATTATGGATGCCTAACAGGGCACCATGTTGGTGCTGGGAATCATAGCCAGGTGCTCTGCAAGAGCAGCCAGAGCACTTAACTGATCAGCCATCTCTCCACCACCGTTCCCATGACGCCACAGACCATTAGTTTTAAAATTGACTAGAATGTGCCCCAAAAGTTCTTACCCTCACTAATAGCCACTCTGCATGAAACTGGGTACTGTGAACATAGGTAGTTTCTCCATTCAATGGATTTATACTGTCAACACTGCAAAGTAAGACTGCACATCATTCGTTCTAAAATGCCTTGAGCATCAAGGAGTGTCTATGTTCAGGCACTTGCTAAGAAGCGTTTTGGTTAAAGGAAAATAGTACTGTTTTTCCTGTTCTTCAATGGCCTGCACAGGGTAGAGGAGTCTGTAGACAATGGACTTTGTTGTGGAACACGTGAGCAGGACACATGTCCTCTCAGAGCTACTATAGACCCTGGCCACCTCTCATCCCTGCATAATCAATGTTGCACAGAGTCCTGAGGGCCACTGACACCAAGAAAGTGGTAGGAACAGAAAACAGTCCATTAAATGAACAAAGGCCTGGGAATCCTGTCCTGTCAGTTGATGCTGAGTGCTCATCCTGGGTTCGTCAACTGAATGCAAGAGCCTTTTTCCACACCATCATGAGACAACTGGTTTAGAATGACTTGGCATCTCATTCAGTGCGTGGTCTCACCCGAGTGTGGTCACCTGATCTGTTGAAACACCCTCCGAGAGGAGAGTGTCAGCGTGGATTCAGTGGTGGAGGAAAGCACACGTTCCAAGGAAACAAGGTCCTTTGCAGAACTTCTTTTGAAGAAAACTTTTACTTTTTTGTCAAGTATGGAAAAGAACACCCGTTTCTCTTCCCTGTCTTAATTTTACCGTCATGTAATTTGGTCACACTGCTATGAAGGTCACCAGGAGGATCCCTGAGGTGAAAACTGGGAGGTGAAGTGACCCCGAAGCCTCCCCACACCGGACCGTGCACTTTAAATCATCATGGGAAGCGAAAGAATGAAAAGTAACAGCCACAATGCAGTGTCCTGAGGCCTTGCAAACACCATCTCTGAACCCCCCACTGCCGCCTGGCTCATTGTTCTGACATTTAACGAGCATGATAGAGCACTTCTGTAGCGCTAGTAATTTTCTCTCCGGCTTCATTATTTATGTATTTGGGACTTATGAGACTGGAAATGAGTCCTTATCACATTTTACTGTTATTGTACAAAGAAAGGAGAGCTGAAGAATTGCACAAACCACATGTGTGCTCTTCAAGACATCATGTCCCTACATTCAGTCACAATGCTCTTCTGTGGTGTGGTATCACTCAAATAAATTGAGACTTTACATACACTGGCCACAGAAAAGTTGTGTGACGTGTACCCTGATCTCTGTCATTTTCCTGAAGTCTCCATGAAATTAGATGAGGACATCTGGAACCAGTTTTGAGATAAAATATTTAAAAATAGTTACTATTAGTAGTTTTCCGGGGCTACAAACTTGTTGAGCTAACAGACCTTTTTGTTTTGAATGAATTCCAGGTTTTGATTTGAGGAAAAGCCAACATTTTGGGCCCAGAAATTTACAAACAACTGTTGATTCCCCAGATGAATATGATTCCACCACTCCTTCAGACCAAGGTCTGTGGAAATACAAGAATTAGTCTTAGCTATTTACAGTAGTTGCAGATGATGCGGCATCTTGTGTGTAAAAAGGATGATTAATATGACTTTCTCTAATTAGCGAAAGTGTTCATTTCCCTAGCACAGGATTACCGTCGCAATCACAGAATCGAAAAATGAATTTAAATGTCCATTTGGTTTTCATTGATTACTATGAGCCAGGGAAAGCTGAGGTGTTTCTGAGGCTCTGTGCCTTCACCTGCTATGGGCACCAATGTCTGTGTGTGTGTGTGTGTGTGTGTGTGTGTGTGCGTGTGTGTGTGTGTGTGTGTGTGTTACTCACTCTCCTTACTTTGTTCCAAATGTCGATGATGAAGATCAAGTCAACACAAGCACTCAGGATGATCAGGCATCTGCAAGGTGTCTGAAAACTAAGGAGGGTGTTGGTAGGCAATGGCATTCTTCCAGACTCAAAGCAGAGTGGGAAGGAAGCTGTCCAGTAGCAGTCAAGGTTTACCTGCTCCTTGGGAGGCAGAGGCAGCAAGTCAATTTCAGATACTTGCACATGGCGGACAGCAGTGATGAGCTTCTATCACCGAATCACTGTGACTTAGTTACCTTCCTCAGGGCTGTGAGCGAATACCTGAGAAAAAGCAACAGGAGCATTCTAGATCGCTCCTCAGGGATCACTGCTCCGTGGTGAGAGCACATGCAAAGGACAGGGAAGAGGTGGCAGCATGGCCAGGGCTGACTAGTCACTGTCCCATCCACACTCAGGAAGCAGAAAGGAAACAGAAGCGCTGATGGGCTCTAAAGCCTCAAGGTCTGTCCCCTGCCTCACTTCCTCAGGGAGTCTCCGTCTCATCAGTGTTCCAAACCCTTCCAGGGACAGGTGGGGTGGTGAACGTTTTAAATCCCCGTACACAAGAGGCAGAGGCAGTGAATTTTTGTGAATTCAAGGCCAGGCTGGTCTACATAGGTTATCAGGCCTCTTAAAACCTCACAAAAAGGACATACGTCTGTGCTGTTCTTGAGTGGTTTAATGAACTTTGTGCATGGGGTGTAAATGCTCAAGGGCGTTAGGTGTTGGCAGATATACTGCCACAGAAGTCATAGCCTAGCACACTTCACAGATACACAGGAGCCCTGGATTCCCAATTTTGGGCGCTCTTCTTTTAGGAAATATGAATAAGTATTTTGAATGCATCAACTTCAGTCGAACACAGGCACGTGTTGGACATACATCTTTGTGTGTGATAGATGTGCGTTGTCTGACTTCCCTGCTGTCAAAATGCATTCTATGTAACTTCGGTGTGTTTTCAGCAAAAGGTAGCACCCAGGAAACAACTATAACAGCTACTAATCAAAGCACTGGGGGGTGAGGAGGCAGTAAAACAGATGGGCTTTGGTCAGATTACATAGATAATGACAAAGTACATTCAATCCAGGTTTTGGGAACTGTTGGTCAGTGATTTCTGATGGGTGGGGGGGAGTAGATCTTCCCTATGATCTCTGGGAAGGCTGATGAGACCCTATTGGATAAACCTGCACTGAAGGACATCCTGGAGTACAGAAACTTGACTTGATAGGACTTAACATATCCAACAGATTGAATGAGGATGGGTGGTGGTAGGTGGAGCCATGGATGGGGTGGGTGGGGTTGTCTAGCTTTGATTGAGGACTATTGTGTGAAACACACTAAATCGCCACAAATATGTATATATGTATAAATATATGTGTGTGTGTATATATATATATTTATAGAAGGCTGGCCTAGAGCTCACGGAGTTTCACTTGCCACTAGGTCCCAACTGTGCGCCACCACCCATGCCTCTTGTGTCCTTCTTTACTGTGAATGATGCTCAGTTTGGAGGTACAAAGAGACACAGTGCCAAATAGACCCAAACTCATTATGCTCTCAGGCCAAAGGTACGTGGTGCACTTCAGAACTGTGGTCTCCAATTATTACATATGAAACTGTTCACCTGAGCTCATCAGTCAGCTGTGTAGTCAGTGCCCACTACACAAGAGAGTCCGTCCTTTGAGTAAATTCCTGAAGAATTAAAATCCCTGAAGCCTAGGAGTGTCCACATTAGCATATCTCAGGACAGGTATTGCTGCTGGATGCCAGGGTTCATCATAGTATTGATGTGGAAAGCACAGAGAACCAGTGCTGACATAGATGCTCACTATCTGGAAAGCCCATACTTTGTGAGTCGTGTATCATGCTTCAAAAGTACTTGTGCTAAAGCCATAAGACATAGGGAGAGCCTTTAGTAACATCTAGAAGCAATGTAAGTGGCCCTGGATGTTCTTTGGCTGTGTGAGCTACAGACCCTGTGATGGTATCTCAGAGCAGCACTCCAGTATTAACATGAGGACTCACCCTTCTTGAAATTTATATGAGGTTGTGCTACCAAACATCAGTGGTGAACAGGATCCAGTTTACTGACCTTCCCCAGCTTTCTGGGAGTTGACCTGTGGAACTTCACTAATATAAATCATGTCACTGTAAAGGAGAAGCAATGGGAGAAATGTGTATAGTGGTCACTTAAATAGTGTAATAATGTCAGTATCTCCAAGCTACTGTTGCATATTGTGGATGAATGGAACCAATTCTCATTCCATCTTGCACCTGCCGTTTAATCAATTGCTTGAGAACAGCTATGTACGTGATCAAGGCTACTTTCACATTCATGATTGCTGTTGCTGTTCTTTAACACTGGGCCTTCCTATTGCTGCGGGTGACCTGGAACTCACTATATAGACCAGCTGGCCTTGGTTTTACAGAAATCTGCTAGCCTCTGCCTGAGTGCTTGGGTTAAATGTTGCACCACCATGCCCAGAATTTCCACACTTTAAAATGGTCTTAATTTAGTGAGAGCAGTCTGTTCTTTAATCATGGCCTTCATTCAGTGTTTACCTAATCAAAGATGGATTGGCTAGCACCATTTTAGATTCTCCTTAATTAGATGGACAAAACTTCTGTTCCTCATTTGCTTTCAGTCTTCCCCTGCTTTCCTTTTCTCAGCCCTGAGGGTGGTCAGCAGCCCAACCATGGGGATAGCCACATAGACTGAATCTGTAGAACTCTGTCCAGATCAAAGCAGGAGCCCCTAGTATTGACTAGCAGTACATGATCTGAGGGTAGTTGTTTTGTTGTTGTTGTGTTTGTTTTTTTTGTGTATTTTTTGTATTTTTCTAGTTTCAAGGGAGCCTGCAGACAGGGAGGACTTTCAAGAACAGGAGGCATGGAATTCAATGGTTATGGTAAGTTGGACTTTATATTTTCTAAGATGAAATTGTTACATTTATGATTTTCCATTTTTCATATTTCACAGATGTGAATAGTAAACATGATCATTAAATAATGCTTATATAGGAAGAGGCTGAATGGAATTGTATCATGTCACCCTTGATTCAAGTGAATGCTAGTGTTAGCATCCACGGTGTATATTAGGAGACATTTTCATCGGACAAGGATTTTCCATTTACATTAAAACGTGATTTTCACTAAAATTGACGGGCTCTTTAAACTCTACTATTGGATATTTTTATCTTTGTGTCTCCTCCACTGTCCTCTGGAGACTTCTAGGCTTAAGACAGAATGTCTTCCTCAGAAGTCGATGTGGTGGAAGATTTCTAAGTCCATGTTGGGGCTTGTAGATAGTGAGAACTTTAAAACAAGATAGTTTGATGATCTGGCACCCTCTAAAGGGAATTCATGTCATAAGATGATGTGCTGGATACTGTCTGTCATGATTCAGTGTAGCTTTGAGTTGCCTGATCTGGGCTGAATGGGCAGAAATATGAGAGAGATTTAGCTTCTAAGGGCATTCTAGCCTCAGGTATTTCTGACCAGAATAACAAAGAATCTAGACTTGCCCAAACTTTCACATTGTGTTTACCATTTCCCCAAGTCACAGGAGAAACAGAAACCTGTGTAAATAAACAGAACTCAGCGTGATGGACGCCTAAGAGTGTTTCCTCTAAATTGCAGGTGCCGGCCAGGAAACGACAAATCAGTATGTATTCTGGAATGACTCTCTTAGGACACACTGTGGATAAGAATTATCTAAACACTGGTTTCCTCTGTCCAGCACAGCACTGCTCTCAGCACTGTGCTGACATGAAGACTGTCAGTTTACTTGAAAAATGACAACAACCTCAACCAAATTGCTCTGCAGAAATTCACTCTCCTGAGTCTGTACTCTCTGCACTCACCTTAGTTGTCTTGGGATTCTGTCTGTGCATCAGAAATTTTCTGTATGTGTATTTACTCTAACAGATATCCCAGGTCTCCAAACCAATTCCAATGTCAATTTTCTGAGGAACAACTAGAGTTCACAATTGACCTACATTAGTTAGTCCACATATTATACATTTATTTCCCTATGTACCCTCGGAGCGCAGAAAATCCAACCAGAATACTGAGGTAAGGGATCAAGCTGTCTCCCTGCCGAGTAAGGAGTGAAATATGTTGTAACACGTTGTATAAAATCCTTTAACTGATAGCGGGAGAGTTATAGCTTTCGAGCAAACACTCAGAACAATTTCAGACTACAAAGAACACAAACAAACCACCATGACTGCCACAGTAGTCAAAAAAACCCAATGCAGCCTCTATGGTTGGTGATGCAGATATTCACATTTATGAACGACAAACAAGGCATAGCTGTGCTGGGAGCTATTAGCTCATTTGCTGGAATGACAGCATGTCATACAAAACCCCCCTTAGTTCACTCCTCAGCACTGTGTAACTGAAAAGTTGTGAACTTGGCCTGTAAATCTAGCACTCCAGAAAGGGGCTGCAAGAGCATCAGTAGTTGAAGGTCATCCAAGTCTTCAATATTTCCTATCGTGGGTTATCCTTGACGTAGAATTCTTTCCAAACAGAACCCACAACCACAACAATAAAAAGCAGAAAAGGCTTCCCTCCTTTTAACCATATAAAATATGAGGAAATAGTTAATATATATTTAATCATATTTATTATGTATATACTAGTATATATGTTTTATCATATAAAACAGGAAGAAGTATGTCATAATGAGTTTCACATCAACATTCTCCCATTCTAGTACGAACTGGGCAAATGTTTTTCCATATTTGATAGCATTACCAGGATTCCAAAGAGACACATATTTTAGGCCTTGCTCTCAGAAGGAACTCCAGTCAACACTAGAATATTACTTGTATTTTGTGTGTATGATTGTATTGCATACACGTGTGTAAGTGTACCTGTGTCATGCAATATCCATGAAGGTCAGAAGGAGGCATCGAGTCCCAGAGAACTAGATTATGGATGCCTAAGGGGGCACCATGTTGGTGCTGGGAATCAAAGCCAGGTGCTCTGCAAGAGCAGCCAGCGCACTTAACTGCTCAGCCATCTCTCCAGCACCTTTCCCTGACCCCACTGACCATTAGTTTTAAAATTGAACTAGATTGTGCCCCAAAAGTTCTTACCCTCACTAATAGCCACTTTCCATGAAACTGGGTAGTGTGAACATAGGTAGTTTTTCAAGTCAGTGGATTTTAGTATGAGCACTGCAAAGTAAGACTGCACATCATTCGTTCTAAAATGCCTTGAGCATCAAGGAGTGTCTATGTTCAGGCACTTGCTAAGAAAGGTTTTGGTTAAAGGAAGATAAGACTGTTTTTCCTGTTCTTAAGTGGCCTGCACAGGGTAGAGGAGTCTGTAGACAATGGAATTTTTTGTGGAACACGTGAGCAGGACACCGGTCTGCTCAGATGTAGTGTAGTCCCTGACCGACTCTCAGCCCTGCATAGTCGAGGTTGCACAGAGTCCTGAGGGCAACTGACACCAAGAAAGTGGTAGGAACAGAAAACAGTCCATTAAATGAACAAAGGCCTGGGAATGCCGTCCTGTCAGCTGATGCTGAGGGTTTATCCTGGGTTGGTCAACTGAATGGATGAGCCTTTTTCCACTCCATCATGAGAAAACTGATTGTTCTGACATTTAACGTACATTAATGGGCACTTCTCTAGCGCTAGTAATTTTCTCTATGGCTTTATTATTTACCTGTTATTTTTTTATTTGGGACTGATGAGACTGTAAATGAGTCCTTATCATATTTTACTGTTATTGTGCAAAGAATGGAGAGCTGAAGAATTGCACAAACCCCCTGTGTACTCTTAAAAACATCTGGATGTTGCTTATCAGACATCATGCCCCCACACTCAGTCGCACTGCTCTTCTGTGGTACTTTATCACTCAAATAAATTGAGTCTTTATCTACACTGGCCACGTAATAGGTGTGTGAAATGTGCACTGATCTCTGTGATCTTCCCAAAGTCCCTCTGGAATCAGATGAGGATAGCTGGAATCATGTTTGAGATTAAATGTTTAAAAACTGAACAATTATCAATAGTTTTCTAGTGTTTTTTAAAATACATTCAGCTGGCCTAATTGTTGTTCTGAATGCTTTCCAGTTTCTACTCTGATGAAAACACTTGGTTTCCAGCAAAGGAACTGGCCACATATTGGTGCCAGATCTACAATAGTCCTTATTAATGACTCTGATATTTGTTCTACTACTATGGAAGGTACTGTGGAAATTCAACTATTATTTTGGGTTATTCACAGTAGCTGTAGATGATACTGCATGTCCTATGTGAAAAGAATGATGTCTAGCACCAGTTTAAATATGTGAATGTGTTCCTTTAACCAGGTCATGAGTAGAATTACAATCTCAGAATTTAAAAATGCATCCGACTTCTTCCTCAGTGAATGATGTGAACCAAAGGAAAGCTGATACTGTCCCTATGTGAGGCACTAGGTCTTGCACTATGCACAAGGTGTGAGTCATTTCCTCTGCTAACTTTCTTACAGACAGTGAGGATGAGGCCGTGGTCAGCCAGCCCATTGTCAGTCCCACTGTCAGAGAGCCGCCAGAAGATCTGGCAAGCGTAATAAACCTCACAAGTGAGGACCAAGATGCATCTGGTAGGTAATGGCATATTGGGTTATATCGAATAGGTCTGAGTCCAGGAGTTGTCAGGTTTAGTTACTCCCTCTGCTTGGGTGACAGAGGAAATAGGAAAATCAAGTACATGAGGTTCCTAATGGGCAGAAGCAATCGTGAAACTCTGTTCCTGCATCATAGCTCCTTGTATAGATTGGTCATTTCATTTTACACAATAAAGTTTCTAGGTATGAACAGAGGCGCTCTCTCTCTTGCTCTCTTCCTCTCTCCCTGTCTCCTTCCCGTCCTCCCTCCCTCTTTTCGTCATCTTTCTTCCACAAAGGAACATGATATAGTCCAAGTATAGAGCAGCAGTGGTTACTTACATTCATCTGTCCAAGGGTTTAATGTATTTTTTTATCATCTAGGTAATCACATTGTAAGCCCTTTGTTCTTTCATGTGGGAGTATTTTAGTTGTTTATGCTGTCACATACACGATACAGAGACTCTCTTTTTGCATGGAGAATTGGGAAAAATGAACACACGTCCCACAAACAATGATGTGAAGCCTTAAACATATTTTTATCTGACGGCATGGAACTGAAGTGACGACAAAACTTCTTTTATTCTGTAAAGGACTAGGCTTCCACCAACAAACAATTGTTGCCATTCTTCTAAATGTCCTTTGGGGAGGTAGCTCAGTCAGTAAAGTACTTCATGGCAGGCGTGGGAACCTGTGTTCAGTTTTAGAAACTCATGTAAAAAATGCTGTGCATAGTGGAAGTGGTTTAATCCCATTTTTCACGGAGCTTTGGTTCTGTGGCCAGAGAGCCTGTCCTACTTGGCAAATTCCAGGCTGCTGAAAAACTTCGTCTCAATAAATAAATAAATAAAAACCCATGAGGAATGACACTGAAGGGACTCTTCTGGCGTCAGCTCACACACATGCACATGCACCCACACATGGACAGCAGCACACATGAGCACTCACACACGTAAACTTTCATGTTTCAGTCTTTCTCAGATAAATGTGACTATTAAATGCCACTGTATTTCCTCTGCTGATGGTGTTCTGGGTCAGGTCTTTCAGTTTCCTAGCATAGGTACAGAAGGCTCCATGAGCTTGACCTCTACGAATGAAGGCATAACTCAGGGTAACATCTTCAGAAGAGTTACATAAAACCCCTTGACTCTCCTCATAGCGGGGGAAAAAAAGGATGTCCCCCAAATGGTGTGAAAAACACATGGACACCTAAAAACTTTTGTATGTTGAGACTGATGAAACTTGGAGGAAATTCCGTGAACCAGAGGGAAGCTGCGTGCATCCCTGTGGCCTCACCTGGTACAGGCAGGAAGGAGTTGAGTCTCTCTGCGTTTTTCAAAACATGGCAGTTATGAGAGATTGGGATTTTACTGCCCTGATGAGAGGGGGGAGAATAAAGGTAGTGAAGACATTGCTGCTGGGAGGCAGGGAGAGGTCCCGGAGCATCAGGCTGCATCTGTGCTTAGGCTAAGCAACCAGAAAAGAGAACAAGAAGAATGAGCGCAGGTTTCCCCCCACGTTCAAGGAATAACAGTAAATAGTCTGTGTGCTTAATGGTGATCTTTCCATCAGAGGGTGGGACCGGGAGCTTCCCCAAACTGCTGTCCGTGTTCACAGGCTGAAATGCCTGGATACTTGACTATCACCTCTCCAGGCTCTGTTCCGGCCTTAGCCTTACATATACCCAAACCTCACTGTCCTGCTCCTGTCTCCTCCTGTCACCTTCCTGCGTCTGTCTGTGACTTCTACCTCTGTGCTCTGAGCCTTCTGGCACTTTGCTTCCTAAATTCTGCCTGTACTAATTTATAGGAAGTCCTCATTTTCTTCCAGGAGTCTCGGCACTAGTGTGGCAGCCTTAGCTTTCACAAAGTGTGACAGTCTGATCTACGTCCTCTCACTGCTCATGCATTGAGTCTGCCATGTGCAGACCTAGGGGCTCCTGCTTCTTTGCAGTGTGTCCTGCAGTGACCCAGGAGCCCACTTCCCCGTACACATCCCTCTGTCACCCTTCCTCCAACCACCTCTTACCCAGAGACTTTCCTGTCTCTTCCTCCTGTTGCGTTGGTGTCATTTTAGCACTGAATCCTCTGTCAGACTGTCCACGGAAGCTCTGGGATCCCTTCCGCATGCCACCTTGCTCCTGACCTTGACACACGACCTGGCCTACAGTTTTCTTGTGTGGTCTTCAGTACTGGGTGTTCTGTTACTGGGCCTTCCTATAATTTTCTCTCAGAGTCCTCTGTCCCCTTCTCTGTGAATCATGGCTCTACTTCACTCCCTTACAAAGCTGATCGCACACACTGAGCTCAGTGGTGACAGGACAGAACTGAACTCTTCTTAGCAACAACATTCCTATAAAGACAGACATTTGGGACATAGCAGGTCATCTGGTTCAGTCTTCGTCCGTGGGGGCCGAGGTGAAGGGCTGCTGGTGACCAGCTGAGGCAGGAGAGCTGCACAGACAGGGAGAGCTCAATGCCCAGGTGAGGCGAAAAATCAAGACCAGCAGAAACTTTCCCTCAACGTAGGGACAGCAGGGAAGGACGGGAAGAGTCCTGTAGGACTGTCAGCACGGGCCTTCTAGAGGACACCCAGCACATGACAACATGTGAGAGAAAATGTATCCTTATCTCTTGACTCTATCCCCACTCTGTCCACAGAAACAGCTGAGTCGGAGAGAGACCTTGTTGGACCCCCACGCTCCGCACGGGAGGACAGCAGGGCCACCAACATGTAAACATCTGTGCCACCCCAGAGGCCTGGGTGTGACACTGGCATCCTTGGATGCCAGCCCTAACCCTTACCTTTACCCCTGCCTGCACCTCCCAGACTTGCCAAATTCACTTTCCAGAGCCACGGAAATGTCTTTGTGAGGCTCTCTGCCACTATGGCCCACTCCTCAGCAGAGAAGCTTCATGAATGGCTTGGATGTTGGGCTATGCGGCCAGGCTACATGTCGGGATCACCAGCATACAAGGACCACTGGTCAAGCTGCTGCCTCACAGAACTACAACTCCCTGCATGTAGTGTGGGCAGGTGCCATCTGTGTGCCCACCTACCGGGAGAAGAAGCCATTCTTCCCAAGGCTGCCACCCACCACTGGGGGCCGTATGCTGCAGGAACACCACGCAAGCTACATTCCATCCTGTTAAAGGAATAAACGGTGGGAATGTACCCTGCATGGCTGCAGCTCACATGCTGAAGCTGTTGTCAATGTACCTACCAACTACTCATCATCAACCCCTGCGCTGCTGAGCCTACAGTGGCATTACTGTGTGGGCTAACCCTACATGAGCATGGGACAGCCCTGCAGTCGCTGGAGCCAATCAAATGGTGAGCAGCAGATGTGTGAAGTCTGTGTTACTGGATAAAGGGAGGGGCTGAGGGATTCTGAGAATTTATCGTTTGGATCATTATGGCTGCCCTCACCCTCTTGACAGTGTAGGCATCAGTGAATCCTGTTTCCATGGAAACTTTCTAAGCCCCTTCCTGGATGCCCTCTGTCTGCTGGTACCTTCTATGCCATTAGTGAGGGTGTCTTTTTGGTGTTCGGGAAAGGATGTGTCCCCCGCTTCTGAGCACTAGTCCATACGACCTCCTGAGATGCTGCCATGGTCACCTGGGCCTCCCACGCCGTCCTCATCCCAATCCTCATGCCTGGGCTTTGCTCTAAACTTACCACCTGCAGTCTTTCCCATCTTTGAGAAGCAGCTGCGGTCACCTCTTGAGTGTACATTTCCTGTGGTCTCACAGCACTTACAGGCATGCGTGTCCCCTCGAGTTGGATTACTGAGTCACGTTTCTTCCATGCATCGCGCCAGCTATGCATTTCCACTTCCTTTATTCCTCTCATTCTGAAAGTGTCTCCCTAAATAACCAGACTAGCCTCAAACTCTCGCTACTCCAGACTCCCTAGTACTGGGAACATAGGCATGTGCCACTTTCCCCAGCTTTTCAGCCTGATTTTTTTTTTATGCCCTGGAGAACATACTAATAGTGTAACACTGAAAGGTGGGGATACTCAGACTTCTCCCGCCAGGATTTCTGGAGGGTGGTATTGTTCTTGTTTGTGAAGGGGCTTTGAGAACCATGGTCGTTTCTTAACTCTCTGTGGCCTGCTGCCCTGCATTTCCACCATCTCAGCCTTTGCCCAGCCATTTCCCTAACAGTGTATTTGAGTCCTCGCCCCGTCCCAGGTACTTTGCTGTGGGCTTCTCCAATCCACGACCCTGGGTCAGGGAGAAGGCCTGAGACAGAAGAGCCATGGAAGTGGGGATCTGCGTGACCTTCACTCCAACCTGAGCTATCTTTTGGGTGGAGCTGAATTGCAGGGCTGGTGTTTTACAGGGCGGGTGGTCACTTGGGCCTCCAGGAAGTCCCCTCCCCACCCCCTTTCTCTGTCTGGGGTCCAGAGAGGGCCAGGTCCCTTCTCTGGGCTGCTTGCCTGCTAGGAAGCAGCCTGGCAGTTAAGGCCGTGGCTGGATTTGAAGATCCCTGTCCCTTGTTCCCTCCATGAATTATGGGTACCCCTAGAGGGTACACCCCCTCCCTCTGGGTTCCTGTGCTCACCTTGCGGTCTCCTGACTTCTTCTCATTTCCAGTACTGTTTTCAGGGCTCATCTCTGCTGGCTCTTGCTCCTGCCCTGGGAATTTTGTGGCAGAAAGACGATGGCTGGTGTCAGGTTCAGGGTTTGAGAGACGCAGCAGACAGAAGGGACCAGACTCTGCTGGCAGCTAACAGGATCTGACTTTATTGAGAGAAGACCAGATAGGACTAGCTCCTCCGCACCCACGAGTGGAGAAACGCTAGCCCCTCTTGGGGGCTAGCCTCCCCGAAGAGATGGGGGAGGCTAGCCCCCTCATCCCCATCTTGGGGCTGGGGCTCTGGGGAACCAGGCTGGCGTGATCAGCCCAAGTCTGAGTCTCAAAGCCCAGTGCAGCACCAGCAGCAGCAGAAGCACAAGCACGTTGTCCAAGTCGCCAAAAGCCTTTTTTTAAAAACCTTTAGCCACCTCCTGGCTTTTAGGGGAGGGGGGTTGCTATGACATCTGATTAATGCTTAAGGCAAGCTTCTGGCCAGGAAGTAGTCCTTTTCCAGAGCTGTTCACGAATTCCTTGCTTATCTGCCAAGGAATTTGGGATCTGGAGCGGTTTGCAAGGCTTAGATAAGCTCTGGCTCCAGGTTTCTTCCAGAGTCTGAAACTGTTGGGGGGTCTCATCCACACCTTACATTCCAGCCTTTTAGTCATGGGAATGGGGGCTCAGTTTCTCCTCTAGCTGCTTCCTGCTGACTGTTTTGGGCAATGATAGGGGGATAGGGAATGACACATGAGGCTGGAATGGGTTCAAGTCCTCATCACGGTTAGGCAGCCATGAATATTTCCTAGTGGGAAGGTGAGTACAAGGGCGAGAGCTGGTGGCAGTCCTCCGGTGTAGACTGGCAGAGGGACTGGTGCTGAGACACTTCCTCCTGCATAAGAGACTGTAGACCAGGTGAGGAGATAAGCTTGACAGGCCTCCCCTGCTCCTTGCCCCCTGGTGGGATAAGAGGACAGGAGAAATCGTTAGAGGCTTAGCTGCTGGTAACACTGTTTCAGACCTGAAAAGGTTAATGAAATGGGAGAGTTGACACTTTGTAGGGATCAGGTCCAGGTAGAGATCAAAGACAATTCTGCAAAAAAAAAAATTTTAAGGGGGTAGAGATGGAAGAAAGATTGGCCCATGAAGGAGGTCAGACAAATGAGATGTGTAAAGGTTAGCTTCATAGTCTTTGTTCCTGATTGAGACACATCCTGGCCTTATATCCAATCCTGAAGACCACCAGAAACTGTCAAACTCAGAGTCACAGACACAGATGTGGTCATTAACAATGGTTATTTGCTTAAGATGTTCTGCATAAAATTAGATACTCCTCTTTTAAGGCTCATACCTTCAATCAATTACATAGACTTTCTTTTTTCTTTCTGTTCTGGAAATATCCAACCCTCATAGTCTTACATAAATCCTTCTTTAGAAAATATTTCCTTTCCTTTTACCCTCTTATTTTCTTTCTTAATACCACGAGACATAATAACATTAAAGCTGAGAGGGGTGGTTGGATATTTAGGTGAGAGTCCAATGACTCCGCTTAACAAACCTGTAAGTGGACACAGCTGAAGTTATGAAGATGGCAGTTTGGCTCAGAAGAGTGCTGTATAGTAAATGTAGTATCATCTTACTAAAAGAACACACATAATGTTATGAATTGAATATTATTGGTGTATACATTACACTTTATAAACCTCCAGGTGAGCTTGTAGAAAACATAAGAAATGTAGTTGAGAGGGCTGGGGGGTCTCCCAATGCTTTAATAATTTGTTTGAATTAGGAGGGGTGCCCAGGGCATGAAGGAATAAGAAAATGTTAGGGCTGTTAGGGGTGTTTTAGAGAATGTAGGGAAGAGGTAGAGTAGCCCTGGGGGTGTGGGAGGCCCATTGACTCCCACCTTGGAGAGCTGCTAAGGGTGTGTCTTACCCAAGTAGGAAGAGGAGGACAGACCATGTGGTCCCCTATTACAAACAGGCCTTTTGTCTACTGTGGCAGCGGCTCTGGGTTCCTCCATTGCTGTTGTGCAGGTCAATCCTCGGTGGCCAGGCAGATGAGTTGTGTCAGTGAAGAAGATCTGAAGGCGGGTTGGGGGATCTGGGGCCACATGACTGGCCTACCTCGATTCTGCAAAGAAGGACAGTCATCCTCCAGGCATCCCCATTTTTCCCATTGTGGGCATGGCCCTGGCAGCGGCTGCTGAGTTGGGGCAGGCTTGTGCCCAGTGTCCTTCGTTGTCACCGTGGGCCTGGCAGCTGTTGAGGCACTGATGCTGAGTTGCTTGGAGATCTTCTTGGGAGGAACCCCGAATGCCACCATCAGTAGTTGAGCCTCCTGTATCGGGTGGCACACTCAGTTTGCCTTTTCCTGTTCCTCTGGGTTATGGAATATTTAAAGGCCGTTTTTCAGCAGCTCTCCCTGGGAGGGTAAGGGGCTTTGGGGCCTCTGTTAGTGGACAGGTTAGGAGAGAGAGCATTTGCGCCTGGGAAGCAGGGTAGAGTGAAAATATAAAGGGGGGCGAGATAAGTAGATAGAGGCAGGAACAAAGAAGAGTCAGCTACGGGAGTTTGAGTGTTTGCGTGGGGATGGCACTGCCCATGAGAGCTTTCACCTGCAAGATATCCCAGAGATCCCTAGACTGACAGCTGCTGACAGAGGCAGGTTGGAATTTAGGACCCAGAGGGAACTGGCCGGAGCTGGGCAGCCAGAGACAGAAAGCTACAGTTTGGAATTTTGGAGTTCAGGGCTTGGGCCCTTAAGTGGGAAGGGGTTTGTGTAGTGTCCCAAGAGAGACAAGCACCCGAGGGGCAGGGGGAAGAGGTGTGGCATGCAGCCGCCTTGGCAGGCTCAAAGTCTGCAGCAAGTTTGGGCGTGGGCCCAGAGGGAGCCCTGGCCTGGGGACCTGGCCGCCAGAGACAGAGTACAGGCGGGAGTTCTTGGACTCAACTCGTTTGGGGAAGAGGAAGAGACAGGAGTAGGTGGTTGGGTTGAACTGGTTGTGGTAGGGTTGGGGAAGGGAGGAGGAGGTTGGTCTGGACCGGGTATTGTGAAGTTGGAGGGAGAGGGAGGGAGTTGAGCTGGAATAGATGTTGTGGGAGAGAGAGGGCCTGGAGCAGCCTGTCCCTGGTTGGAAGAAGGTGAAAGGGGTGGGGCTGAGAGGACTGGAGGGGGGTCATCAACTGCATCTGGGTCGAAAGCAGAGTGGGAATAAGGGGGTGGGATGGATGGGGTGGGGTGTGGCTTCCCCTTTCGAGCAAGGAGAACCTGTTGAAAGGAGCAGCGGGAGTAGAGATCAGGGCGTGAACGGAGTTCAAAGAAACCCTCCACATAAGGTAATTGAGATGACTTGCTGGTACAGTGGCAGTAATTACTGAGGTCTGTGAGAATTTGGAGGTCCAGGGTGCCCTCTTGTGGCCACCTGGATTGGTTATCTAAAGGATACTGGGGCCAAACCACAGAGCATAAGAATTTGAGACGTTTAGGTTTAAGAGTGTCTTGGAGTCCAAAGAATTTTAGGGATTGTAGAAGGCATTTCAGTGGGGTTGGAGAAGGTTGTTTAGATTGAGTGCTGCCCATAGTGAAATGTAGAGAGGGAGGAGGGGTATTGTTTGAGTTAAGGAGAGACTAGATTATGGAGAGATGGGGAAGAGAAGGAAAAGATGTAGAGGGGGACAGAGAGACAGGAAAGATATGAAGAGAAAAATGTGCATAAAGTGGGGTCGGCCACAGGGGGGTACGTAGGGATCCTATACCAGGAGGGTGTCCCCACCCGTGTGGGATCCAAAAAAATGAGAGGGATCTCCAAGCCTGGTTGCGCCTTCCAGGTCAGAGTTGGGCTGTGAGGCCCAGCGAGTGTGGGGGACCCCTGGCGTTCTAGAACGGCTTTCAAGACGAGATGAGAGGAACTCCCCACCATGAGTAAGCATCCCTACAGGAGGGGGAGTTCAAAATGAGACGAGAGTTGGCAGGGGCCCCAAGGAGAAGGCAGTCCATAGGCAGCCGACACCCAGAAATGGGTGTGAATAAGAGAGGGGGGGGAGAGGGAGAGAGAAGAGAGAAGAAAGAAGAAAAAGAGGGAGAGAGAGGAAGGAGAAGGAGGGAGAGAGAGAGAGAGAGAGAGAAAGTTCCGTAGTGAATCTTGCAGGAGCTCCCCAGGATTTACACAGGTACCAATATGTTCCCCTGGGACTGCCAGAAACACACACCGGAATGAGGGTCACAGAGTTGAGTGCATCGGAGAGACAGGTCTGTCTCTCAGTTGGGCTTGGGTCCACTCAGTAACTGCCCTGGAATTTCAACAGTCACAGATACCAGAGGGACCCAGTGGCCTTAGCTGCAGTCCGGGAGTGACTGAATTTTTCCAGTGAAAGGAGAGGCAGGAGAAGGAAGTTTAGGCAGCCTTTAGAGGTGAGTAGTTAAGTCCCATACAAGGAGGGGGAGGGGATGTGGGGATGTGTTAGTTGTAGGGGGAGTATAGGAGAGAGTAGGAATGTAGAGGGGGATTCACAGAGTTGAGTGGATGGAGAGGCAGGTCCAGTTTAGAGAAGGAGTGGGAGGGAGAGAGAGAGAGAGAGAAGGTGGGAGAGGGAGAGGGAGAGGGAGAGAGAGAGAGAGAGAGAGAGAGTTGTGTGATGAATCCAGCAGAGGCTCCCAGGGGTTTACACAGATACCAATATGACTCCGAGACAAGGAGCCTGCAACCCCCTACGTGAGTAATAGGCTGCAAAGATCGGAGATCTCTGGTCGCGTACAAGCAGCCGGAAAACTCTTTAGCAGGCTGGGCGGGCAACTGTGCTCCCCTGGGGACTGCCAGAAACACACACAGGAACGAGGGTCA
This sequence comes from Eospalax fontanierii, assembly GCA_035773235.1. NCBI lineage: Eukaryota > Metazoa > Chordata > Mammalia > Rodentia > Spalacidae > Eospalax > Eospalax fontanierii. The sequence goes on along the minus strand of CM069539.1, from coordinate 57,303,048 downwards.
GAGTTGAGTGCGTCGGAGAGACAGGTCCGTCTCTCAGTTGGGCTTGGGTCCACTCAGTAACTGCCCTGGAATTTCAACAGTCACAGATACCAGAGGAACCCAGAGGCCTTAACTAACAAATGCCCCAAAGCCCCTTACCCAATTCCCCTATGACACAAAAGGCTGGAATGTAAGGTGTGAATGAAACCCCCAACAGTTTCAGACTCAGGAAGAAATCTGGAGCCAGAAGTTTGCAAAAGAGGAATGAAGAAATGTCACGACCACCTCGTCCAGCAAGGAAGACGCAACTCCAGACTTTTCTTTATGCAGTTTATTCAGGAACCTTGAACAATCTTTTGGCTTTTTTAACTTTCTTACTTCTCCTACTTCTCCTCCCGGGGAAAGCTCGCCAGAGACTTAAATTCCCTCCTGCCAGCCAACCCCAAACTACCACGTGGTGAAAGCAGATAGGCGCACACATGCGGAAGCAGGGCCAGATCTCAGCCACAGCCAAATATGGAGTTGTTTGCTCCAGAGAGTACTCACCCTCGGGATGGTGGAAGGCGGAAGCAGGCACCACCTTTAAGACACAGCAATCCGAAGCTCTCCACAGTTCCCCCTTTTATTTTATATAACATAGCGGAAACGGGCGAAGATAGAGGTCTGATCCCTGGTGTGCACAATTGGGATTATGTCCTGGAGACACCCACAGATTCATCACCTGCGGTGACCCAGACCCATCCCGTACCAATTTTCCCATGGGAAGGAGCTAAGGGTACCACCTTCATGCAACCAGACATGTCTTCCAAGGAAACGCTCAAACACCAGCAGGCGAAACCTTGTGCAGTGCTTAGCCTCCCATCCCGTCCGCGGTAAATCTTAACCTTTCATGGTGATTAGCCATGCCTGAGGGGACTGTCCAGCTTCAATGGCTGTAAAGGCCTGAACGATCATAGCTGTATTCTGCTTTTGTGTGGCTCTAATCTTACATATACACCACAGGCAGACCAGGGAGGCCATAATCAGGAGACCTGCTAACACTCCCATTCCCGCCCACTCTTTCAGATGGTTCATAGCAATTCTTTTAGGGTGTCTTTAAAATCAAGTGTCCAATTCGGCATTGGCTTTGGAAACACCGACAGGATTCCCCATCTTGGTTCCATTTTTCCTAGTTGGCTCATCAGGGCTGGAAGCAGAGGTATCGTCATGCTGACTTTTAAGAGATTTTTCATGCTGAATTCTTCTAACCAGGCATTCAGGTACCCATACTGGATCTTGTTGGTCCTGTGGAAAAATACAAACAGATCCTCGTGCCCATGTCAGCACGGGGTCAGGCCCACGCCAGAGGCCCGTTAATATGTCTTTCCACTTAGTCATCCCTTTTGCAGGGCCATGATGGTCCTGATGTCTATCCGCTGCTGAGCGGCCTTGAGCATCCAAATTCAAAAAATTTATAGTAAACAAGGCTAGGGAAAGTCTCTCCCTTGGGGCGCGGCCGTGGCCTACTCCCCCTTTTTGTTTTTGAAGACATTCTTTTAATGTGTGATGAGCACGTTTTACAATGCCTTGTCCCTGAGGATTATATGGTAACCCATGAAGAAGCTGTACCTCCATCTGTTGGCAAAAGGAGGTAAAACTGCGAGCCGTATAGGCTGGTCCATTGTCAGTTTTTAGCTGTTGGGGCTTGCCCCATGCAGCCCAGGCCTCTAAGCAATGAGTTATGACATTGCGTGCCTTTTCTCCTGTCAACGGTGTAGCGTGTAGAATACCTGAACAGGTATCCACAGACACATGAACATATTTTTGGTTTTCAAATTTTGAAATATGTGTCATATCCATCTGCCAAATCTTTAAAGGGAGCAAACCGCGTGGGTTAACCCCACTACTAGGTGGATGGTGAAACGTTATACATTGAGAACAATCCAGCACCACCTGTCGAGCATCTGCTCGAGACAGGTGAAATTTTTGTTGTAAGGCTCGGGCATTCACATGAAATTAGTTATGAAAACATTTTGCCCTTTTTATAGTGGAGCTTAAAAATATACATTTTATTTTGGTTCACAAATCTACTTTATCATTTTCTGTACTCAAAGGTCCTGGCAGGCCTGTATGAGTCCTAATATGTTGGATAAAAAAGCAAGCCTGTCTTTGCCAAATTAAAGTCTGTAATTGTTGAAAAAGCTGACAGACCGGACTAGAGTTCTTAATTGGTCCGGCCACTTCCAAAACTCTTACTGCATTAACGGCATAAGCTGAATCAGATATTAAATTAAAGGGAAAGGTACAATCTTTAAATACTTTTATAATTATGCTTAACTCAATTAACTGTGGGGAGCCGGGCTGAAACTGCCGCATCATAGGCTTTTGTTTCTCAATCATGTAGGCTCCACATTCTGTTTTGGATCCATCTGTAAAGATATTTAGAGCCCCCATAATGGGTTGAGACAACGTTATCCTGGGAAAAATAACAGGATGTTCCTTAAAAAAACCCATCAATGGATGTTTTGGGTAATGATTGTCCAGCTCTCCACCATTCCCATATCTTAATATGGCCCAATTATTAACTGTAGTACAAAGAATCTTTATTTGATGGCTTGAATAAGGCACTATAATTGTAGTGGGAGTAATCCCAAAATATTGTAGGCACTGTTGGAGGCCATTTAAAGTTATCCTGCCACTGTAGTGGGGTAATGTTAGAACTTTTTGTTTTTTTATGATCTCATTAAGAATTTAAAATGAAAATCCACACAAAAAAAACAAATTACAATAAGATTAGGACATGTGATTAAATGCCTGTGGCCCAGGAGATTCTCAAAGTATTATAATCTCCTGGAGGCCTCCAGTTACATAGCTAATTTTATAAGTATTTTTAGGAATAGCAGAAGGAATAGGTAAATTGTATTAGTGACCTTTTATTGGTGTGAGAAAATACAGAATTCTGTGAGCTAGTTTTGCTATAAACATGTTACACAATAAAATGAATAACCATCTCTGTTAAAATTAGTTTATTGCTCAGTACTCTCAACAGCATAATGTCCTTACTCTGGGGTTGCTTTGCATAGGGTCAGGTGGCCAGCCTCACCCTTTGCAAACAGGATTGAATCTGAAATGAAATGGCCAGTCCCACTCCAGAGTCAACCTCTCAGTGTTATCAATATGATTTACACATAGACACAAAAATGTCTGTATCCCTTTAACTCAGAGTTTGCATGGGACAGAAAAGCTGCTGAGTTTAGTAACTAGCAAGCAACTAAACAAATGAGATGTGGGTGGGAATTGAGCTCACAGTCTTTTGTAAAGGAAAGCGCCCTAGGGCAAGGTGTGGAGAAAATTAAGAAAACCTGTGATCATGGTCCTTTGATGTTTTAAGGTTCTAGTCTCCTTGACCATGAGCATTTTTAAAGATAGAGATTTAACCACGCCCTGTAAATGCCACATTTTTTGTAAATAATTTTCCTTTAGCTCAGCCTTAGGCTTTGTTTGGGCAACAAATGGTGAAAAATCTTCCTCTCTTAGATATCTAGTTGTTTGTTTTTTTTTTTAAAGACTCTTGAGTATTTTAGGTTTCACAAAAGCTGGCTCCTCCAGCCCAGTGGAAGGTTTAGCTTTACTTTCCAGGTTGTTTGGGGCGCTGCCCTCCTCTAGTATCGGTTACACCTTTTCTTTTAGGGCATTGTCGCTTTAAATGCCCCATTTTGCCTCACCTAAAGCAAGCGCCAGAACTTTCTCTTTTATTTTGAGTCAACTGGACTACCGCTGTAGCTAAACCTGTATTGGTCAAGGGACCCCCTAACTCCCTACATACTTTCATCCAGGCTTCTATGGCAATTTGGTTAATTTGTTTAAACACCTGAACTGGATAGCCGGTCTGTTGGTTGGCAAATCGACCCTGTCCTAATAACATGTCTCTATCCCAAGCGGGCTGCCCTGCGGCTTGATTAGCGGCAGCTTGTTCATTAGCATACTCAATTAAGAATGATCTCCAATCTAAGTACTGCCCTGGGCTCAGACATGCACGAGCCAGCCCTGCCCAGTCACTGGGCATCATGCAGTGTCTATGAAAAGCTTCTAATTGGGCACAGTGAAATAGGCATTAATTCCATATGTTCTTACAGATTCAGCCAGGGACTTGATAACTTTAAAGTCCAACGGCTCTTCATATCTATTTCCCTGAGGGTCCTGGAACACAGGATAGGCTAGGTGTAATTCTGATCGCACCTCTCTCCACACTTTGGGACAGAAGGACCGCCCCGAACAACCACTTCCTCCCTCCGCGTAATACGGAGGAGCGGAAGGCATTGTTCTGTAGGGTATAGCTTCACCCCCGTCCTCTCCTTCCATCTTTCCCTTTTCCACTTGTTTTATGAGCGCTTGTGACTCATCTTCGGAGTCTATAATCTCTGAATCCCCAACACTACTTGTGCTCTCAGATTTTTTCTCTTGTAACATTCCCAAAGCTGCCTGTCCATTCTCTATCACTCCACTACACTTTTGGTCCTCAAGACAGCCCTTTACTAGTTTCCAAATAGGTCGCACTCCTCCTCTCAGAGTTTTCTGATCGGCAGCAAAGTCCAGATCTGTCCCTAGCTTTTCCCATGAAGGGATCGTGAGGCTTCCGGATACCGCGAACCAAGGTGCAATGATATCACAGTCCTCCAAGAATCTCTCCAAAGTGTTTTTCTTAATCTTTAAATTCTTAGAACGAAGTAGCTCATTTAGAGCCAAAAAAATTGGATGAGAATTAGTATTTCCCATAACTTTTTTTGGGTACCTCTTGTACACTCTCTACAAAAATAGGCAAAAATAAGGTACCAGAATACAAAACTAATGACCATCCCTATAGCAAGGATCATGTAAAAATCCATTTTTACTTTCAGTTCACTATAATCTCCCAACTTTCCCCTCTCCATCTACAGAGGGAGCAAAATACCCGCTTTTGTCGCGGATCCCCACTTTACCTGAGGACTTTCCCACTTTTGTCGCGGATCCCCATTTTACCTGAGGACTTTCCCACTTTTGTCGCGGATCCCCATCTTACCTGAGGACTTTCCAGTGCACTGCCCTGACTGCAAAAAGTTCTGAGTCCCTCGATGAGTTCCCCGTACGGGCCACCACTTGTCATGACCACCTCGTCCAGCAAGGAAGACACAACTCCAGACTCTTCTTTATGCAGTTTATTCAGGAACCTTGAACAATCTTTTGGCTTTTTTAACTTTCTTACTTCTCCTACTTCTCCTCCCGGGGAAAGCCCGCCAGAGACTTAAATTCCCTCCTGCCAGCCAACCCCAAACTACCACGTGGTGAAAGCAGATAGGCGCACACATGCGGAAGCAGGGCCACAGCCAAATATGGAGTTGTTTGCTCCAGAGAGCACTCACCCTCGGGATGGTGGAAGGTGGAAGCAGGCGCCACCTTTAAGACGCAGCAATCCGCAGCTCTCCACAAAGAAAGATGGACCTTTTACAACCTCTCATCGAAACCTTGCAAATACCTCAGATAAAAAACTCCAGACCCCAAATTCCAAGGAAACTGGGCTTCCTTAACAGATGACATTCCGGACTCCAGGAATGCAAAAAAGGGAATTCCTTCCAGGCTTAACACCAAATGGATGCCAAGGGGGTACCTTTTTCCCTATAAAAAGCCCACCTGACCAGCTAAGGTTGGGCTAGTTCCTTCTCCACTCCCGGGAGAAAGCTAGTCCCAGCTGATTTCCCTTTCCTGACTGGGAGTCAGTTCAATGCCCAATAAAACCAGTTCAGTCAATTCCCGTCTCTGGTTGATTTCTGCTATGTCTCTCGAACCCGAACCTTACAGCTGGTTCATGGACGGCAGCTCTTTTTCTTTCCGTGCCTGCGTACCCAGCCACACAGTGAGACGTTGGACTGAGACAGAGCTCCTGACCTGCAGGGCTCCTTTCCTCTTACGTTTGCTCCCAAGCAGCTTCTCCCGAGATGTTTCCTCATCAAATGGAGTTCTGCTGACCCTTGAGGAGGAGTGAGTCTCCTCAGCAAGTTCCCACTGGTCTTTTCAGTGGGTGTATGGAAAGAAGGGCTGTCTGTGATGGCTGTGACTCTGCTGGTGCCATCTGCTGGTCTAGGGCAAGCAGAACCACTGTACTTGGGGATCTCTGATACCAGGATACGGGATGTTGAAGTGTACATTCTTCAGTCTGTCTGTGTGGTTTTTTTCTAGGTATCTTTGAAACACAGCAGAACTGTGCTCCAACAGAAGTCATTATGGTCAGAGATGATCCAGGAAACCAAGCTCTCAGTCAGAAGTTGTCAGATACCAGTTGCCAAGGTCAGGAAGGCAGGGAAGAAGACATCAGCAACTCTGCCAGCTCAGAGAAAACACAGACAACCACTGGGGGTGGATCAGATCCTCCCTATGCCCTGCTGCCAGCATTAGCCCACGTGGTCCCACCCAGGTCCACTGTTTCATTGGAAACAGATTGAAGCTCTCTCTGGCATATCTCCTCCTCCAGAGCCACAAGGCCTCAGGAGCATTCCTCTCTCATGTCATCCACAACTATGCAGTCAGAGCCACCACTTTCGCATTGTTGCTAGTGCTCTGGAGCATCTGACTACTAAGTCAGTCTCCTGACATCTCATTGCTCAGTGCCAGAGATGGATATTTCATCTGTTCTCATAAGGCAGGACTGAGAACTCCTTAGCTTTTAACTTTTCTAACTATGTTATAAAGACACAGCCCTAGAGGAAACCTGTGAGCCTTGGAACCAGTAGTTTTCTGCAGTTATATCTGCTATCTTCCTCCCATCAGCAAACAGCTCCCATGTCTTGGTTCCCAGTTGTGAACAGGACAACATAACATACTTCACAGAGAATGTGTATGACACATACCCATTTTGATTTGGCCTATTCTCTCAGTACAGGAGAAGAACTTGACCTGAGCTCGGGTTCAGCATAAGAAGCCACTCGGGTCCAGAAAAGAGGCTGCTAGTGTCCAAAATAAGAAGCCACTAGGGTCCAGAATAAAAGGCAGTTAGGGTCCAGGATAAACAGGCAGCTAGGGTCAAGGCTAAGAGGTGTCTAGCGGAGGATAAGAGGTGGGGGCTAGTAAAACTTTTTTTTTCAAATATTTTTAAAGATTTGGGACATGGTGCCTTTATTTATTTATTCTGAGAACTTCTGCTTTACAGCAGCATTTTGCACCAATTTCCCCTGCTGTTGGTGTTAACGCTGGGTGCACACAGACATAATTTGGTCTGTTCTCAGGGGAGGACAGGAGCTTGACCTCCGCTGGGGTCAACAACAGGAGGTGGAGGCCAGCAGAACTTTGGTCTTCAAAGGCTTCCAATGACTAAGGACTTGATTCCCCGGTTCTTGCTTCTGATACAGCCCGGGGCTGGCCTGGGAAGTCCAAGATTGAATCAAGCAAACTTCCTGAGCTACTTCCCACAGATGAGATTATGAAATGACTCTTAACAAGGGTTCTTTTGGGGAAAAATGAATGTTCTAACATTAATTTTTGTGATAGTTGCACAATTATAAATATAGTTTAAAGTACTTATAAAAAATTTTCAAAAGTAACATAGATGTAGTTTCTAATAAAATGTCTATTCAGAATTTCCTATATTTTTGTTATATTCACCCAAATCTTTAATTCTTGCCAGAACTACTTCTATCTTCCTACCTCGACCATACATATCCATTAAAAAAAATTAAGATCCCATCGAGTCCAATTTGTGCTGTTCATGCACTTCTCGATGTGGGTCCATCCACTGGACTGTGGTTGACCTCCCAGAAGCTACATCCTGAAGAAAACTGACTCTCCCTCCCCTGGAGCCATCAGTTTTCCCTAGCTCCTCATGTCAGGATAGGGACTCAGGAGCCTTCTCCTACCCGGTGCTAGAATGCAGACTGCCTTCACCTTGTGCAGTCAAGCGCAGTTGCTGTGAGTTCATGAGCGCAGCTGTCCTGCTATGCCGAGAAGACACTGTTTCCCGCCAGTGAACTGGCTTTGAGACCCATGGCTCTTTGTGAAGAACTTGCTGCTGCTGTGCTAAGTTCCTCCCCACAACCTCTACGAGGCCGTTTCCCTGAACTGCCAGGGAACAGAAGTGGGGAGCAGGGCTGATTCACATTGCTGATCTACGGTTTCATTGAGTGCTAATATTCTACTGGGCGTGGGCGGTGCCAGGGTCACTTAGGCTTCCAGGAAGTGCGCTCCCCAACCTCTTTCCCTGTCTGTGGACCAGAGAGGATCAGGTACCTTTCCTTGGGCTGCCTGCCTCTTTGGAGACTGATTCTGGTAGTTTTAACCTGGCCGCCTACTACTGGCTGTGGTTAAAGATCTTTGTCAGCATTCTTTTCCTGAGCTTTGAGTGTCCCTGGGGGCTGCTCCTCCCTCCCCGGGTCCTGTGCTCCCCTTACTCTCTACTCACCTCTCCTCCCGACCAGCACTCTTTCCATGGTCATCTCTGTTGCGCTCTGGCTCCTACCCTGGGGATACTGTGACGGAAAGTTCCAGCTATGTGCCTTCTCTTCCCATGCCTGTTTGTGCAGTTGTGTGGTTGCATCTTGGGCTGTCAGTGCTTCCTGATTAGAGCGCTCCTTTCCTCTTATCTTTACTCGAAGCAGCTTATCCTGAGCTGTGTCTCCATCAGATGGAATTCTGGTGTCCCCTTGGGAGGAGTGTGGCTTTTTAGCAAGCTCCAACTAGCCTAGTCAGTTGCCACATGTGAGCCTGCTGGTGCCATCTGGTGGCTTCAGACAAACAGAACCACTATTGTGGGTGGCTCTAGAAACCAGGAAGTGGGAACTTGAGGTGTAGATTCTGCAGTCTGACTATGTGTTTCTTTTCTAGGTGACTTTAGCACTGACAGGAGAACTAGAATCCATCAGCAGCCACCACAGTCATAAATAAGCCAGAAACCAAGTCCTAGCATGGAAGCCAACAGCTTCCAAGATCAAGAATGCAGAGAGGAAGCCATGGACTTCTGACCCAGAGGAAATCTAGACAAGCAAATAGGGTGGTCACGCATTCCCTCACCCAGACCCGTTGTTAGCAGCAGCCCGTTTGGTCCCACCCTGGGGGGCTAGTTTCATAATTCTAATTGGAAATTTGGATTAAACCCCCACATGGCTTCCTGGGGAGCCACATGGGCTCAAGACCACAGGCACCTTCCTCACCCTTGGCTCCTATGCAGCCTACAGAGCCATCATTTTAACATGGTGGCTAGTGCTGCTGGGGCTGGCAACTACCTATTATTGATGACTCAGTAACTCTCCTGGCATCCAGGTACCCAGGTCCAGGAGTAGACTCTGCATTTGAATCCATGAGCCTGGGCCAAGAGATATCATTTTTTACTTGAAGGCCTTTGTGAAAAAGGACTCCCTCCCTAGGGAAAACCTGTGGACCCTGGAACCAGCAGTCCTCAGCTTCAGTCCTATCTGCTGTTTTCATGGCCACTAGTCCACATTTTACCTCTCTTGATCCCTAATACCGAATAAGACAGCAGGGCCTACTTCACAATGCTTGAAGTGAGTATTGAAATTTATTATGATTTGATCTGCTTCCAGGACACAACAGGAACTTAACCTCAGCCCAGACCTGAGAATGAAGCCTTCCTAGTAACAGTGGCACATCGCACAGCGTTTCTGGCATGCACAGTTTCCCTAGCCCCCACTGCTGGTGCACAGACATGGCCTAGGGAGGGTCCAGATATCCCCGGCATGTATGGGTTAAAATGTAAATCCCTGAACTGGATTTCATAGCCCAGGAAAGATTTATTGGTTGCTGGGAAATTTCTCAGACTGACTGGTCCTGACAGGATCAGTTCTCTGGATATCTGGTCTGAGGATTCTGGTACTCCTCAGGTTCTCAAAGCCATGACGAAAGTGGTCTGTGTTGAGCTGGGGTCTGTCTAGTTGGTGCCCCTGCCTAATGGAAGAATTTTGACGGACATTTATGCCCTATGGGTCATCTATTAAAACATTTGAGTTGTTTGTGGAACTGAGTCATAGCTTCTGTTTGAGTTTAAAATTTCTAGGCCATATTCTTCACCAGTAGGCTATCCTCCCTCAACCCTAGTGAGGATCAGCTCTAGCCCTGTAGGCCCTCTTCTCAGACCTATGAGCCAGCCACTTCCTCATCCCAGGAAAGACCTCTTTCCTCAGGACTGGTGGTCTTCCTAACCCAAGTGACGTCATCACCATACCTGCATGTCTGTCTCGCAGGACTGAAGATATGTCCGCCTTGGTTTCGAACTGTATCCCCTCCCTGTGTTGATGACCACCCATCCCTATCAACGATAGCTGATGAAGGGGCTGCTAGGTTTGCCTCCAGGATCCCCACCCCACTCTTTTGGGCTCAACTCTCATGGAAATTTGCTTGGGGGAGTATGTGCTTCCTGGACATGGGTTCCAAGTAAGTTGTGCTAGAGCCAGTCCATCAGTGCTCCTTAAGGCTATACTGGTGTTAGCCTGAGCTCAACATACCCCAATCATCCTGGCCTTCAATGGGCCAGGATTTGAAATGACAGATGCCTTTGTTCTTGTATACTATGTATCTATACAGGCTCAACACTAGCTCCCTGGAGTGTGAATACATTTTCCGTTATCTATACCAATCCGACAAACTAAGAATAAATAGCTTTATTTTGCTTCATTTGTCTTGTTTTTATTTTGAGACAGAGTCTCACAGCCTTGTCACTGGAAATCACCACATTCCTCCAGTCCCAGCCTCCTGATGGCTGAGAATAAACGTGTGGAGTACCATTGGCTGGTGGTTCTAGAGGTTCAAGTTTGAGCAGCCACACCTGGTGATGGACTTCTTCATAGAGTCCCAAGGTGGTTCAGGACACTACATGGCAAGAGTTGGGGCACACAACACACAACATTTGAGCAATCTGCTATGATGATTCACCCAAGATAAGAAAATGCAGTTTGCCCTTGGATCCTAATAGGCAGAGTATGATGACAGTGACCCGAAAACATATTCTATAACAAAGCTGGCAGAATGCTGACCCAGAGCATCTTGCGAGTCTGGGAATGCCCTGTCTGGCCTATGTCATGCATACAGACCTGATTCTATGCCTTCACCATGGAAGAATAGGTGGCAGAAAGGACAGGGCTGGAGAGGCTCCCACCAGAAGCAGCATACAATATCCCTCCCACTAGAAGTCCCTTACAGGACACAAAGGTGAAGTCTTCATCTTCCTAGTTGTATAGGACTTAATAGGGGGCGCTATAGCTTGGTGAAACAGAGCTGAGGTTATGCCCCCAGCCCAGGCTGCCAGTTTGGCATGCTTCCACCTCTGAAGCCATGAGAATCTAGGGGTACACAGGTTTCTCCAGGCCATCCAGCACATTGGGGTTGACTTGTGTGCCCGTCAGGTTTAAATGCCCAGAGTTGGGCTTACTATGGAGGGAACAACATACCCAAAGAGCCCTGCTAGCCTCAGTCTAGTACAGGCGTCCTGGCCAGCACTGACCAGGTTTGCAGTCGTGGGGTGCTAAGAACCGCCCCCCACATGTCTGCTTCCTCCCACTTTTCTTCCCATGGCCCTATGTTCTGCTTCTGTCACTCTAGCTTACGTCGAGAGGCCAAGCGTCTTTTGGAAGGAGTCAGCCTGACCACCCACTGGCTTCTGCTCAGGACAGGGTGATCCCTGTTACGTGGACTGCACCACCCAACACAGCTCAAGAGGGGTTTTATCAGACACGTATCTCCTCAGGGTCACCCAGGTGACCAGCCTTTGTTCCCTGAGTACAGAGGGTCCTCCTTACCTTCTAGTGTGCCTCCATTTCTCTCTAGGCTGAGGCTTCAGTCCCTGTTGTATTCAGGCACTGTTACCTTGTGACCATCTACTATATCTGGATTTTATAATCTTTCCATCCGCTCTTCTGAAAAGATCTTTGAGCCTTGGGTAGTAGAGGTGTTTGATTAGGTGTTTATCTCTATTCTAGGACAAGCACTCTGTAGTCTCTTATTCTCTGCACTTTGACTAGTTGTGGCTTTCTGGGCCCTGGAATACAAGATTCCTACACAACACACACACACCCCTAAACTCACACATTTATAACAAAAAAATGTATAATTAATTCACCTATTCACTAGTGTGAATTTCCTTCCCAACTGTCAAACTACTCCTTGACTTATCAGTGATCATTATTTTTTAACTCAATTAATTTATTTTATTTTATGTGTATGAGTGTTATGCTGCATGTATGTAACTGTGCCAGTGTTCTGCAGTTCTCGTGGAGACAGAAGAGGGCTTCTGATTCCTGAAACTGGAGTTATAGATGGCTGTTAGTCATCATGTGGGTGCTGGAATTTGAACCTATGCCTTCTGCAAGAACAGTCAGTGCTCTTAACCCCTGAGCCATCTCTCCAGCCCCTCAGTGATTATTTTTAAGAACAGCTCAGCTGTGGTAAGGTCTTGTCTTGTTGGTGTAGATAAGAGGCTCATTTCATCTTCCCCACACTGACACATCCCACCAGGAGCAGCTAAGTGACAGGCTCAGCATTCCATCTCCCCTCCAAGACCATAAAGACACGTATCCTGTCAGTACTTCCGTCTGGATCTGCTTGTCCTGCAAGATATCTTTTTCAAATACAAAACTAATTAAAATTAGAACCAAGCTTTGGAATCACTCAAAAAGTGTTAAAATTGACTATCTTAAAACTTTGCCACTGCTGTCCCATTTCTCCAGAGAAATTTTCACATGTATATAAATATAGAAAATTGGACACAAACATTTATGTATAACAAATCATGAAGAAAAATTTCCAATGATTCTTTATGAACTCATAGTTTTACTGTTTGTTAAAGGGGAAAGGTAATTTGCATTGCAATATGAAAGATGTACTTCCTTAATTTTACATAAGAAATTAAATCTTGGCTGAATATTTGATACTGAAGAGACCCAAACATGAGTGCACATAATTATAACCATCTGATACTTAGAATGGTGACAAGAATACACACTGGACGAAACAGAGCATCTTCAACAAATGAGGCTGGAAAAACTGGATGTGATCAGTACAAAAATAAAATTAGCCCTACATCACTTGTCCAGCACAAAAATCAGCACTAAATGGATCAAAGACCTGAATGTGAAACCTGAAACACTAAAACTGCTAGAAGAAAAGACAGGCAGTTCCCCACAAGAAACAGGCTCAGGAAAAGACTTTGTGACCAGAGCGATATTCACTCAGGAATTAGTGTTGACAGTTATCAAATGGGACCTTATTAAACTAAGAGGCTTTTGTACAGCACAGGAAACAATCAGACCAGGGAAGAGGGAGCCCATAGAACAGGAGGGAATCTTTGCCATCTGTATATCTCCAAATAGAATATTATGTCCAGAATATATAAAGATTTCAAAAAATATCAAGAAAATAAAAGACCCAATTAAAAATAGACTACAGTTCTGAACAGAGTTCCCAAAAAAAGAAATAAAAAAGGGCCAAGAAATACTTTTAAAAGGGCTCAACATCCTTAGCAATTGGGGAACTCAAACCTACTTTTAGATTTGAGCTTACAGACACTGACAGCAAACATTAGGTTTTCCTGAGCTTCTTCCTTTAGAGTTCTCTGTTCTCTTTATTTTCTTGATCAAGACCCTATAATATCAGAGCTTGTTGACTCCTTCCCTATCTTAAGCTTTCAGAAGTTTGGTTCCAAGTCATCTAAGCTTTGTAGTTATTATCAGTGGAGAACTGGCCTAAATTACCTGTTCCCTCCTATGAAAAATTGCTGTAAATGGACCTGCTGTAGGAAACCTTTAAAATCTTTACAAATAAAGAAAATAATACAGGTCACAAGCACAGCTGCACATAATGAAAGGTACAGTATCAAAGGGTGAGAAATGGAAGGAAACTTATTTTTCTTATCAACTGATCTGAAGGGTAACAGTTTTTCTCAGAAAAATAGTAGCATCATTGTGTTCTATGAAGACTGCCTGTGTGTGCTTATGTATAAAACCAAAGAGATATAAAAAGAGAAAGGAGACATTAGAATTCTTTTGTTATTATAAGGGCCTCACTATAAACTGTGTACAGGAGCACTTGAAAGTTAAGTGAAGTATCTGTAAACACCTGCTGCAAATTCTAACATAACCATTAAGGAACAGTACAATAAACAAACACAACCAAAATACTAAGAAAGAAAACAAAATAATTTAATACTCTTAATTAAAACATAAAAAGAATAAAACAAAACATCAGGAGAGGGCTGGAGTGAAGATGGGAGCTCCTTGGGATTTCGTCTACCTGGAGCTTCCGACAAGCACATCAGGAGCACTGGAGCTGGGGGAGACTTCAACATGGACCCCATCTGACCACGAGGCTTCTGAGGTCTTAGCAACGAAACTCAGTCTCAAGGACCAAGATGAGTCATGGTTCAGACACCAGCACCCTCCCCAAAAGAAATAAATGCTAGTATCTCAAAAGACTAACAGAGCTGAAAGAAGAAATGAAGTCAATCGATTACAATACTTGGAAAGTTCAACATCTACCAGAAACCTACAGATACAGCAGGAAGGAAACCAGGAAATATATAGGTGAACTCCACAATGCCATCAATCAACTGAATAATATAAATAAAATAATGAAAAACTGACAACTATAAACCACTTCATCCTGCAATGACAGAATACACATTCTTCTAGAATTCACATGAAATATTCACCAAGATAGATCATATTTTGAGCAAAATATGAGAAACAAATATAAAAAAGAAATCACTCAATGTATACTCTTAGACAATGATGATTTAAACTAGAATTCATTATCAAAAGGATAACTTGAAAACAATCTCAAAACACACAGAACCCTTCTTAAAAACACAGTGATCAGCCAGGCAGTGGCACACACCTTTAATCCCAGCAGTCAGGAGGCAGAGGTATGGGGATATCTGCAAGTTCAAGACCAACCTGATCTGCACAGCAGGTTCAAGGCATGCTGGGGGCTACAGGGAGACCTGCCTTAAAAAGACCAGAAAAATAAAGAGAAAAGTTAAACAAAAGCAATAACTGGGTGCTTAAAAAATATCAATAAAATTATTACCTATCCAGGCTAGGAATAAATAATATCAAAGTTAAACATCAGTAATATCACCATAAATCTCAAAGGACAATCAAAGAATACTGGGGCCCCACTTGGTGGCAAACACATGTAATCCCAGCACTCAGGAAACTGAGACAGGAGGATCAGTAGTTTAAGGCCAGCCTGGATGATGTGAAGAGCTGGAGGCGAGGGCTACAAACTGAGTTCAAGAACAGGACTATATGAGTCAGTCTCAAAAAATATAGAATTATGAACAACTCTTCTCTCTACAAATGTATAACTCAGAGGAAACGATCCAATTCCTTGACAGAAGCAATCCACAAACTATCACACAAGAATCTATCTATATATATTTATGTTGACTAAAGAAACTGAAACAATAATTGATAAACTTCCCAAGCAAAAGCTCCAGGTCTAGATGGGTTAAATACAGAATTCTACCAAACATTTCAGAAAGGTATGCTAAGCCAGATGCGGTGGTGCACACCTTTAATTACATTTGTGAGGCAGAGAGGCAGAGGCAAATGGATCTCTGTGAATTCCAGGCCAGGCCAGGTCTATTCAGAGTTACATAGTGAGACTCTGTCTCAAAAAAAAAAAAAAAAAAACTTTCAGAAGATAAGAGGAATGTTGTGCCCAGGTTATAGAATCCTCTCAAAAGACCACTAGGGAGGTCAAATCTGATGCAGAACAAAGGGTCTTTATTTACAAGCTCGAGCTTGGTCCACAGTCTGACACACCACCGCAGCGGGTGATAAGACAGTGGCCCCGAGTGGAGGGTGAGGTGATCTTTTATAGGGTTAAAACAAAGAGAGGAGGGACAAGGATTGGGACTGGTTAAGGAAGCCCGCTGGCGCGAAAAGCATCTCACTCATATTAAGGTTACAGGGCCTGTGGAGGCAAAGAAGAGAGGGAATGGAGAAACAACCATGGACCTTGTTCCCTGCCCAGCCTGCCAGGAAGCAGACCAAATCTTCCTTATCTGGCCTGCAGCCCTGAGTGTCACTGCAGGGGTGTGGGCAATGGAGGGATGGGGAGATGGGGAGGTGCAGGTGGTGGGAGGTGAGATCTGGGAAGTGACTGTGAGTCAGCTAGCTGGAGGAACATGAGACCTGGGAGGGGAGCGCTGGTCTGGTGGGCTGGCATGTGGGCAGAACACACCTGCTGCCTCATGCCCTCACACAGCGACTTGAGTTTCCTGTGCTGGCTACTTCACTGGAACCCAGCCTTGTCTCTGTGGAGGGGTCCACGAGAGGGAGGGAGCAGCGCTGTTTGCTGCAGCTGCTCTTCTCTCCTCGAGGGCACAGGATAAAGGCTTGGAATTTCAGTTCCATTTGCATCTATGTCTAAGTAATTCTCTCCTGAAGTCACTTTGGATTCCAGAACAGCAGGTGTGACATGCATAAACATTTTATGACAAACATCAGAACTAAGACCCCAGACAACGACTTCCTTATGGACAAAACCTTACCTGTGCAATAACGATCACCAGGCCTCAAGTTGGTGCCTTAGAAGACAGCGCTGAGGACGGTGCTCCTTCTGCCTTCTTGGGTGCTCCTTCTGCTTTCTTGATTTAGGTATGCTAATTAATGTTGCTTTCCTGCTTTTTAAAATATTTTAAGTTTTTTTCTGTTTATGGTGTGTATTACCTGCATGCGTGCAAGTGCACCTGTGTCATGCAATGTCTGTGGGGGTCAGAAAAGGGTGCTGGATTCCCTGGAACTGGAGTTGCAAATGGTTGTTAACCACCATGTGGGTTCTGGGAACAGAACCAGGGTCCTCTGCAAGAGTATCTGGTGCTCTTAAGCATGGAGCCACTCTTTCTCTAATTCAGTTTTTTAAAATAACCCCAATGAGTCCATGTGCATAGCTGAAGCAACAGAACAAGAAACAGTGCCAAACAGGAGAAACCTTCCTTTGAGTTGTTGGCCAGGGTGGTCCTGGCAATACCCCAGATTACACAGGCTATAGCCACAGTCCTTGATGGCCTCCCAGAACTTTAAGGTAAGACCTTATTGTTGAAAACAGGACATATTTTGGACACAGCATTTAGAGCAATGGAGCTGGAAGTGACCTGGACGTCACTTCCCCTAAAGGCTAGCTAGGCAAGCTACTAAGGGAGAACATCAATCGATGGTCCAACACCAGCTTCATGGCCAAATAACCACATCAATGACCAGCACAGCATACCACACTGGTGCAGTAGTGGTACTTTTATCTGGGGGCCAATCAACAGCTGCCAAATTGGTCTTAGAGCCCATTCAATGGGAGGAAACTCATGTGTGGTACTCTAATCATAACCAAATACACATGGCTGAAGGGTTCATACATCTCAGAGAAATCCCCAAGGCTGTCACATCCCTAGGCTAATGTAACTTCTTACTTAGTGCAAAATATGTACCCTTATATTTACATTCAAGTATCCCAGTTACCATTCATCAAAGAAGCTTCTTTTACACCAGACAGACACTACTACAGACTACCACAGCTAGTCACACACAGACATTATCTGTGGATTACCAAAGCCTAAGTGGCATGTCTACAATACAACCTCGACACCCAAGGCTCAAGCAACATAGAACAAGAGGTTAAGAGGACACTAATGAATCTCACCTCTCATTAATGAAGCTGCCTCATGTAACAGAGGACCAGGAACACAAAAGGTCACAAATGGCCAAAGAGTGGAGATTAGGAATCTGTACAGTGGGGGGGGAGGGTCCCTGAACAGGACTTCTATATTATATTAAACTTCATTCACCGAGGGCTCAGGGAAGCCCATTGCAGAAGAGAGGATGGAAAGATTGTAAGAGCCAGAGAGGAGATACATGACCATAGGGAAATAGAATCTTACCAGCTTCTGGGATCTTGCTCATATGAATCTCCAGCATTGGCGTCAGCATGCTCAAGACTCATATAAATTCAAGCAGACAAAAACCCAGCATGAAACTGGGAAAATGGGCAGCACACCTCAATCTGAGCTGAAAAAATATTGGCAGCTGATTACTATTGGGAGAAGAAGAGCTAATCTTCTTCAGGCAAGGATCTCTGGATAGCTTGACCAGACCTCAGTGGGGGGAACTTGCACTGAAAAATGTCCGGGGACCCTAACTTGACAAGATAAACCTTAATGCAAATAACAGAGGGTATAAATTCTGGGGGGAGGCTAGTGGGAGGGTGCCAATGAGGAAGGGGGTATAAAAGATTGGTTGAAGTATTCTGTATGAAATACACAAAAATTCAATAAAAATAGTCAATAAAAAATTAACCCAAAGGAAAAAATCTTTCTAAAAAATTTTTATTACATTGTTTTAACACTGTGTGTGCACGCACACACACACACTACAGTATGCATGTGGAAATCAGAGGAAAGCCTGTGGAAGTCAGTTCTCTCCTTCCACCTTGTGGCTCCCAGTGGTCGAACACAGGTAGTTAGACGTAGTGGCATGTGCCACTAGCCACCCACTGAGCCTTCTCTTAGCCCTCCAGAGAAGAAATGTTTAGACAAGAAAAACCGACTCCCGTGTTTACTGCACCATCCTCAAAGGTCCAAACACGGAATCATGAATGCATTGCAAAATGAAATGTGAACATAACAGAATACTGGCCTGCCAGAGCCCACCGGCAGAAATCAAACCGTACCTGAAGCGGGGAGTGAGGATGGAGAAATGGAGAGATAGAGATGAGGTGAGATGAGGTGAGATGAGATGAGAGAGATTAGATGAGATGAGAGAGAGAGAGATGGATGAGAGAGAGAGAGAGGACAGACTCAGGAGGGCTGTCAGTCAACACTGAAGCAGCTCGCCTTTATTAAGTGCCCCCTATTTATACTCTGAAATGAAGAACAAAACAATGGGTCAAAAGTTCAACACGAAAACAATACTAACACAAGCAAAATAACTTAAGCCAATCACATCTTCCTTCAAGGGTCTTCAAGTGTCCTTAGCCTTGGGTGTTAGACTTCCCCCCAGTGTAAATTATTTGCATAGCAAAACATCCTGCTCCCAACAGCACTCTGTGCACAAGACTGACTTCTGGCCAACCCTAAACTAGGGCATAGTTCAAGGCAGGCAAATGGCTCCCAACACTGGCCACAGAAAAAAAAGAAAACATTACTTGCAACAATATGTACGGAACTGGAGATGAATATGTTATATAAAACAAGCCAGGCACTGAAAGAAAAATACCACATTCGTGACCTTTTCTGGAAACCAATTAAGTCAACGCTGCAGAAGATTCAAGGAAATAGTGGTCACCAGAGATGGATGGATAGAAAGACATTCAATAAAGAACATCAGAACGAGAGTGAATATGTACAGAATCAGCTGACTGGGTTCCTTCTGCTACTCTATGTGGATGGAAATCACAGAGTCCAAGACCCTCAAGTTCTGGGCTGAACTAACAGACTCAGAAGTTTATAGCTCCAAACCCTAGAATGAGGCTTAAGGCCTCTGTTATCTAAAAGCCAGAGGCTTACAGCCTCTGCCTCCAAATTCAGTGATTAAAGGTGTGCACCACCACACCCAGCTCTTCCAGGCAATTTTGAGAGATGTCCTGAAGAATTAAATGTGTGGAAAATGATGACAACTAGGAAAACACTGAGGGATAAAGGAAGCACACGGGAAGACAAAGTCTCCTCTACGTCTTCATCACTCAGGGCGTAGAAACACAAAGGCTTCATTGCTCTTTAATGAGAAAGCTAAATGGAGCAACTTACCGTCTATTCCGCTTTATTCACTGCCACACAACCAAGCAGCTGACAGGATGCAGAACCCTACAGAAATGTGTTCCCTAAGCAATATCTGTTCTAGTCCTAGTCAAAGCCTGTCATGCCAGTCAGTTTCCCCACAGCTTACTTCACTTAGTGTAGTCATGAAGGGACTTCACCCTCTCACTTTACAAAATGATTACCAACCAGAAAGAAGAGAATTCAGATAAAATATTACTCAAAGGTCTAAATCTTTTGAAAATCACCAAATAATCTTTCTAAAAGGAGTTACACTCCTACAGATGGACATCAAGCAAGCATATAGACAGGGCCCCGCAGAAAGTAGAGCTTCTGCTACAGATCAGCTTCAATGAGGCAGAAAAACTAGAAGGCAAATTTCCCCACTTCACTTTTCCTGGTAGTAGCAAATCCCAGAGGAGAGCTAGAACTACTCCAGCCTACAAGACAATCCAGGCTTCTTTCCACTCCTCCATTCTGCAATGTCAGAAGGGCTTTAACTGAGCCTAGCTCTCCCCGCCGGGAGGGGCCACCGAGGTGGTGCGTGTTGGCGCCCCATTGTCACTTGAAAAGTGTCCAAGAGTCCAAGAACAGTTTCAGAGACCTGAGAGACAATCACAAAAGAGCTAATGTCTGCATCATCATAGTCCTAGAAAGAAATAATCAGATTGAAAGAATATTTGGAAAAATACTGGCCGAAAATACCCCCCAAACTTTATGAAAGAAATATAATATTCAGATCATTAAGTAGATCCCAAGTAAGATAAAACAAAAGAAGGTCACACTAGCATGCATAATAATTAAACCTGTAAGAAAGAAACAGTTATAAACCTTTGAAAACTAAATATGACGGAAAAATCTTAACAACCCTCAGGAAAATAAAAGGAAATTACTATAAGGAAACATTAATTTCTGATGGCACCAGGTTTCTCATTTAAAACAATAGAGGCCAGATGTAATATACATTTATAAAAGACTGAAAGAATGCTCAGCCAGTGATGAATTTCACATCCTATAAAGATAACCTTTAACAATAATGGGAAATAAGCATTCTCAAATAAAAAGAAAACAAACACACTACAGGCAAATTTTCCTTAAAGAATGATTAAAGGAAGTTCCAATAGAGAAACAAAATGATGAAATATTTGTAGCTACAAACAAGCCAGCAAGCAGCATTCCCCTATGGTCTCTGCTTCCTTCAGCTCCTGCCTCAGGGTTCCTACCTGAGCTCCTGCTCTGACTTTCCTCAATGATGGACTGTGACGTGGAAGTGTGAGACGAATAAATCTGAATAAGTAAATCTAGAGGTAGGAATAATTCATTATCCTCATGCATTTCTTACATCATCTTTAACAATGAAACAAAAATTCTATTGACATGGGCTACGTCAAGACCAGCAGGCTGAGAACAATCTGGGCAGTAGAGTACCTACAGCAAGAACTAAGAATACTAATACATCAAATACTGATATCACTCTAAATGAATTAATAAAAAGTCATAAAAATGTTTAATCAGTATGAAGGAGATACAGAGCAGCAGAGAAACAGAACAAAATAAAAATAAGAAAATGAACAGATTTATCAATAATCTTAAATGTAAATGGCCTAGATTATGCGATTTAAGATGACTAGAATAGAATATTAACAGAATTTAGCTATACACAGTCCTTTTTCAATATTCCAAGACACCCAGTGAGTGCTGAGCCTTACGTTTATACATAATAGACACTGATTTTTCTTACACGTACATCCCTGAGATAAAGCTCAATGATTTTTCCACTTTAAGTGTCACAGTCTGTGGCTCTAACTTTTGCAATTTGAGATACAGTAGCAAAACTAATGTGAATTTCTTTTTTCCCTCCTAAAAATTTCACAGTTAGACAATTCACAATTACCAGAGACTTCAGCAGCCTTAGCATGAGTCTTTTCCTAAGTGAGTGACGTAAGGAAAACAACTAAATACCCAACCATATAAAGGATTTTTTAAAGCAGTCAATACGTCAAAAAGGAGGACTGAAAAAAATACACAATAATAAATGGAAATGAGTAATACAAAATGTTTACATTACAGAGGTTTCAAAGTAAGGCAACTTCCTTACCTTCCTCTGCCTCCCCAGGAAAAAAAATGAAAATAAGCCTGGAGCTCACCTTCATCATAAGTAAGGCAATAAGAAGGCAAGCAGAACTCAATGAAATTGAAACCAGGTAAACAGTAAGGAAAGTAATGAACTAAAAACTCATTTTCTAGAAAAGATGAAAATTAATTAAACATTAGCAATACTGACCAAGACAAAAAAAGAACACAAACCACATCAGGAATGACATAGAAACATCACCAGAGATCATGCAGTCAGAAAAGTATGAGAGAGGACCCCCCCAAGAAATTGACTACGTCCTTAGAAAACACATCTAAGTAGCCTTGTAACATATTAATAGAAACAGACAAAATCACCTAAAGGCTCCCAAAGAATGCAATCTCCAGTCCCAGATGGTTTCCATGACAAATCTCCTAAATATTTTGATAGAAGAAACACAAATTTGCAGAAACAGTTCTACGCGATAAAAGAGGAGGAACTATTTCTCAAGTTAAATATTTTGACCCTCCCCAGTAAAAAAATAATCACAGACAAAATCGGGAACAATTTGAGTCGTATTGTCATTGACAAAAATTGTTCAGAGTATATAAAAACTCAAGTACCAAAATCTCTCCAAAAAAACTTTAACAAAATCTTAGCAAATCAAATAGCAATGCATAAAATAACCATGACAGAGGGGAACGTATTTCAGGAATTCAAACCTGGTGCAGCATTTTTTCAAGCCAGGGGTTATGGTATATATCTCTAATCCCAGCATTTTGGTGGGTAGAGGCAGGAGGATCAGGAGCTTGACCACAGAGCTGATTGAGTTTGCATGGGTCTTAGGCATGCTGACAGCATTGCTGCAGGTTTAAATGAGCAAGGTGCCAGGAGCCTGGAAGACTCCATTTCCATATATGGTCATACAGTTCCTCCCCTGCCTCTTAGAATCTTTTTACCTCCTCTTCCAAAATGGTCCCTGAGCCATAGATGGATGAAGTTCAATATAGGAGTCCTGTCTAGGGCCCTATATTATGCAGACTCATTCTCTACACTTTGGCCATTTGTGGCCTCTTGTGTTGCTTACTCTCTGTTACATGAGGGGGTTTAGTTGATTAGAGTTCTGAGAGCCTTAGGTGTAGAGGTTCCATTGTAGATGTGTCATTAGACTTGGGCAGTTCTCAGACCATCTCTGATGGAGATGACCAGTTATAGAACTCTATAATCGTCTCTGTCTATTGCAAAAGAAGATTCTTTGATGAGTGGTGACTGGTATACTTGTCTGCAAATATAAGAATCCATAGAGAAATATGTCTCCTCTACATCTAATGTGCAGTTGATAAAAATCACTCTCAAAGGAGCACAAAACAGAATGTATGTAAAGAGAAATTTAAACTTTCCTGACATTAAAGTGTTTGCTCTGACTTTGAATGTGAAAAGTGAAAAAGCATTTGTGCAACCTGAACTGTAATTCTAATGAGTAGAGATCTGATAGAGTGCACTTAGGCTTGACATTGGTGAGGTTGGGCTACTTTGGCAGTGATGAGTACTAATAGTTATGCTCAATGCTTTCATTCGACTAAAACCATAGAATATTTTGTAATAATGTGAACCTAAGTCACCACAACTAACCTCTAACAAAGGTAGATATAATTAACAAACAAAATAGCTTCCAATGTCAATTTTGTCCTTTATTTTATTATTGCATCATTTTATTTTTGAGAATTTCATACATTAGTATATATTAGTACTGTATCACCATCATTTTACCCCTCCATCTCCCTCATGTTTACCCTCATGACCTCTTCTTTGAGTCCATTTAGTGCTGCTTGTCTGTGTGTGTGTGTATATGTGTGTGTAAGAGACAGAAAGAGAGAGAGAGAGAGAGAGAGAGAGAGAGAGAGAGAGAGAGAGAGAGAGAATATGAATTTAAGGCTGTGTCCTTGGGATTGAATAACATATCAGGGAACTTCTTGCTGAAGTCTGGTTCTCTCAAGTTCAGCAGCCACTTATTGCCTGTAGCATTTGTCTAGAGATGTGACCTTATCTACACTAGACCACTAGACTGCCAACTGGTGTTGTCATTAGTCATGTGTTGTTTAAGCAACTATATTGTTAAGACTTCATGGGAGTGTAGTCTCCCTGTCACGTCTGGAAGACACTGTCTAGTAGAAGGTGCCCCGTCCCCAGCTCTCACAGCTCTCTTCCCCTTCTTCCGTGATGTCCCCTGAACCTTAGTGGAGGGCTTGCATTATATTTGTATCAACTGGGGCTGGGCCCTCAACAGTCACCCATTCTCTGCATTCTGACTAATTGTGGAACTCTATAACTGTCTCCACCTGTTGCAGAAAGAAGCATTTATGATGAGTGATGGGAGCTACACTTATCTGTGGACATAATGCTAAGTATTTAGAATATACTAAGAAATTACATTTGTGTGCAGTGCAGGCAGCAGGTTCTCATGTACAGTCTATGACTTCACCAAGAATATTGTTCTGAACCTTTAATAGGTGGTCTCTGTAGTTTTAATGCATTGTGTCTGGTGGCTGTAAATTTAGTACCATCTCTACCCCAACACCATCAGTCATCAATCTGCCTTCTCCCTATTATGTCTTACCCATATCTTTCTCCAGCTCCTCCTCCTCATTCCCAATGTCATGTTGTCTCTGGCCCCTGTGACGACATTCCATGGGGCTTCAGGACTCATTCCACCTGCCACCTTTTTCCTGTTCCTGCATATAGGACACATTGCTCACAGAATGTAGCCTAACTCTCTGGCTTGTCCCCAGCCTCACTCCTGAGCATTGTAGGGCTTTTTGTATTAGCTAATTGTCTCTCCCTCACTAAGCTCTTCAGACAGACAGGAGGACTGGGAAAGAGAAGAACACTTCTTAGGGACATGTCCAGAAAGACAGACGGTTGAACCTTAGAAGGTCATCTGATCTAGTCCCTTAGCAGGTAGGCAGAGGTGAAAGGCTGCTGGTGACCTGCTGAGATAATCAGGATATCTGAATAGAGAGGGGAGAGCTGAGTCAGGAGTCAGCCAGGAGATGTCTTATAAACAGAGTGAGACAGAACGCAGTTAAAGAATACAACCGCTTACCAACCAGAAGAATATTGTTCTGAACCTTTAATATTGTTCCGAACCTTGGGGGTTAGCAAAGAGGAAGGATTAGGGAGTCACTGCCTGTGATGGTTAATTTGGTTCCTTGTGAAACTCCCTAAGCTGTAACATAAGTTAGTGCCATGTCTCCTCTCTCCCTTGACCCAGCCTCTGTTATAGCTGTGCTACAGGCAGCCTCTCATGGACAGATTCCAGTGTTTTGCACAAGACAGAACCATAGTGAGATGGGTCAGTTCTTAGTGCTTTCAACACAGAAGTCATATGTCTTTGGCAGTGGCTTTGTCAAAATTCATCCCTTGTGTGTGTGTTTGTGTGAATATTTAAGATGTATGAGCAGTTTTAAAACCTCACATCTTCCAGACCTCTGGGAACTTGCTCATCTTCATTTACAGCAATGATGACAGCATGAACAAGACCCATGTAAACTCAGTCAGACAAAAACCCAGCGTAGAATTGGGGAAATGAGCAAGAGGCCATGACCTTAGTGGAGGAACTATTGGTAGCTGATTAATTCTGAGTGACAGAGGGTTCATCTTTGTTAAGGGAGTTACTCTAGACAGGTTGAGTGGATGAACGCACACTGAGGGACATGTGGGTGCACAACCTTGACTTAACAGACCTCAGTACAAATGACAGAATACATGAACTGCAGTAGGGGCCAATCGTGCTGCAAATGGAGAAGGGGGTCTAAATACGACTAAGACACATTCTGCGAAAAGACAAGCATTTCAATAGAAATATACGTTGAAAAAAGAAAAAAAGCTCACGTACTGTGCGGCCTAGAAATATTATAAAGTCAAGAAAATATCATAAATCCTTAAAATGTAGGCTGATGATATTCCATTTTGTAATTTGCTTATATGAAATATGTACAAAACAATAAATTATTAAATTCTAATCCTTAAACTCATGTATTTAATATATTTCCTATTACGAATTACTCAAAATTCTACTCAGAAATACATCTCTCACCTTAAAAGAATTAATATTCGGCCATGGGGCTGGAGAGAAATCTTACCAGTTAAGAGTATTGGCTGCCAGGACCCATATGGTAGCTAACAACCATCCTTTGACTCCAGTTTCAGAGAATCTAATGCCCTCTCCTGGTCTCTGCTGGTATTGCATGCCCAGATGCATTTACATACATGCAGACAGAACATTTTTTTTAATTAAAAACTATTAGGCCACATGCAACTATACAAAAGACTTTACACTGTTAGTATTTTAGCCTTTTTCAACTTATCCTTGATGCAACAAATCTGTTATTAAAGAGTCATTACAACTGAAAACTTTACCAGTTTCACTTTTCACAGTAGCCTCAATTCTAACTCTTACCTTCCCTGTGCCTATACAAATTCCATTTATTTTTTTCTTAAACCCTTCCAACTGTATTCTTAAAGAGTTCTCTTTATTCCAGCTACACCCGCCCTCTCAGTCTATTTCTGGATCAGGACAAGCATCAACTACTTAGTACCTAATAATCAAAGCCTTCCAAGCTGTAGAACAAAACAGAGAATATGGCATCATTGGCCATGACATGTCTATCAATTCTACTAATAAGCAACTCATGTCATCAACATTTGTAGGTACACAAGAATAAATATGGTTATTTCTATCAATATGACACCCAGAGAGAATACAATTTATTTCTACACTAGTGGAGGTTGAGCACACTCTCATGAACAGAATTGGAATTAGTATCAGATTAGTATCAGTGTCAACTGTGCCATACACCTGTTTTCTCTAGTTGTGTAGCAGAGTATACCAACATTATCGTAACTCTCCTAACAAATATAAATTCTCAGGAATATTTCATAATCCTTATTCAACAGAAAAAATGTTATAACAATTTTAAAATAAAAATTCTATGCCTCACTGCTATATTTAATCAATCTGAGCATTTCATCTAATATAATAAAATAAAAGCTTTAATAATTACAGATTTTCTGGAAGCATTTCATAAACCCCACTAACAAAATTTTTTTGTAACTTTACAATTAAAGTTCTAGAACTCACAGTTATTTTTGTTGTTTTTATTTATGTGTAATTGTGTGCACACATTTGAAGAACACATCAGATTCCTTGGACCTGGGATCAGAGGCAGTTGGGAGACAACCCATGTAGGCACTGGGAACCAAACGTAGATACTCTGAAAGAACAGCAAGAGCTCTTAAACAATGAGCCATCATCACCCCAGCCCCTAGCTATCACACTGATTCTAGCAGCATTCCTGATATGGAGATCTGGTATATTATGAAAAAAATTCTACTGTTAACTTTGGATGTACATGGCATATTTCTTAACTGACTACATCAAATACACATACATGTAACTATATACACACAATACATATAGAAATATGTCTGATAAAAGTTTCCTGAATAACACAAAGATTTAAGTTCTTTAATTTATGGATTTATAGGTTATTACATGGTATTATAGGCTATTATAGGAATTAAGACTATTCTGAGAAATTCCAGACTTTCTGCACTATCCATCATCCTCCAGATGATATCTCCCTCATAATAATAAATTCCCTAAATCTAAAATACTATTTTAACTCACATCCAAGGACCTTTAACTACCAAATTCACTTCACATTATTTCTATAAATCGAGCTAGAAATAAGCATTAATTATCGCAATTCCTGGAACCATGCAAAACGAAGACCTGCAGAAGGACCAATTATTCTCATAACATTGCCTCCACAATTCCTATACTAGTTATTGTACCTAATCATCTTATTCAGGGACAGTGACCTTAGTTATGTCACAGTATTACTAGCATTATCAATAAAACCAAACTAACCCCATTACATGTCAGTGAGCCAGAGGTAACCAAAGAATTTTCCTGATATCAGGAATGAAACTAACGTGCCAGAAAACTCCACCCTGATCTGTTCTTTTCCAATTTCCCCCTCCATTGGCCTCATTTGAATTCTCCTTTCATGCATTTCATTCATTTCAGTAGGGGGATGAGATGAACTAAGCCAAATGTGGCTATGAAAAGAACGGTAGCATATTCCACTAGTGTTCATAACCTCCCAAAGGTAGCTATTAATAACCACATTATCTATGATACGTTTATTATATCATATGATTGTCCTATTTCTATCTAATTATTTGAATATTTCTTGCAACATCAAGTAAGTACCGCACCATCATCTCATTGACACCATCCTAACAACCTTTGTAGCACCCATAGCAGGGTCAACCTGGGCAGCCACTCCGCTCAAGGTGCTCAATTGCAGTAGGGGAATCCCAGGCTGCTTTATAGGGAGCCAGAGCCGCCGCGTTCACCCTCTACACAAAACCAGTCCTGTGAGTCCATAGTACGCTCTCAGACTAACGGAGGACAGTTGACCTCCCACTGCAGAAGCCCTTCCCATTCCCCACCAGTAGTGTCAAGGTCTCAGGCCAAGTAGCTCAAGGAGAACTAGATTGCGCCCTCTCCCCTAAAGGACTGAGCAGGATCAAGGTCAGTGGCTGTCCCAACTTTCCCTCCTTTCTTTACCTTCCTCTCCTTTCTTGCATTCTTCCACTTCATATACATCTTAGAAATATACACACATGGGTATTTTCTGGTTTTCACTCTTTTTTCCCCTCTAAGGCATCCTGACCACAAAAGCACCAGAAGTATAACCTCCACTGACCTGGATGCTGCCAGCTCATCAACAGGCACGTTTCTTACTGTCCCAGGCTGCCTGGGCTCTGTTGCCTAGGCTGCCCACCTCCAGCGCTAAGTACTGTATCTGAAGCAGCAGTATCCTCCTGTCCTCAGGAACTGCACCCCACAGGCTGATCTCAGCTTCGGCCACACTGCGTTCTGGGCTCCTGGCCACAGAGCAGCCTGGGCTCCAGCACC
The DNA here is from genome assembly GCA_035773235.1 of Eospalax fontanierii. Taxonomy (NCBI): domain Eukaryota; kingdom Metazoa; phylum Chordata; class Mammalia; order Rodentia; family Spalacidae; genus Eospalax; species Eospalax fontanierii. Next base: position 57,274,251 of record CM069539.1, on the reverse strand, counting down.
ACAGAGCACAGCAGACTCAGTGTAGCCCATTCAGCCTGCCGCACATCTGGCCAGGGGCATGGACCCTGGTTCCTCTAATCAGGGCACTTGTTATGTAGGGTGGGATGGTGATATGCCCAGCCTACCTGACTGGACTCACCCTCTCCTGTGTCCTTTCAAAGGGCAGGGAGCACAGGGACCCAGTGAGGGGAAGTGACACGAGCACCAGAGCAGACATGAGAGAGGAAGTAAAGAATATAAAGGAGAGGGGTGGACACACCCAGAGGAGGATGACATCAGGTCCCTGGGGTCTGCTGCACACCCACCAAAGACATCCTCTGAAAGGGAAGGCAGGCAAAGCAGCAGGACAGATGGCCACACCATCTGGGCATCCCACCTGGTCTTGCGTACGTACTGGGTACCACAGCTGGCAGGAGGGCGCCTCAGCACTCACAGATACCTCACAGCTGACTGGGACAGGACAGAGAGAGACTTGGTGGGTACTTGTCTTCCATGCCCAGCTGTATGTCACAGTAAGTGGCACAACCAGAGAGCTTTAGACTGGCCCCAGACAGCCTCCTTCTGCCATCTTGTGGCCACAAGACAGAAAGACAAGAGCAGGTAAGAAATGAAGAAAAGAAGGCAATTGCTATCAACACACAGGTCTTATCTGTGGCCACCAACTGACCCTACCCCATGTCAGCCTAAGGGAGTCACCATTCTGCCCCAGATCCTGCCTCCACCACCTCTCCAGAGCTAGGGCTGACCTACCTCCTGAAAGTTGAGCCTGAGTAACTTACCAGGCTTCAGACCTCACAAGGACCGTGTAGGGCCCATGGTCATAGAGGACACCCTCAGGCTCCAGAGCCCCACTCTCTACCCACTAACATCCTGGCCTTATCAGGTGAGTAGAGGAGAGCCCTGGGCCTGTGGTGGGATGACACGGGGAGATGAATGCTGAAGAAGTACCTGCGGACACCTTCATTCCTCCCCTAGGTCTACAACTGGGGTTATTGGAATTGAATGACACAAAGATGTTAAACACTGAGCAGGGTCCTAGGAAATGAAGGCCATTCTGTGACATCTGTACACAATGGGATGCAAGGAAGACCTGTATTTTCACCCTCCAGCTTTACTGAACATGGATCAAACTCTCACTACATTCTTGCTCAACTGGGCTGTGCTTGTGCTGTATAGGAGGTCCGCGGGCAGGTGAGGAGCTCAGAGTCATATGATCTAGCTCCAAGTCATCTGGAAATCTCTGTTGACTTGTGCTCATCCAACCACCCCTGGCTCTTACACTTCCTTTGCCCCCTCTCTTGCACTGAATGGTCACAGAAGCCTAGGTGGCAGAGATTTAATATGGGCGTCCTATTCAGGGACATGGACTCTGCAGTCTCTTAGTACAGTTCTGTCAGTTAAAAACTACTGAAAATTAGAGTAGATATATAGAACTATGAATTTCCTTGGTTTTGTTGTTGCTGTTGTTGTTTGAGCGAGGCCTGAAATTCACTATGTTGACCAGGCTGGCCTCAGTCTCACAGAGATCCTCCTGCCTCTCCCTCTAAAGAGGTGAGATTAATGGTATGCACCTCCATGTCTGGCTGAATGTACATTTTAAAATAGAATTACATAGTTTTAGTTTGAGAATTATTTAGTTATTAAAGTTGTTTTTTTAACCTCCCAGACTGTGATTTTTATCTCTAGAAGTTCAGTTATGGGTTTTACATTTTCTGTAGGGCTCAGGTGAAGCACACACTAACCAGAACATGAATGTACCATTTTAACAATGCCTAGCGTGTTTATTTATATATCTACCTTGTTATGTGTGTGAGTGTTTTGCCTGCGTATATATAACTGCACCCATGTGTACAATGCCCACAGAGGCCAGAAGAGGGCATTGGTTCTCCCAGAACAGGAGTTAGGATGTTTGTTAACTGCCATGTTTGTAGTGCTGGGAACCAAACTCGGGTCCTCTGCAAGAGTAGCCCGTGCTATTGATTGCTGAGAAATATCTCCAATCCCCACCACCTTAACAACATTAAACATATAAAAGACTCAACTGTAAGATTCTATGAAGATAAAACTGTCCAAATTTGTCCTATATAATATGGTAGCCACTGATCATATGTAGAGATTGGGAACCTGACATATTAAGCCAGCCCAACAGAACTGGTCTTCATTTCATTTTTCAATTTCAATTACTATTAAACATGTGGCTAGTGGCTACCACATTGGAACACTAAGAGTAGATGACAAGTTAGAGAGATGGGAGAAGACTTAAAGGGAAGGGATGTTGGCAACATCATATTACACAATCGAATCATAAGATAGTAACCATAGTTAATATCAAGAGCAAAAATATATGAATACATTCTGTAAAATAACAATTGTAACTAAAAGAGGAACCAAACCGCGCCGGAGGAAAGAGGAGTTGGGGAGATGGTAGCACTTGAGATAAGGCCTCCACTTTCAAGAGAAAGAGCTCCATAGAAAAGTCTCTATCAAAGGAAGAATATGAGTCTGTGCTCCCCGCCCGTTCACTATAAAATCCCCAATCCTAAACCTGGACTTGAGCTGCTTGCTTGCTCAAGGCCTCTCCCATTCTGTGCAATGAAGTCTATGCTTTTGCTCCAATTTTAAGAAATGTTCATTTTCACTGCTACTGCTCTGTACTTTACTCAGTTCTTTGTTGACGTCACAAAGAACTTAAGCACTGCAGCACAGACATCATGAGAGCCCCTCGGTGACACGAAGAGCCGCACTGGGGCTGGGAATAGTCAACACCTTTGACCTCCCACAGCAAGAACTAGTACAAGGAGCATTGCTAAGAGCATAACATAACCAAGAAAAGGCATGCAGCACTTCTATACGGTTTTATTACACCTGAAAGCCATCAGGTATAGAGGTATCATTGTTCATTTCTGCTTAGAAGTATAATCATCGTAGTTATTGGGGAGGGGGAGCCATCAATAAGAGACCAGAAAAATAGAACAGGTCCCCCATGAGAGAACTTTCACAAGTATCATCCAGGGCTCCCAAACTGCTGACCTCTCAATTCTATAAACTGACAGCACAGAGCTGCAGCCCGGTGCCCTGTTACCAGATCATTTGACCAGGATTGCCCTTATTTGCATGACCTGATTTGCATGGCCCATATTTGCATGGCAGAGATTGTACAACTGGAAATTACATGCACATAGCTCACACCAGCCTTCTAGAACCATATACCAACTAATCTGAACTGTGTCCTTCCTGTAGCATGAATTACATGTCAGGAAGCAGCACACAAGGTAACTCACCCTAACCAGAAAACGATTTTTCTTCGTGGGGACCGTTGTAGTCCAGCATACCCTTCCCCAGGCGGCATTTTCTCCAAGCAACGTCCTGTTACCCTTTTACAGCTTACTCAAACTATTTTTCCATTCTAATCTAAGGGATGAGTTTATTCACTGCCTACCAAACCCCAAACTCTTATTCCTCTGCTGAAGGGACTGAGTCTGTGAGATTTATATCCTTTCCCAGGAAGAACTGGAATATTTAGAGAAGAAAAGATATCTGCAACCAACCAGAAAGTATCATGTTAGGGAGGAGTTGTTCTGTTTTGGAAGGTTCACAGTCCCTTCCCGTGGCAGCTGGATTACAGGATCGTGGAGTTTATTATTATTCCCCTGCTTCAGTTCAGTGTAGACCATTCTCCTGTATAGAAACCTCACAGAAAATAAACAGCAGTTTTGTGTTTAGGCCCTGACCCAGCACTGTGTAGGGGGCACCCAGGGGCAGCCTAAGTCACTGAGCCCACAAGAGAGAGCCTGAGAAGGGCCCAGAACCTTCCTTTCACCTCACAGGCTGAGATGAGGACTCTGAGGAGGATGGAGTCTTCTAGAATACCTCACCCCTTTTTGCTCTCACCTGTGACTAGCTGGTTCTTCACATGGTAGATGAGCACCTCTGAACTGGCTGAGGAACTGGAGCATAGACCAGCTGGAGCTGGACGAGGTGAGGCTGATGCTACGTGAGTCTTCCCATATTCCTTTCCCAGCAGCTGTACCAGCCCTGCCCACTGTTGTGGGCTTCGGAAGAAGGTGGGACTCCCAGGATGATGGCTCTTTGAGACACCTACCCAGACACTGCTACTACCAGATCAACCGCAGTGCCCCCCAGGCTAGCATAACCCTGGGCTCCCACACACTGCCCGCTCACTCCTCGAACCTAGCTTCCTTGACCGCCCCTTCTCCCCATACCTAAACGGGTAACTGGGGCTACCTGGCTCCACTGGAGAAGGGCCTTAGGAAGTCGACTTCAGGGAGATTACCTCCCCTTTGGTTCACTTGCTTCTGAGGAGCAGCTACTGTCTACTCTTCCATCCTTGCCTTGTAGGTGGGTCAATCAGAGTGTGCCATCGGTTCAGAGACTGACAGGCAGACCACGCGGGAGCCTGTGGTAGAAGTGCCCAAGTCTGAGTGCATGGAAGGGCCCAGGGCAGGAACAACGACTGATAAATGTGGAGGGCCCTGTCTATATACAGGACCCGGTAGTCCAGGGCAGGCAGAGACCATGTTCTGTCTGGAAGGCTTCCTGACAGTGCCAGTGATAGCTCTACCTGGGTCACGGGTAAACTTCATGCTCATTTTTAAAAATATTTCATTTACTATTTTTATTTTATATGTATGAGTGTATTGCCTACATGTGTGTAAAGCGCACCCATGTCATACAATGCCAACAGAGGTCAGAAGAGGGTACTGAATCCCCTGGAACTGGAGTTACCCGCAATGTATGTGGGTGCTGGGAATCAGCCCCTTCATGCTGACTTTTGTAAATGGTACTAAATATATAATTAGCTTGTCATGCTGTCACATGCCTGTAATCCCAGTTCTCAGGAGGCAGAAAGCAAGAGGATCACAAGTTGAAGTCAGCCTGGTCTATGTAGTTAGTTTCAGGACAACCAGGGCTACTAGTAAGACTCTGTCTCAAAAAGAAGGCTGGAGAGATGGCTCAGCAGTTATGAGCACTGGCCACTCTTGGAGAGGAGCCAGGCAGAGTTCTTAGAACCGACATGGCAGCTAACAACAGTCCATAACTACATTTCCAGGGGATCTGGCACCTTTTGACCTCTGTAGGCATTGCATGACATAGGTGCATTTACACACATGCAGGCAATATACTCATACATATAAAGAAAAAAAAAAGATAAAAAGAACTGTTTAAAAAACAATATATGTAACTAATTGTGATTTCTTTTTTAAGATGGAGTCTTTCAGTAGCTCACATTGGTCTGGAACTCAAAATGTAAATATGTATCCAGGCTAGTCTTGAGGTAATCCTTCTACCTCAACCTCCTAAATTAAACATGATTATTTCAACAAAAATGACAAAACACCAAAAAGTTTAAAAACTGAAAAATCAGAAAGTTCTTTCTTTCTCCCCCAACAAATGTTTGTTCAGGGCAGGAGAGATGGCTCAGCAGTTCAGAGCACTGGCTGCTCTTGCAGAGGACCCAGGTTGGGTTCCCAGAATCCACATGGTAGCTAACAACCATCTGTTTCTCCAGTTCGAGGGAATCCAACGCCCTCTTCTGGCCTCCTTGAGCATTGTACATGTGTTGTATACTTACATACATGCAGGCAAAGCATGAATTTTTCTCACAGAAAAAAAATGAATTAATTTTTTTTTAAAGAGAGATACATGTTCCCCCACTTCTGGCTATCAGACTGTTGAGACAATGGACCAAGACACTGGATCTTCCCCTCAGGAGTCTCATGCTGGGAGAAGGAAAAGATTGAAGCCTGATGCAGCCAGATGGGGAGATATCACACGGTTCAGACAACTTGTCAGGTCATCTTTCAGGAGAGACTAGAGACCATGATGAGAAGGACCACAGCTGGACCAGGACAGCTTAGTAATACATATCTATTGCCCTCTATTCAGACCTAAACCTGGAGTCCGGACCCCAAAGATGGTCTCGCGGCATCTTTTTGCTGCTCTTCCCAGTGTGGCCACATTGGATAAATCTCCATTTTCTGCTTTTCACTATTATCTGTGTGGCCATGCCTGACATGTTAGGACTGCCAGGGCCCAGGCTCTGACCCTAACAACCCTGGTAACATGCCTGCCACTCTATTCCTGCAAAACTAGATATACTGCACAGTGCCATGAGCACAGTGTACTGTGACCTTGAACCACAGTGAGGACTGACCCTAACTTACACCTGGTGGCAAGACACATACCTCTTGAGCTGTCCTGGCCTATCTTTGGTGGGACCAGCTGCTCTCCTCTAGCTCAGGGAGAGGCTGCTTTTGGCCTGAACATTCAAAGAAACATGGACCATCAGATTTCTTGGAATGGGCATCAAGACTCCAAAACTTTCCTCTAGAGAAACTGAACTTTATATAGTGCTGCTAAAGTCTAAGATTTGTACTGTTCACTGCTCTACTGAAAACCCAGAGACAAAAATGAATGAAAGGAAGTCAGTTTATTCAAGGCCAGCCCTCCAGATAATAGAGGAGATGTCTTTCTCAAATTTCTATTGTTAGAAGATCAGGGGTACACACAAAGAACTTACACAGTACACAAAGTGACAACGATTAGGAAATCTTCATGCTGGGCAACATCTTTCTCTCCTCTTTGAAAGTCAGTGGGAACTGGGACCTCAACCATCTGGGATACTGTCTGGATTTTCTTTTCAGACAAAATATATATTTTCTGCAAGGCAATTGTGTGAGGTGAAGAGAGAAACTGTTACACTTCTCTTTAGAATTTACGGTACCATATGGAAAGTTCTGGGACTGGACAGAGGTCTCAATGGTTAAGAGCATTTGCTGCTCTTTCAGAAGACCTGGGTTCGGTTCCCAGCACCCACATGGCGTATCACAGCCATCTTAACTCCAGTTCTAGAGGTTCCAACGCTCTTTTTGGCCTCTGCAGGCACTGCACACAGGTGGGGAACATATATACATGCAGGTGAAACACTCCATATGGGTATTTTTTAAGGGTCAGAGCCAGTGTTACTTACAAGGAGGAAGCAAACGTATCATTTGCATCCGTTCTCTCACAACAGGAAGCCCATTAAGGTCGACCCTTCCTTGTTCTGCTAGCCTCATGATTCAGGTTTCCCTCTGATGCTCAGAGCATCCTCCACCAGTGGCAGGAGAAGAGGGTTCTCTTCTCCCCAGCAGCAGAGGCTTTCTGGCTTACACATTGCTCTGAGCTGATGAAATGAACTTGTCACTCTCTCCTTCAAGGTTTTTAAGGAAATCAAAGCCAATGAATCCACCATCCTGCTTCTTACTCTGGTCCCATATGGTTCAGGAACTGATACAGTATTTCAAATGTTGCCCAGCTGAGGCTCACACGGAGGGCTGGGTAAAGCACAGTAAGGTGGTTTTACCCCATGTTCTCTGATTCAGTATTTCAAGGGTTGAGTCTGACAGTCTGTATCTCTACTAAATTGCCAAGTGCTGTCATTTCTGGTTCAGGAGACTGGTTTGGAGAACCTCTGTTTCAGAGTTGCTGTGTTAGCCAGCCTTGCCTCTGTCATATCCCAGTATCTTATACCTGTCCATATCAGGTAACTGTACTAGTGACTCAGCTTCTGTATACTCCAGTATGCATCATTAGTCCATTAGTAGGGTACTTGCTGTCATTTGATCAGTGAGTTCTAGAACCCACAAGTCTCCCCTCCAGAGACACTTCTATACTGTTCAGATTTGGTTTCCCCCAGGCAGCAGAGCCTCTGAAACTGTTAGACCTCACTCTCAGCCCGGGGGACTCGAACCCCTATGGGCCGCCTGAGTGCCTAACGTCGGGGAGCCCCAGTCCCAAGAATCCAGACCGTCAGATGCAAAAAGCAAGAGGAATTTTTATTTCACTTGCGCAAGTGGGGGACTTAGCATCGGGAAGCCAAGCCCCCCCTGACCTTGGCCGGGCCAGGCTTTTATAGTAGAAACTCACAGTATTATTATTCATTACTTGTTACATTTGGATTGGCTTTTGGCCTACAGACCAGGGTCACAGAGACGACAATTTTACATAGTCCAACCTTTTCTCAGAAATGCCACACACATTATTTTGCAGTTCACAAGATGTTGACTTAACTGAATGTTTAACCCACCATCCTATAGACAGGATATTAGGGGCTCTTCTTGTGGAATGTTTAACCCACAATTTTATAGACAGGGTATTAGGGGCTCTTCTTGTAAATACCACAGACGTTATCTCACATACCATGAGATGTTGACATAGCCCTTGTGGCCTCTGGGACTTTCTAGTTTGGGAGGAGGTAAGCTAACAAAGGGGACCAGGCATTTTTCCATGAAAACGGGGGTCCTACAAAACCCATGGATTCAGTTTGAACCAAAATCCTCCAACATGTTAGGTTAGTACTTTACCACTGAGCTCCATTTTTTCGGGTGAAACAGTCTCACTAAATTATCCAGAATGGATTTGAATGTGTGATCCTCCTGCCTCCTTTGAGATTACAAACTTGCATCACCAGGCCAAGCTCTAGCAGCTTTCTGAAGGATACAATCCAAGGGTCTGGAATGAGGCAGCAAGGATGGAAAGACATTGAAGGGTGTTTTGAGCTAACCCCAGCCCTTGGTGTCAGTCCTGCGGGCATCTTCTAAGGAACCATGTCTCACACACACTTCAGAATGTCTCTTTAACTAGGTGTTTATCAATTGCCTCCCGGTCCCCATTGATTCTCAGTTGCCCACAAGGGCAATGGCTCTCCAGAACATCTCCACATTCATTCACCCACTGACATCTAGGGCACAGCTGTTTTCAGGGAAATATACTTTTCTAGCTTTGGGGAAAAAAACAAGAAGATAAATTGCTGTAGACCCAGGAAAGCCATCCGGTGAGCAAAGTAGACTTTTACCATAGCCACAGTAGAGGTCAAACATGGACCAGGAAGGTGCTTTGCACGAGCAAATACTATCCACTGGATATAGTATTGTCATTAGGAGCCTAGCTTTCCTGTAGTAAACAAAAAGATCCATATTTGAATCAGAGATGTTTAGTTTGAAAAAAAAAAAAAGCCTACAGTTTTAAATTTCAATGTGCAAATGTCAACACAAATGCAGGTCTATTTTTCTCTTTTAAAAGTGTAGTAGTACTTGCCTACAATATCAGTACTTGGCTAAAGCAGAAGGACTTCAGGCCAGGGCTACATGTCTAAAAGGAGAGGAAGGGGGAGCAGGATGAGGAAGAGGAAAAAAGGAGCCTGAGAGATGGCTCAACTGTTTAAGAGCACTGGCCACTCTTACAGAGGATGTTGGTTCAGTTCCCAGCACCCACATGACGACTAGCAACCATCTGTAACTCCAGTTCCAGAGAATCTGATGCCCTCTTCTGGCCTTCTCAGGCAATGTATTATGGATGCACTTGCATACATGTAGGCAAAACACTCGTACACAGTGTTGACACAATGGTAACTAAATGTCGTTTCCTGATCAAAGAAACTGGAGATTCTTATACAAATGGTTCTTTCAAGATCTAGGGTAGAATATACTTGATAAGCCTAGAACTGGTATTGGAGTTCCAAGGCAAAACTGTCAGCTCCATCAGCTCCAACATGCTAGGCTACGTTCCAATACCCAGCTGAAAGGAAATAATGGTGAAAAGTAAAAAGGAGATTTAACCAATGTTGCCATGTTGGAAAGTACAGATAAAGGAAGGGTTCCAATAGCCCCAAGTGTGCACATGAGTGTGTGTATATGTGTGTGTCCCAGACTGACCTTGAACTTGCTATGTATCTTAAGATGGCTTTGAACTTCTGATCCCCCTGTCATTACCTCTGAAGTGCTGGGATTATACATGATCACTATGCCTGATACATGTTGTGCTGGGAATCAAACCCAGGTCTTGTGCATTCTGGAGGAAGCATTCTACAAACTGAGCTACATCTCTAGCCTACAGGTAGTATTTGAGGTACCAACATGAGCTTTTGAAACTAAGTCTTGCTCTATAGCCCATGGCTGCCTAGAACTCTCTAGTTAAACTGGTCTTGAACCTGCTATCTTCTTGTTTCTGCCTCCTAATTACTGAGATTACAAGCCTGTACCACTTACTCCCCTGGAGCTCTAAGTTTCAATAGAGGAAAGCTATGTCAAGGGATGGCAGGCATGTTGACCAGGCTGGTCTCCTCGAACTCACAGAAATCTGCCTGTCTCTGCTTCCTGAGTGCTGGAATAAAGGTATGTATCACCATGCCTAGCTCTTCAAGGTATTTTGAAGAAGTTATGCTGTTATCACTTGAGAAGGGTAATCTTGTTCCCCTGAGATGATTGACCACTCTTGCCTAGCATAACAGCTTGTGTTTGTAATTCCAGCCCTCAAGACATTGTCACGAATTTGAGTCCAATCTCATCTACATAAGAAATTCCAGCCTGAACTCACTACAAAGTGAGACACTGCCTGGAAAAAAAAAAAAAAAAAAAAGAACAAAATTAAAAAAGATCTGGGTATGCAGGCAGCAGAAGCGGGGATTTCTGTGAGTTTTAGGTTGGTCTGTTCTACATAGTGAGTTCCAGGCCAGCCAGGGCTGCGCAGTGAGACAAATCAGAGAAAGAGAGAGAGTATATATGAACATACGACTCTTGTTCTGGAGTCATCTCATCATAGGGTGATATGTACTTCAAGCTTTGGGGTTTTGGTATCCAAGGTGTCCAAGCTCAGGATAATGACTAGACAGCTTCACGCACATTTTAGGAGCTTGGAACAAGGTACTGTAAACGCCGACAGTAGGATGCCTCTGTTCCTTTTGTCACTCTCCTTTCACCCTTGAAGTGGGATGAGACAGGCTGGGTATCACAGGTTTCCAGACAGATACTCATTGAGTGATTAAACATCTACATGCAGAGGTGAGCAGGTGACCCTGAAGATGGCAAACACAAAACAAAGGTTTCATCTTGCTTTCAGTTGCCTGTGGGCCCAAGAGCATCTGATACTGTTTAACAAAAGCAATTTCTAAATATCTATTTTGTAATATCTTAGCAAAAGTGCCGGAGCCCGCCGGCAGAAATCGAACTGTACCTGAATTGGGGAGTTAGGATTGAGAAATAAAGAGAGATAAAGATAGTCTCGGGAGGGCACTCAGTCAATACTGAGGCCCAGACTTTATTATATCCAATGTAGTTATAGTCTTACAAACGTATGAGGAACAATACCACCATCAAGAGTTCAAGCAAAAACAAACATGCATTTAAATATGTGAAAATATTCAAGCCACTCACATCTACTAACAATGGGTCCTCAGCCTTGGGCTCAAGGCAGACTCCCATTCAGGAGTCACAAGATTCTTACATATGAAAGCACCCTGCTCCCACAGCACTTCCCTGACTGTTTTGTCTAGCCCTAAGCTAGGGCATAGCTCAAAAACAGGCAAATGGCTCCCGACACAAAAGGCTAAGGAAATTATTAAAGACTTTCTGGAGTCATATCAAAACTCAAATTTGGGCTTGGAGAGATGGCTCAGTGGTTAAGAATACTTCCTGTTCTTCCAGAAGACCTGAGTTAGGATGCCCATACCAGGTGGCTCACAACTGCCTGTAACTCCAGAATCTGAGGATCTGATGCCCTTTCTGGCCACTGTGGGCACTTCAGTACAAGTCATTTTCAGCACATAATAAGTTCAAGGCCAACCCTGGAATCATGAGATCCCACACACAACACCGACCCATACACAAAAACCAGAGAGACACATTATCTGAAATACCTGCTATTCAGGAAGGAGAAGGATGGAAAGTTCAGGTCCTGCCTGGGTTTCGTAGAGAGTTCAAGGCTGGTCTAAGCTATACTTTTGGGGGTCAGCAAAAGGGCTTGCCGGTAAAGGTACCTGCAGCCAAGACTGAAAGCCCAAGTTCAATTTCTGGGATCTACGTGGCAGAAGAAGAGAATTGACTCCTTCATTCAAGTTGTTCTCTGGTCTCCACACTCAAACCATGGCACAAGCAAACCCATATATGTGTACACATGTACACACACACACATATACACACACACAAATAAATAAATAAAGTAATAAATAAAGTAATAAGAACATAATTTAAAAATTAAATATAGAAAAATAAGGGGCTGGAGATTTAGTTCAGTGGTTACAGTATTTGCCTGGCATGCAGAGACCCTGAGTTCAATCTCTAGTACCACCAAAAAATAAAAATAAATTTAAAATAAACAAATGGTTGAAACAGAGCTAGGCTCCTTTCTGTAGTTGCTTGCCTAGTATGTATGAACTCTTAGACTCAATCCCCTGGACCGGAAAGAAAAAAGAGAGAAAGGGGGTGGGGGAGAACTATTTAGGCCTATAATGGTTGTACCTGTACTGAACACGTACAGACATTTTTTCATCATCATTCCTTAAACAACACAACATAGCTATTCACATTTGCACTGTATTAGGTAATACGTCACTTAGAGATGACTGAAAGTGTACTGAAGAAGGTGTGTGACTTAGATCAAATATTACACTATTTTACATAAGGAAATTGAGCACAAAAATTTTGGCATCTGGAAAAAATCTCTGAGGCTACCAACCGATGATTTTGTTTTGTTTGTTAGTTTGTTTGTTTTGACTCAGGATCTCCTGTATCACAGACTGGCCAGAAATTCGCTCTGTTGCCAAAGATGATCATGAACTTAGGATCCTCCTGCCTCCACTAGTGCTGCTATTACAGATGTGCACCACCATACCCAGTTTGTTCAATGCTAAAGATCAAACCAGGGGCTTTGTGCATAATGGACAAGCACTTTACCAAACGAGTTATATTCCCAGACTGTTTTTGTTTCTATGAGGCAGGATTTCAAGTTTCCAACCTGGCCTCAACTCTCTATAGAGCCAAGGCTGGCACTGAACTCCTGCTCCTCCTGTCTCTACCTCCCAAGTGCTATGATTTTACATGTATGTACCATCAATCCCAGCCTGTGAGATGATTCATAATGACTCTAGCCAAAGGTCATCAGTTGTTAATAAAACATAAAATATTAAAAAATATGATAAAGAATTTTCTGGTTTTGGAGGTCTGGAGAGATGACTCAATGTTTAAGAGAACTGGCTGCTCTTGCAGAGGACCCAGGTTCAATTCCCAGCACCCACACGGCAGCTAACAACTGCCAACTGTGAGTCCAGTTCCAGTGGATCCGACACCCTCTTCTGAACTCCAAGAATATTCTATAACATGGGTACACCTACCTACATAAAGGCATTGCACTCATACACATAAAATAAAAATAATAAAGTATTTTTTAGAATAATTTTCTCATTTTTGTCATACAGAGTCTCACTATTCAGCTGTATCTAGCCTGGAACTTAGTATTTAGACCTGATCTTGAACTTAACATCAGTTCTTGTTGCCTCTGCCTCATAAATGCTGGAATTCTAGATGTGAAACATAACATCTGGCAAGAACTGTTATAAAGAATGGACCGGCCAAGTATGGTAGTCCATTCTGTAATCCTAGCACTCAGGAAAGTCTCAGAAGCAGGAATATTATTGAGTTGGAAGCCAGCCTGGACTAGATAATTAGACCCAGTCTCAAAAACAGGCTCCAGTGGATAAAATCATACCAAGGGACATCTGGGGGCACAAAATTGACTTGATAGGCCTTAACATACATGACAGAATGCATGAAATCTTGTGGGGGGACCGTGGGGGAGTGCATATCAGACCGGCACTCTTCCATGGAGGTACATCTCCGGCCCTAGAGTCTTGCTTTGTTTTGTTTTTGTGTGTTGAGACAGTCATGTAACCCAGGCTGGCCTCAAACTCCCTATGTGGCTACGGACGACCTTAAAATCCTGATTGTCTATCCTTTACCTCCCAAGTGCTAGAAATACAGGTGTGTACCGCCATGCCTGCTCAGATCTTACCTTTTAGACATAAATGCTGGCTTTGCTAGGTACTGGGTCCATTACACTATTATACTTCGGTTTATATTTGAAATGTCCAATATCAAAGTTTTGTCTTTTCTTCCTTCCTTTCTTTTTATTTTTTATTTTGAGATAGGGTCTCAGGTAGGTCAGACTCCTTATGCAGCTGAGGCAATGGTCACCTCCACCTCCTAGTTGCTAAGACTATAGGTAGGCACCACCATGCCTGGCTCAATGATTTTTAAAGACTATCTCCTAACACCGCACACATAACCAGGCAGATAAAGGGGAGGTGCAGCAGGACAAATGTCAGCCTGGAAGAAAAGACCAGGAAGGGAGAACAGAAGAAGAATCACCTTTGGAGGTTCAATGCAGGTCTTGTGCTGAGCCTTGCCATTATTCCTTGGGAAGAGATGCAGTCTGAAATAGGACTAAGGCTGGACAGGGGCAGCCAAGCAAGAGCCAGGCGGCTTGCCTAGTTCAGTAGAGTCATCCACTTGACCTAGCCACTGGCAGGGTTCACAGAATACTTCTGACACTGAAAACTGGCTTTGGAAGATGGGGGTGACAAACAAGATAGCTGGATGATAAGAAGGTAAGACTGTAAACAAGTCACCTGCCCACCCTGGAGGAGCCTTGGCTAGGCGCTTGAGGTCAGCAGGGAATCAAGGTTAGGGAGGCCTGAGACTGGCTTCCCTCATCCGTCTTTGTCCCAGTCTACCCCTTAATAACTCTGGGTTTCACTCTGGCTCTTCCTGCCTAGAATTGTTTTCCTGGAAGCACAGTGAGTGGGTAAGTGACTGGGTTCTCCCTCTCTATCTCTCTCTCTCTTTCCCCTCTCTCTCATCCTTCTCTTTAGCCAGAAGTTAGCCAGGGCATGGTAAAGGTCTTAGGCTGGTGCTAGCCTGGAAGTAATCCAGGACAGAGGCCTCTAATGCCACACGTAGAATTGAGAATTAAGAAGAGGGTGGACAGGGTCCTGCCTACCCTTTCCTCCCTGGTCTTCCTGTCTTCATTGTACAGCCTGAGCCTCGGGCTGTCATAGCACCTTCTCCTGTGAATAACATAAAAGGTAGGGACTAAGGTGTCGTGGGTAGTGCCAGGCTCCATGCCACCCTCCTCAACTAGAACATGGGCAGGAGTCAAGAAGAAGGTGCCAGGAAGGGGAGGCCAGCTCGACACCCCATCCCTGCAACAAGGCAGACTCCTCTTAGAAATTGTATAGATACAAATATGCCTCTGCTGATCCAGCTGTCTGTCTGTGTGTCTAGGCAAATGTCTGCCTGGCTCTGCACCCACAGGAGCTCCTACCATGCCCACTAACCCCTCCTAAGACCCTCTGAATGTGTGCACACTGTTCTGTCTCAGAACCAGAGACACAGGAAGGCTCTGAGAAGTACCTCTTCCTGCCCAGAGCACCAGGCAGGGTACAGCCTGTGGACTGTCATAGCACAAACAGATCCTCCTCTGCACTTGGCTATGTTAGGGGCCAGAGTATGACAGGGCTAGAGTGTGGCCTGTCAGGACCAGGGAGCTTTGAGAAGGAGGAGATCCTTCTAGAGAGTGAGCAAAATCCTGATTGAAGGATCACAACTGGACCCACAAGAAAAATATTACCAAACCCTTGGCCTGGACCCTGGTATGGTTCAGAGTTTATAGGTCTTCTAATACTTGTTTCACATTCCCTTGGTATGAGACCAGAGTCCATTTAACTTGCTCCAGGTGTACATGGAATGGCAACTGAGTAGAGATCAGATCGAGTGGGAAGAGCAGGAGAGTACCAAGGGCTAGACAGTTCAAATCCCAGACCTACCTAGTTCTAACCTATAGTGAGCCCAGACATGGTCACATATTGAGTGCTGATCCTGGCTGTAGCTTAGACCTCATATTTGACACGTGCTGAGCCCTGGTCTCATTCTCTCCCTGTTAGGATTGAACCCAGGGCCTACACATAGTAGATACTAGACAAATACTCTACTACAGCAGTATACCCTGAAGCCCTTTATTTTACTTTTAATTTTGAGACAAGATCTTGCTAAGTTGCCTAGGCAGGCCTTGAACTTATGACCCTCCTACCTCAGCCTTGTAGGCAGCTGAGATTCCAGCTTATTTGGTACTACTTAAAAACAATAACAACCACAACACAACAAGGTCTCACCATGTAGACCAGCCTGGCTAGCCTCAAACTTGTAAAATCCAGTATTCATCCCCACAGTGATGGACTAGATTCTCAGGCCAAATGAGCCTTCTGGATGCAGGTACAGGATGTAGATTCCTGGATACAGCCTCCATCTTTCTAAGAGAATATATTTGAGTTTACAGAGGCACAGGATACACATGCTCTTCAGATCCACAGTCTAGAAAAACACTACTAATAATCCACTGGGGATTGTAGGGATTAGCCTACAACCTCTTGGGAAATTTTATTGAAACAGGAAAGTCAAAATGTGATGACCCTCCTGTCTCTGTCTCACAGGAACAGGGATTGCAGATGTGCACCACCATGTCTAGCTGCTGAGGCAGCTAATGCTTTCTCCACTGTGGCTGGCTGACCTCAGCAAGTGAGCTTTCTAGTTCTCCAGTCTGACACTTCAAGCACAGTCTAGCCTGGAAGGCAGACAAGGACCCAGTGTTCTGTGGTGTGGGTAGACTTCCCTCTTGGAATAGAGCCATCAGAAACTAGATCTTCCTGGGCCTGAGAGTATCTGGAAGAGAGTAGTCCTGCCCACCTGACTGGGGTGGAGCAAAAGATACTCACACTAATCACAATCCTCCTCACAGGACACATTGCCTCCAGAGACAGAGCCTTCTTGGCAGCACCAGGTCACCAGGTAAGCCATGGGCACCCAGGGGACACAAGTACAGAAGGAAGACTACAGAGACCACACGGAGTTGTCTGACTTGGAGACAGGCCACTGGCACAGAACGGATGGGGCAGCTTGTGGGAGAACGGGGACAATGAAAGAGGACTTCAGGTAGAACCTGTCACCTCCCCTGCCATTGGGGGCATCTCTCCCCATGACATCTTTCAATCTAGCAACAAAATATTTTTCCAAGAAGGGCAGAGGCCAGAGACAGCAACCTCCTGATGTACAGAGTGCAGGGCAACAAGAGAGTGAGCAGCGATGAAGGCAGGGGAGAGAGGTGGGTGGAAGGGCCTAGAGAATCCCTCATCTGTGACCTGGGGTAGGGCTGTATCTTGCATGATGGTTTCCTTTCTTAGAAAATGTTTCTAGCAACTGTGCCTAGTGAGACAGGCCTGGAATCCCACCTACTGGGGAAGCTAAGGCAGGAAGATGGCAAATTCAAGACTTGCCTAGACTGGAGTGAGTTCAAGGCAAAGCTGAACCACTTAGTAAGACCATGTCTCTAAGTAAAAAAAAAATAATAATAACCGGTAGAACACTTGCAGAGCGTGTGCGAAGCTCTGGTTCAGTAGTCAGTGCAGCAAACAAAAGTAAGCAAACAGACAAACATCTCCAGGTGGGGAAGAGCATACCCAAGCGGAAGGAGCTGAGGGCTTGCAGGAGCCTGGTGGGGCTCTCCAGGACCAGTTCTTATGGATGATTCCCCCCTTTAGGGTTCTCATGATTTTCCTGCCCAGCCAGGCTCTATTGACCAGACAGTACTGACCCTAAGGACAAGTTCTGTCTCACATAGTCCAGGAGCCCTTGCGGGGGATGTCAGCAGACTTCCAGTTGTCCAGCAAGTGTGTGGAGGGCTGAGACCCAAACCTGTTACCTCCCATACCACAATTAACACCTTGCTGTCCACAAAACTCATCCGTGACCACCACTGTCAGGGGTACTGAGGGGTTCAGAGCTGCTCAGACTGGTCTCCTGCAATGCTGCAATGGGAGCAGGCCATGACACAGGACTGCAGCCACAAAGGGTCTGAGACGGACACTTCTACCCAAGGCCTCTGTCACCCCACATACTACATGCAGGACTTTGATCAAAACTCCAGGAATGACCACTGACTTGAAGGAGACTGTCTCTTCCAAATCTGACTCACACTAGTCCCCTCCCTATCTGATAGAATGGGAGCAGAGACCAAACCGGGACGGAGCACCCTAGACACACAACCTCCTCCACCACGCACCTTGCTGTCCTCACAACTCATCTGTGACCACCACTGCCACTACATTCTTCATCCGCAAAGCACCGTTAACCTTCACACGTCTACCAGGAGGATGCCCCCTCCTCACCTCAAGACAGGAAAGAACTTTTAGCTGACTGCTGGTATTTTTCTGGCCCATAAACTCCAGGCCGTGAGGAAGGCACATTTGTCCCCACTCAAAGATAAGGGCTTTGCAGGTGGCCACTTGATGAGTAGGGCAGCCTCCACGCGCCTTGCTGTGGGAGCAGAACTCTGGAGAGTGGGTGACAGACATGCACAGCTGGGTGATGGGTAATATTTTCTTTTTATTTTTTGTGGTGTTCTGGGGATATAACCCAGAGCCTCTGGCATGCTAGTCAAAAGCTCTCCACTGAGCTCTACCCAAGTCTAATAACTCCTTTCCTGAAAGGGATTGGCAAAGGGCATCTTCGTGTCCATCACCTGACGCTGGAGCCTGGGAAGCCTGGGCAGGAGCCTGCAGTATGGGTGGGCAGTGGTTACCTGTGACTGGAATTCTCCTGAATGGTAAGGGAGAGTGGATGGGGCAGGTAGGCTACAGGCCCTTCCCCATCATCACCTGCTCACCTGGTGGGGTGGGAACGGGTCCTTCTCAGTAAACCCCATGACTCCCACCTCATGGCTGACCTTCCTTGTTTCATGTCAGTCAGGCTTTGGCCAGTCTGGGAAATGCCAGGACACAACTGGAATACCATCAGTCCCCCAGGCCTGAGGTTTCTTGAAAGCACTCAGGATCATCCACTTGGAGCTCTATATACTTTGTATGTAGGTGCGACATTAATCCCAGAGCCTTTGAAGATTCTCCACATATACCACCACTTCCCCCCAATAAGCCCCCAAGAAGTGCCTTGTGTGCAAGGCAAGAAGTATGATGGAGAATCAGGCAGGCTTCCAGCACCCTCAAGTTGGCCAGGGCCTCACGTGTGGTTCGACAGATGAGACAAAAACCTTAGCCCCCAGAAACCACTTAGGGCATTGGCGACTTCCCTTTGGCAGGGTCCTTGACGTGGAGGTTGTTGGAATGGAGGCAGACAGAACCTAAAGGCATGTCCCTTTGCCCTCAGAGTATCTATTCCTAGGTGGTGAGCAGGGTTTCCCTGTGTCTATGGGCTAGAATCAGGGACGGGAAGAGATCTGCATGGGTATCTCAGTAGTTGGGGCCTAGCCAAGCCTGAGTATCATTCTCAGGTACCAAAGTGAGCAAGATGTGGCAAGGTGAAGTCTGAGAGGCTGGAGGCCAAACCTGCCTACCAGGCATTGGCAAATTACACCTGTCTCACTTTTCAGCCTTCCTGGCGGTCTTGGCTTCCACCCCTCTCCTTCGTCCTGTTCATGAAGACCCTGGCCAGTCTCCTTCAGGCCCTGGCCCATCTGTTCAACAAAATAGCAGCAGGCTACTGGACATCCTAACACAAACTGTCGGCAGAGTCAACTCAGTTGAGAAGAAATCGGAAGCCCCAGAGATGAGGGCAGGAGCCCTTTACACAGAGAAATCTGGGGGCCAGAAATCCTCCTCAAAGCCTGATCCCTTGGGAGGTACTGGGCCCTTAAGTAGGGCTGTACCTGGCTCAGGCCCCTCATGCCTGACTACATCTACAACCCACATGACCCTTGACTCTCAGCCAGTATCCTCTGGAGCTGAGCCTATGGAGAAAGTGTTGGCCCCTGGAGCTCTGGAGACAATTGCTCTGTTATCACCACAGGCTTCTCCTGAATGTGAGCAGAAGTACAGCACAGCCCCCAAGTTATGTGACGCAGCTTCTGCCTCTGCAACCTTGAAGACAGTGGTCAAACCTAAACCAATGCAGCAGTCAGTTAGAACTCCCCTTGGGCTCATATTTTCTAGACCCCTGTCTGGAGCGCAGAGCCAGCAAGGGTACACCTCCCTTTCCAGTGTTCAGATACCATATGCAGGGAGGAAAGGCCACTCCAGATCAGAGGTGCTCCCACATGTACCGTTAACTCCAAGGATCCCCCCGGGACTGGCTAGTCTTCCTAACATGCTGGCAGTCACAGAAGGCTTGTCACCCGCATCCCCAAGGAGATCAGGGATGGATGTGACCTCCCAGCTCTTCACAATGGGCTCAGGGTCATTTGAAAACACCGTAGCTTTTGGCACAGGCTCAGTGTCCAACGGTGCCTCTGCACTGCTGTTGCCCTCAGCAATGTTACCTTTCCATGCGTCCTCCCCAGCGGCCCCCCAGCACCACCCCTGTTCTCATCGCCACCACTCAGACCTCCGCTACCCTCCCCGCTGTCATCCCCGCGCCCGGCCTCCGTTTCCTCTGTCACTTCTAGAACCAGGGACTCTCCTGAACCTTCTGTGTCTGTGATTATACCCCTAACTACAAGCTTTTCCATCAACTCCTCCAGCCACACACCTGTGCTGCCACCCCTGACAGACCTACAGCCAGCCACTCATCAAAGGACAGTCCACCCTGAGCCATGGGTCCCCACCAGCCTAATACCCATGGCCTCCCTCCGACGTTCCTCAGATCTTCTCTCTGCCTCACATAGCTCTGACTTCACAAAGCTATCTAGGGATGCTATCCCCACCCAGTCCTCTGCCCTGCCTCACCCAGGCCAGCTTGTGCCTTTGCAGGATTTGGGTTCCTCCCCTCCAGGACCCAGTCCTGTGACTCACTCTGTGACCTTCAGAATCAATAGTAAAGGCTTCTCAGTAAAAGTCTGGAACCTGAAACTGCTGAAGCACCAGCTGTTGAATAGATTTATCCATCACCAGGTACGGTATCTGCTCCCAGGGTAGGGCAACTGCTCCTGCCCATTCAATGTTCACTGATTCAGTTTTTAAGTTAGTTCATTTTTATATTCAATTCAGGGCAACTATAGAAGCAAAGGAAGGATCCTGCTGCAAGGGTTGGGTCCATGGCTAATTTAGACTGGGCTATAATCATGACAAGTTGTGCAAAGGAATACAGCAGGCTAGCAAACTGCCAGGGTGAGTTGTCTTACACATAGGCAACCATTACCACTGAGATGGAGGTTTGGTTTTCATTGTTGTTGTTTCGTTTGTTTGTTTATTAAGACAGAATCTTCAAGTAGCCTCAGTTGGTCTGGAACTCACATGTAGACCAGGCTGACCTTGATCCCACAGAGATTTACCTGCCTCTGCTTCTCAAGTGCTGGGATTAAAGGTGTGTGTCACCACACCCAGTATCGTTTTGGTTTTTTGACACAGGGTCTCATGTAGCCAAGCCTGACTTTGAACTGATCCTTGTGTGTTCCTTTTCCGTGTGCCATGAGCCTGAGCTATCATACCTGGCCTGGTTGGTTGGTTGAAAGCTCGGTTTTGTTTTGGCTTTTAGTGTTTGAGCAGACTATCACTATGTTGCCCAGGCTGACAATGGACTTGTGAGTCACCTGTCTCAGCCTCCTGAGTGTGGTGATTATAGGTGTGCACTACCACACTGGCAGTGGGGAGAGTTAACCAGGGTTGAGAGAAGCAGCCACATTAAACAGGAGGAGCTTCCTAGGTGAAGGAGCAGAGGAAAAAGGTGGTCAGACGTCGCAGAGGCCCTCTATGGCCAATGGAGGCAGCGGCAGGTGGCAGACGAGGCTGGTGGGGATAGGAGAGCCCGCTATGACTGGAATGCAGAGGCAAACCTGCCCATGTGTAGACCAAAGACAGCTAGATCCCAGTCAGGGTTTCAGTACCAGGTTTTCATGGATCTCGTGCCGCTGGAGGGAGGCAGCCCAGGCAAGGCTCAGCAGGACCAGGATCAGTGAGACCACTGCAGAGGCTGGGGCACATGGAGGACACAGAGCAGGGTAAGTAGGCTGATCTCTTTGCCTCTGCCTGTTCTCAGCTCCAGCTCATCTATCATGAGGCCTTCTCCAACTTCAAGCACGTCAATACCCTGCTGCTGCGGTGAGTGCATGCGCCTCTCAACTGATCTGTACCTCACAGCACAGGGCGCTAACCCAGGCTGCCTGTGCCTAGCCTGCATGAGTGTCCGGGAGCACCTTGGCCCACATGGGTCTGCCACCAGTTATGCTGAGCGACCTCGGCTTGCCTTCCTATGTTTCCTGATTCCAGCTTAGGATTCGGATAAGAGAACTTTCTGAGCACAGTGGGAAGACAGGAAACAAGATCATCAGGCCACTTATTCCGAGGCCAGGGTCATATCAATGCTATATAAAGAAATAAAAATGCTTGGGTAGGACTCTCTCTCATTCTGGGCTGTTAGGAACATGGATGTTGTTGAAACCCAAGGCCAGATTTACTACTGGACAGTTGCTGTACCATTCATAAAAGGATGAGAGGGTCCAAATGATTTCAGACCCTTAAGTAGAGAGCTCAGAGTGAACCCTTAATCCTATTAGCAACTTCCTCCTTGTGCAGAAATTTAATTAAAGGTTTGAATACCTCCAGAGATGTGGAGTTCACTATCTAGCCATGGCCCCAGCTGCTTAGAAAGTTTTCGCATTTGATGAACTGAAGTCCTCTTCTATGAGTTCCCTGCCCTGGGCCTGTGCCCATTTTATCCCACCGCTCATGGGATGGCACAGGTGTTCCAAACGAGGACAAATGTTATTTTAGATTCTAAGCCTACTTATTTACAGGTCTGCCCCTGAGAACTCCCTGGAGGAGGTACCAGGATGCCTCTCCCAACACATAGGCAACTGGTTCATCTCCTATAGGCTTCCAGCAATTCCTCAGGCCTGTCACCTCCCTCTCTCCAGAGTTTCTTGCTTCTTGAGATGCCGCTGAGGATACTTCTCTGTGTCTGTCTGACTAGCCTCCTGAGAGCTCACAGCCAGCTGTCACCTCCCTGAGAAACACTCTACCTAGGCTTTCCCTGGGTGGGAAAAGGGACAAGCGGCTTGATGAATCCAAAGCAACTCGTTTTCACTGATCACCTGCCGTGTGCACTCCTGCCTGCGTCCCTCAGGCCTCACCACATCCTTCCAGGAAAGGGTTCATCATCCCCAGTTACCAAGGAGCCCACCACGCTGCAGGGGTCACGTGACTGCCTTAGTCTGCAGCAGGGGGCTGCCTTCTAGATGTCCCTTCTTCAGGACACTGCCTTCTACACCATCCACCTCTGCCTCGCCCCTGCTCGCCCCCAGTGAGCATATGGCTCTGTCTACAGGCCTGGTTCTGCAGAAGTGAAAGCCTCCTTAGTGTTTGGTCAGCCAAGTCCCTCGGCTCTCGAAATCCTCTGGACTTTGTACCGCAGAGTGAAGGCCTCCAGATGGTTGCCTGGGCACCTGTCCCTGCCTGAGAACAGCCTTTCCTCTGATGGTGAGTCTGAGCAGCTTCAGCATTATCTGTTTCCTGCATCCTAAAGGACCCCCTGGTGAGGGGATGCTTACTAGGCTTCCTGGAGGAATCCAGTTCAGTCTGCCCAGGCCCTGAGCAGCCCATGGTGGGAAAGGAGGCTCCTCCAGCCTCTCACTCGTCTGCATGTGGCTCTGCAGGGTCCGACCTGACCGACCTTGCCCCGGAGACCATCAGCATCAGCTTCACACTCATGAGGCCCTTTTGGCCCCAGCTGCTTCTACCTGGTTCTCAACGTTTTTTCCTATTGGAAAAGCAAATCTTGCAACTGGTAGGTTGTCTGACCTCTTCCCACGCTCCACTCCCACATCCCACCGCTCCTCACCCCCAACCTGCTTCTGGGATTGGGCTGCTCTCTCTGCCTCCCTTGACAGCAGGCCTCCATATAGCTTTCAGTGATAGCACCAACAGTGCCCAACAGAGGCAGGACCACCTTGGTACTGTGAAGGAAGGCAGGCCTAGAGGAAGCTCGGCCCTGCTCTGGGAACAGGCCGTCTGAGGGAGAAGAAGGCTCTGGGAAGCACATGGTTAGGCGGTCACCAGACACACCTGCCTAGGAGCCCAAAGCAAAGGAGGCTCTCAGATTCTTCCTCACCCTGACCCCACCCTACCCTGCATCTCAGGGCAGGAAGAGCTGGCCTGACCCCAGGACTTTCTGCAGGTCACCCCTGAAGTGTCAAGATTCTATAAGGTGGACCCCCAGGACAGGCCCTTGCTCCTCTTCAGGTGAGCTCCTGCCCTCTCCTGCTCACCTAGCCTGCTTAGATCCTCTCAGGGACTTGTCTCTGGGGCAACCCTATCCCTGCCCCGAAGCCAGAACGTATAGGCATAGGTTGAGGGCCACCAGTAAAGGACTTTGACCCAGGTAGCTTGAGCCAGTCTCATGGAACTCTGCTCTTTGAGGTGGGGGGTGGGCTGTGCACATGGGAACTCAGAGCTTGCTTCTAGAAGCATGTGGAGGTAAAAAGTCTGTGACACTGCACCTTCCATCCTCCCCTAGCAATGTGAACCGATGGGTGAGCGTTCACATGGAATACAAGTTCCAGAGCCTCATCTCCACCCACTTCCAAGGCCTGGCCAATCACCTTGCCCATCAAATAACAGATCCTACCCTCCAGAAATCCAGCATGGTGGCCAATGGTGAGTCAGTCTGAGTCGCATGTTTTGCTCTGGGTCAGCAGCTTCCTACCTCTCTAGGCCTCGCTGTCTCCTCCGAGAATGGGTGGAACTCTCAATAGAAAAGCTCATATGCCAAACTACAGGGAGAAGCATCTCCTTCTGTCAAGTCTGAGTGAGCAGGGCAAGCATCGCTCTTCCATTAGACAGGTGAAAACAGGAGCTGGCAGATCCCTCCTGTAAAGGGAGAGGGGAAATATTTGTGCCCTGTGTGGCACAGGGCTGCTCCCAGCTCCTCCCTTATAGGGAAAACACAGCTAGCCCTGGGCAATATGTCACAGTGGGTGAGCTGACTGTGTTCTAGTAGAGCTTTATATATAGACATGGAAATCTGTATATCATAAGCTTTTCATGCTGTTCTACTTCTGATGTTTTTAAGCCAGTTAAAAATCTAAAAGTCATTTTTACCTCATTAGTCTCAAAAAAAGCAGGCAGCAAGGATGGGCCCTCACACAAAGTTTGCTGACCACTGACAAAGACCAGTGGGGTTTGGGCAAGGAGCCCATGGATCAGGGCGTGGCCCCATCCAAGATCTCCTAGGAAACTGAGGCCTTGGCTGATGTCACTGCCCCACCCTGTTGCTCCAGGGGAGAAAGCAGAGGTGCTGTATGAGATCCGGTTCCTGATCCTGAGTCACCCCTTCACCATGGCCTTGGAGAACAAAACTAGCCCAGAGTCCCAGAGGCTTCGAGGACAGCTGACAAAATGGGTGATGTGGGAAGATGGAGAGGCAGGGGGAGGATCTAAGGCTGGGCCAGGTTGCGATAGAGCTGTCACCCTCGTTTCCTTCTCCTGACCCCAGCTCGCCTCAGTCCTCCGGCCTCTGAAAAACTTTGGTCAAGTGGTGGTAGATGAATTCCAGTAAGTCTGCAGTTCTGGGGGCAGGTTAGAAGGCTGGATGAAAGGTTCTCACCGAATCCCTCCAGCCCCCTGAAGTCTGTGATGATTCTCCCAGGCGCGAACCACTGACTGCCAAAGTGCATGCTGCCTTCATTGGGGCTGGGCCAGCCAAGGTCATCATTCAAGCCTGCATACACCAGGCCCTAGGCTTCCTGCAGGAAACTGAGGGTCTCCAGTTAGAGATGTTCGTCCCAGTGCTCGGTCAGTGTCTCTTCCTCTGTCCACGTCCTCCCTCCTTCCACGTCCTCCCTCTCCCTCAGTGCCTTCCATGTCCTCCCTCTCACTCAGTGCTTTCCATGTCCTCCCTCTCACTCAGGGCCTTCCACGTCCTCCCTCTCACTCAGGGCCTTGCCAGTTCTTCCTTCCTAGCTTTCCCTCCTGCACACAGAACCACATGACCATGTCTGCTCTGATCCCTCCTGTGAGTCCCCAAGGTACCCTGGCTCCTACTCTCCTGGGACGAGCTGCCAGGCCTGGAGGTCTCTGAGGATTCTGAGAACAGGGGACCCACCTTAGCCTCAGCCTTCCCATTCTGCTCCAGGTGCCCCCAGCTCCGGAGCCTCCAGCAGCCCCTGCTATGGACTCATGCTGAACCTCTTGCTGATCACTTTGCTTCTTTTCCTGGTAAGTCTGACCAAACAAGGGCTTCTTCCTAGAGTACAGGCTAGCCTTTGAGCTGGTGACTCAAATGGAGGGTCAGCAGCCTGTCATATGCACCTGGACTCTCTTCATGTGCCAGCTGGGAGTTTCCACCTGGGACTTGGGCTTGACCCCATGACTCCACCTCCTTAGATGAGGTGCCACAGTAGAAGACCTGCACTGGGGAACTGAAAACCCACCCCAGCAGTGGTGACACACCACAAGGTTTGGAGGTCCCTCTTCAGTCAGGCAAGAAGAGGCTGATCACCCTGACTGCCCTGAAATGATGTGGACGGGGTACCCGTGTGATCAGCCAAACCTACTCAGGAGCTGTTGTCACAGTGCTGGGTGGTGCAGGCCACATACCAGGCAGTCTCTGACCTGGGCAGAATCTAAGTGCTGGGTGGTCAGGCTGACTCTTCCTAGAAGGCACATAACTCTGGACCTGGGCTGGCGTGACCTTAGGGCTGTGGTGGGGAACACTGGGATAAAGAGTAGAGATGTGTGGCGAGACTCTGTCAATGGCCACTCCACATCCTTGACAAGGTTCCAAATGATGCCCCCACTTGAATACCCCTTTTCTCCTACTTGAATCCAAGGCCAGGTGGGTGGAGGAGGGCAGTATCAGCCAGCAGATATTTGTTTGTGACTGACAGAGATCACCTTGTAGCCCAGGCTGGACTTTAATTCACTACATAGCCCAAGCTGATCTCCAATCAATTCTCATTGATTCTGCTGAAGGATGCCAAGATTACAGGGTGTGCTGTCATGCTCTGCTTTGATTCTTCCCAGTATTATTCCTGACTCCCGGCTTGGGTCTGTTTTCTCTACCCCAGGTGCCCTCTGCGCCGCTCCCCATTTCACCAAGAAGCAAATTCCATACCTCTCCTTGGTCACATCCTCTCAGTTCACCTGGAGCTTGCAGACAGTGTCTCATCCCCGAGAAGTGATGCTGCCATATAGCCCACAGCACAGAAAGCAAGGCTCAGCCCTGGGGTGCAGAGCCGGGGCCTTCTTTCCTCAAAGATTGGACTCTAAGCTCCTGCCTCATCCTTGTCTCGTGCTGCATAAAATTGGGGAAAACACTCTTTCCCATTTCCATAGCCGTGAAACCTGGGGCTTCCAAGGAGGGAGGCAGTGGTTTCCGTCATAGACAAGGCTGAGGTCCGTGGGCTCCCTGCCACCTGCGCAGCTGGACCAGGACAGAGAGAGGAGTCAGGCCCCATGAAGGGTTCTCACTGCCACCCTCTCTCCACAAAACTGGGGTCTGAGGAAGATAAGAGAACAAGAGCCAGTTTGCACACACAGAGTATGCAGGACTGGAGCAGGAGTGAGTGTCCTATCTAGTACGTAAATGTCTACTGAGACCTGGGAGGTGGAACTGTTCAAGACAGACCCCAGTGACATCCTAGTGTCCCTGGGAACAGAGTAGAGGGAACAGCAGCCCATAAGCTTCCCTAGTGCTTGTGAAAACATCTCCTTCCTCAGGAGGGTGCCAGAGTCTCATCCATGAAGGGACGGCAAGGGGCAGGGCTGGGCCTCTGGATTTGAGGTCCTCTAAAAGATGCTTGACTGTGGGCCGTACAGTGTGAGAATGAGAAAGTCAAAAGTTGGCATGAGGAGAAGTTTTCAGTTCTAGACATTAGCTTACCCAGGTATCAGTGGAAGGTGGGAGGGAGGGAGCCTCCGGAGGTGGCCGGCTCAGAAGACTGAGTCAGAGCTGCTTACCACCAGTCTACAGGGTAAGGTTGCCACACAGCAACTCAGTCACTTAGAGTGTGGACTTTGCCAGGCTCCAAGGATAACTACTCTGGCCCAAAAGCCCCTCACCGGTGTGGGACTGAGGCTCTGACAGGGAGGCAGGCCACAAGTTTCTGGGAAACAGTAAGGCAGGCAAAGGCCTTAAACCCAGAGAAGTCCAACAGCTCCTAGAATCAATCCACCAGGACATGCGAGATGGGGCTCTGGTATATTGTGGAGTGGGGCTTTGAACTCATGACCTGGAAAGGGAAGAGAATCAAGTGTAGCTCTTCCCCAAAGGCACCTCCAACTGCAGGACAGTTTGTTAGGGAAAAAATTCTTGGAACAGCTAAGAGATCAAGCAGGTTACCCAGGAAAGAGTTGGGGAGTTCATTTATTTTCCATATGCATGTGGTCCCAGAATTAGCAACAAAGACTTCAAGATTTTCTCGGCCATGAACAAAGTACAAGTGAAGTTTTATAGAACTTTCCACATCATCATTTTATTGTTGCCACCTGGACCCTATGGCTCTTTTCATTGATGTGCCATGTTATCTCAGGAAAATCCTTTCCTGAGTTCACCCAGTCATCATAGCTTGCAAAGTAGATATACCAGGCATGGGTCAAAACATGTGCTGCCTTTTGGTCTATAGCTAGACCAGGCTAACTGAGCTAACAGTCGGTTAAATGTTCATTGCAGTTAACAAAAACAGAAATCACAGGCAGAAGTTTAGATATCTGTCACATTTGATCTACACTTTTGTCAGAATAATCAGACCAGGCACCTTAGTAGACTATGTGGTGAACTTTCCGTTTTCTAAGTTTCATGTTTTTATCAGTAATTAGCCATGGTGGGTGGAAAGCATCACAGAGCTTCAAGATATTACAGAGTGATAAAACATCTCAGGGTAGTAAAGACATCACAGAGCAATAAACCATCACTGAGTGGTAAAACATCACAGGAATGCATTTACTTCACCTAGAAAGTAAAGGAAAAACAAACTACAAAATAATCTAGCTTAGAAGGAGATTAAAATATAAGACTACAGGTTATAAGAATATAACTTACCCTTATCAAATTGGTAGATCAGAGAGGGGAGCTGATCCAGCAGCCCAGACCATGGACTTACCCAGGCAAACACCAAGGAGGGTGGGCAAAAACATCACCATGTCAGGTTGACAGCAATTGGTGGCAGGGGCCTCTGTGGAATAGGGAAGCATCTCACAGCCCTGTGGGGTCCATACTCCCAGCCAGCATCCCAAGCCTAGCCTAACATGAACACACAGCCCAAGGAGCTGCAGTGTCCAGTATGCTTCTAAAAGGCCAGCACAGTAGTACAAGCCAAACAGACCCTGCATGCTGTAGACCTATCTATTCCCAGAATGCCTCCACCTATGAGAGAGGTCCGGTATTCTCTCTAGCTATGCCCCCAGCAGCCTTGGGACTGAGTTCAGGGTTCCTGCCCTTCCACAAACCAGCCAGATCCAGGCCTCACCCAGGTTCTTACACAAAGACAGGGTTCAAACACACCCAGAGTACACAGTGGGCTTCAGGATGTGGCACAGACCAAGGCGGGGAGGGAACTCTGGGGGATTTGCATGGCTTTTCCTGATGTAGATTGAAAGAGGCAGTCCACTTGGAAAAGACTAAAGAACTACTCTCTTTCCGAGGGATAGGATGGGTGTTGAGGACATACTTCCGTTGTCTACAGACCTGCCATAACATCCCTGCAAAAGACGCCATGCTGCAGCGGAACAAATCACAGCATGGAAGCTGAGTATCTCCTGGCCAGACTTTGGGCCTCAGCCCAGGTCAGTCACAATGCTGCCTGGAGCCTCTGCCATGGTCTCCAGGACATTCTGCCAACACAGAGGGCTCCTTAACCCTGTGGGTCATCTGCTAATCTCCATCCTAACTGTGGGGAAAATGAGGCAAGGCACAGGAGGCTTGTCCAAGGCCACAATGACAGGTCAGCTTCACCACCCCACTCTACCCCTGACTGCAGAGCTGCACTGACCGGCACCAATGGCAGGGCCTTTCTAGGACCTGAAGTATAAAGGCATAGCCCTCTTCTTCCATCTCTACTCTGAGGACAGGGCATTCTGTCCACATTTATAGAGACCCTGGCCTTGCAGATAGCTTTATGAAGTCCTGGTACTGGCCTGTAGCCCTCAAATCCACACCTGCAGGACCTCGGGGCTTAAGGCTCATCCAGTGCTCCTGGGGGAAGAGAGGCAAGGCCAGAGCTTTAACAAAGGCCTGGTAAGCAGGAGAAGTGATGCCCCTGGCAGTTCTCGGAACCTCTTGTTAAAGACAGGCAGAGAAAACCACAAGACTGTTATCTGATGAGGGGAGGGCCTGTCCCTTCAGGAGAACAAGTACAATGTCTAGGTCTCTGTATAGACTCTCCTATTTGATCCCTTAATCACTTCCTTGCACGCTGTGGATTTGGCTTTTGTACCAAGACCACCTAAAGCTCTAAAGAGAAGGAGACAAGAAGATCCTCCAAGGAAAGGATCACAGAGGGTAGAGAAGATTTGAGTGGTGCTGCAGAGGTGGAGAACAGGCCTTCCTTCCCACAAGACCTGCTAGGGGGACCCAGAAAGGCCATAGGTGGAGTAGTAGTAACATTCTAGAAGATAGTGGGCATTCTCAAACTCATCATTGCAGCTGAGCAGGACTGGGTCTATGCACCCAAAAACTCATGCATGCCCTGGTGCACTCTGACTTTCACAGGGTCCAGAAGATCTGAGCTGCCCACACACCTGGACCCAGCTTTGTATCTAGGCTGACCCCTGGCTGCAGTAGATGTAGAGAATTCAATTGGTAGATGGCAGCCTGGGCTCCTCCCTAGCATGAAAGGTACTGGAAAGGTACAGGCATGCAGAGACTAGGCCAGACAGGGCCTTGAAGCCCCACCCTCCCCAAGGGCCCAAGATGACCTACCAGGAAGATATGACATGGATTCCTAGGCAGCAGAGCCTAGAGGACAGCATGCAATTGGGTGAGAAAAGGCTGCAAAGAGGGAGGCTTCAGTTTGTTGCCTTCTGGACACCACAGCTCTGAGAAGCTGATGAGCTTGACTGGAATAATTGCCTCTCTATGGGATCACAGGGTAAAACAAAGCCTACAGGCTCACAGGGAGGTAGATAGGCTATGTTCAAAGCAAGACCAGGATCAGTATTGTGTGTGCTGGGGCAGGAAAGAAATGTGTCTTTGAGGAGAAGGAAGATATCCAGAGGGATTGGAGAGATGGCTCAGCAGTTAAGAGCAGGCTGCTTTTCCAGATGACTAGGGTTCGGTTCCCAGCAACCACATGGTGGCTAACAACCATCTGTAACTCCAGTTCCAGGGAATTCAACACCTTCTTCCGACCTCCGCGGGCACTGTGCAGCATGAGTGCGCTTGCACATTCATACACATAAAATAATAAAAAAATAAAATATTTTAAAAAGAAGATATCCAGAGGAAGGAGGTCTGGACGCCTCCCTTGCTGAACTCCTAACTTGGGTGGCTCTATTCTCTTCATTGTCAGCCTGACTTTTCCAAGTGACCTGACCATATAGAGCCTGGATTGATCCTGATTAACATGTAGGGGACACACACATGAGGGGGTGAAGGGAGAGCTATGATGCGAGCCAGGCCATGCTGGATCCACTCTGTCAGACATGGCCTCCAACTTGAAGGTATCTCAGTTCCAGGCCAGGCCAAATACCCTTGAGGACAAGAGACCCAGTGAGATGGAACACAAACTATTTATATATTGATGAGACTTTTGAATCTGCTATCTAGCTGGAAAGAAATGAAGAGAAAGCCTGCTTTGAGGGACAGACCGGGTCAAGCTACCCAGACCTGCCTCTGACGGGGTATTCTGACCTTCTGGTTAGATTCCTAAGCTGGGTATCCTCCTACTCCAGGGGATTTAAAAGGGGTCCTGAAATTCTCTTAATCCACAGTTCCTTCTACCAAGTAGATTAGAAGTGATGGGCAGTCCACTCCCTTGGCTGTGTCTTCTTGGAAGGGTCTCCATGATCCTTAGGGGAGTCTGCCTAAAGGATACAAGGTAGGAAATAGCAGCCATTGGGAATGTCAGTTTCTTAATACCTTTCTGCTCTGGGAGTCATTTCTACTACCCAGCTCAAGCCCAGAATCCAGGGTTTGAATTAGCATTTCTATGATCATTGATCATTACAACTTTGCCCAAACTGCTCAAAGAGCAGCAGTCAGAAAGAGGGACATTGTAGGTCTCCCAGCAGGCAGGGGTCTCGGTGGGTATAGAGGTCATCATGAGTGAAGGGAAGGCAACTGGGTTATACTTCCTGAGGTCCTTGGCATCAGACTCCTAAGAGGAAGTGTAGCCTGAGAGGTGTACACTTCTAAGTCTTAGGCAGGGTCAGGCCACATCAGAGGGGTGGGCCTAGGGGCCACAGAGAATAAGGCTGCCTACTGGGTTTGCATGGAAAGCAAGTACAGTGGACAGGTGTGCATTGGTCATCACCCCACCAGCCCTAAATGCTGGAAATACCAGGCTGCCCTGGACCTATGGCCAGAAGTGCCCACGAGACTAGGAGGGTGTCTGAGCCAAGTCCTAGCAGGATGGCAATCAGAACCAGTAAGTGGCTCCCAGATGGCTGACAAGCTGGGACCTATGATGACCACAGATCATGAGGGCCGCATTGGGGAAGTACTAGACAAATCTGTAAAAAGCCAGTTCCTTAGTAATTGGGAACACATTGCCTGCTGAGCTTGGGAGATGCCAGGGTAGTAGGGCAGAAGGCTGGCGACCTGACCTCCGGAAGCTGGAATTTTAGTGTATCTACAGGGCCAGGAGGTAACATGCTGAGGAGTGGCAAGGCATACTGCATAGGGCTACCTGGCCAATTTGTAGGGTCGAGAAGCAGTGGCCATCCTTGAGGTCCTAGGCTATGAATTAGGAGTCGGGGCTGAATTTAGAGTTTGCCAAGGCACCATATAATCCCACTACACTCCCTTCTGAAAAGGGTTCTGCAGATGTCTGATTCTGGTTACTAGTGGAGAAAGAAATGAGGGACCCCTTAGTCCTTTCAGATCTCATATTTAGGGGAGGCCTCAAGGGGCTAAGCATACCTTCCCCAGGTTCTTGAAGTCCTATGAAGTGACAGGTGCCTGGAAACTGGGTTCCTTTAAAATGGAAACTATTGGAGGCACAGTAGCCAGGCTGTGTTGTCAGGAGAGAAGTGCTTCTCTGGGTAAAGGCTCAATTGGCAGCAGCATTCCCAAGGAGCCCCACCCACCTGCCAACCTCAGCCTAGCACAGGTACCCTGGCCAGCCAGGGAAATGATACTCTACAGTCCTATCCACTGTCCTGGAGACCCAAGGAGATCCTGGAAGGGCTGCACTGGAGGAGGCACCAGGGAGGAGACCCTGAGAGCACAAGAGATAACAGCCAGCAAAAGGCCAGTGCCTGCTGTCCTGATCTCCCCAGCAGCCTCCCTCAGCTGAGGAGCAGCCCAGACTGGGAGCACCCTCTATTTCCAGCAGGGGAACCAAAGAGGCATTGCCATACAGGGCAGACTCGGTCCTGTTCACAGCTGCTGGAGAGAGCTGACAGTGATCCAGCTGTCCAGCCCAACCCCTTAGTGATCAACCAGGGTGGATGACACCTGCAAAAGGAGTCTATTTTCCTTTCCCCAGATATCAACTCTGGAGAGTTGTTCTTCTCTTGCAGATTCGTCAGCACAACTGCCTGCTGGGGCCCTCACTCAGCCTTTTATCTCGGGCTGCAGGATTAACTCAGGTCAAGTGTGAGTCTAGCCAGTCCCCCTGGGGCAGAGCACAAACCAGGCAGGTCTGGGATGGGCCAGTGGGAACATGACCCAAATGTAGAGTCAAGGCCTGCCCAGAGCCAGAACTGCCTCTGGGTCTTCATACATTCCAACTTGGTATGACCATCCCCCCTTCAGCAAATCCCAAGCCATAGGTTTCCTAATCTGTAGCCTGAGAGGAGCATGTTCGTGATCAGTGTTACATAGAGTGTGGCTCTTGACCCACGTCAGTCTACTTGGGAGTTTTGACTAAATTTCAGATTCCAGCTGGGCTTGGTGGCACACATCTATAATCTCAGCACTTGGAGGCTGAGGCAGATCAACCCAAGTCTGAGGCTAGCCTAGGTTACAGTTACAGTAGCCAGTTTGGTATGAACAAGGTTAGCGATCACTGGCAGTCACAGCAGCTTGTGAAACTAGGATTTGAATGCAGCAGGCCTTAGAAGTTGCTGATCAAAAGCAGGGGGCGTGAGTCTTCTCTCTGGACCTGGGTAGACACATCACATGCTGAAGAGCCACTGTCAAGACAGAAGCCTGACATATAACAAGGAAAAGAAGATGGCGACAGAGGAAGGACTGACATTCCTTCCAGGCTGTCCCTGCGGTGACAGTGTTAGTTGCTAGTCCCCTTCCAGGCCAGGTGCTGTGCTTTGGATGTAGTTTCAGCATGTCCCTCAAGAGTTCACAGGCTGAAATTTAATCTCCATTTGTGAGATGTGAGCAGATGGGAACGTAAAACCACTGTATTTAAGGAGGGGTTTTTGTAGAGGCGATTAGGATTAAACGTTCGTGGCAGAGCCCCATGATTCAATACTGGTAGCTCTGCAAGAAGACTGAAAGATGCACAGGTAGTGCCCTGGCCCAACATGGGACTCTGCTAACCAGGCTATCACCAGATGTGGCTGCTTAATCTTGGACCTCTTGAACTACCAGCCAGTGCGGGGTGTGGTAGTACCTAAGGGTGCCCAGCTGTAGGGAGGCTGGAGCAGGGAAATTTGATTTACAGGCCAGCTGGAGCTGGACCCTGTCTCAAAAACAAAACCCAGGAGCTAAAATAAACCTCTTCCTTAAATCTTACCCATCTACAGTGGTGTTAATGGCGACAGAAATGGATTCACACACAAGAAAAACTGACTTGGGCCTATACAAGGACAATGGCAGCTGCTACTTCAAATCCTGACAGGCCGATTCAAGGGGCTGGCACAGTTGAGACACAGAGTAACTCATGAACACTGGTAGACTGGATTTAACACAGGTAGAGGCCATGTCCAGGAAGTCACCCACTCTCCTGAGCAAATAGCCAGAAGAGGGCTGGGGGGGTAATCAGAACGGGGAGGGTGTCAAGATGGGGGGAGGGGGCGGGGGAAGGCCTAGCAGTCCTCTTATTAGCTAAGGTCAATGGGATATATGGTCACAGGTACAGGGAGGGTGACAGTTCCAGACCATAGTGGGCACATTTTCAGCCCTGTGAGTTATAAACACAGGTGTACAGACTTGGCTACAAGACCACCAGTCTCCAAAGCTCTCTACAGTCTTGGCAAGGTGATCTTTCCTGGGACGGTGAAGTGGCCCGTAGTTATAAGAGGGACTACAGGAACAGAGCCAAGGTGGCAGGAAGGTGCTAAAGGCCCTACCTTGTGGGTGGAAGGAGGACAGCCCGTTGGTAAAGTGAAGTCTACAGATATAAAACAGTAACCCACAACCCCTCAGACACAAGCTAGTTCCAAAAGCAACCCAAATGCTTTAATAGCTGGCCCCCAGGGCCCATAGGCTCATCAAAACCCTTAAATAAAGCAGGAGCCACAGCCTGACAGACACAAGCTGAGTTCAGCCCACTGCAGGGAGGTGGTCCACAACAAGCATAGCTTGCAAGAGTCTCGTGGAGTACCAGGGTCCCCAGACCAGATCTTTAGAAGTCTCCTAGCATTGAGCTGACACTCAGACTATCAGGTCCAGTTCCCTGAGTCCCTGTAGCTGCTTGGCTTCCAGAATACACAACTTTCCTGGGGTATGGGAAGCAACTCAGGTAGGTCAATGATACAAATCCAGGAGACCTATGGTCTCCCGGCCAGCCCCAGGCTGGGTCCCTGTACCAGCAGTGGGGACTGGGGAAGCGTGTGTGAAACACACACACTGTACAATATACCATCCTACGGTAAAGAGAGCCCAAGATGCACAAAAAATTTGACAAGAAGGTTTTCCTGGCCTCAGCCTCATATCCCAGACCCTGGCTGAGGTCAAGGGCCTGTCCTGGGCAAGGAGCAGACCAAATCATATTGGGTATATGTCAGGCATCCCCACACAACCCTTGTGAGGTAGGCTGTGTTGTCTTATTCTACAAATGGGGAATGAGGGCTCATGAGAGGTGAAGTGATTGCCCAAGACACGCACAAGGAACAAAGAGCAGCCAGGAATTCAAGTCCAGGATGGGCTCCAATGCCCACAGGTTTTCTAACAAAGACCCTCAAGTTAAAAGTTCAGTCAGATGGGCTCAGCCCCAGTGTTCATTCCTGGACTTGGGCAGCTGAATGTCAGGATAGGTACACAGTAGTCCCCAGACTGTTGACAGCCCCAACAGCACTAGCAACTAGTGTTACAGATGATGGCTCTGGCTGCCTAGGAGCTGGGAGTGAGGTGAAGGCCGGTCTGCTCCTGAGGCCTTGTGGCCCCAAGTAGGCAGTGCCACGCCATTGAGCCAGGCAGTTTCCAACAAGCTGCGGAAGCGTGCCCTCAGGGTGGGACCAGGTGGGGGGGTGCTGGCAACAGGACTGGGACTCGATGAGGGACCATGTGACCCTCTCCCAGAGGTTGTCTCTGTTTTCTCTGGGCCGGGTGTTGGCGGCTTCCTCCCTGGTTTCCGGACCTTGGGGGCCGGTGACTTCCGAGCCACAGCTTGGCTTTCTGGTTCATCTTTGGTCACTGTGGCTTCTGATGGGGATGTAATTCTGGCCTCAGTGTCAAGGTCACCTGGAAAAGGAACACATTATCAATTTGCAGAATCAAGACCTCCTGGTCTCAAAGCCATCCAGAACACTGGTTCTGTTTGCCCCAGACCAGCAGGTGGCACCAGCAGGGTCACAGTCATCACACAGTGCTTCACAAGTACCCATTGACCAGATGAAGGGAATCTTGTTGAAAACACACATTTCTCCCCAAGGGACCCCAGAACTCCATCTGATGAGGACACAGCTTAGGAGACGCTGCTTGGGAGCAAAGAGAAAAGGGAGCCCTGCAGGTCAGGAAGCACTTGCTCAGTCCAACGTCTCCATACGTAACTGGGTAAACAGCCACAGAAAGAGAAAGTGTTGCCATATAAGAGACAGTCATCATCTTTCCCCACCCCCACGCCCCACCCCAGGGCAGAAGGCCAGAGCCCAGCAAATGCAGCCATGAAAACAGTGCTGGGAGAGAGGAGAGGTCATGAGACAGCAAAGGGAGCACAGGAACCCAGGGGAAGGAGGAGCCGCCCTCTAGGGGCACACTCACAGCTCAGGGAAGGAATGAGGTACAGACCTGCAAACCTAGTCACCGGCAGGTTGCCAGGCTTTAACTGCCAGATTCAGACTCCTAAGAAGCAGGTCGCCCAGGGAAAGAAAAGGACCTGATCCTCTCTGGACTCTAGACAGGACAACAGATCAGGAATGTGGGGCAGATAGACTTGCCCAGTTCCACGGCAGTATCCTGCCTCAGAACTTGTCCACCCTGACCCAGAGGATGGGAAAGGTTCATGTCAAAGTGCCCAGGGTACTAGAATATATTGCTCAGAGAAATGGCTAGGTAGTGGAACATGAGACAGCAGGCAGCAAAGACTTCAGACAGGGCAAAGGATCTAGAAACCGGTTTACCAACACAGAAGAGGCCATGCCACCCTGCCAAACCCTGGTTGAAGAAGTCTGCTTATCCCCACTGCACAGTATTCATGACATAAAGAAAGAAGCTGCAACGCTGAACATGGCAACAAATGCCTATAATCCCAGAACTAGGGAGAAAGAAGCATCCTGAGTGGGAGGTTAGTCTGGATTATACAGTAAGACACCATTTCAAAAATCAGGAAAGAAAAAAAAGTACAACTGGAGAACCAGCACAAAACATTATTGGTACTGGAAAAATCGAACTACAAACAACACTCCAACTCAGGGGAACATGTGGGTGTACAAGTGCCAGGGGACCAGAGGAAATTACTTTGAAAGGCAACAGTGTTTGTGTGGGAAGGAGAGTGGAGTGCTGCCAGACCGTGGGCATGGAAAGGTGACCGCGGATGCTTCACAAAGACAGGAAAGACAGCAGGTGGCAAGTAAGCTTAGAGCACAGCTCAGGCACGAGGCCTGGGACATGTGCAGAGTGGGAGGCCCAGGTGACAGTGGGCAGCATGCAGGAGGTTACTTGAGGCCTAGAGCTTAGAAGGGGGAAAAGATGACAAAGAAATTTTCAGGTGGAAAACACAGACTTGTCTCAAGTCCAGGAAAAAGCCTGAATCAAAGATG
The DNA here is from genome assembly GCA_035773235.1 of Eospalax fontanierii. Lineage (NCBI taxonomy): Eukaryota > Metazoa > Chordata > Mammalia > Rodentia > Spalacidae > Eospalax > Eospalax fontanierii. Next base: position 57,236,222 of record CM069539.1, on the reverse strand, counting down.
CAAAAGTACAAAGGGACATCCAGGATGGGGCCAAGAACGTTTCCATAGAAACAGATCTACCAATGCCTAGGTCAAGAGGATGAAGCAAACCCCAGAGTTCCTAGAAGCAAACTTCTTGTCCCAGCATAAATTCTTAGGCTCCTTCAGCCCCTTCCCCTCATCCATTCACATAGTGCACACCTGTCACTCACTCCCACAGCTCCGGCGGCTCCGGGGCTGCCCCATGCTCACCAAGCTGGCGGCGGACACAGTCATGCCACTGCAGGCCCAGCAGGTCCGGGTAGATGTCAGGCAACTGGCGCAGCGCCAGCAGCTTCAGCATGCGTGAGGTGCAGCCATGCAGGGCACGCTCCCGCAGCGCTCGCTCCTCTGACAGTGTGGTCGGCCTTAGTTCCACGCGGTGTTCCTGCAGCACATGGTCCACGGAGGCTGGTGGCAGCTTTGGGAAGAGCCGCTCCTTAACCAGGTGAATGGGCACAAAGATGGCACCGGCTCGCACCACATGTGGGAAGGGGCACTGTTGTGTGCAGACAAACCTCTGTAACTGGGACAGCAGCTTGCCCAGCAGCCCTTGCACACCCTGGCAGTCCTGCCATGCAGCCCGGCCCCATGGCCCAGTTGTCTCAAACCATTCACGCAGTTTCTCTGGTGGAGAATGGGCCACAGAGCCCGAGATGGCATCACAGAGAGATGTATGCAGCCCTGTAAAGTGCTGCTCTGGGGAGTCTGCTGGAGCTGCTATTGAAATTTGAGCAAAGGCTGGAGCAGGGCCTAATGACGGAGCAGAGGCAGGAGCTGGGGATGGTACTGGAGCAGGGGCTGGGGAGGCCACGGCTATGGCTGGTGGACTGGGTAGGGCCAGGTTGAAGCATGCCACTGGCAAAGGCTGGGTGAGAATCTGCAGTCCCATGGGCACAGATGGGGGGTTGGGGGCAGGGGCAGGGGCAGGGGCAGGGGCAGGGGCAGGGGCTGGAGTCGGTGGGGACGGGACAGCAGCTGTAGGTAAGGGTGCAGGACGGAGTATCTTGAATTTTCGGAACATGAAGGCCACAGAGCTGTGGAAGTTGGTCCTCGGCGTGGCCTCCGTGGTGACTGGCATTTCAGGTATTTCTGTAACCATCTTTTTCAAGCCCGGCAGACCTGACACTGTGTTTTCCACATCTGGCCCATCAACAGCTGCAGTGGACTTAGCATGTACCTCAGGACTAGGAACCTTGCTAGGGGAAGCGTCTGTCATAGGCTTCTTCACACTCAAGTCCAGAGCCACCTCCTCACGAAGAGCACAGTGGGACTCTGAAGTCCCATCCCCGACAGGCAAGGTCCCCATGCAATCTTTGTCTTGGCTCTTACTGGTGGCTGGGGCAGAGTCCTGTTCAGCTGTGCCCTCAGGTGCCTGTACATCCAAATAGTCACGGTAGGGAGCCAAGCTAAAAACATTGTCTATTACAGGCATTGGCGGAGAGTTGGGAGCCCTTGCACCCTTCTGGGGAAGAGGCTGGCGTTCCTGGGCACAGGGGTACAGTGCTGGTGAAGTACGAGGAACTGGACTGTCTCGAATGACAATGGGTGCCCCAGGAGGCTCATCAGGCCTGGGTTGGAGCTGTTCTTTCCTGCAGCTGGGCAGCCATGTTTTCTCTTGATCTTCCCGGACTGGCTTTTCCACAGGCCTCACAGACTCAGAGCATGGCTGGCTGGCTGGCAAAGGCTGGCATGTTCGCTGGAAGGCACTGGGCTGTGGGACATGCTGTACACTGCTCTGGGAGGGTGGTGTTCCCCCAAGCCTTGGGGATGCCCCATAGAGAGCGAGGTCATCCCGGGCATAAGGAAAACCCAGAGTTTGGGGGACAAAGTCCAGCGGGCATCGTGGAGCAAGAGGAGGCTCCAGCTTGAGGCCGGGTGAAGGTGCCGGGATGGGGGCATTGGGGTAGGAGTAAGTGTCCATCCCTACTGGGGGCATGTAAGGGGTCTGGACTGCCTGTTGTCTCAGGTAGGGGCTGCCCAGTCCACTAGCCTGGTACCCAGCCCCCTTGTGGGCTCCCAGAGGTGGCAGCGGGAGCAGAGAGCTGTAACTTCCCTGTTTCTCTGGGTGACGACAAGCTGGAGGGCAAGGCAAGGCTTGTGGAGGTGGGGGCAGTGGATAGTGGGCTGGCACTGCATCTTGGCAAGGTGGTCCTAGGGGCTGGGCCAGCTGGGTCCAAGGACTCGAAGGACCCTCTGACATTGCTTGCTTGGGGTCTCCAGAATAAGGACCTGTGTACTTGGAGGCCAGGAAACCTGAGCTATGGATGGTTCCATACTTCTCCAGAAACGCCTGGCATGAAGAAAAAGTCAGGGATGGGTCTTTGCCAGATCCCCCTGTTGGTACCCCACGCAAGAACGTCCCATCAAGAGGCTGGCCCTTGCCAGGAGCTGGGGCTAGAGAACAGGATGCATCAGCTGAGGGCAACAGGGGCCCAGTTACCAGGGTCCAGTCAACATCTAATGGCCTCTTCGCTGCCCCTTCCCCTAGGCAACTGGAGAGTCCATAACACAAAGGGCTGCGGTAGACAGGCTTGGGTGCTGCCAATGGTGGGCCTGGGTATGCATGAGCCTGGGAACCAAAGGGCAGGAGCTCACCGGAGTCCTGTATCTTTTCGGAGCCTTCTGTCGGAGGGCGGTAGAGCAGGCAGTTCGTCAACAGACTGTCTGCCCGAAGAGGGGATCCTGCCACGCCAGTCGGATACAAGGGTGGATATGGGGTCCAGGGCGCCAAACGCTCGGATCCGGCCTTGGAAGTGCCCCCTATGGGGCAGGAAAAGTAGGCACCCTTGTAGTTGCAGGGGTCCTGGTTACCAGCAGAGAGGGGCAGGCTATGTCCAGGTCCAGGGTCGGCCTCCAGGCGGGGCAGCTTGCCATACATCACAGGCCCTAGGGGCCCCAGAGGCCGTTTCTCTGCCATCACTGTGAAGGTGTCAACCCCTCCTGAACTCCCGCTACTTGACTTGCTACCCTGGAAGAGAGAAGGAGAGACAAAGGTGGTTAGACGCACGGGCTGTAGATGAGCAGTAGAAAGTGCTTTCTGATTTGCTGCCAGTCCAGACCCTGGCCCTCAGTGATGAGATGCTCACACTGAATACAAGACACAAAGCCAAGGTCTCTGACTCTACTTTTTGATCAACTCTATTGTTTATTTTTAATTTTATTTTATGTTTTGCCTGCATGTGTGCCTATACATGCAATTGTCTACAGAGGCCAAAGAGAGCGTCAGATTACCTGAAACTGGAGCACAATTTGGGTGCTGGGAAAAGAATTCCAGTTCTCTCTACAAGAGCAGCCAGTACTCTTAACCACTGAGCCATCTCTGTAGCCCAACTATATTTTTCAAGGTGCAGAACTCTGTTGAACAAATAAATGTACAGTGGCCTGACACATTCTAAACTCCACTGTAGGAACCACTTTGTTCATGTGATTGCCAAGGTTAACCCTTGTGTTTCTCAGACTGTAGGGCCCAGCTGGAGGGTCACTTGCCTTGGCTTCTCACTCCCAGCCTAGATGAGACCTACCTATCTCAAAGTCACTCGTGAAAGAGTCAGTACAAGAAGCAGCCTGTCTCCCTTGACAGACTCCTATTCCAAGGTGCCAAAGAGGTCTCAAAATGTCCCTACAGTCAAGACATGGAATACAAGTACTATCTACAAATTCTAACTTCTTCTAAGACACTCTTGACCTTCTTAACAAAAACAGAGTCAGACCTCAAACCTAAGTTCCCTGCCTTTGAGCCAGAGCTGGAGAAGGCAGTCCCTCAGATGGTGTCTGGGTGCCTCTCCAGTTCCACCTCAGCTCCACCCCCTCAGAGGAGGGTCAAGGCTCACCAGCAGGCGGTGCTGTGGAGCAGGAAGGTCCCAGAGACTAGGGGAAGAGAGCCTGTGTCAATCAATTTCCAGGAGTCATGCCCATGGCACAGGGGTGTGTATGTATTTGTGTGTGTGTGTATGACTGGGGGAACAAGGCGGGGGGGCAGAGTCCTAGCTAGCAACTACTATTGTATTCTACCATAGACACACACTAAGTGTTGGAAAATGACTACAGGATATCTTCCTTGGAGTCCTTCACATTTTCAGTTCTCAATTTTCCTTATCTAGGTTCTCTGTCTAAATAAATAAATAAAGTCCAGAGGCAAGTCCAAAGAAGAATGGACATTCAAGTCACAATTGACACAAGTGGGTGTTCTTGACACAACAGGCACCTGTGGATGGCTCCATTAGAGGCTCATCATCTTAGGGCTCCACTGACCAGCCTCTCTCTCTCTTCCAGTGAGCACCCTCATTCCCAGAAACTCCCAGTGGCTTAGAAAAAGGGTGAAATCAGTTCAGTTTTCCTATGAGTAGGCCACAGGCCTGTATCACAGGTCCCTGTACTCAGCAAGAACCAGCTTTCTCCTCCTTTCTGGCTAGTGGCCAGTGACCATCCAGGGCTCAGAGTTAGAGCAGCAAAGGGACAAAAAAAGGTAAGCAGCAGTATAGAAGCCAAGGCCCTTTTGTACCCCAGCCAGATGGCAACATGGAGGCCCTCTCTGATAAGGACCTTGGGAGAAAGTGTCCCAGGGAGAAAGTCTCCATCCTGCATGCCTGTATGCTTGTGTGGTTTTGAGGGTATTGAACTCACTCTGCCCTTGGGGAGTTCTCGGTTAATTAAGTGCTGCCTCGGGTCTCACCTCCACCAATGCTCCTTGGGGGCCTGCTCTATACCCACCCCCTGTCTCAAGAGCCCTATTCTCCAGAGCTCAGCCCAACCCATGCCCTTTGCTCTGAAGACTCCCTGAGAACCAGCCATCTGGGACCCTTGGGAGTCTTTGTAGGAGGAGTGAGGCTGCAAAGAGCCAGCGGAAGACTCTGAAAGGTATACAGGTGACAGTATGTCTTGCCAGCAGGAGATGGAGACCCAGTGCACACTACCCCAGTGGAGGCCTCTCCACATTCAGACTGCAGTCAAAATGACGGTGGCCTCCGGTGCTTGGAGAAGATGACCCTTCCGTGGAGATGGTGTTTTTAGATGAACTCTAACCTCAGCCAGAACCAAAGGCAGGGTCTGGCACCCGATTCTTGCTCTCTTCAACAGGCCGACTCTGTATGGCCATTTCTACTTTCACAGCCTAAAAGCCTCAAGAGAAACGGGATCCAACCTAACTGGGACCAGCATCTGGACACTCTTGGTCTGGTTCAGACTCAGGTGTTCTCACACCTCTGTGCAAGCAGAGGTTCTGGGTTCTCAATATACCCAGTTTGGGGCAGTCCACAGTTACCAGGTTAGGAGAAAGGGTCTCAGGATGCGTCTCCACTGAGTTTCCCCCTAATGGCCCCGCCCATGACCATCCTGCCTACAGCCCAAAGTCGGCTTCGCTTTGGGACTACCGCCCCATCGGACACCGCAGGCTTCCGGGTGTCCCCAAGCCTCCCCCGGCGGCCCTGGGACGCACGTGCACCACAGTAGGCTGACATACAGGCCGCCGCCACGCATGCAAAGCCGTGCCTGCACGTATGTGCATGGCCTGTATCTGAACACATGCCGCCTATCCCCGCTCCCCTCCAGTGAACTGTGCTCTTCCCTAGCTCGGGCCTAGGCACACGTGTGCAAGCCGGCAGGCTCGAGCACAGAGCCCCACGGATCCACGCTCGCAGACTGGCGGGAGGTCCAGGAGGTGGAGGGTGGGGGGACAATCCAGCCACAGAGTCCGGGCAGCCACCTCCTTCGGGGCGATCCCGCCAACCTGGGCCGCAGCCAGAGGGTGAGTCAAGCGGTGGCGAGGAAACCGCAGTCGGTCTCGTTCCAGGAGGATTCGTCCAGGGGCCCGAGGCACCCCAGCGCCCGCCGCCACCAGCCCCAGCCCCCATTTCGAGTCCCAGCCAAGCAATCCACGTGAGACGGGCCCCACGAGAGGCCCGAGGGTTCATCCTGACTCCTCGCCAGCCCTACTACGCCGGGGCACCACTGGAGCTGCAGGGCTCCACCAGGCCCAGAAAGCATCCAAGTCCTGGCAAAGTCAGGGCAGCCACATACAGCCCGGCCCGCGGCCCGAGCGCCGGAAGCCTCGGCACCTGGGCCCCGGGCCCCGCGCTCCGTCCCCGGGCCGGCCGGTAGGGGCGCAGTGGGGCAAGGCCACCCGCCCCTTGCCCACGCGCCGCCCGCAAACTCGGCCCAAGTTTCCGCGCCCGCCGAGCAGGCGAGCTCCTACCTTCAGAGCACCAGGTTTCTCGCCGCCGCCACCCGGGGCCGCGGCCGCATCCTCCAGCGCCACCCAGGCTGCGGGGCCTGGTCCAGCCCGGCCTCGCGCGGGAAGTCGCCGCGGGCACTGGCCGAGAGCCCCCGTCCGCGCTGCTGTTCGCGCCGCCGCCGGGCGCCGTCTGCGGTCCCGGGCGGGGCGGGCAGAGGGCGGAGCGGGGGCGGGGCGGCCCCGCGGGGTGGGGGCAGAACCCGGCTGTGCCTCTGGGAGCCTGCGCTCCCCGGGGCCGGCGGGTGTCGGGGGCCTGCGTGGAAGCTACTTTCCCGCTACCGGGCCGCCGTCTTTGTGCACCGCCTGCACCCGCTGCTCTCTCCAAAAGCACTGCCCGGAGGGCGGTCACCAGCCCTCATTCAGTGATTCCGTTAGATCATTCATTCGTTGCCACTTTCTAGCCATGTGACCTTGTGTCTGCCACTTGACCTCAATGGACTTCAGTTTCCTCATTTATAAAAGTGGAATTCTGTCTCCCCTCAGAGTGGTGAAGCTGTCAGGCTTCACAGAGATATATGGCACACAAAGTGGGGTATACTGACATATTACTGAAAAATCCCAGAATTAGGGAGTTTAGCGGGCGGGGAAAGGGGGGTTGGCCATGAGTTTGAGACGAGACTGAGCTACATAGCAAGACTGTCTTGAACATAAAAATAAAAAAGATGTCACAGAGATACCTGACTCCCTTGCATTAGGAAGATGGAAGACAGCTGTATCTCAACTACTATTAGGGCTCCACAGCTATCTGAAGAAATGGTAAGCTCCCCAGCCCTGGAATGGACTGGGAATGAGGTCCTGGGAGTGTCACCAAGTGGCTTGGGTGGGTATCTGAACCTCTCTGGCAAGTGTCCCTCAGTAGAACAACCTGAGCATGTGTAGCCTGGGAGGTAGAAGGGTGAAATATCCCTAGCCAGGATTGCTATGTTGCAGACTGGGCCTGGGAGGGACCTGATGTCTCTGCCCTGACTGCAACCACCTGATTGCGGATCCTTCAGCACTATTCCATTCTTGGAAGGAATCTGGTCCCTGTAGTTGCTGGACTGCCCAAGACTCTGGGACAGAGTTGTGTATTGAGAGAGGGGAGGATAGGTGGCATAGGTCAAAGCGAGTTCATGGGGCAAAACCACTCAGGACACCTCCTTGAATAGCAGGTCAGGACTGCCTGATGAGTCAGAACAAAACAAGTCTGAGGCCACAGGTGTGGGAGCAGCTGGAGCTGAGGAGGAGGGGCTGGGCTCCAGGTAGGACTAGGAAGAGGAAGTGAGGTCACTCAGAGAGAAGGGGGAGGGCGTCATTTGGATTAGAACTGGAAGACCTTACAAATAGAGTCTGGAAAGATCTGAAGAGGAGAAACTCAGAATGGGCTGGAGCTTTCCCAAAGTCATACTGCAGGCTAGGACAAAAAAACCCAGGTTGCCTGAGGATCTTAACACACACCTTAACACCAGAAAAATGCATCTGTGCACTGACAGCTCCCAGTTATGCCCAACCTGACAGCCTTAACCGCTGCCTTCAGCCCCCTCAAATCAGGGCATCATTCCCTGTTCTCACATTTCAACTCTGCCCTCTCTACCCCACTGCCCAGCACCCACTCCCCATCCTGGACCTGCTGTGAGGAATGGCGAGGAGGAAGGCAGTGTCCTTGGTTCTTGCCATCTAGATCTCGAGTTTTGTGCCTGATGGTCTCCCCAATTCTTCCAAGCCCAAGTAGGACCCAGTCAGGCCAGGGTGAGCCTGCAGAGACTCTATGGGGCCAGCTAAGACTGAAGCCCCACTGAGCCTTGTCTTAATTCAGTAATATCAAAGATAGCCCCAATATTCAGTATCTTTATTCCTTTTTGGCATCACTTAAATGCTCTGAATTAACAAAGAAAAGACAGGATGGGAAACTTGAGAGCGATTTGCAACTCTCTGCTCATTAATTTGCTTAGCACAAGGCGGGGGGCGGGGAAGGATGGATGTGGTAGTGCTAGTCTTTAATTCCAGCACTCAGGAGGCAGAGGCAGTCAGATCTCTGTGAGTTTAAGGCCAGCCTGGTCAACATAGGCTATAGGGAGAACTGAGCTCAAAAAAAATGAAAACAACTAAAATAAAATATATTTTAAAAAATAGGAACAGTGAACCATCTGTTTTTTAGACTTACGGTGTCAATACTGAGCGTATTCATGGGAAAAAGAGGTCCAGGCAGTTGCGAACTCCCAAAGCTCTGACCTTGCCCTTTCCTTCTCTACCCCGAGGGCCATGTGCAGACTATAGAAAATGAAAGTCCTCCTTTCAAGGTGACTTACTTTGGGAGCCCCTGAGACTTTTTATCACACTTTGGACTTGGAGAGACAGTGGTGTTTTGTCTGGAAGCCAGACTTACTAAATCAGAGCAGAGAGGAGGAGGAGGAGAGTCTATCTTGTGGGCATCCTGGGTGGAGTTAACAAAGAAAAGTAGAAGCCTGTCACTTGTAATCTGAATACTCAGGAAGCTGAGATAGGAGGATCAGGTGAGTACAAGGCCAGTCTGAGTTACACAGTAAGTTCTAGGCCAGCCTAAACAACAGTGTGAAACCCTGTCCCAAAAAAAAAGCAAAAATAAAAATAACAAACAGTAGAACAGAGCCAGGCATAGTAGGGCACACCATTAGCCCCAGCACTTAGGAGGCAGAGGCAGGCAGATCTCTATGAGATCAAGACCACCCTGCTCTACATAGCAAGTTTCAGGCCAGCTGAGGCTATGGGGAGACCGCGTCTCAAACAACAAACAATAAATGAAAAAGAAAACAAAAATAGAATAGAAAAAATCAAAGGAGATTCTATTTTCTCCCACCCCAGCTCTGCATAGGCTCCTCCCTTTCCTGCCCCAGACACATCACCACTTCTAGCTCCATAGGAAGGCAAGGTAAAAGGTCCACTTTCTGAACCACAGCTTGTCATGTTATAGTTATTAATAACAATGTCCCTCCCACTAATGAGGTCACACCTGCTATGACAAATCTCTTCCTTCCTCCGAGGAGCTATCTCACCATAGAGAAGAGAGAGGTGGTGGTGATGGCCACCCTGCAGGCAGAACACCTGAGAAAACCCAGACACAGCCAGCTTTAGAAAGTGCCTCCTCCAGGAGGCCACCCAGACTGCTAGTGCTGCTGTCTCTCATCCTCATCCCTTTCTTCCTCCACCAGCAAAAGGAGATTTCGGTGTTGGTAGGTGGTAGAGCAGTGAGGTCCTACTTGGAGCCTAATTCTCTGAGCCAGCCACTTAATAAATCATTTAAATCTTACAACCAGATGAAGAATTTGAAAAATGAGCAAACTCACCAGATATGGTGACACATGGTGACACATGCCTGTAATCTCATACTCGAGGGAGGCTAAGGTAGAAGAATCAAAGGTTCGAGACCAATCTCGAATAAATGAGACCTTATCTTAAAAAAATAAAAAATGTTAAGTAAACTGAGTTTAACCCTCTGAGGTGTGTGATTTAAGCAAACTGAACTTCTGTTTGCACATCAACCAAATAGGTATGATTATGACATATCACAGGGCTCTGATGACTTCACAGCTTAGTTCATAGTAAGCCTTCAATCACTGGTGACTCTGACCATGATGGGAACTGAGTGGCTGTTCTATATGGCCAAGAAATGGAACAGGGACCTCCCCATTGGAGTTACTATATGACTGTAAGCCCTTATGAGAGAAGCATTTTTTGTGTCCAGAACCCTCTGCCACTCAAGCAAGTAACAGCCTGAAGTTGGGCTGTGCTGGCCAACAGCCTGAGCTCAGAGCACCTTAGAGAGTCTAGTTGTATAAGACCTAGGGGATGTAGGACCAAAAAGCGAAGCGAGCCAGGTATGCTGGCAAATCAAGGCGTCCTTCCGTAGGAGGCTAGAAGGCAGTCCCATCACTCTCAGAATCTCTTCTGGTTTCCACTGTAGTCTACCTGTCCCCCACCCTCATTGTCCTTCTAAAGCCAGCCTTCCACAGCTTCCAGGAGCCTGCCGAACTTTGTTGCTATCACACCACTATGCCTTGGCTTCTGGTCTGTGTTCATTAATTCCATTTGCCCCTTCTGGGATGCCTTCCCTGACCCTGAGGCAGGTTTTAGTCATCTCTTGTGACACTGCCTACCATCTGAACTACTTCCACGCTCCTATCAGCTCCCTGTGCTCAAATGGCTTAGTTTCCAGCATCTCCCATAAGATTGGGGAAGGGACTTCCTCCAGAGCAAGGATCTGCCTGAGTGCCGGGATGCAGTGCTTGGCACAGGGCTAACTCAGACCATGGCTATCGAGTCACCATTTAATGCAGAAGGACTCTGCAAACCTATATTCAAAGAAAGCCAGAAAAATGCAGCTAGACCTAGTGACTCATGCTTATAATCTCAGCAGTTGGGAAACTAAGGCAGGAGGATCACCATAAATTTGAAGCTAGCCTGAGCTATAGTATTAAGTTCCAGGACACGGTGAGATCCTGTCTCAGAAAAAGAGAAAATAAAGTCAGGAAAAAAAATAATCTTTTAAACCCTACCTGGCCACACTTCTCTAAAATTCCTACACCCCTCTCAGCCTCTAAGACACTAACTAAGCCTCAGGCCAACAGTAGCTTGCTTCCTGCCCTTATTGCAACACAGAGCAACTGAGGCCCAGAAAAGCCAGTTTCGTGCTCAGGGTCTCAGGCGGAGCTTTTACAGCCCATGCTGACCCTACGAGCTGGTCATCTACATAAGCAGGTTTCCTTGCCGTTCTGACCCTGCCTCTCCGTCCCCATACTCATCCCTTAGACCCAGGGTGGAGAACACCTAGCTGAGTCCCACCTGCCTTATACTCCTGCAGCCCCCTTCAGGAGGCCCTTGGCTGGGAGCCGGAGTGGGTGCTGAAAAGAGAGTAACTCCCTCCATGAGGGCTTCATCCTTCTCCATCAGTGTGGGTGCTCTCCCTACCCAGGGAGAGCTAATCACTTCCTTTTTCCCTGCCCAGAGCCTTTCTCTGGGGATCCCCTCCTCCAACCTAGGCGCCCAAATAAGGCGGTCACAATTGTTTCCAGGATCGCAGCTTGGGCATGAGGCCTTACCCACAGTCCTGATTGCAGTCCCTCACTGTCAAGCTGTGGCCTCCAGCAGGGATCACCTTCCTCTGAGCGCCTCAGTTCAAAGGGTTGAGGGGATCTGCCAACCCAGCGCCTCAGTCTTGCATGCGCCCTCCTCAGTGCTGGGGCCCCTCCCCTCCCGAGGACAGGCCAGAGGGGCTGTCTTCGAAGGCTTCCTAGGGCTGGCTGGGGCGGCAATGTCTGGCCAGGTGGTTGGTTGGCTGCTGTCCCCTCATTAGCAGCCTGCTGGGGTTTCTGTCACTTAGGGCTGGTTACTAGGCAACCACGGCCAAGGAGGGCTTGGCTTTGGCTCTGGGCTGGCACAGCCAGAGGCGGCTGCTGCTGCTGAAGGGGAGGCAAGCAGCCCAGTGGCTAGCGTCATGGTCAAGAGGCCTTTCTTGGTGTTCCCAGGAGGGATCAAGGTGGGGCCTCAGAAACTAACTTCTTGTCAACTTAGAAATTCACAGCGCTGACCTAGAAAAAGGTCTCTGAACTCTCAACACAATCACTACCCTTAGAGCCCTCAGGCTTCCTAGAGATTGAGGGTGAGTAGAAGCAATGCGAGCACTGGCTGCCCCCCTTTTTGGTCTAGGGAGTTAGTCCTGTGGGTTTATATGCACCACAACCTCCTGGCCTGGGATAGGGGACATAAGGAGTCATATTTCCCAGTTACATAGGTCTTTCACACCACCTTGCCTTTTTATTTGTTTATTTGTTTTCCCGACACAAGGTTTCACCATGTAGTTCTGGCTGGCCTGGAACTCGCTGTGTAGACCAAGCTGGTCTCTAACTCAGAGAGATCTGCCAGCCTCTACCTCCTGAGTGCTGGGTTCAGAGGTGTGCACCACCATGCCTGACCACTCCTTCACCTTAGCTTTTAACACTCGTATTGTCTTAGACATGTTTTTGTTTGGTTGGTTTTTTTTGGTCTTTTTGAGACAGGGTCTCACTATATAGTCCAGATTGGCCTTGAACTTGTCATCCTCCTGTCTCAGCTACAGTGCTTAAATCACAGACCTGTGCCACTTTGCCTGGCTGATCTCAGACATGCGGATTGCCTCAGCCTCCGTGGTCTCATCTGCCGCACTGATTGATAGCCTCCCTCAGTGTCCAGGGTAGAAAATGCTCAGGGCAGCACTGACAGAGAGCCCTGCTCGGTCCCTGTTCACTACTCATTCCTAAGCTTCCCACATCATAGGGGGAGAGAGGGCAAGCCCAGCAAATTTTGACCACAGCCCATATGTGGGCCACTTACTGGTGCCGGGTGACTAAAAAATGTGTCATCTTCCCATCCAGGAATACTCTGTGCCTCCCTATATTCCTACTGACTTGTCTTTCTGATTTAATAAATGCTCTGCCTTTCCTGCGGAGGGGTCAGTTAAGTGTTTTTCAAATATTAACTCATTTATTTAATTCATTTAATGGATTAAATCACTTAATCCATTGGATTAAGTGGTAATACTGGATTAGAGATGGCGCTGTTGAAATGGTGGGACAGAGGACTGGCCACACCTCCCTGCCATGCTGGGCATTTAGAGCTGTGTCCCTGGATTGGATACCTGCCTCTTGCTACAGGCAGCCCCAGCTACCGCAGCCACAAGCAGGTCAGAGTTTTAGGAAGAGCAGTGACAGCTAATTAAAATTTTAGCTCAGGAAGGCCCCCTTGGGATGGGGATTGCCTCAGTCAATCTCCTTGGGGGAGTCCTCTAATTGGACCCCTGGGTCCTAGTAATGATGCAAACTCACCAGGCAGATGATAACAGGCAGGGAGGGAGGGGACAGGGGGAAGGAAACAGGTTGGTGGGGGGGGGATAATAACAACCCCTCCCCACACCATTATGAGGAATAATAACTCTGGAGTCTCCAGACTGTCACTTAGAAACTGTGTGACTTGAATGCATTGCTTGGCCTCTCAGAGCCTCTGGGTCCTCTGAAAAGTGGAGATAATAAAACTTCCAGCCCCCAGAGGGGTGCTGAGAAGAACTAGAGATGGAAGGTACCAGTCAAGCAGTGCCTAGCCCAGAATTACAGACTTAAAAAGCTGGAGCAATTAGCATCACAGTTAGCTACTAAGATGTGATTACCACCCAAGCCCTTCCCGATCCATAACTTCATTAGCCCTCAGCACCTACTAGGAGGGAAGGGAGAGGGGCCAGCATTCGGTGGAAGCAGGAGCAAGCCTGCCAGGTTTCTCTAGGGCTCACTGATAGCTCTGGGTCTTGGGCCCTGTCAGGCATGGCAGAGTAAGGTTACAATGCCGTGTGGGAGATCAAGCACATAGCTGATTAGTATGAGACACATGGAACTAGGATTGCAGAGTGGAAGGGAGACAGAAAGGGTCAGAGGGCCGACTGGGTACCAGAGAGTGCAGAGTGTGTATGCTTGGCACCGTGGGGAGTCAGCAGGGCTAGAGCTGAGCAGGGCCAATGTGAGTGACAGCTCACATGCCCAGCTCAGAGGCCTGACTTGAGTGGACAAATTCCTCCCTAGGCCCAGGGTGCTAAGAATTATTTGCGCCAGCAGGGTGGGCTGTGAGGCGTCTGAGTGAGGGGAGAGGGTACTAGTCCTGCCCTTTCTGGCAACAGCAAGGAGAGCAGACAAGCCCTTCTGAGCCTGAGGCCTCCATAGTTTCAGAGCACAAGTCCATGTCCCTGGCAGTATTAGAGGGATAAGCCCTAGATCAAGGTCCAGAGCCAGGGTTGACAAGAAGGTGGTGTCACCTGTTACAGGCTATCTCCAATGCAGCCTGGCCAATATGTTGCTTCTTTCAAACGTTTGGAAACTTAATCTCCAGATTCCTGTGCTAATGGTATTTGGAGATTAGACCTTTGAGATTGGAGGTGATTAGGTCAGGAAGGCTCCACCCTCATGAACACGTTGATCAATTCAATGACAGTTCTTAAAGTGAGCTCTCAGGGAAGCTTGCTCCACGTCACCTCTCCTTCCTGTTAAGGTGCAGCAGGAACTGAGGACCACATGCGGAGCAGCTGCCAGCACCATGTTCTAGAACTTCAAAACTTCCTGAACCATGACTAAATAAAACTCTATTTTACTTTATTAAGATGTATTTTTGCCCATTGGGCTTGGTGGCACATGCCTTTAATCCCAGCACTCAGGAGGCAGAGGCAGATGAATCTCTGTGAGTTCAAGGTCAGCCTGGTCTACATAGCAAGTTCCAGGCCAGCTGGGGCTACAGGGAGACCCTGTCTCAAAAGAAAATAAACAAACAAACAAAAAAGATTTATTTTTGCTTATTTAGACAATGTCTCACCAAGTAGCCCAAGTTGGCCTGGAACTTACTATATAGACCAGACAATTCTTGAACTCACAGATCCACCTGCCTCTCCCCGCTGAGTGCTGGGATTAAAGTTCGTGTGCCACTACTGCCAGTTACGATTTATTTTTTATTTTTATCTATGTGTATTCGTGTGTCTGTATGAATGTATGTCACATGTGTGCAAGGTGCCTGTGGAGGCCAGAAGAGGATCTCATATCTCGTGGAGCTGGAGTTATAGACAACTGTGAGCCACTCAAAGTGGGTCCTAGAAACTGAACACGGGTCCTCTAGAGGAACAAGCAAGCTCTCTTAACCCCCAGAACTCCATTTTAAATAACTTACCCATCTCTGGTATTTCATTACAGCAACAGAACACAGATTAGGATTCCCTACCCAGCCTTCTGCCTGCCTGGGCCTGGAATTTTCCCTCCTCCTTGGTCACTTCTCTGCCCATCAGAGTGATATGCTCCTAAATGTTTCGTGAACTCCTCAATAAGCAGTGGGGTCAGAACACAAATATTCTCCCAGGGAGAAAACCAGGGCCAGGACAGAGTTGTGGAGACCAGGATGAATTTCAAAGGAACTGCTCATCTCTAATGCATCAGCATTTCCCTGAACAAATAGTCTGCTACTGGACACCAGTCTTGGGCTTGGTTTTCCTGTCTCTCTGCAGCAGCTCCATCCTGTCTCCCTGTTTAGTTCCCACCTCCTGTCAGCCTGGCCATCTGTAGCTCACTCTGGCTCCAATTAGCTCAGTAATTAGCACCTCATCAAGGCCTTTCTGCCTCTGAACAGCTCACCTGGGAGGGGGTTTCAGGAGGTCTCCATGACCTCAGGGCCCAGAGCTGGGACAAGTCTAGGCTAGTATGGCCCCAATCTGTCTCTGGCTTCTTCAAGTGCCTCTCAGCATTGGACAGGGGACCAAAGAATCCCTCAGGGAGTGGGTATAGGAGGGAGAGGATCCCCACTACGGGACAAGCAACTCCTGGGTCCCTGAACCAGCACCCCAACACCTTCTTCAGTCAGTCATCTCTGCTTGCTTACTTGGTGACCCAAGCTGGGGTATCAGGGAGATAGATGGACTATAGGAGATAGGGGACAGCCCAAACCCAGTGGGGTCAAGTCAGCAAGTGGCAGGCAGATGCTCACCAAAGCTTAGATAGCTTTATGCAGCCCAGAATTTAGAAATGAGCATGACTAAACCCTGAGGTCATCCCTGTCTACACTTAACTCTCCAGTTTCACTCCTCTGGTGACCCCTCAGTCCCTAGAATCAGTCTTGTACTGCGCCGAGTGCCCGACTCCAGCTTCCCAGGCTGAATGATACAAGGGATCCAGGATGGTAGTGTCCACCTGTTATCCTAGAACACGTGGAAAGCTATGGCTGGACAGTAAGTTCCAAGCCAGCCTAGGCTACCTAGTAAGACCCTGTCTCAACTCTCCCTACCCTGCTAAAATAGAATAAGATTGCTGCTAGAGGTAGTGTAGACACAATGGCGTAAGGCGTGGCTCTGGGGTAAAGGGCAGGCTAAGATGTCTCCTGAATAGTGTTCCCATTTCAAACAGAGAATTAATAACGGTAACACCCTGGACTGGAGAATAGCTCAGTTGGTAAAGCGTTTGCTTAGCACACACAAAACCCTGGATTTGATACCCAGCACCACATAAATCAAGTATGATGGCACATGCCTATAATCCCAAGGATCAGGAATTTCAGAGTCATCTTTGGCTACACGGCAAGTTCAAGGCCGGCCTGAGCTACATGAGACATTGTCTCAAAAGGAAAAGCAAAATCCCTCGGCTCCACCAAGGGTGCACAAAGGCTGCGGGGGAGAGTTTCACAGGGTAGGAGATAAGCATCTGAGAAAAGCACCAGGCCCCTCTCTTTCCCAGATACAGAGCAGTACTGGCCACAGGAGAGAAGTCATATGGGCAGGGGGGGCACAAGGGCCCTGTTCAGGCTCCTGGGACAGTACATGTCAAGCCTGCACAATCGCTGTGAACAGTAGGGTGAAAAGTAGAGGGGACCCAGCCAAACAGGAAATCAGTCTCACCCCAGGCTGAGGCCCACAAACTGAGAGATGACCCTAGCTGACCCTGAGCTGCATCAGACTTGAGCTTTGAGCCCCAGTAGCAGGAGCCAGGCACCTGTCCCACAGCTGGAGAGAAACTGCCAGAAAAGCCCCAGTACTGAGAAACTGCAGCATCACTGGCCGGCAACTGAAGTCATCTGCCTCACCCTTGGAGAAGCAGGATCCTTCTGAGGGACATCTGGGTGCAAATGAGACTTTTGAGGTTAAACCAGGCTCAGATCCTAGGCCTCCACTCAACTGTGGGACTCTTGGGTAGTCCCTTCATGTCTCTGGACTACAGTGGTGTCCATCTGTTTGTTTGCTGTAGCTCTGGCTGGTCTAGTAGACCAGGCTAGCCTCAAACTTGTGGTAACCTCCTTGCCTCTGTCTCCAGAAGGCAGGCCTCAAAAGCATGTGCCATCACCATGGCTTCAGGGGGACCTTGACTGTGGGATGATGTAGAGAGAGGGTCAGTGCTCATAATTCGGATTTACCCAGAAAGGTAGGGCAGGCAATAAGGTAGCTCAGCCAGCTCAGCCAGTCCTGAGGTGGCAGGACTCAGAGAAAGTAAGAATTGAAGCCTGTTTTCCCTTCTCTGAAGAGTCCTGAACCACACTGGAAATGCTAGGAAGCCAAAGTAACATTCCCAGGCTTTGCCTTTCCCAGGCTCAAAGCCAGGGGCAGTGGGTGGCAAGTCCTTCCAGCAAAGTTCCTCTGCATTCCAGCCTCCTACTCTCACCACAGCTGCTCTGGCCTAACCCATCTTCATCCCATCTCACCCATCCTCTTCCCAGCTCTGAGTTTCAGTTCTGAGGCAGCATCCAGGACTCACGAGGACAATTCTACCAGGGACAAAAGGCCTTGAGCTCTTTGTCCCCAGCAGGCAATCAGAGGAATGCCCATCATCTGGGTTTGCTGGCATGGCCCTCTTTGCCCTCACCATATCTTCTGATTGAACATCTCCAGAAGGCCACAAGAACTTCTTGTGACCCAGAGCCCTGGGTCCTGTGTACTGGGAGACTAACCACAGCGGGTGGAGGGCAGAAATACCAGCCTGACCCTTCCTGTGACCAGGGTTCTTGTTTGAGCCCCTCCCGCTCACCAAGGGGCATCATGAAGCCTTTGGAGACAGAAAGTCTTAATTCTGAGGGGAAATGTCCCCACTGCTCAGACAGCCATAAGTAGTGTTGATGAATACAGAGGTAGATCTGGGTTGAACATGAATAGCCTAAGTAGACGCCTGTGGGTTTCTGTTCACAGTCCAGTTTCTGCCTGTTCTCCATGCTATGCCTCAGGCAGGGTTCACCCAGAGCTCTAATCCTCTCATCCACTCCCGAAGACCCTTGGGTACCCAACCACGCTGTGGACTTCCGCAGGATCCTGGCTGCTAGCCCTTGCTTCAGGCTCAGTGGAGGTAGAATGCCACCATCTCCCCTACCTCCAGAGCTGGAGCTGGGACTGGCTCTGTGACCTGGATGTACTTTTACCAGAACTGGACTTCTAAGACAGGCCCCACAGAGCAGGAGGGTTGAAAATACCTGGGGCTGCAGGGCAGCAGAGCACAGAGGATTCATGCTCAGTGTTGGAAGGACGGGGGACTGAAATTACTGTTCACCCTCCTGGGTTCGAATTCTTCTTCTGCCTCTTGTTAGCTGTGCTGCCTCAAGCAAGTCACTTCACCACCCTGAAGCTCAGTTTATACAAGTATGAAAGGGTAAAGTAGGTGGGTGGCTCAATATATGTTTAGTATATAAAAGGTTCTAGATTTTATTCTCAGAACTAAATAAAGAAAATAATTTTAAAAAGCTGTATTATGCCTATAATCTCAGAATTTGAGAGGCAGAGGCAGAAAGACTGCATGACCAGTCTGGGCTTCATAGTGTACTAAGCCAGCCTGGGTTACAAGTTGAGATCCCATCTCAAAAATAAGTAAAAATCAAGAACTGGAGAGATGGCTCAACAATTAAAAGTACTGGCTACTCTTGCAGAGGACCTGGGTTCAATTTCCAGCACCCACACGGCAGCTAACAAGCATCAGTAACTCCAGTTTCAGAGGATCCAAGGCTCTCTTCTGATCTCTTTGGGCATTAAACCCAGTGGTGATATACTTACATACATTCAGACAAAACACTCAGACACATAAAATAAAAATAAACAAATAAGAATTTTAAAATAAATTAAAAAAATAGCTGGGCTCTTCAGCTTGTCTATACTGGGAACCTCTTGGCTTGGAACAACGAAGACAGTCTGTTAGAGGTACTTCCGGCCTCTCCCAGCCCCTCAAGCCTGAAACCTTCACCTCACTGCCTTTCTGCATCACCTTTCAATCCTCCTGCAATCCCATCTGCGGACCTCGTCTAGGGCTGTTGACTCAGAACGAAGCACAAAGATTCAAGCAGGGTCCTTCTTCCTTTCCTCCCTTCTTCCGCCCCATCTTCTTCCCCTTCCCTCTTTCTTCCCCTCCCCCTTATTTCTTCTCACTTTTCTTTCCCCTCCCCCACCTCTGCACCTCTGCTGGGTCTACTGCAGGTGTATGAAACTTCTGTGGGTGTCCGAGGCCCATGTTAGTTGCCTGAGGCAGAAGAGTCTCTAGAAAGGCCCCCACCTTCTGCCTGCCCAGAATAAGCAGGTGCTAGGAAAGCAGTGCTGGGTGGGGCTGCTCGCTTACCACTGCCCCCTCGGTGTCTCCCTCTCACCCCCTGCTTTGGGGTTATATTTAGAGCCAGTTCCTGTAGTTTGCCTCCTGCCTGTACCCCGCACTAACCCTCTGACCTCAGAAAGCCACTGGACATAACTGGCCCCAGGTTCTTCATGCTTAAAACTTTTTCTTTCTTTCTTTTTTTTTTAAGTTACTCTTTACACATTTTTGGGGTTTTTTTGTTTTTGTTTTCTTTTTTGAGACACAGTCTCACTATGTGGACCAGGCTGAGTTTGAGCTCACAGAGATCCACCTACCTCTGCCTCCTGAGTGCTGAGATTAAAAGTAGTACCACATCCAACTTCAAATTTTTATTTATTATTTATTATGCTCGAGAAAGCAAAAGAAAGAGCTTGAGTGAGCTAACACAATGATTACTAGCTTGCTTCATCACTAGAGCAGGCCTGGCCCTCCCCTCTGGGCAGCTGCCACTGGTCAGCCCTTAGGAATGAGTGAATGCCCATCTACTTTACCCTCAACACCCATAGTTCTGCACTTTCTGTGGGAACCTCCCTGAGGTGCTGCTTGTTGACTACGTGTACACCAGCCCACCTAGCTTCGCCTGCCCAGATGCCCACTCCTACCAGGCCTGGAGGGCACCCCGTCTCCTCTCTCGCTTTCCTATCCTTGCTATAAGTCTCCCTGCTTCCTCTCCCTCCTACCCCCACCTTCCCTGGGCGCATCCACAGCACATAGGCTCTTTCTCCTTCTTCATCACTCCCACTCTAGGGTTCAAACCCAGGCTGTACCTGTACCAGCCCTAAGCTGAAGAGAGGTACAGTGTAGTCAGGGGCTGAGTCCTAGCTATTCCCTTGTGCCTCAGTTTCTTCACTTGTAACTTAAAATGTTGGCTGTGTGTGGCAGCACATGCCTTTAATCCCAGCACTCAGCAAAACAGGCAGATCTCTGTTCCAGGACAATCAAAGCTATACAGTGATACCCTGTCTCAAAGAAAATAAATAAAAATAATAACAAAATAAAATAGTAAAAATACCTAAAGTTGGGGAGAGATGGCTCAGTGGTTAAGAGCATATACTAGTCTTGTGCAAAAACCAAGTTTGATTCCCAGCACCCAGGTTGTGCTGCTCACAACTGCCTGTAAATCCACTTCCAGAGGAATCCAATGGGCTCTGTGGGCACTTCATATTCACATACCACATGGAGATGCACACATACACATAATTAAAAATAATAATTTTTAAAATGCGTAAAGGTATGTTGTGAGAATAAATTAGAAAATTAACCTTACCTGGTGACAAGGTTGATATAAATAGCAGAAAAGAATGGACAAATAATGCCACGTGTGGTGGTACATCTCATAATTCCAGCATTTGGGAGGCTCAGGCAGAAAGACTGTTATAAGTTTGGGGCCAGTCTATGCTACATAGAGAATTCTAGACTGGCCTGGGCCACAGTAAGAGGGAGAAAGCAGTCGACTCAATAAAGGCCTGATTAGCATACTCAGGTTCTATGTGGGGAGCGCCTTGCTCAGCCCTGTCACAGGCCGCTCGGTGCCTCTGCAGTCCCCTGGACTAAATGCACATTCAGGAAATGGGCAAGGTTGGTCTTACAAAGTGAAGGAGGTGGAACTAGGAGTCAGGATGAGGCCTCTAGACATTGAAGGGGTTTTCTCTATGTGGAATTCTACTGGCCGTGGCCTAAGAGCCAGGGCTTAGCTTTCAGCAGACTCTATGAAGGACCTCTGCCAGCCCACAGAACTCTTAGCACAGAGTCCCACGCCAGGAGTCTCGTGTAGGAGCAGAGCATGCATTGCATGGCAAAGACTAGATACCACAGTGGCTGGACACCTGGGCATTGTCCAGCCTGTGCCTGGCAAAAGCCCATATTCCCCCAGTTTCTCTGAGGATGGCAGGAGGACCTCAGAGCTGCTTCTGAAAATAGACTTCTTAAACATGTACCCACGGCTCACAGGCCCACTCATCCCCAGCTGGATGCCCTCTGGTCCTTCAGCCCATCATCACTGACTAGCACAAAAACTTTGTTACCTCAGGCTTTATGCAAAGGTTCATGGCTTAAAGGAAGACACTCAGTACACACCTGTCATTGCTCTTGCAACAAACTGCATCCATATATATATACATATATATGTATACACACTTGCCTCTGCCTCCTGAGTTCTGGGGTTAAAGACATCTACTACCATGCCCACCTCTCAAAACTTTTTCTTTTGGAGACAGGGTCTCATGCATCCCAGACTGGCCTCCAACTTGCTATGTGTAGCCTTGCTGACCAGTTTGCTCTGGGGATGCCCTGTATCTGACTTCTGAAGTTGGAATTACAGATAAGTTGCCATGCCACACCTGGCACTTATGTGGGTTTTAAGGATCCAAACTCTGGTCCTCATGCGTCCATGACAAGCACTTTAATGACTGAGCCATGTCTGTAGCTTGACCTTGCATTTCTGATCCACTTGCCTCCACTGACTGAATCTTTGAGTGCTGGAATTATAGGTATATGCCACCACGTTGAGTTTATTCAGGGACGGGGATTGAACCCAGGGCCTGTGTGTGCTAGGCATGCACTCTGTCACATGAACTACATTCCCAGCCTACGCACCCATTTCTTAGGCAGTGCTCCCTTGCTCACCCACATAGACCTGTGGACAAAGAATGACAGAGGTAACATTTATTCTGGGATTTTTGTCTTCTTCCCATCAGTTTGTACTCCGCGGCACAGGGGTCAGGGAAGGGTAGCCGTCTGTCTCAGCCATTTTTGTTTTGCTACTAACACAATATCATAAGTTAGAGGAAAAAGGGGGACTGGAAAGATGGCTCAGTGGTTAAGAATATGGGCTACTTTTGCAGAGGACCTGGGTTCAGTTCCTAGCACGCACATGGTAGCTAACAGCCATCTTTAACTCCAGTTTTAGAGAGTTCACACCCTCTTCCCATCTCCTCAGGTACTGCACACACATGGTGCACTTGCAGGAAAAAATTCCGTAAAAATAAGTGTATTTAAAAATATAAATATTATGTGTATGAGTGTATTGCCTGCATGTAAGTGCAACTGTGTTGTGCAATGCCTGTAGAGGTCAGAAGAGGGCATCGGATCCCTGAAACTGGAGTTAGGATGGTTGTTAGCTGCCATGTGGGTGCTGAGAATTCAACCCAGATCCTCTGCAAGAGCAGCCAGCAGCTCTAAACTGTTGAGCCATCTTTCCAGCCTCCCCAAATTAGTAATTATTTTTTTTAAAGAAAGAAAATTGATCTATTTTGGCTCATGGTTCTGATTCAAGGTGGTGATTGTCTTCTTGCTGGCAGGGACTTGAGTCAACAGAGAGCATTTCTCTCTCTCTTTCTCTCTTTCTTTCTCTCTCTCTCTCTCTCTCTCTCACACACACACAAAGTGAGACAGAGAACGAGAGAAAGAGAGAGAGAGGGATCACCAAAGGAGCTTTGATAGACCTCCCTGAGATAATCCAATAACGTGTCTATTTATTAATCACATGAATAAAATCACACATTCATGAGGCTCTTAAAGGTCCCATGCATTGATATCTCATAACAAGGAGTAAATTTCTATGTAAGCTTTGGAGGGACAAATCATATTCAAACTGTAGCCCTGTGCTTGTGTAAAGACCTACCAACTGCTTCCCTCCCTGCTGCTCCACACACAAGTCACAGCTGCTGACGTCTTCCTGGGTTTCTCTGTCCCTCAGACACCTCTTAACACTCCTATGTGAAGGGCTTGGTCTTTCATTCTCACTCTTGGCAACTTAGCCTCCTCCCCTCCTTCCTCAGGAAGCCAGGTGTGCCTCCATCTCAGAGATCACTCATGAGTGGCTCAGCAGGCTAGGAAAACCTATCAAAGTCACCTTCCACTGAGACTTGTCTTTCAACAAGCTGAATCCATTCTTAGACAGTGTCCTTTGACCATCCACATAGACATGAACAATGAGAGACACAGGAAACATCTATCATTCAGAGATTTTTCCTCCCTTTCTCCCCCATGAGCTTGGTCACTTTTACATCTCATAATTTTTCATGTGTTTAGGTCAGTCTCACACACCTTTTGGACTGTGAATCTATGCCACAGGTTTATCATAAGCTGGTTAGCAAGGGAACAGTTAAGGGGAATGAAACAAACTCATTCTTCCAACATTCCCAGAGAAGCCATGTGATGTAGTGATTTGGAGTGCAAATACTGAGGCCAGATTGCCTGAGTTTCAATCCATTTTGCCTTTCCAGCAGTGTGACCTTGAACAAGTTCAACTGACCTCTCTGTGCTTCCATTTTTTCATCTGTGAACAGCAGCCAGCTAACAGCACTTCACAGGGTCATTTTCGATTAATACATGCAAGCTCCTAGCACAGGGCCTGAAACACAGCAAGCCCACTAGAAAGCAGGCTGTTTATTATGAGCAAGTTTATATATGAGAGGAAGAAGGAATGTTAGATAAGGTTGTTTAAATATGTACAGGTCTGGCTAGCTTTACAGGACTGTAAAGCTGTCACATTCATATCAGCTGCATGGGTTAAACCTAGGTCATACCAACCAGGACCGTCTCTCTTAAACACCAGGTGTAGGCTATTAATCAGAAATACTGCCCCCCAAATTGTTGTCTTGTTTGTTTTTCTGGACTCTGTGATAGCTTTCTTTCCTAGACCTCAGCCCTTATCTCTGATGACTATCACCAAATCTTTTAATCAAGCAGGACCTGGGGAATGTAAAGTGGTGGGAAGGACAGGAGAGCTGGGGAACCCATCATAGCCCCCGCCCCCACAAGCCAGATGGTGTTGGCAGGGCTGGCCCAGGGCTTTGCTACCACTAAGAGCCAGACAGGAGAGGCTGGGCAGGGGGGCTTGGGACTGGGCAGATGAAAGGTTCATCTGTGGTCCTGGCCATGGGAACAGCTCTCAAGGACTAGCTAGAGTCCCTGGCTATCCGCCACCTAGTCTTCAGGATCCTTGGCCCACATGGACTCTTTCCTTCAGTTCCCAGAGCCCTAGCAGGCTCCACAACCCTCTGCCTAGCCTTCTGTTATCCTGACTGTCCTGTGGAGGGAGGCAGGCAGGACAGCAGAACAATCTAGACAGGCCGAACAGTGAGCCAAGAAGGGCTTAGCAGCAACCTGAGGACTGGCACTGTGCCTCCCTTCCTTCAACCTCTGCTGCCCAAGCTACTCAGAACAGCACACAGGGCACTCAGTTAGTAGAACTGTGCTAACGTTGCCTGGCAGACTCAACTCTAAAGACACAGGGTCACCTGACATTTAGCTGTTCTAGCCAATAGAAATATAATATGAGCCCATATGTTATTTGAGATTTTCTAGGAGACACTAAGAACTTTTTAAAAAGGGAAATTCATCTCAGTAACATATTTAACCTCGTTTCCCCAAAATATTGTGATTTCAACATACACTGAAATATTAGCATTTCATATACAAAATAATTAAGGAGACATTTTACATTCTTTTGGTTCATTCTTTTTAAATCACTGTGTATTTCCACACTTAAATAACTGTATGTCAATGCGCACCAGACACTGTAGGAAAAGAACACTTTCCCCTCTCCTTCTGTTCTTTGATTGGGACCTGCAAATTAAATTAGCAAAAGCAGATTAACAAGAAAACACATATGCACTCATGCACAGGAGCCAACAAAGGGAATGAATTTGTTGTTGTTTTAAACATTTATTTCGTTGTGTGTGTGCGTGTGTGTGTGTGTGTGTTTGCACATGCCATGTGAGTACAGGCAGTTGTGAGCTGCCATGGGAGTGCTAGGAACCAAAAGTAAGTGCTCTTAACCACTTAGCCATCTCTCCAGACCCCTGACTTTGTTGTTTTGAGATGGAGCCACTTTTCTCTGTGGCTCAGACTGGACTCGAACTCATGGCAATCCCACTGCCTCAACTTCTGAGTTCTGGGATCACAGATGTGTGTCATTATAGCTGGCTGAAAATAACGTTTTGTTTGTTTGCTTTTGAGAAAGATCTGTGTGTAGCTGTAGTCGGTCTGGAACTTATTATGTAGGCAAGGCTGGTAGATCTCACAGAACTCTACCTGCCTCTACCTCCCCAGTGCTGGGATAAAGGCAGGCGCTTCCACACCCAGGTTGAAAATAACTTTAAATGGCCACAATTAAGGGCTTATAATAAGGGAGTGTATACCTAAACTAGTAGGTAAAAGGGAAGGAGAAAAATGGCACCAATTGGAAAAAAATGAGGGGGGGCGGGGACAAATGAGTAGGTTAGGGCAAGAGAAAAGTGTGGGGGAAAAACCTGTAGGTGCATGGTCTGACTCCTTCAGAGCCATAGCACTCCCACAAGCAGGGATTTATGGTACTCCTGTTTCTCAGAAATTGCTTTTAGTCAGATAAAGAAAACAGCTAGGAAGCTGCTTTGGCGTCTGTTGAATCTCAGACTTCAGCATAAAATCATCTTTCTGTCGTCTTTGGGGTTCTCAGTGAGTCCGCAGCACCTTTCAAGTGCTGGACAGCCACGCGTGGCTAGTGGTTACCTCACTGGGCGCTGCTGGCACAGTGCTATCAAAGCACTGAGACCCAGCAAGCTTTCCCCGTGGCTGGTGAGCGCCTAGCTTAGCAGCCTCCGGGTGCCCACTAGCTCCTCAGAAGCTTGTCGGGGGAGGAGGGGGCTGAGAGGAAGAGTCTCCCTCCGGGGTGTGCAACCCAACACCTTTCCAACGCCAAGGAGCCTCCGAGGGGGCAGGGCCTGCATCCCAGGACACGTGGCTTGGCCTGCATCCCCTAAACCACTCAGGACAGCACTAATTTGGCAACTGCTCACAAGCCTATCGCAGCTGTTGTCCTAGTTGCTCCCTCCATCCTCCAGCTGGGAGGCCCGGGAGCCTACCGTAGCCTCCTGGTTTCACAGATGGGGAAACTGAGGTGCTGCCGCTGCAGGTCCATGGAGAGCACCCTGAACATTCCTCCTGTCCTGGGGTTAACCTCGGTTTCGACAAAGTCCTAAGGGCCTCCCAAGAAAACTTGTAAGGCTTCGGCACCCTGGCGCCTCTCCAGCTGCCTGCCCCTCGGACACCGGCCTCCGGGCCTCCGGGGACTGGCTGCCGGGCCTGCGGCCCCAGGGAACCATGATGTAACTCAGCGCTGGGCTTGCAGGAGAAGCCCCCAGGCGCCGCGACGCTTGTTTACTCGAGGCGCTGCTGGAGTGCGTGGGTGGAGTCACGGCCAAGGCCAGGGCTCTGTGCGCAATAGTGTCCAGAGTGGTGGGTTAGATGCCCGCGCTGATAGATGCACCCTGTTTCCAGCTGTGAAGACCTAAGACACACACACACACCCTCCCCAATGATCTCAGTTAGAACCCTAGAGCAACTCAGAATAACATTCAAATAGTAAAAATCTGGAGCGTCTATCCCCAGGCAGCTAAAACAAAGCCCCTCCTGTTCAAACCTTATGGCGTCTTACTGCAAGGCATAGTCCACGTCTTGCTGAATTTGTTTACTTGTGTGTATCCAAGAGCAAGGTTTCCACACAATGCATAGCAGAGACTGTCCCAGATTCTAGGCAGGTGAGGAGCCCTTCTTTGGATGCCCAGAAGTCTCCCTTAGGGATCTGAGGGGAGAATTAGCATTTCCCAGGGGTTCTTCCTGATTTTGCAGGTGTGGCATTTGCGCTAGACGGAGAAAAGTTAACATCCTGAAGGACTGAAAGGCACACTGCCCTGCCTGCTCACTCCAGATGACTTCCCAACACTCCGCTCTGTCCGGCACCCAGCCCTGGCTCACTGGTGCCAAATTAGGAGAGGAGAGGTGTCAGTGCTCACAGCACCCACCCCAGCTGAGCTCTGAGGCCAAATACAGGTCTTTCACTCAGGGGAGAGAAAGAACAAGGGTGTGTATGTGTGTGTGTGTCTGGATGAATATTGGTCTGGATGGATCCCAGGCTTAGACAATGCTCATGAACCCTGGCAACTGTGACCTGTGCCCACTGCCAGAGTTTTCTCCTGTAGAGAGTTTCGATTCCATTTGAAGTGCAGATGAGGGAACTAAGGCTCAGAGAGAGCAGGGGAGCCTCAGGTCACCTAGTGATTAGCTGATAGCTGCACCGGAAACTCACAGCCCTGCTCCCAGTCCCTCAAGCCCTGTGGGTGGGAATGGGGAGCCCTGCAAGAGAGGCCAGACCCCAGCCAGGGGAGGCAGGAGGGTCACTATTTGGAGATATATGTGCAGGCAGGCTTCCTGAGCTGGGAGCTAAGAAAGGAGAGACTCTTCTGGAAAGAAAATAGCTCAGGAATCTATCAGAAGCAAACATGGTAAGTCTGGTCAAAGTGGGGCTAGAGGACTAAATGAGAAACAGTAATTTCTTCCAGGCCAGCTAGGGTCAAGGTGAATTTCTGAGTAGGGGAAACGGCAGACCAGGGAAGGAGGGTCCACTGGCAGCTAGACTCAGGGTTCCAGGCCTGCCTCCACTTCCCAGCCTCCCACCTTGACAGTGTTCTTCCCTCTGTGCACCTCAGTTTCCTCCTTCGTTCTCCATCCATGGCACAAAAGAAAAAGCTTTGCAATTGACTTTGTCTTTGTCCTGCTAGAGTCTGTAAGGTGCTTATATACCAGTATGACAGAGACTGGGGTCCAGAGAGACTGTTCAGGGGGCCTCTCCTTCCCTGTACTCCCAGCCTCGTAGAGAAACACCATACACTTGATCCCCCAAATCCTGACAGCATAGCTGGAAGGCCCCTGGCCTTGGTAAATACTTGTGCCTCTGATCTAGTTGGTGGTTGCTGGAATGTTCTGTCCCATTGAGCATTCAGCTAGGCTTCTGCTT